>OZ004710.1:0-1200000 GCA_963924515.1 Vespertilio murinus | reverse complement strand
GGCCACATGCTAACCTGACAAGCTCAGGGGAGGCCTGCATGGCGGTCTTGCAAACTCAGAGACCTAAAGTAACCAAAGGAAGGTCTGAAATGAAACGAATTAAACGCAGTGGTGGTGGGTAGTTCCGTCCTAGGCCGGTATCTTCATTGACAAGGTCAACCTTTAGCTTGCCTGAGCCTATTTGTCTTTTTGCATCTATAATAATATATTCCTGAAATGTCTGGGTAACTTGTGACTTTCCTTTTTCTGGAGTTCCTGGGGCACCAAATGTGGTGGGCGCCAGGACAGACACCACAGGTTCCTTCATTATTGTGTTAATTGTTCCTGCACCCGCCTAAGTATGTGACCATCAATTTTTTTCTTATCCAATCTCAGGGGTTCCCCCCCATCACCACATTGCTTTCTCCCACCTCTCTAGTCTGTCACCCATGGATTTCATGTAACCCACCTATGTCCCTTTCCTTTGATGGCAATGTATAAATACAGAAGTAACCCACCATTACCGGAGCATTATCTCAATTCCTGAGGTTTTGATTCCCAGCATATGTCAACAGTTGGCTCAAATAAACACGAAAATTCTTTACAGGTTTCAATGGTTTTTTACGTTAACAGGTCTCAGGTTTGATTCAGGTCAAGGGCATGTACCTCTGTTGCAGGCTCCTCTTCTGGTCCAAGCCCTGGTCAGGGCACGTGCAGGAGGCAATCAATCGATGTGTTAGTCTAACATGGATACTTCTGTCTTTCCCTTTCTCTTCTACTCTCTCCAAAAATCAATGGGAAAATATCCTCGGGTGAAGATTTTTTTTTTAAATGACTATATATCTGATGAATATGATAATGAAGAAATTTGGCTTGCATTTTATTTGTTTGCTCTTTATTTCATTTTAATAGCAGTTTCTGCTATTTCTTTTTACAGAAATATCAGTGTGCTTGATTCCAAATTTTAAAAATCTAGTCATTCACTACAGATAGTTCAGAAGCCCTAATTTAAAGCACCTCATAGTGAGAGAAGATTGCTTATCTTTCCTCTCATGTGGAAGCAAGAACATTTGTCTAAAGTTTTCAGTTGCCCAAGTGAATTCAGCTTTATATATAACTAGGAGCCCATTGCAGGAAGATTCCTGCAGGAGGCCGCTGCAGCCAAACACTCATTGCAACTGCTGCCCACCCCGCCTCACCCACACTTTCCCTCTGGCAGCCGCCTTGCTTTCTGCTTTTCCTCCCTCTCCCTTCTATGCCCTCTTCAGTCTTCACTCCTCACTCCCTCAGCATATGCAAATTAACCGCCAGCTTTGTTGGGTTAATTTGCATACTCACTCTGATTGGCTGTGGGCGTAGCAAAGGTATGGTCAGTTAGCATTTTCTCTTTTATTAGTGTAGATAGATTTAGTAAATGGAAGAGATGAGTACGGCTCTTCTATTATTTACAACAATAATATGATCAGCCCCTAACTGTATTTAACTACTAATTTCAATAATAATAGACGTGGTTTGTTTTTAAAGTTCCTTTATGATTGCTCAGATTGTTCGCAACCTTGATTTTGTGGCTTTTTGCAGTACTGCAGCGCTGAGCACCAGCCTCCTGAGGAGCGGCCCCATGTGCTTTGGTGATCCCTGCCCAAATGCATTCATCCTCAGGTGAATCTGCTGTGGTACTGGAAATTCTAACACTGAAAAGTGACAGGTAAAAGGAAAATGGGCCAGTACTTCCGTGAAACATCATGAAGTGTGTCTTTTATTCTATCAGGTGAAATAAAAATGATTGCAGATTACACTAGCAGTTAAATATTTAAAAGAAAATCCACCCTGACAGTAGGATAGTGAAGGCCTGGGGACCGGGGACAGGGGACAGGGGAGGGAGGGGGCTAAAAGAGGTCAATGGGAGGGAACAGGGGACATATGTAATCCTTTTAACATAAAGACTTCAAAACAACAACAACAACAAATTCCAGTTTCTCAGCACTTTCTTTTTGGTGGTGGTTGTATGTTTATATGCTTTGTTCTCTGTGAGCCCTTGACAATACATATGAGAACTGTGTGGAAGGTTAAACTGAAGAACATTCTATCTGTTAATTTAAAGATTTTGTGAAAATTGGATGTTGGGGTGGGGGGCGGCCATTTTATTTTCACACTCAACAGCTTAGTCTGGTCCCGGAAGTACCACAGGAAAGCATTGTAAAAACCATCACTTTCAATCTTAACTCCAGTAGATTGCATTCGTTTCACAAAAGTTATGTTACTAAAGACAAACTTCAGAAATATAGTTCGGACTTTCCTTAAAGAGGACAAGTTAGCATTTAATTGTTGGGTGGTGTTTATTATAGACAATATCGACTCCTTGTAAAAGAATTCTTTTCTCTGCCTTTCCTTATTGTTCTGCTTCTCTCCCTCCTGAACTTCTGTCCCTCCTCCCATCCTTCTCTCACCTCTGTTCCCTCTTCCCTTGCTTTTAACAAATTATTGTGCACCTACTATGTGTAAGATATTATGTTGGAGACGAAAAAGAGAGGAAAGATGTGCTTTGGCACTAATAATGAAGTCCCCAAACCACTGGGGTGGAGGATCTTGAACAAAAGAGATTTAATGAAGTTTATACTCCAAAGGCAAGGGGAGAACGGTGGTCAGAGGATCAGAGGAGAATGTTCTGGCCGGAAAGAAGACAAGATCTGAGGAAAGGAAGCTGAAGGTCATACACTTCTGCTCAGGATTTGGGAGTGGCAGGAATGCTTGGTGTGTAGGAGGTTAGCACTGGGTTAGTGCTATTTAAAGAACCAGGAACTGGTCTCTGATTTAACAGGGGTCACAGGGTGAGGTGTAGCAGGTGGGGAAACAAAGAAATTTACTGTGATCTGAAAAATAAGCCAGATTGGGTGGGGAGGCAAGAACCTTCGTTCTTTGAGTTGTAGATAAGCCTCTGCATTCTAGGCTTGCTTCCTAAATTCCCCTTCTTTCTTTTCTGGAAACAAGATGGATACTTTAGCCGAAGCTGGTTTGGCTCAGTGGTTGAGCGTCAGTCTGAGGACTGAAAGGTCCCGGGTTCGATTCCGGTCAAGGGCATGTAGATTGGTTGTGGGCACTTCCCCAGTAGGGGGTGTGCAGGAGGAAGCTGGTCGATGTTTCTCTCTCATTGACGTTTCTAGCTCTCTCTCTCTCTCCCTTCTTCTCTGTAAAATATCAATAAAATATATTTTTTTAAAAAAGATGGATACTTTATGCAGCCACCAAAAAGCATTGACTTATTTCATGTGGCTTCATGAGCTGATTATGCCACGTGGGTGCTCCTTGGCTTTTTCATACGTACACATGCTCTGTCCCTCCAAATAGTTTGTATGTTTGCAATCCCACATAGCCCACATTTTGTTCTTCAGAGAAAACATTCAGCGACTGTGGCTGGATGAATTCTCATCCTTATTCTCTTCAACTAAGGCCCCCCCAGGTCTCTAGGCCATCTTGATGCCCACCTCTTCTGAGACTAGAGCCTCAGAGTAGAGACCAGATTGAAAAATTGAAAAAAGTCTTTTTTGATTTGAGAACCATGAAAGTAGGTATTACATGGCACTCATCTTCTCTCCTTGGTACCTCCCACAATGCCTGGCACATACACTGATTTACAGACAGATGGGTGGAGGTAATCGGGAGGGTGAGTCAAGTCCACAGCACACTACTGTGAACGAAAAGAGCCACATGCTGACCTGATAAGTTCAGGGAAGGCCTGCGTGGCAGTCTTGCAGACTCAGAGACCTGAATTAACCACAAAGGATGGTTTGAAAATTAAATATCTTACTACCAACAGGTTATAGTGGGCAGTCATTTTCTAGGCCAATATTTTCCCAGACAAAGATCAGCTTGATCTTTACTGAGCCCCTTTGCCTTCCAGCCTCTAAGATAACCTATCTGTGAGATGTCTGAGTAACTTGTAGCTTCCTCTTTACCCGGACCCCTGAGGGCACAACAAATGGCCCTGAGACATTCCCTCATTGTTATTGTTATCATTAATTGTCAACTGTTAATTGCATTGGAGTGTCCTGTATCCATCTCTGTAAAAGAAACTCAGGTCCATCATTTCACCTTTTACCCTATCCCAGAGGTTTCCCACAGGCTTGCTTTCTCCCACCTCCTTACTCCATCACCAATGAATTTCATGTAACCCACCTATGTCCCTCCTTTGATTGCAATGTATAAACACAGAAACGTAACCGGCCATTCTCTGGAGCATCATCTCAATCCTTTGAGGTTCTGCTTCCCGGCAATTGTCGACCCTTTGGTTCAAATAAACTCACAAAAATTCTTTACAGGTTTCAATGTTGTTGTTTTTTTTGTTTTTTGTTTTTTCCGTTAACACTACCCAGTGGCTGCAAAATTATTTCTGCAGCAAATACACACTTTTTTTCTCTCTTGTTTCCCATAGTATACCATTCAAACCTGTGGGGAGAGCTGATGGTGGGCAAATGGATGAGGGGATGGATGGGTAGGGGGGTGAATTGAATGCTGTGCATCAGTTCTTACGGACCATCGAGGCTATTCAGTATCATTAAACTATCCATGTCTGATGACTTAGGGCAACTGTCCCACCTGTTTCTGAGTTTCATCTGGTTAAAGTTTGAAATCTTTAACTTTTCTTCATTTGATTCAGCCACTTCATGTATAATCTGAAATTCTGACAACCTGACATTAATATTTCTATGTACTTTGTGTGGGTTTGATGTTGGCTTTTGCAAAATTATACATACATGGTTTATAAACCTTCATATTTTGAGGCTTTACATGTTTTCTCACTTTGGACAATGTTACAAAACATGTTATGATGAAAATATTTGGGAAGGAGTAACATGGGTTTAAAAAAATAAGAGTTAATTAAATCAAGAAAGATGGAAACCCAGTTCTAGATCCTCTAAATTAATAAACAACAACAACTGATTTAGGGTCATCACTTGAATACTGGCCATTACAGCTCTCATAGATAGGAACTTATTGCAAAGGGCACCCTGATTGGTGAGCTCTGTCAATTGCATGATTCTTGTCAAGTGTAGGAATTGATAACCCTGTGACCTAGAAGCTAGTAACCCTACGTTACTAACACACCTCCACACAAATATTTCATAATCTGTGACTCGAGAATTATTTGTTTTGTTATTTTAAATTTTAAACAGCTTTGGAGGGAAGAATCATAACCCCAATTTTCTGGAGTAAGAAAATCACCAACAAAAATTGCCACTGGGGGGCGATGGAAGTCCAGAAATTGCCCTGCTAGTCCCTGAGGCAACCTAGCACTTGAGCTGGTTTATTTATTCAACTGGAATTTGGATGTGCAAACCACCAAGCTCAGGGAAATTTCAGCATGCGGGACACGGTCCTGGGGAAAACCTCCCAAAGATGGAATTAGCACCTTGGCGAACTGCCTTAACACTAAGAGCTTTCCTTCCTTGAGTGTTTTAAGAATTGACTTTCGTTCCCGTGAGTGTGGGAATCAAGTTCAATGGCAAAGAAATGAGACAACAAAGAAGGGTGCCTACTTATTATTACCTGCAAACACAAGAAAGTGCACAGGTCAAACGGCATTTAGGCATCCCCCAGCCACTTGGATCAGAGTTTTGACTGGTGTAGATGAACCTCAAGCAGGAACTTTCCTGGAAAAGGGGGGAGTGGGGTACGGTTGGAGAGTTTATCTTATTAAACTTTGAGTCATGGCTAATACTTTAGGTGACAGCTGAAGAATCTAGTGAGGCAGAGTTAGATAGGTTTAGGAAGGTGTACTTTTAGAAGACGAAGGAGAAATAAATGTCTTCATTGAAGGGGTAATTTTGCATCCACTTGGTGGTGTGCTGTAGGGTTTGTTTCTCCTTCCTGATTACCGCTGCGGAGCTTGGGACCACTGGCAGGGTTGGGGTTCAACCCTGGCACCCAACTTTGGCCAGCCCACACATCAAGCATTACCACTGTTGGGAGTCCAGACACTCATCCTCCTTGGTCTTCTTTTATTTCCCAAGATTGATTCCTCCCAAGTGTCAACAGCCCAAGGATTTTGTCCTGTGTTGGCTCCAGAGAACCAGGGGACGTGGAACATAAGAAAGCAAGCCCATAGTGTATCTGTGTGCATAACTGAAAGCAGAAATATATCCAAGGTTTCTGGTGCATTCCATGTCCCGTGGGCTCTCCATTTCTAAAGCCCTCCAACCTGGCAGCGGGGTAGCCTGGGAGTTCTAAGATTGTAACTAGGATGAGGACTCTTGGATCTCAATGCCCAGCGCCTTGTGCCTTCTAGAAGGTGCTGATGCATGTTTCTGAGGACACTCAGAAAATCTGGAAGTGTGTTATATTAGTGAAGACACCTGGAACTTTGAGTGAGAAGCCCAATTTGAATTCATTAAGCAGAGAAAGGAATATATTGGCTCACATTCCCAGGAAGTCCAGGGCTACGCAGGCCGTCAGGAATGGCTGCAGCTGGGGCTCTGCCTCTCTCAGCCCAGTGTCCCTCTGTGTGATGGCCTCTCTTCACATTTCTTGACTGTTCTGGGGAGTTAGCTCCTGTGGGGTCACGTACTTTCCTTAGCTCAGTTACTGTACCTGGGGGTAAAGTGGGGCAATGCAATTTGCAGCACCTGGGGGTGTGTAACTGGCAGTCCCCCCCCCCCCCCCCCGGGACCACATGAAAGCCCAGAAGCTGTTGCTCAGGGGAACTACTGCTGGACAGACTGAGCAGCATGAATCTACAAGCAAACAATTTGTCTGGATGGACACGGAGAGCGGGAAGCCAGGTCACGGTAAGAGACCCGTTAGCCAGTAGTAAAATGAATTCCAATTGTAGGCTGGCTTCCTTAAATTCTGCCTTAGGCCTAATATAGATGTTCTGCATTCTTGTGTAAATCATTTGCGTAATGCCTAGCTGATCACATTTCAATTGCTGAATAGATATTTGTGGCTAATAGCTTTGGTAATGGATAGCCCAGATCTAGGGCAGGGGTCTCAAACTTTAACTTGGGTGTACATGTCACTGGGCGATTTGGTTCAGATCTAGGTCTGAGGTCGAGCCTAAGAGTCTGCATTTCTTTTTTAAAAGTATATATTTTATTGATTTTTTTTTTTTTACAGAGAAGAAGGGAGAGGGATAGAGTTAGAAACATCAATCAGCTGCCTCTTGCACACCCCCTACTGGGAACGTGCCAGCAACCAAGGTATATGCCCCTGACCGGAATCGAACCCGGGACCTTTCAGTCCGCAGGCCAATGCTCTATCACTGAGCCAAACCGGTCAGGGCGAGTCTGCATTTCTAATAAGCTCCCAGGTGATGCTAGTGCTGCTGGTCCAGGTACTTCCCTTTGAGGAGCACGGGACTGGAGCTGCTGTGGGCAAACTATGGCCCACAATCCGGCCCGTTCGGCTGTTCTATCCGGCCTGCTGAGCCGAAAGAGCAGAGGGTTCTCTTGCTCTCCCCTCCGCTCCTTCACCAGCAGCCCAAGATGAGAGTGCCAGCGTGGTCAGGTAGCTTTTGTTCCGGCCCTCCGGTCCAGTTTAAGAACTCATTGTGGCCCTCGAGTCAAAAAGTTTGCCCACCCCTGGGCTAGTGTAAACTTGAATCAGTGGTATTCTCTCACTTTAAAGGCTAGGAACTGTGGGTATTCATGTAAATATATGTAAAATACATAGGTATGCATACATACACACATGTGCACGAATATGTATCTGACTATATATGTCAGGACTTGTCTGGGTACATAGGCAAGCTTCCCAAATAGGAAGAGCACTTCAGTGCTCCCTGTGTCACCTCCACTTTATCTTCTGTTCGCCTTTCTCTTCTTGGCTTCACTGGAACTAAACAACAGTATGTTCAATCCTGATTTGTCTCCACATCCATTTGTTTGCTTTTTAAAATGTGCACCGTAGGTCCTTGCATTGCATTTCACTGTGTGAAGGTATTTAAAAGTATTTGATGACTCGGGCTCGCTGTGGTTTTGCGCACAGTGTAAATAAATCCCAGTTCTACTTGATTTCCTTGTACTTGTGGGTGGAAATTTTGTGTCCCAGTGTTTGTGGTTCTTTCTCTAGATGCTTTTTCATTCTTCTTTAGACATCAGTTTGGAAAGGTTATGAATTACTTCTGAAGTGTTGTTTCAACATTTATCCGATTCATCTGGCTCCCCCAAGCCAATGCTGATGTCACTTCTAAGCCAGGCTTTAAAAAAAAAAAAAAAAAAAAAAAAACCAAAAAACAAACAAACAAGCAAACCAGAAAAAAAAAAGACCAAAACCAAAAATTAAAATTGAGTACTTTCTGAAGATTTATAATCTGAGAAAGTTGTGTGAGCATAAATAGCAACCAAAATCATAGTGAAACTGAAGAAATTTGTCATGCTTTCCCCATTATTGTCCTTTAGGGGACAAGATTTTTAACAGGCAAACACCATTATTTTTAGTATTTATTGAAGTCAGACAAAGGAAGATATTAAAGACATAGATTTTTAAAACTTTTGAAAAACCCACAGAATTATCCACTGAAATTGAAGGAAATAAAATGAGGCATAACACAGTGTATATCAAAGCAAGATGAAGAGAAAAAAATATAGATTTTTACTTTAATCTCAATTTTAATTTTAGTATCTATTATTGGCCACGTGAGGTGGGAAATTGTATTTTTTATACCTAATCCATGTACAGGTATAGATCCAAATAATTATAAGATCTTATACCATCAGTGAAAACAGCTCTTAATTAAACAACTTGATTCACCGGTCTTGGTTCTAGAGAAGTCAAATTCCCAAAGGAAATCAAGCTGGAGCTTAGTACTAAATGAATGGTCTATTTTATTTGTTTTAACTTCATGGTTATCTCTGAGTGAAGTTTGGGGTATAAGACTTTTGTATTTGCTGTGGCTCAAACTGCATTATAGCAACAATAAGTCCTGGCTGGTGTGGCTCAGCTGGTTAGAGTGTTGTCCCAGTCAGGCCACATACCTAAGTTTTGAGTTCAGTCCTGGGTCTCGGCACATGCAGGAGGCAACCAATGAATGTTTCTCTCTCTGCCTTTCTCTCTCTCATTCTCTCACTCCCTTCCTCTAAAAACTAATAATAAAAAATAATAGCAACAATAATAGCTAACATTTATTCACTGATCAATTTATGTCAGGGCCTTATTAATTTGCTTGCATTTTATTTAATTCTTATTAACAACTTGATGACATAGGTACTGTCAAGTATAATTTTTAAAGAGCTAAAAATACAAAGCTCTTGGCCATCTGTATGTCCTCTTTGGAGAAGTATCTATTCAGGTCTTTGCCATTTTAATTTTTATTTTTTTAAATATATATTTTATTGATTTTTCACAGAGAGGAAGGTAGAGGGACAGAGAGTTAGAAACATCGATGAGAGAGAAACATCGACCAGCTGCCTCTTGCACACCCCCTTCTGGGAATGTGCCCACAACCAAGGTACGTGCCCTTGACCGGAATCGAACCCGGGACCTTTCAGTCCGCAGGCCGACGCTCTATCCACTGAGCCAAACCGGTTTTGGCAGGTCTTTGCCATTTTTAAATTGGATTGTTTGCTCTTTCCTTTTGTTGAATTGTATGAATTCTTTATATATTTGGGGAATTAATCACTTATCAGATGTCTCACTGGCAAATATATTCTCCCACACAGTGGGTTACCTTTTCATTTTGAGGATGGTTTCTTTTTCCGTGCAGATGTTTTTTACTTTGATTCAGCCTTATCAGTGGAATAAAAATATGAAAAAAAAATTGAATAAAAGCCCACAAATCTCACACAAACACAGAATGAAAACATGTCAAGAATTTATTCGAGTTATTAATGATGGGAACCGGAACAGGGTTAAACTGATTCCAAGAGCATTTTGAGGAGCTTGGCATTTGTAGGCCTTTTAAGGGGGAAGAAGTTTTGCAATAAATTTCTAAGATAAATGAAAAACTGGTTGATGTCCTACAGAGGAACAAAGCCACAGCCTTTCGAGTTATCTTTTCTACTGGACAGGAGCCCATGAATTAACATGTAACTCCAGAGCATCTAAATTCTAACCAAATAAAAAAAAATAGAAAGGCAAACACAAGTACATTCCCTGGAAAATTAAGTAACTCTTAGGCAGGTAAGTTAGTGCCCAGTAAGGTTTGAAATGTCATGCCACAGCCCATTTCACCTCTTTCAAAGTTTGAAAGAATTTTCTTAACAAAATTCTAATTATCCATATTTTCCAACAAGGAAATCAGTGCTTAGAGATGTTAAATAACATGATAAGGTAATCACAGTTAAGGGCAGAGCAAAACTGGAATCCAGGTCCTTCTGACAGTTAACCCACTCTCTTATATTTGTTGAAATCCATTTTGTCCTGTAAAATTCTTTTATTTATTAGTGTGCGTGCATGCGTGTGTGTGTGTGTGTGTGTGTGTGTGTGTGTGTGTGTGAGAGAGAGAGAGGGGAGAGAGAGAGAGAGAGAGAGAGAGAGAGAGAGAGAGAGAGAGAGAGAGATTTGGAAACTGGTCTTTTAACCTGGATATTTTGGGGCCTTTTATTGACAGAGTTTATTCAGATGATATTAACATTTTTACCATTTTTTCCTTTTTATAAAAATATCTCATTATCCCTTATTCATTAAAATATCTCTCATTAAGGGAGTAGTCTTCTCTATTGGTTTCATAGGAATTGGAGGTAGGGCTTGCACTGAACCATCACACATATTATCTTCGTCCTTGACCACCAGCACACATTTGAGAACTAGCTGGTTAGGGGAGTTAGACTTTGAAGTCCTTAAATAGGCTTTTCCTTGGTACAAAGCAAAATGCGTGCATGCAGAATCTAAATCCATGAGCCTCAGTCTGTAATCAACTCAGTTACCCAGCTTAGATCAAAGAGAGTTAATACATGCCTTTTAGGTGTAATTTGAATGAAGATATTCTCTCTCAAATCTATTGGATTTGAAAGCATGAGGGAGAGGGAGAGATATTACATTAATTGAAGGCAAAGTGAAATTTTGTACTGATCAAGAGGACCAAGGACTAGATTTTAAAGTTGAAATGTGGGGTGGAAGTGGGAGGAGTGTGGGGATATGGAAACATGACTCTGATCCCCTCTTGGTACTCCCAGTTCTAATCTGTTTGTCTCACTGAGGCAGGCGGTGTGTAGTAGTGGGTGACTAGTACAGATGAGGCCCTGGGCTTTGTTAAGGGTCCTGGCAGTTGGAGAGACCTGGACTGAATACTGCACAGAGGGGATCACCTGACTGTGACTAGAAGGTGGCAGATCCCAGCTTGATGTGGAGGATGGATGATGACCCTACTTGAGTGTGCTGGGTGTCTGTGATCCCAATCAGTATTGGGAGAAGAAAGCTATAAAAACTAACAATGGTCATGTGACCAATTGTAGAAATGATTTTAATAGGCATACATAGTTTCATCTGGTTTGATATAGATATATCTATGTGTATTCATACAAGTTGTCCTTTTGTCCTCTGCCTATCCTAATAAATAAAATCCCAGGGTCTGTAACATCTAAAGTGACTGAAGGCTCGACCAACCGGAAGTCAGTGCTGGGTTGCAGCTGCAGGCACCTAGACCCAGCGCTGACTGCTGAAGGGGCTGCAGATAAATCCCAGAGAGAGGCCTGGTGAAAGAGAGGCAGGGTCTGATCCATAGCCTCCATGGCAGCTGTTGATCAGCACTTACCTCTCTCTTTCTCTCCAGGCCTGGCCAGCAGCTGCACCTCTCTTTCTTTTGGGCCTCTGCTGGGGCTGATGATCAGCCCCACCTCTCTGATCAAGCCTGTTGATAGGCCTGGAGATGCTGACTGGCATAGGAACTGATCAGTCAGAACCTAATCTGGGTGAACTGTGAAGGCAGAACCTAAGGTGGGGACTATGGAGGGGTTTTAAGGGCAACAGCTATTTGGTGTAAGGTATAAGAAAGCAGTTCAATTTTTTTAACGAGTAGTTTGGCAGTATAGTGCATATGGCTGGCTATCAGTCTATATATAGAGATTATGTATTTTTGTCTGCCAAGAGTTATCTCATCCTGATGAAAAAGGCTTTTCTCCCCCATTTAAGCAATCCTGTCCTATATAATCTACACTACTAAAAGAGTAATATGCTAATTAGACTGGGTCTATGGCCATCTTCCAGACATCCGACTTCCTTCTGTACAAAGCCATGGTGGTGGGGGCCAAGGCAGAAGCTATTAGGGGTGATCAGGCCAGCAGGGGAGGGCATTTGGAGCAAGATCAGGCTGCCAGGAGAGGGCAGTTAGGGGCGATCAGGCAGGCAGAGGCAGTTAGGGACAATCTGGCTTGCAGGGAAGACCAGTTGGGGGTGAGATCAGGCCGGCAAGGGAGGGCAGTTAGGGGCTATCAGGCAGGCAGGCAGGCAATGGCAGTTGTGGGCTATCAGGCAGGCAGAGGCAGTTGTGGGCTATCAGGCATGCAGAGGCAGTTAGGGGTGATCAGCCATGCAGGCAGGTGAGTGGTTAGGAGCCAGCAGTCCCAGATTGGGAGAGGGATATCTGACTGCTGGTTTAGGCCCGATCCCACAGGGGCCACTGATTGGAAAGGGTGCAGGCTATCCCGCCTCCCCTGTTCACAAATTTCTGGCACCGGGCCACTAGTTATATAATATAAAGGGTGAGTTAAAGCTATATTTCAATATTTAAATTGCAGAATAATAGAGAGTTATTGTGACTGAAGCAGAAGACAAATAACTATAAACCATTTATGGATAAAATAACAAATAGGACTCTGTAGATGTGCTTTTGGGAAGAGCATGAGTGAGTTTTGGGTGTATGGGAAACAGTTACATCAAGTAGGATAGAAGTATTATGTTGTTTATTTTATTTGGAAGTTAAATGGGCAAAAGGAGAGTATATGGATGCCGCATCAACAAAGGGGTGGAATGTGATGGATTATTCATAATGAACTAGGCATTACTACCACCCCTCTTCATATCTCTTCTGTATTGCAGAGAAATTGGGCAGTTATAATCCTCTTCCCCATATGGTGCTGAGTTAGGATTTGCCAAAGAAAGTAACACATTTTTTCCTAGGTGAAGGAGATGTAGAAACTATTATGCTCAGGGGTGATTGCAGTTGGATGTGGGGCAGGCAGGAGACACAGTGGCTTTTGGGAGAGTGATTGAGAACCAGATGCTTTGCTGGTGTAGACTAAGACAGTGGGTGAGAAGTTTCTCAGAGATTCTTGAAAATTAGAGTAGATTTCTATAGAGCTTTTGTTAACACATGCATTGCTATGCCAAGCTGAGATATTCAGTGTCTGCCTCTCTGGTCTTTGGTGACCTTCTTGCCCCACTTACCCAGATATTCCAACATTGATGCAAGCCTTACTTCTCTTTGTTGTTGTTAAATATCACCCAAGGATATTTTTTCATTGACTTTTAAACAGAGTGAGAGGGAGGGGGAGAAAGAGACACATCAATTGGTTGCCTACCGCACACACCCTAACCAGGGCCAGGGATTGAGCCTACAACTGAGATATGTGCCCTTGGCCAGAATTGAACCCGGGACTCTTCAGTCCTTCGGCTGATGCTCTATCCACTGAGCAAAACTGGCTAGGGCCAAGCTTTAATTCTTTAAAAAATATATATAAATATATATATATATATATATATATATATATATATATATATTTTTTTTTTTTTTTACAAAGAGGAAGGGATAGGGATAGAGAGTTAGAAACATCAATGAGAGAGAAACATCATCCAGCTGCCTCCTGCACACCCCCTACTGGGAATGTGCCCGCAACCAAGGTACATGCCCTTGACCGGAATCGAACCTGGGACCTTCCAGTCCGCAGACCAAAGCTCTATCCACTGAGCCAAACTGGTTTTGGCGGCCTTAATTCTTATATTAAATTTTTTAAATTCTTGCACTATTTAGACTGACTTTATTTTCTTGACTGACTCTAAACTTATGCAGGTAATTTGATGAAAATATATTCATCTCAAAGATGCATTTAAGGAAGTGCTATTGGAAGGCAAATACCATAAGATCCACATAAGAAAGGGATATACTGGTAAGCATATTTTAAAATACAGAAAATTAAAAAAATACTGTAATTTTCGATTTGACCTTGAGAATTGGATCTTTCCTTAGGCTTCAGTCTGTTTTGGAGAGCCATCTACATATTATCCCAGGAGTCAGAAAACTATGGCCTGTGAGCCAAATCCAGCTTGTCACCTATTTTATAAATAAAGTTTTATTGAAACACATTTGTTTACATATTGCCTATGCCCATTTGTTTACATATTGTCTATGACTGCTTTCACAGTGATGACAGAGTTGAGTATTTGCAACAGAAACCATGTGGCACACAAACCCAAAAAAGATTTGCTGCTGAAACCGGTTTGGCTCAGTGGTAGAGCGTCGGTCTGCAGACTGAAAGGTCCCGGGTTCGATTCCGGTCAAGGGCATGTACCTTGGTTGTGGGCACATCCCCGGTAGGGGGTGTGCAGGAGGCAGCTGGTCGATGTTTCTCTCTCATCGATGTTTCTAGCTCTCTATCTCTCTCCCTTCCTCTCTGTAAAATATCAATAAAATATATATATATATTTTTAAAAAGATTTGCTATTTGCTTCTTTATAGAAAAAAATCACTGGATCCTATATTCTCCTAATTCCTACTTCCTTTAAAAGTTGAAGCTTTCTTTCTCTGTCACCATCAACTTGGCTCACTTGGTGGGATTAGACTAAATAAAAATATTAATTTTTTTTAGCAAAGAGATTTAGGATGCCTGAAAGAACCTTTTAACTGACTCAAAGTACCCACTTACCAACACTTCTAACTTGGCATAGCCACATGTCATAAAAATGTCATTGAAAGTAACTGAATTCCTCCTTAATCGTTTTGGCTACCTTTGCGGTGTTTCCTCCTTGTGTTGCTGAAGGTAGACAAGTAAGCTGCTGTTGTCTTGCACGGTTCCCAGAAGCCCACTCAAAACGAGGACTTCCAGAAGAATAGTTCTGCTCTCTAATTTACCTGTGAGTCTTGCAAATGCAAGGATTGCTCACTTCTGTCATACTCTTCAAAGAATAAGAAGAAAGGATTAGATGTAAAAGTGGAACATTTTGCATCTTAAATTCAACATTTTAGAAGCAATTGAAGAGCGGAAACACAGAGGGATTGTCATTAAAATGCTTTAGAAGCTAAACCCTCAGTGAGTGCGTTTGAATTACTATTTTTATCGGGTGATCATGCTGATCTTTTTTTTATTAAGTAATAAAATGGAATTTTCATTCTCTTCTAAATGTCAGCCACGTTATGATATTCAGAGAGGATTCTTACGCTTTTGGTTAGGATATTGCATGTGCTCTAATCCAGTGAGCCTGCAAATGCATAAGATAATGAATGCATTGATAAATATTATCCATCCACATATACGTCACTTAAACCTAGCACATGTTTGTGTGATTTATTTAAATATGCATGTGTTTATTTAGTTCCTATCATATGCTGGGCCCCGCTTTAGTTCCTGGGCATATGAGGACAGGGGGCAAATACTGAGAGAAAGGAAAGTTTTGGAAACCTTTCTACCATTCATCTTATTTTAGAAACCCTGTAGTCATAGCTATCAAGCTCAGAGCTCTAGTGTGACTCAGTCAGGCAGCCTCCTCCACACCCACTCCTGGCTGTGTCCTCTTCCTGTGCTAGCTCTGCTCAGAGTAACTGCAAAGCACACAGGAGGACCATTCTCTGTGTGTGGAGAGAACTATGGAGCTCACATTGGACCCGAGTGGGAGCAGCAGGAAGCCTCTTGCGCTTCCCCTTCCAGCTCCATAGCCTGATGTTTATTCTTCTTGACAGCAAGATAGACTGCCAACTTTGTTTTTAATTATTTGAATAAAATGACATCCATCCTCCTCCCTTTTCTCAGGCCTCCCTCTGAAATCCCATCTTCTATGTAGCCAGCGCTGATGAAATTGCCGGTTTTGGCATCGGTGCTCTTTTCAGCCAAGTGAGATGAGCTGAGTTAATATCCGCACCCTGAAAGGAAGCCAGAAACATTTACCCCTGCTTGGTTTTCTGTCCCCCAGCCCTTTGCCTCCCCTCCCCTCTTTACCTGCCACCCTGCAGACATAGCACACATCCCCGCTGCATCTAACCTGGCACCTGAATAAACATTGTCAAGTATTTTCTAATCCCCTACCTTCCCACATCCCCCTTTTCTTTTCTTTCTTTCTTTTGTGTGTGTCTGTTTTTACAAAATAGTTGAATTCTCTTTTTTTGTATTCTAGTGTAAACATGGAACAAATGTGTAACTCATCATAATGGACATCTGTTCCGTGAATAGTGGAGAACTCATATCTCCCAGATTAATCACTGTTTCTATTCACTTGGAATTAGCAACCTGTGACTTCAAGTAACTCCCTGATGAAATAGAACACACATTCTTTTCACAGATGTATAGAAATAGGAATAAATCTACAATTTGGCAAATGCTCCAGATGCAGAGCACAGTGCATGCTTATAATAAGAAAACATAATAACTGTCTTAGACTAATACATGGTAACTCTGACAAAGAGGAATGTATCTAGTCGAAACTTCTTGAAAACAGTCTCACCTGCATACGTGTTTTCTAAACTCTGGCCCTGGAGCCCGTAGTTTCCGGACAAAGTTTTCTCATGTTATTTGTCCTCCTCGGAGACTTGAAATTCCTCATCATTTAGAAGCAAGATAGAAATTTGGAGGCTATGAAGCATAGCAGAATTATCGTCTGTAGGAGCCAGGATCTTACTGGCTACCCTTCTTTGTCAAGGTATGTTTTTAGAAAGAGTGCATTTCTGTGTGCTAGGACTGTGTATCCAAGACATCTATCATATACAGACCATTGAGTAATTGAGTCTGCATAAGCTAATGATTCACAGTTGTGTCCCATTGCATATTTAGACATAATATTGCACTCAAACCAGAATAAGGAGTGTACAGCATTTGCTAAATTCATTTTTGTTATGAAATAATGCCAGTTTTAATAATAATGAAGTCATTTGTTTATCTAGCAATCATTTATACATCTTGTTCTGTCAGAACTACTGGTCTGATCCTGGTACTGTCTGGTTTGGGATTAAAAAAAAAATGTGAATTTTATCTTAAAAAATGAATAGTATAATGAAGAAGCCAGATATGTCTACACATGAGGCCAGTACTGCGATATGCATTTGCACAAAGAATGGCCCATCTCTCTTCACTGTGCTGGAGGCAGTGAGAAGAAATTCAGAGGCAGAAGATGGTGTCATAGCAGAGACTTGAAAGAGGGTTATTTCTCTGGGTCTTGGGGAGAACATTGGACATGGGGTGGGGACAAAGTGGGGATATTACTGACTGTCTTCCTTAGGTTGTTTGTAATTTCTGTTCTACTTCCAGAAGCAAACTCAGAGTGTAAAGGATGTAAGTAGAAAAATTATATAGCAGGGTCAACATTTGAGAAGAAGAAATAGGCACAGCTTAGGCTGCTTATAGTTATAACCTGATGGTGGGAGAAACATGACTTAGTTCACTCTGGTTTTCTACAGTTGGCCATGCTGAGGATAGACAAGATAAGAAAATTGTTAATAAAAGTGGCCAAATGTCAGTAATCCTGCAAGGTTCAGTCTAGTAGGTATAACATACAGAGAATGAAAGGCATGTCTCAATTCTGTCCTTCTCCCCTGTCCACCATTTCCCCCCTTAGAGAAGACCACTGCTAGAGTTCTTCCAAAAGGTAGTCTTGTAATGTTCAAGCATTTCCATAATGTAACATGTTGAAATGGAATCCTTTCCAGGGTCAGTTTTGGCTGAGGCATGAAGACAATGGGCACTGCATCCCAAGATACTCCTAGGACAATAATTCTAAATAGAAAACCTGAATAGAGGACTCACTGACATGGAAGATAAGAGTCAAGAAGATAGAGAGTTGCCTGGCTGGTGTGGCTCAGTGGTTGAGCATCAATCTATGAACCAGGCGGTTACAGTTCGATTCCTGGTCAGGGCACATGCCCAGGTTTTGGGCTCGATCCTTAGTGGGGCATCCATGAGGTAGCTAACTCATGATTCTATCTCATTATTGATGTTTCTCTACTGCAATCAATTAAAAAGAGGATAAAGACTTAAGAAGAGTTTGTGAGGGGGTGTCCTTAGAGGAAGTGGCACTGGGAGTCTCACCATTCTTTACCACCAACAATCAGGGCAGGGAGACAACCACCCCTAATCCCTGTTGTAGTGAGGGGAACATCTAGGGGACCTATGCAATGCAAGCTAAACCAGCCCTGGCCATCCCCATGGGTAGTTCTGGCATAAAATGGCCCATCATAATGGTCCCTCTTTGGGTCAAATGGCAAAAATGTGATATGTTTGCTTTGGCTAGCTGTCATTGGGTGTAGGCCCTGTGAAGGACATGGCCATGGCTTTGCAGCCCTCTGCTGCTGGGTTGCAGGCTGTAGGCTTTCTGCCCTCAGAAAAGCTGGGGCAACAAGCATTTCATTGAAGAGGGATCCAGATAGCACACATCACACAGGCAAGGGTACCTCAGCGTTAGGAGGCAAGTGTGTGTGGTGCTAGGGAAAGAGGCCATGTCACAGGGATTGCAGTCACAGGTATCTCCAGACAACATGGGTATCTGCCTTAAGAAGGCAGCCCCTCCAGAGAGCACAATCCATCTCACAAGGTATGAGTTAAATTAGAACTCTCCTAATCACTTGTACACACCAGGATATGAGCAAGAAACCATTGGCACATTTATACCGAGTAAAATGTAAAGATTTTAGTGAAGGGTCTATTTCCAAAGGTGTGGAAGCCTCAAGGGAAGATACAGTACCCTGGGGCTAGTAAGAATGAATGCCATCAACAAACTCAGCCAGAAGGTTGAATGGGGAGAGATCAGTTTTCAGGAACCCAGAGACAAGGAGAGCTCAGTGTGTAGGACCCGCTAGCCGGGCTGTCACCTTTGGCCATCAGGCAAAACCTGGCTGACATGAGCCTGCAGCTGGGCACTGGGGAATTCTTACTCCCAACTCATTCTTCTCACTTTCTTTGGTGTTATACCAGGACTCTCCACTGGGACCCTGAGTCATGCTGTGCATATAGGTCAGCCCTCAGAGGCACAGAGGTGGGCTACAAGAGTGTAGTGTGCAAAGCCTCTCTTCCCCCACTGGGTTCTGGATAGGGCACAAAACTGCAGTGATCAGTAGTCAGATTAAGGAGAGAGAGAGAGAGAGAGAGAGAGAGAGAGAGAGAGAGAGAGAGAGAGACACACAGAGAGAGAGACACACAGAGAGAGAGACACAGAGAGAGAGAGACACAGAGAGAGAGACACAGAGAGAGAGAGACTGAGACTCACCTTGCATGTCTATACTTAGCACCCTGAGGTCACAATACATCAGTGAAACTTCTTAGTTTTCAAGATGAGAGACAGGATGGAGTGAAACTCTGGGATCTACTTGAACCCTAAAACGGCTGTGAGGGAATAATCTGAATTTTAGTGTTTGCTCTGGAAAGGGGATGAGTATTAAATTTGATTCCCCCTTTCCTCTCTCCCCCCAAATCATGGCTGATGTTTTCGTCCTAGGTCATGTGCTTGGGGACAGCTTTCCTTTCACTGAGACTTCTGAATCTGAATGAACGGAAGTCCCAGAATTTTAAATCTGGGCCTTAATGGAAAAAATTAGTTCTGGGATATTTGAGCCTTGGGAGAAAAAGACATCCTAGTGTTGAAGTTTCTGTGGTTAATTCTGTTGGTAGAGATGGATGCTTGATTCTCCTTTGAGGATGATTGCTCTTCAGTTGTGGGGAAGAAAAATGACCACAGTCAACCTTTTGGCTGTGCCAAAGGGAAGCTGTAACTCGAAGCCATCTGCATAAAAATTCTTCATTGTAGAGCAGAGTTGTACCCTCACAGGAGGGGGACCTGAGGGTGGTACTTAAGGATAAACTTGTTTCTTCTCTCTAGGTCCAGGACGGTTTGGGTATGGGGGATACAATGGTCAAAAATACTCCCAGAGTGAGTGGGTGGTGGGAGGTGGGCTCTACTCTGTAATATGGTGGCTACTAGGAGCTGAATTTTTTAATTGATATTAGAGATGGGGGGAGGGAGAGAGAAACAATGATTTGTTATTCACTTATCGATGCATTCCTTAGTTGATTCTTGTATATGCCCTGACTGGAGATCCAACCCACAACATTGGCATATCGGGATGATGCTCTAACCAACTGAACTACCCAGAAAGCACTAGAGCTATACTATTTTGTGTCTAGTTTTAAATGTTCTCTTTTGCCTTACAGTTCCCTTCTTTTAACCTCATATGGTCAGTAAATTGTATTAAATTCTATAGCGTGGATTTAGCAGTGTTTTGTGAAATTAAAGGGCCATGGTTCCTGTTGGGGACAAGTATGTGAGAAAAGCGAATGCAGTCTGCTGGGACAGGTTACAAGATAGGAAGGCACTGAATTGCAGGACTGGCTATAGCCACAAGAGTACCAGGGTGAGCTGAAGGAAAAGCTAACATGTCTTTAGGACTCTCCAAATCAGAGATACCTGGGCGGGACACCATACTGTGGTATGGGGTGGGGATTTGACCACTAATGCTAGGACATAAAGGGAACGGCCACCACGAGGCAGGAGTACTTGGAGCATTTGGACCTCAGTATAGAGAGACTTCAGTGGTTTCTCCAATAAGTGGTTTCACCATCTTATCCAGCCACTGTTTGGATAACTGTACTCATCCCTTTGTATGGTTGGAGAAGGCTACTTACTAAAAAAACTTTTCTAATGAAAGTTAATTTTAGGTTTTCTTACTGGCCCTTCCTAGCTCTTTTTATTTTCTTCCCTTCAGCACTTTTCAGTTAAACATTGCTTTGATCAAGAAGCACATATATGGTAGAGCCATTGGTTTGGAGTAATGAAAACTCATGTTCAACATTGAGCCTACTTCCTACTGGCTGCATACGCATGCGCAAATTACTTAACTTCCCCCTAGATTGAGTTTCTACAATTGTTACTGATAAAAAGGGACATACTCAACTCAGATTTCTATAGATTTGAGTAGTGGGAGCCTCTTTGAGCTGGTTCCAGTGTCCTTTTGAAATGACTCTATTTATCTTTGAAACCTGCCCTGATTTCCAGCACTGCAAAATATCCCATGATTATCTCCTATCTTCCCTGCCCCTGAACCAGATTTTGAATTGGCCATTTCTCTAAGAAACTCTGGTCACTTTCATTGGAGAATGGACTTACAGGCCAAATCTACTGGTCATTTTAGTTGACAATCAGAAAGCAGATATATTGAAAACTTATGAGTTCATAGTAACATTTCCAGCTCAAAGGAACAATACCAGTTTCTTACTTCTTTCATTTTATAATCTCAACTTTTTCTTATAGAGAAAATCTTTTTGGTAACACTACTAGTATAATTGCTTCTCCGCTTTATACTACAAATAAAGAAAATATTTCAGAATAATAGTACAAATATTGCTATAAAAATAAAACAAGGAGATGAATGGTTACAAGAACAGCAACTACTAATTGAAAAATATCAAACTCGTACATTTGTGATGAGGACTAACTGATCTACACCAGCGATTTTCAACCTTTTTCATTTCATGGAACATATATACTTACCACTCAAATTCTACACACCAAAAAATATACTTTTGGTTGCTCTGACCAGAAAATGGGTATACTTCTGATTCATTCACACTGGACAGCTATTGTTGTGTTGGCTGTCATTTCTTTATTTTACAATCGGAGGGAAAAGAGGTCAGTGCCCCTGACTAAATAGTTGGGTATTGCCTATTTTAAAAATTCTTGCAGCACACCAGTTGGAAATCTTGAAAATCACTGATCTGTGTCCATTTCTGAGAATAACCCTTTGGGCACAGCACTCAATGAATGTTAGTCTTCTTTCCCGCCTTCCAGCTCACCGCCCCCCCCCCCCCCAAGTCTCAATCAAACCTTTTCTTAGCGGTCCTCTCACTAAAGCCTAAACACAGCCTGGCATTTGGGCCTTTTCCAAACATACTTCTATCTCCACGGCTCCCTGGTGTTCCTGCTCAAGTGCATTGAATCCTTTCAGCATGTCTCCTGCACTTCTACGCTCTAGTTTGGCTTGCAGTGTTGCATTTCCCTCCTTCCTCTCTCCCTTCCAAATGCATCATCTATTCTTTCCCCTTTGAATTGAAGTAAGTGCTTTAACAGACATTAAATTCTCACATGTACTTGGATCTCTTTGTCTTTTCTCATGTTAATACCAGATCCTTTTATTCTAGGGACTTTATTATCATTTTAAAGCATTCTTGAGCAGATTTTTCTTTATTATTACATTTCAAAAATTTCTTGCAATTTCCATAAAATTTTACAATCATTTTCACCTTATTCAACCTCCAACCTCCTTCTCCCCCCCCCCCCCAATTCCCACAATTCAAATAAACTTTGCTTGGATTCTTATAGAAATAGTATTAAACCAATAGGTTGGCCTTTTTATTACCTTAAGTCTTCCAGAAAAGGAACCTGGATTTTTCTCCCTTTAGAAGATCATGTTTTAATTCTTTTAATATAATTTTGTAGTTTTCCTCATGTAGGTTCTGTACCTTCTTTGAAAATATATTTAAAAGATTTTGTGGTGTTTCTTGCTATTAATGATTTTCTTTCAATTCTCACTTTAATTGATATTTTAAGAGCTATTGTTTTTAAAATAATAAAAGTATAATCTTAGAATATTTTTACATTTTACAGAAAAGTTACAAAGATAGTACAGAAAGTTCCTATATATCCCACACCCAGTTTCCCCTATTATTAACATCTTACTTACATAAGTATGATACATTTGTCAAGACTAATGAATCATTGCTGATTATTAACTAAAGCCCATTGTTAATTTAGATTTTTAAACTTATTACTTAATGCTCTTTTTCTGTCCCAGGGTCTTGTCCAGAAAACATTATGTTAAGCCATCATGTATCTTTAGCATCTTCTTGGCTATGACAGTTTATCAGACTTTCCTTGTTTTTTATAACCTTGACAGTATTGAAGTTCTGGGCAGAAATCTTGTGGGATGACCCTTACTACAATTTGTATATTTTTTTATTTTAAAAAATATATTTTATTGATTTTTAGAGAGGAAGGGAGAGGGACAGAGAGATAGAAACATCCATGATGAGAGAGAATCATTTACTAGCTGCATCCCACATGTTCCCTACTGGGGATGAGGCTTCAACCCAGGCTTGTGCCCTGGGCCGGAATTGAACCTGGGACCCCTCAGTCCTCAGGCTGATGCTCTATCCACTGAGTCAAATCAGCCAGGGTTCTAATTTTTTCTTATAATTAGACTGGCCTTGTTGGAAGATCACAGAGGTAAAGTCCTGTTCTCGTCACATTTTATGGAGAATACATGCTACCAGCATGACATCATTGTTGATGTTGACCTTGATCACATGGCTGAGGTAGTGTTTGTCAGTTTTCTCCATTGTAAAGTTATTGTTTCTCCCCCCCCCCCTTTCCATATTACATTCTTTGGAAAGAAGTCACTATGCACAGATCATATTCAAGGAATGGGGAATTATATTCCACTTCCATAAATGAATTATTTAGAATTCTTCTGCAGAGAAGATATGTCTAGTCTTCCTCAATTATTTATTCAAGTATCTATTTTTTGCCATAACGACTCATGGATAATTATTTTAAACTTAGGGTTATAATCCAAACTGCTTTATTTATTTTGTTGCTCAAATTATTCCAGGCTTATTTTATATATGTTCTTTCCTAGCCCTAGGCTTAGCCATTTCTCTAAGGCTGCCTGCTTCCTTTTATTGGAGAAGGGTATTAGAAGCCAAGATCTGGGTGCTAAGTGGGCTTGTTGCTACAAGGCCCTCTCATAGCATGCCCCCTCATGCATGCCCCCACTGGGGATGGAGCCCACAACCAGGACATATGCCCTGACCAGGAATTGAACTGTGACCTCCTGGTTCATAGGTCGACACTCAATCATTGAGCCATGCGGGCTGGGCTAGGCCATTTTTAAATGTTCTTGTAACTAATATTTTTTAAATGGTGTTTTCTGTGAAATAGTTTTCTGTTCATCTTTTTTTTTCTTTTTCTTTTTAAAAGTTTCTTTATTGATTAAGGTATCACATATTTGTCCTCATCCCCCCATTCCCATCCCAAACCCCTCCCCACATATGCCCCCACCTTCCTTGTTGTCCCTAACCACTGGTTAGGCTTATATGCATGCACACAAGTCCTTTAGTTGATCTATCCTTCTTATCCCCACACTGTCCTATTTTTGAATGGTCCCCTTTATGCTGATATTGCCAACTTCTTGCAGTTAAAGAGAGCATAGTGTAGTGAAAGCAGCACAGCCTCTGGGGTTAGGTCTGGGTTAAATGTCCCCTTGGTCAAGTTATCCAACACCTCATGGACTTGCTTTCTCATCTCTTAAATAGAGATCAAAACGTTGTCTCAAGGATTTAATTAGGTCATATGTAAGGTAGTTAGGGATTGTTTAAGAACTGATATTTATGGATATATCTATGCAAAAATTGTCTAGCTCTCTGCTTCTAAAGAGTGAGCTGATGAATGTTGTGATGAAATATCTGCATAAATGAGTAGAAGATGAGAAAGTCTGTAGAGGAAATTAAGACTTTGGCCTTAAAGTAACATGGATGTTTAATAAAGAATCCAACTCCCTGTAATACATTTAATTATTATAGCCTATTATTACAAAGAAATGTCCGTGTTTAAGCAAGCCCTCAAATTTATAATAGAACTGCGCAAGTAATGAATTATTTATAACTTTGGTTCATACTTTTACCAAAACAGAATATATTTTTCTCTAGAAGATCCAGAGCAAATATATTCTTCTCAACATTAATCATATTGTCTTCAATCCAATTAAACTAATTGTTGCCAATTCACAGGAAATTCGGTTTGAAGAAAACATTCGTAATTTTGGGATAGCACTCATTGGAAAGCCACAAAAGTAGAACACAGATTAGAGAAACAGTTTCCAAACCAATGTCTGGGATTTTGTTTGGAATTATCCTCAAAACCCCAATTCTGGAGCTAAATGGTAATATCAAATGACATATCAATTATTTCTCCTATCCCCTCCTTGTCCCTCTGCTCTGCCAAATAATTTCCCCCTCTAACTATGACATTATTCATTCAACAGAACCCTGATGAGTTTGAGACAGACTGAAAACTCACATGGTGTCAAAAGTGGAAATAGCTCATATTTTTTATTGTGTTACAATGAGCTGTGGACTGTACATGGTAGTTCATTCATGCTGCTTCTCTTGGGAAGGTCTTACGTACCACTGACACATGAGGCCAGATGTGCCTTCCCAGAGTTGGAAATGTTACATATTTCAAAGAAGCACTTCTTTGTGCTAATATTTGAAAGAAAAGCTCCTTTTAGTGGTGTCCCCACCCCACCCCATTCCTGGTGTGAAGCTACATATTTCAAAAATGTCTTGCTTATGAATACCAGGCAGAAAAGGCATTCGAGTAAGCATTTAGAGGGGGGAAGAAGTAGACTAAACTGGATGAGGAGAAGCATAAATGAATTTTGGAAACACTCTTCTGTTTTCCAAAGGAGATTCCCTGATTCCTTTGCTCTCCTCCCAGTCCTTATGGAGCTATTTCAGAGCCAAAAAGAAACAAAAAATAGCAGAAACTATTCCCGTCCTATCTTCTCTTTGCTTTACTTCTCATGTTGAACAAATAATTCATTTTTATTGTATTTTGCCTAATGCCCTTTTGGTTTTGCATTTTTTTGTTCTTTGACTACTGTAAAACACTAATAAAACTAATCTAACCCATTACTAATATTTGGATTTTGCCTAAGGCAATCGGCAGTGTCTACCAATATACTGGGGGACTCTCCTTCCCTTTCCCTACTCCACACAAGCAAATCCCTTCTCTTGTTCTTGGCTGTCCTGAAGACTATTGCATTTCTGGTGTGTGTGTGTGTGTTGGTAACACATTAAATATTTTGGGATCTTTCATAATTTTGTGTCTGCCACTCATAGTTAAGTCCTTGAGGACATTCTACAATAAATAATACTTTTAATTCTGCAGCTTGTCTCTTTGCAAGTAGATTTATTTTATTTTATTATTTTATTGGCCTCATTCTAAATCATATTATGAGCAAGAGTACTGGCAAATTAGCTAGGTTTGCCATATGTGTAATTTCTGAGACAGGAGAAGCTGTTGGATTCAAAGTATAATTGTTCCCATGAATTATTAAGGGCTAAAATATCCTATCTTGTTTTGAAAATCGTCCATTATTTTCATCTAGCTCTATTTATGTTTTCTGTTGCTCAAATATATGCAGATAGAAACATCAAATTAAATGAAGAGAAAAATCAAGAGAATGAAGTTCTCTTCCTCCTCCCTCTCTTCTTCTTTGCCACTGAGACTCTGTCAATTTCTTACGAAGGGCAGATTAAATCAATGTAAAAAATTTTAATCGCCTTCCATAATCCAGGAGGGGACTCCTGGTTCCATCAAGAATGCTCTGGGACAATACAGATAATTAAACTATGAGAATTATTTTGCCTTGGGATAATTTCTTTTTTTCTTTGGTAGTAAAGTAAAAGAATCATTTTTTTAAAAAATTCTTCATGTTTTGAAGTATTACATATGTCTCCTTTTTCCCATTGACCTCTCCCCAGGCATTCCCACCCCAGCACATGTCCTCACCCCCCATATTGTCTGTGTCCATGGGTTATGCTGATAGGCATGCATACAAGTCCTTTGCTTGCTCTCTTACCTCCCCCTTCTCTCTGAGGTGGGTGGTCTGCTTGATGTTTCTGTGACTCTGGATCTAATTTTGTTCCTCAGTTTATGTTGTTCATTATATTCCATAAATGAGTGAGATCATGTGATATTTATTTTTCTCTACCTGACTTATTTCGCTTAGCATAATTCTTTCCAGGTCCATCCATGCTGTTGCAAATGGTAAGAGGTCCCTTTTTTATAGCAGCATAGTATTCCATTCTGTGGATCTACCATAGTTTTTAATCCACTTGTCTGCTGATGGGCACTTAGGCTGTTTCCAAATCTTAGCTATGGTGAATTGGGCTGCTATGAACATATGAACATATATCCTTTCTGATTGGTGTTTCTGATTCCTTGGGATATATTCCTAGAAGTGGGATCACTGGGTCAAATGGAAGTTCCATTTTCAATTTTTTGAGGAAACGCCATACTGTCTTCCATAGTGGCTGCACCAGTCTGAATTCCCACCAGCAGTGTAGGAGGGTTCCTTTTTCTCTGCATCCTTGCCAACACTTGCCATTTGTTGATTTGTTGATGATAGCCATTCTAACAGGTGTGATATGGTATCTCATTGTCACTTTAATTTGCATCACTCATGATGAGTGGCTTTGAGCATGTTTTCGTATGTCTCTTGGCCTTCTGAATGTCCTCTTTTGAAAAAGTGTCTATTTAGGTCCTTTGCCCATTTTTTAATTGGGATGTTTATCTTCCTTTTGTTAAGTTGTATGAGTTCCCTATAAATTTTGGAGATTAAACTCTTGTTGGATATAACATTGGCAAATATGTTCTCCCATGTGGTGGGCTTTCTTATTGTTTTGTTGATGGTTTCTTTTGCTGTGCAGAAACTTTTTATTTTATTAGACCATGAACTTACACTGGACACAAAAATAAACTCAAAATGGATAAAGAACTTAAACATAAGATGGGAGACTAAAAATCTTAGAAGAGTCCATAGGCGGCAAAATATCAGACATATGTCGTAGCAATATATTTACTGATATTGCTCCTAGGCATTGGAAACTAAGGAGAAAAGAAACAAATAGGACTACATCAAAAGAATCACTTTTAATGTCCATCATCTCATTGTTGTGGATTCTTTTTTCTTTATATCCTCTTTGGCATGTCACTGAATTATTCTTAGGCGGTAACCAGAGAACTGTATCTGGAAAAAATTTGGTTGGAATCAACCTTGTATCAAGCATTCAAGTGATTATTTGCTCCTAATAAAACACACACACACACACACACACACACTCAATTAGAATAAGATTTGATTGATTGTCATCAAACAGCAGAAGCCTAAATAAAGTGTTTAGAACCTAAGTGGATGTTAAGATCATATTTTTTTCCTTCCTGGCTGTATTCTGTTATGCCCGAGCTAGGATTATTTTAATTCCTAGTTATAGAAAGCCAATTCACCCTAGATAACGAAAAAACAAAACAGAAACAGAATACATTGGTGTATGTAACTAAGAGATAAAAGAATTAGGACTGACTTTAGACATGATAGGATTCAAGGAGTAAAAGTACGCCATTAGGACATATATGTATGCATCTTTATGTCTGTCTATATAATCATTCTTTTTAATTCTTGATGATCTTGTGATTAAAAATTTATTGTGATAAAGTATATATAACATAAGATTACATTTTAACCATTTATGTCAGAGACATAAATGACATTAAAATGGTGTGCTGCTATCACTCTATTTGTTTCCAAATCTTTAAAATATATATATATATATATTTTATTGATTTTCTACAGAGAGGAAGAGAGAGGGATAGAGAGAAACATCAATGAGAAAGAATCACCAATCAGCTGCCTCTTGCACACCCCCCACTGGTGATGTGCCTGCAACCAAGGTACATGCCCTTGACTGGAATCGAACCTGGGACCTTTCAGTCCCCAGGATGACGCTCTGTCCACTGAGCCAAACCGGTCTCGGCTGTTTCCAAATCTTTCATCACCCTAAACAGAATCTCTGTAATCATAAGCAGTAACTCCTCCTCCCACTCCCCTCCCAGCCCTGGTAACCTCTGATCTACTTTCTGTCTTTATGAGTTTGCCTCGTCCAGATCTTTTGTATATGTGGAACCATGCAGTATTTGTCCTTCTGTGTTGTGTTTATTACACTTAGAATAATGTTTTCAAGGTTTATCCATGTCAGCAGACATCAGTATTTTTATGGCTAAACAATATTTCATCATATGTATACACCACTTTTTGTTTATCCATTCATCTGTTGATGGACATTTGTTTTGTTTCTATCTTTTCGCTATTGTGAATGATGCTACAACAAACATTGGTGTACACATATCTTCAAGTCCCTGTTCCCAATTCTTTTTTGAGTGGAATATTTATGTATCCAATCTTGATTCTGCTGTCTTCTCTGTGGCTTCTTCCTCAGGCAGGCAAAGACAGCTTGTTTCTTCTCATTTTATATGAGGAGGGGAGAGATTTGTCTCTCCTATTGCCCTTATTAATACCTGCATAAAATTTCTGATACCCAGTATTCTGACCTCTACTCCTGGATGGCTCACTCCACTTAGGGAGAAGCTCCTTCATAACTGGGTCACTACCAACCAATCTACTGGGTTGGAGGGCAGCCCTTCATAGGAAAGAGAAGCTCTGTTTCTAGAAATAAGAGACACTGGTGGGCAGAAGTGTCTCTTATTTATCTTTTCACGTATGGGCAGAAAACTCATCTTGGTCATTTTTCAGGGACCCTTGGGTGAGTCCTTAAGAATGACATACTCCAAGTTTTTGACAAAATAAGGGCAAACAGAAACTGTTGATGCTGCTGATTGGGATGCTAATTGCTATCACCTCCTGGGAGAGCATTTTGATGACATTTACCATGGCTGAAAATGTGCAGGCGTAACGACCCAACAGTTCTGTCCTTGATATAGCCTCAAGAAAAACTCTTCCACTGACGTTTTGGGAAACATGGACAGGATTATTCTTGGCAGCATTATTTGTAGTCATGAAAAATGGAAAACACCTGAAGGTTTCATCAGCTGGCTAAAAGATAAATTGTAGTGTCTTCATAGTATGGAATGTGATGCCACCATTAATAATGACCTAGATATATAGCTATTGAAATAGATAGGCTCAAAGGTATAACCCTGAATAAAGAAATCAAGTTGTAGTAGCATAAGTGTTATATTGAGAGCACCTATGAATGTATTAGAAAACATGTATAAAATATTTGGTGTAGCCTATATAATAAAGAGATAATATGCTAATTAGACTTAACAAGAGGACCTTCTGGATGACCATTTGGACAACCTTCTGGAAGAAGCTGGGGCTCTGAGGGCTGAGGCAGCTGGGGTTATGAGGACTAAGACCCTTGCATGAATTTTGTGCACCGGGCTTCTAGTGTATGTAAAACCATACACTGTAAGTGTTCCCATGGAATTAAATAGAGAGGCAGATGTGACAAGGAAAAAATTGAAGGGGACTTTCAGTGTTTTCTGGACTGCTGCGCTTTTTTTTATTTTAAAATTGGCTCAGTTAAGTTAACGAAATGTGAACAATTGTTAATTTATATGGTTGCTACTGTGTTGTGTTCTTTTTCTCACTGTTCTATAATTTTTAAGAAAACATTTTTCAATTCAAAAAGTAGCACATGATTAGAGTAAAATAGAAATGCATTTTATTGTTTAATCTTAACACTTTTGGATGTGTATGCAGTTAGAGAGAAGATAGATGATAGATAGAAGATAGCTAACATATTGTGATTTTTTTTTAACTTGGTGCTTTTTCAAGTATTCATAAGAAGAGGCTCTTGCCAAAATCTCCCTGCTGTGCTCTCCTACTTCACGCCATTTTATATCATTTATGAGTTCGAGTGCATTTAGTTCTTAATCTTCCCTGTGCCCTAGTATTCCCCTAACCAGCAAAATGCCCAGTGTGTTTCCCATTAACCTCAACATTCCTACCAAGATTTAGTCTCACAGCCCTGAAATGCCTCCTATCATTTTAGCAAACAATCAAACTGCTCCTCTAACGTTAAAAGCTGGCAAAGATAAACTATCCAAATCAGTATTCCTATGAGAAAAAAAAGTCCTGGGAGGTGAAGATAGATTTCAGAAATCCTATTCATACCATGAGGGAGAAGTCATTAAATAATTGTGCATGAGGCAGTTGGTGACAGCCTTGTCTCTTTCGGTTTTGCAAAAAATGCTAACAAAGATTTGCAACATCTTGCTTGATTCTGAAGTGGTTAAATTTTTATAATGGGAACCTTAATGGCAAGAAAAAGAATCTCAGAAAGAGCGTTGCTCGCTGAGCACTGACATCACCGTGCGAGAATGAGTATTGTCTTACACAATGGAATGTGCCCTATCCCTCCTCCGAGAGGGAATTTGGCTTGGTATCCAAATTAAAATATTGTTTTGAAAAATCCGTTGCATCAAATGACAGAAAATTTTTTTTCTAATCCAGTTCTTTGGTCTACTGTTGGCAAAGCAGTTGACAGTAGGTTCATCTAGCTAGTTTATCTGGGCCATGCTCTTGGATTTTTTATGGGGTCCAATCAAGGAGAATTGTCTGTTGGCAAAGATGCAAAAGAGCCCTACATTCTTAGGGTCCCTGTTGAAATGGTTTTATGGGGCATAAAAGAAAGGAAAGATAATGGAATTGAAATACTTGCAAGCCCTTAAAAGCATTGAGAACTTGAGTGTTTGTTATTTTGTTCTCCCTTTGTTGGGAAGTTGGTAGGTGAGATAGTGGAAAGCTGGCCTGTTTTGGTAGGTGGGTTTCTTCTCCTTTCAAGCTTACTTCCAAGTGTCTATCCACAAATGAAGTCTTCCAGTCGCAAGTTCCATAGCCCAGACATCATTTGAAACTATTCAGAAATGTTACCCATTTCACAGCTCTGCTCTCCAGTGTCATCTGACTGGGTTTGAGCCTGAGTTCACAGGTAGGGATTCAGGGAGTGACTGAGGGCATCACGCATGCTCATGGCTCCTATATCACTGGGGGGCAGTGGTTCTCCTAGAGAACAGCTAATGGCATCATTTGACTGCCTGGATCCTACCATGCCTGAAGTCAGCACTGATTCCTTTCTCATTTAGTTACATATATCAATATTGTTTTTTTTTCTTTATATAGTTTGAATTGGCTTTCTGTCACTCTGGATTGAAATAATTCCCAACAGCATCATAAGTATCACCTGGGACCTTGTTGAAAATGTAGATTTTTGGAGTCTACCCTAGATCTACTGGGGGCAGGACTCAGGAATCTAATTTAACACACCCTCCCTGCGATTCAGATGTACACTCAAGTTTGAGAAGTACTACACCAGGGAAACCTGTCTACTTGGATATAGAGAAGCCCAACTCTGAGTCCCTCTATTCTTCCTCATCCTGCCATAGCTGAAATTAAAATGCCAAATTTGTCATCAAATAGTTTGTGGTAGAATAATTTTAAATTGATTGCCATCGTGTACAAAGGACCTTTGGTGTTATTCTGGAATTTACAGGGCGGTGTTTTTTCATGAGAAAGTGAATGTGGTCATTCTTAGTTGTAAATAGGGGAATGGGAGTTTGGGGTCAGTGCCTTTATAGAAGAGGCCCCAGAGTGCTCCCATTCCCTGGCGCCATGTGCCACTATAGTGTTCAGTTAGCTCCCAGTTAGATCCTCCTTTTTTTTCTTCACGAAGTACACTTGAAATTAATATTGAGAAAGTTCTTCCCTGAGATTGTACCTCCTCCAATGACTTCTATCACTGAATTCTATTGCTTTGTGCAGAACTCTTTTTCAGAAACTAATTTGGCATTTTAGGTAACCATCTTCAGATAGATAGGGATACTTCTGGGTGCAGTATGTAAATGTATCATTTATATAGGAATACCTAAATGCAAAGGATGGAAAACTACCTCTGGATGCTTCTCTTTCTAGTTTTCTTGGTTTCTATCTTTTTAAAGGCTCTTTGTGGCAAAAGTGCTATAATTATTGATGGAGGAGATTGAAGAGGAAAACTGTCATTGATCAAATAGCTAGTATAAGTCAAGTGCTTAACATATACTATCTCACTTAGTATTCTGAACAATTACTCGGTCCAATTTACAGATAAAGGAGCTCAAGCTTTACTTATTGTAGCCGGATATTGACTGTCCAATGGTGCTTTATTTTTTCTTCTTTTGTCAATAGAGGAACCCAGGATTACTGTGGGTATCATGTAATTATGTGCTCAGGCAAGGAGGAGGACTCAGTCTCAGGATATGAAATATGATTGGGATTAAGTCAAACATGATAGTTCTACCTCTTTCCTAGTGATTTATTTGGGGGTAGCCTCAATAAATCTAGCCAATGAAATGCAAGGGGAAATTTGTGGGGACTGGTGTGAAGACCTATATGCCCCAATAAGGTAGAGACATGGATAAATAAAGGACCTTATTTCTTCTCATATGGGACTGCTGTCCTGTGTGGACGTGGTGCTTTGTTGGAGTTACAGCAGCTGTGTTGCAACTCCAGGGAAAAGGCCCAGGAAGAGCTACTGGAGTGTCCTGCCAGGCACTGTTCTGCTTCTGAATTTCTGGTTGTGGGAGTTCACAGATCCCCATTGTGTGAGCCACGTTTTGTTAGACTTCCTATTACTTGCTATTGCAAGTGTATGTTTTGAGAACCTACACGCTTATGCTACAGAACAGGGATTAGAATGCAAGTTTGACAGATGTTAAACACCATCCTGGTTTGTTCTCTCTCCCATCTGCCCTGCCTGGATTTCTGCCTTTTCTTTTAACAAAGATAATCGTTGTCTACCATCAACCTACAATTTTAAATCCTAGAAAAATGACCAACAACAATAAGAAGGTTTATTAAGAACATTTTATTCTAGCCAAAACCAGTTTGGCTCAGGCTCAGTGGATAGAACGTTGGACTGCGAACTGAAAGGTCCCAGGTTCGATTCCGGTCAAGGGCATGTACCTTGGTTGCAGGCACATTCCCAATAGGGGGTGCACAGGTGGCAGCTGATCCCTCTTTCTCTCTCATTGATGTTTCTAACTTTCTATCCCTCTCCCTTCCTCTATGAAAAAAAAACAATAAAATATATATTTTAAAAAAGAGAACTCTTTTTTCTAGACTAGATTGTGATGAGGAATGTTTCATCAGTATTTTTCAGGTAGCCCAATACTTTTAGGTATGCCTGCACACGAAGCCAGAATTGTTTGTGACTTACTCAATCCCACCTTCCCTTTAGAAGTCATCATCCATTCCTTGTTGGTAAGATAGCTTCCTAGATTATTTTCTATGCATTTTACATTTATGTGTTCATTTCAAGATGATTTTTAAAAATATATTTTTTATTTTTTACAGAGAGGAAGAGAGAGGGATAGAGAGTTAGAAACATCGATGAGAGAAATCATCGATCAGCTGCCTCTTGCACACCCACTACTGGGGATGTGCCCGCAACCAAGGTACATGCCCTTGACCGGAATTGAACCTGGGACCTTTCAGTCCCCAGGCCAATGCTCTATCCACTGAGTCAAACCGGTTTTGGCTCAAGATGATTTTTATAAAATAAATAGCATTATACTGCATGTATTGTACTGTGATTTTTTTAAAATGCCCACAATATAGATTTTTTTCACATGAATTAATTAACTGTACCTTATTCTTATTATATGCAGCCTAGTGGTATACAATTGGAACATACCAACATTTTATTTAGTTATCTTCTTAACTAAAACAATACCTGGCACATAATAAGTACTTGATAAACATTTATTAAATCAATTTTTCGTGGAAGTTACTTAGGCTGTTTGTAATTTTTCTGTGTTTCAAACAATGCTTCTATGTAAATTTTAGAGTCAGTTTGTCAATTTGCCTAAAATTAATCCTATTGGGACTTTGGAATTTTATTGGTGAGAATTGACATCTGTATAATATTAAGCTTTTCCATGCATTTTTGCATATGCATTTCTGTAAGTCACATAGCTTTGAAAGAAATGGACGAGTCAAATGGGATATGAATTTTAAGGTTTAGTAATTTTAAGGTTTAGTTGCTCCTAAAATTATTTTCAATAAGGCTTCTTCTATAGCAGTCTGTACTATTAATAGTATATGATGACATCAATAATGGTGATGATAATGGTGATGATGTAGTGATGAGGGTGATGCTGGTGGTTGCAGAAAGGGTAGTGGTAGTAGTGATTATACTATATTGCAAAAGAACTCACGGCTTTTCTGTAATAATTCAATTTAGCTCTGATTTCCCTCAGATATCTGATTACCTTCAGATTTTATTGCTCCACATTTTGAGTGTGGAGAGAAATTCTGATTCTTTAGCTAACCTTCTGATAGAAAAAATTAGGCCTGTCTGAGAGTATACATTTTATAATTGCTACCAAAACATTAGCCCAGCCCTAGGTGGATACTTGTATTACAATGTTGAGAAGAACTGAATTGCTTTTTTGGACCCGGGACTCCCACCATCTTAAACCACTGTCAAAAATGTCCTAGAATAGCAGAGGAAGACTTCTAGAGCGAAGACAAGCATTGACAAGTAAAAGACTGTTGGTTCCTGCTCATGTAGCTACTTTGCTGAGTATCAGGAATCCCAGCTGAACTCCTCAATGTTCTTGTTCCCTACTATATTTCCAGATTTCTGTATGTAGATTGATGCCAAACCCTTTGGGGCAGCGCTTAACTGGCTGGCTCCATGTAGAGTTTGTTTTCACATATGAAGCTAGTTATGCAAAATCTAGAACTCCTAACCTTCATCACAGTCTGATAGGCTAGTATTCTTAACATAGCAAAACCTGTGGGCAGATTGAAGACTTCTTTTGCTACCGTGTTTTGTGTGCATGTATGTTTAGTTGTTTCTGTTTCTTTTACAAAGTATTTGTGTGCCCAAGGATTAATCCACTGATCCAATTAACAAGAAATCTGATCAACTGCAATAACTCTTGTATATCATACTATATTGAGTGCTAGTATTTACTATTTTATGTATAAAGCTTTGTTCTAAATGATAAATGAAACACTTAAACTGGTTGGGGAATTTGTGAATATTCTAAATTACTTAGATTCAGTGATTTCAGTGTAATTTTCTAAGAATAATGATAGAGAATACACACACACATACACACACATATATGTAATTAGAGGCCCGGTACATGAATTCGTGCATGGATGGGGTCTGGCCAGCCTGGCCAGGGGGAGGGGATATGGGCAGTTATCCGGCCTGCCTGCTGGCCGAACTTCTAGTTGAGGGGACAATTTGCATATTAGTCTTTTATTATATAGGATCTGTACTGAGTGGCCAGATTATTATGTGTTTAGAGATCATAATACTCTGGCCACTCAATGTGTGTGTGTGTGTGTGTGTGTGTGTGTGTGTGTATGTGTGTGATTTAAGATTTTCAAAATATGTCCTCATGGGATGCCACATATCATACTGTCATTATAGTTTTACTAGCTCTTGTAATGCTGTTGCAGAAAGGTCGACATCTGTTTTCCTTTGTAACTGCCTGAGGAGCACAATTGTGCCAGCAGAGTCATTGGGAAAAGAGGCTGTTTGCCCACCTGATTATGGAAGCAGGCCCTGGGGTGCTCCAGAGAAGGACTCCCTGACCTGTATCCCTCTGCTCTCCCTGGCTCCCAGGCAGAGTGCTGCTTCTAATCAATGTGAGCTGAAGTGTTGGTGAGGTTCCTGCATCTGACCCATTGCTCTGTTCCCATATAATTCTGAAAGGTCTATTGCCTGCTCTGTAGGAGCTGCTGGTCAATGGGAATTTTGCAGATTGGTTATAGGCATACATCAGAGAAGATGTATTGATGTGTGAAATTAGAATGCCTCTCCAGAATGTTTCTTTTTAATTCCAAAAGTTATTCTCTGTCTTCTGCTGGGATCCTCACTTGGATGTTTTAAACCCGAAGCAGTCAAATGAGAGGCACCTTCTAGAAACAAAACATAACCATAGAGAAAATAATCGTTGGCCTTTATAACTCAGAGTGTGGTCCATGGATCAGCAACACCCTACTACCTAAGAGCTTGTCAAAAAATGCAGAGCCTTGGGTCGCACTGCAGGCCTACTGAGTCAGAGTCTTCATTTTCACAGTATTCCTTGGCGATTCTGATGTGCATTAAAGTGTGAGAAGTACTCTTTTAGGCAGTGCTAAAACCGGAAGATGTGCATTTCCTCACCTGCAGTCACCCTACTGCAGAATATCACTTTCCATCACTATGTTTGTGAGCATCTCAAAGGACCCTCACAGGAAAGTGTTTGTACAGACTTGCATAGAGAAGCTAAGAGCAGAAATGGCAATGAAGAAATAATCAAGCAGTTCGTTAATGGTAGAGTTCTAGGAAGCCATACAACTGATAAGCTCTGTGTGGTTAGAGCAGGAATCCCCAGTGCTTTAAAGGCTGACCCTGAACAATTACAGGCTGACACCGACAGATTATGGCCCTGACACATCAGCAAGTTTGGGTGGATCAGCAGGAGATAACACCGGCTAGAGAGAGATGAAAGGACAGGATCACTCATTAAGTGTAGGGTTGTGCTTTTATTTAGCAAGTCCTGTCATGTCTGCATCCGACTCTTAAATGTTATGAACAAGAGAAGTGCTCTGATGGTTTTATATTGACCTTGGGTGGCCTATAGGACCTGGCTTTGAATTCTTGTGTCATGGACTCAATTCGGAGCCAACTCGTTCTCAGTATTCTGAAATAATGATTTTTGACCTCATACATTTACAAAGTGAGGCATAATTAAACTATAGTAAATTGCGCAAATCATCATTTCAATTAAGTTTTGACAACTGCATGTATTATTCTTCCAAAAGAAAATATAGAATATTTCCATCACTCCAGAAGTCTCCTTTGTGCCCCTTTCTGGTTAATTTAACTATGGTTTTTATTTTCTTTGCCATGTATTACTTTGCTTGTTCTAGAACTTCATGTAAATAGATTCAAACGTATGTACTCTTGTGTGTGGCTTCTTTCACTGAGTACAATGTTTTTGAGAATCATCCATGTTTTTGATTGTATTAGTAATTCCTATTCTCTATTGTGAAGTAGTATTCTCTTGTGTGAACATACAAAGTTTTATGTTTACATGTTGCTGAACATATGGATAGTTTCCAGTTTTGAGCTTATCAATAAGACTGCTTTGATCATTTATAAACAAGTCTTTTGAGGATATGCATTTTCATTCATCTTAGATAATTACCTACAGTGGAATTACTGGTTCCTAGGACAGATGTATGTTTAACTATTAGAAACTGCCAAACAGTTCTCCAAATAATTATACTATTTTATACTCTGATTAGAAGTGTTCGAGAATTCTAGTTGCTCCATAGCCTCACCAATATTTGATGTAAGTCTCTTAAATTTTGGTTTAATTTGCATTTCCTTCGTAACTAATGATGTGGGACACTATTTCATATAATTACTTGCCTTTCATGTAGTCTTTTATAAAGGGTCTGTTTAGGGAGCTCTTTTGCCCACTTTTATTGTGTGTGTGTGTGTGTGTGTGTGTGATGTGTGATGTGTGTGTGTGGTGTATGTGGTGTGTGTGTGTGTTGTTTACTTGTGGGAGTGTCACAGAAGGATTTCTCTCAACTTACCTGACAAGTCCCAGGCCTTCAGTAGCTCTGAGCCCAGAGCATATCAAATGCACTTTTCTCAGTTCTGCTTTTGGAAATGGCTGTCCTGCCCTTGGAAAAGGCCTTGTCCATCCCCTGAGTATCTGGTGGCATCCCGTGGAAATGATTTGGTGGATCGGTACAGACTTGCTCTGTGGCTGAGTGCCTTGGCATTCCCTTCTTTTGTGTGCCAGACCTCATGTAACCATTGAACCTTCCCCGCAGTCTTGGCTAATGTCTCCTTGTCCCTTCCCGAGTGGAGTTCTTTTCCACTTATCATTGTGCTGAGTGACAACAGTGACAACTCTCTTCTCACCTCTGAAGGGCGATTATTTTCTCACATTTTTTTCATTTAGGTTTGTTTGCACTCCCCACTCTCAGGTTGGTTTTTTTAAAGCTTTGATTTTGCAGCTTATCAGGTTTGCTCTGGTGGCTGGGGTGAGAACTATACTCTCTCTCTCTCTCTCTCTCTCTCTCTCTCTCTCTCTCTCTCTCTTTAAAAAAATATATTTTATTGATATTTTACAGAGAGGAAGGGAGAAAGATAGAGAGCCAGAAATGTTGATGAGAGAGAAACATTGACCAGCTGCCTCTTGCACACCCCCTACCGGGGATGTGCCCGCAACCAATGTACATGCCCTTGGCCGGAATCGAACCCGGGACCTTTCAGTCCCCAGACCTACGCTCTACCACTGAGCCAAACCGACCTCGGCATATGCTCTCTTTTGACTCTTGACAGAAAGAGACACATTATTTAGATATAACAGACTAAGAGGTTCATAGGAACCCAGTGTAGAAACCCTGGCATTAGTAGAATTAAACCATTAGGGTTTTATGTTATATTTTTAAGGGTTAAATTGGCATCCAGTAAACCATGATAGCTGTTGAGCACATTACTAAACATTGTGACTAGGTTTCCTCATCTCTAAAATGGGAATAAAAAGAGTACTTGCATCATGGGGTTGCTAGAGGATTAAACAAATGAATATATGTAAAGAGCTTAGGGACATGCATAGCACATGGCAGATGCCTGATAAATGAAACACTAGTTGTTCTTAATAATAACACTACTGAAGACAGTCTAGCATAAAAAGTTTCTTTATTAAGGACTTACTTTATTTCAGCAAATCCCCCCTCCAGCAGTAATTACACCCTTTTTTGTTAATCCTCAACGGAGGATATTTTTCTTTCTTTCTTTCTTTTTTATATTTTATTGATTTTTTACACTGAGGAAGGGAGAGGGATAGAGAGTTAGAAACATCGATGAGAAACATTGATGAGCTGCCTCCTGCACACCCCGCACCTGGGGATGTGCCCGCAACCAAGGTACATGGCCTTGAGCGGAATTGAACCTGGGACCCTTCAGTCTGCAGGCCGATGCTCTATCCACTGAGCCAAAACCGGTTTTGGCATCAATGGAGGATATTTTTCAATTGAATTTTAGAGAGAGTGGAAGAGAAGGGGAGAGAGAGAATGAGAAACATCCTTATGAGAGCGATACATCGATTGATTGCCTCCTGCATGTGGCCCAGCCTGCAACTGAGGTAACAGGGAAAATTGAACTCGCAACCCTTGGAGGCCAACACTCTATCCATTGAGCCACACTGGCTAGGGCTCAACCAATCCCTTTTGTGTCTGACTTAAACCTTCAGTTACCACTTTCTCTAAGGATTAGTAACACTTAACAGATATAGCCCACAAGAACTATAGTCAATATTTCAGTTCTAGGAACAAATATATTAGCCTATGGTGGTTTACCAAATGATGTCTGTGGTGATAGTTAACATTATTCAGCGGTGTCATTGGTTCTTCTGCCTTTGGGTGGGATTGTACCATTGTGCCCCTTTGACATGAGGCAGGGATATATGATTTTCAGTGGCAATGAAATGTGACTAGAAATGTATCACTTCAGATCAAGTCTTTAAGAGCTATTTTGCAATCCAACATGCTTTCTTCACCGAGCCATGGGGAGCAGAGATGTTCCAAGTAGAGAACTCTGAGTGAGGGTGATCTGGAAACACAGTCATAGCTGGCCTGGGATGGGCATGTAGACTAAGGCAAAAATAAACCTTTGCTTTATACCACAGCGAATTTGGAGCTGTTCGTTACATAAGCACCACTGAACCTATCTCAATCGACTGATACAGTACCTTTAAGATATTGTCCACACTGTTTGCCTTGCTTCGGCTGGACAAGCTTGAGTCTAGTGGATGCACTAGCCCAGCAGAGAACTCCTGGAGACCAGAGTCTGGATGGAGGGGGAGTCAGAGGCATGAGTGCCAGATAATGAATTCAAACCTACCTACTTTAGGCACTGGTACCAGATATCCAGTGTCCAAATCTGTCCAAAGAGCAGGTGCGGGATGAACAGCAGGAGACAGGAGGTGGGGCCCACAGGTTTGGAGCTGAGGAAAGGCAGGGATGAAGCAGGAACTGAAGAACAAGCCCCACAACCAGATACGAGGGTCTGTCCATGATGTTTCATTGCATGGCAGAAGGAGATCCAGAGTGCAGTCTGATTGGGTGCAACTGTTTGGCGTGTGGTGGGCTGCCTCACTGAAAGACGCAAGGTCAAGTCAACAAGACCTTGGGGTGATTTCCTTTTGGATGTACCAGACAGAGTTCACACCAGCAAGTTTCCTTGATACCCCAAGGTTCAAAGAACAACATGCAAATCACTCTGTTCTGGACAGCTTTTGTGCTCATTGTCTTTTTTTATGCTGAGGGTCTCTCAGTCCAGATTTAAAAGGGAAATCACTCCGATTAGCTGGAGAATCAGATTCTGCCAGTCTGATTCTGGCTCTATTTTAAGGTACCTTGTCGTTTCAATCATACAAATTGTTACAAATACAGAACTGTCCGTGTATGTTTTTAATTGGGTCAATGATGTTAGCGCAGCAGCAATGTAAGCAGAGCATTTAAAAAAAAATTCTTCCAGTCCTTTTGGAATTCAGCTCACGGGCTTAACAGACATGTATTGACATAACTAACTTGTTCAACATGTCTTTCTGTAAGTTATAAGTGAGGGGAAAGTAAAGCTTTGCATTAAACTAACACGAATTTTGTATTAGGGATAATATACTAATATGATAAACACTAATAGGATACATATTCCAAAGTGCAATTCCATCATTTAATGCAAAGTAACCTCCTACTGGGAAGTGCGGATTATTTTACAGAAAATATAAATACTATGAAGGCTTTCTGGCAATCAATAGTAGCCTGGGATATGAAATAACATGTACTGTCAGCCATGTGCAATCCCCTTTTATTGAAGATGATCATGAGGGTTCTTTGGAGGATGGATTATCAAGGCCGGGGGATAGCTAATTCCTGTTATGATTTTTCAGGGGCTAAGCATTATAAAAGCTTGTTTTTCTTCTCACTTATTCCCTCAGTAAACTAGAAAGGTAGAAAATGGTTGATTATATCTGTCTCTATTTGCTGCTAACATTATTACTTATTCGTTAAGTTGTCTGTTGTTTTTTTGACGCTTGACTTACTATATTAATAATATGCATTGACATACACTGGCCCATCTATCTACACAGAGTAGATGGTTCATAAATGTTTGTCAAAAGTGATCTTATAAGTACACATAAAGTTTGAAATCTATATAGTCAGGAAGCTGAGAAGAACCCTTCTGTAAAAAAACACACACACACACACATACACAAAAATCAGATCAATAGGAAACATTCTAACAGTTCATAATACATGTGAGAATGATATGTATTACACATATATATTTTATAGAAACTATTTCTAAATAACATCACCAAAGAATCTTTAGGTGTTTAGAGGAAATTTCGTATAAGAAAGGCAACTTCAAAGAGAAAAGTTGCCTGAACTTATTTTATTGCTTCTTTGCTAAAAGTATTTACTCAGAGCATCAGAAGTAGAGCTTTAACGTCCAAGGTCTAGAGAAATTTAAATATGTGTGAATGCTTATGTTTAAGTTGAAGAAGAATGTTGACAGAAATAAATCACTTTCAGAGAGAATTCCCAGGACCTAGTCCCTTTTACAAAAGCTCTCCTGGTCCTTGTGCAAATACATGGCCTTTAAAAGCACTAGCCCACATAATTTATGGGTTTATGTCTCTATGCCTCTGTTTATTTTTGGTATGAAAATCCTTGCTTATAAAAAGGGTGGTTAAGTATGGTACTACATAACTGTGATCCCTTTTGCCTGACTTAAGAGTTTGTACTTAAGGAACATAAACTAAAGTCGGAGGTAATTCAATTAACATTCCAAACACACAAAGGTATGCTTGCTTCTCAGCTTTAAGGCACAAAGCAGCCCCATTGAATTATGGCAGTAATTACACCACATGTACACATTCTTAAAATTTTCATGAATCGCAAGGCCAAGTCTAATTTGAGATGTTTGTCTATCTCTGGAGAGAATCAACTGAAATAGAAATCTTGACACCAAATAGCTCAACTGCTTATCCAACTTCACAGAACAAAAGCGGTCACCTTCCATTTTCAGACGTATACTTGATTCTCCCTGTTTTCTTACCACGCATGCTAATTTATCACCTAACTCCATGGATACGAGCTCTGAAATAGCTCTTGAATCTGTCCACTTCTGTCCATTTTCCTTGTTCAAGATGCCATCTTTGCTTGCCCATATTAATGTCAATGGTCTTCTGCCTGTTTTCCTTGCCTCTATGTTATCTCCTCCAACCTTCCCCCCACTCTGCATAGGGCCGTATTTCAATCAAACAAAATTGCATCAAGAAGGATGTTGTGAGTCTAAGCTTAAATGATACATCGCTTCCCAGGGCCCTCGCTGGCTTCACCTCCCTTACTCTGCTCCTTCCTACAATCCTTCTGTTGTAACAAGTGTCACACTTGATTGTGACCCCTCATGTACTTGTCCGTTTCCGGAGATCATAAGCTCTGTGAGGGCAGGGACGGAACTTATGGAGCTTACCCCAGAATCCTTGGATTCTAGTCCAGGTAGACTCTCAAATTATGAAGGGATTTATTACAATTTTAAATATTAGAGCCAAGGTATGTAGCAACACTCTCTAACATATTATTTTTTCCTTATGCCAGAACATTTACAGCTCTAACGGAAAATTCCCCAAGGTTGTGTGTGCCAACAGGCTTCATTTTAATTAGTGAGGATAGTAAAATATTTAAAAAATTTATTTATTGTCTAAACTTTACATGTCTCCTTTTTCCCTGATTGACACCCTCCCCCCTCTCCCCAGCCATTCCCATCCCGGGCAAACCTCCTCCACCCCAGTGTCTATGTCCATTGGTTATGATAGTATGCATGCATACAAGTCCTTATACATTTCTCCTTGAACTAAAGGTATTAACTTAAATTTCTTCTTTTGACTTCAACTGAAATACTAATAATAATATTTTAAAATATTTTTATTTTAGGCATGCTTTATACATTAAAATAAAATTACATATAACTGTGGTATAAAATGTGATATGAAAATCTGGATGAATGTGGAATTGGGTGTGGCATTGGTTCCCTTAACCATGAACATGTTAGATGATTTTTCATGTATTTTTCTATTTTTTCCTTTAACACCTTATTTACAGATTTTCTCCCCCTATAAGTGAAAATCTGGTTTGGTTTAGACGAGAAGAATGTGATATAGGAAGAAAAATTGCATGTATCTTTTTCTGTGTATTTGTATGTATGTGTGTATATGATGATTGATTAATGACTATTATTAGCGATAAGAAAAATGGAACATGGGGGAGTTTGAGGAGCAAAAGTTCATTCACAGCTCTATTGTGAAGGTCATTGTCAGTTCAAATGAAATATTTTCCCCCAGCTTTATTGAGATATACTTGTCAGATAGCATTGTATAAGTTTAAGGTCAAATGAAATATTGTCTTTATTGTAAATGTTAAAAGTGAGTAGTATTGAACAGATTTTGTCCTTGTTATGAAAATAGTAGAAGTAAAGGTCATTGTCCTCGCAGAATCAAAACAAATATTCATTTAATTATGGCCACTGATAAATTTGGCCTAAAATCTCACACAAGAATTATAAACTTAAACATACATGTATGTATAGAAATAATTATAGGTGAAATGGTAGTAATCCAAGGTGGAGAGGGGAGGGAAAAGTGGTTAGGGGTATGGTGCAACCATTCATTGTATCTTCAGTTATCTAATATATTTTTCCCTGAAGAAGTGTGGGATTCCAAATTTAAAGAAATAGAAAACTGCTTCTGATACAACGAAATGACCTGAAGCACATGCATGCGCGCACGTGCACACACACACACACACACACACACACACACACACACACACGTTCACATGCATATGTACAGTGGATTAAGCCAGGAGTAAGTGGTAGAGGCGTTCAGACATTAGTAAGTGGACTAAAATGTTAGAGTCTAGTGAATAATCCTATGAACTGAAAGATTTTTGGAAGCCCCCTACCAGAGTGACTTAAAATACGTCATGTGCTCCTTGAGGATAAAATTTAAAATAAAATGAAATCAGATGCATTTCTAGGTTTGAAAGCAAAGTTTCTTACGAGTTCAAATTTGAGCCTTTTGTGAAGATGGTTTCAAAGATAACAATCTAAGGTTTTTTTCAAAGAGTCCCTCCAGAGAACTGAAGCATAGCCAAATCCCTCAACATAGAGAAGAATAATCACTTAAAAGAGAAAAAAGCAAGTCATCCTGTTTCACTGGCTTATTTTCCCCTGCACATATGGAATATAAGAATCTAGAGAGCAGGGTAACAGTGAGTTAATATCCATCCTGTTTTGGTTATCTTGGCTTTTAAAATACACATTTCTTAAATTTCTGGCTTATATAGTTCCTATGTTTACCCAACCAGCCTTATATTTTCTCCAAGTTTTCACTTTAAAGTGAAAATGTTAGTCCATATTCCTCAAGTTTTCATTCTGTCTTCCCCAGACCTTGTTCATCATTTTTCCAAGAGTCTGTTTACTCAGAGCATGCTGGCGGGCTATTTTGTTTTTGAAACAAAATTTAAACGTGTTAACACACAATCAATGATGTGTGAAATATGTATGGGTGAGTGCAATTTCATAATCCAGTTATACCTTCCATAACTAAATACAGGATGCCAGTTGTTTGTTGGTTTGTAAGTGGCTATGCCTTTGATTAGATTATATCCACTCGTTATGCCTATGATGGTATAGAAGTCCTTTCTTTTTACTGGATTTTTTAAGATATTGGTTAGGGCTTCTCTGAGGCAGCGTTCCCCGAATATCGAGGAACCTTCTCAGGAGCTTAGCTCTTATGGTTGCATCCAAATATATCTGGAGTCAATGTGTTAAGACAATGGTTGGCAAACTCATTAGTCAACAGAGCCAAATATCAGCAGTACAACGATTGAAATTTCTTTTCAGAGTCAAATTTTTTAAACTTAAACTTCTTCCAACGCCACTTCTTCAAAATAGACTCTCCCAAGCCGTGGGATTTTGTGGAAGAGCCACACTCAAGGGGCCAAAGAGCCGCACGTGGCTCGCAAGCTGCAGTTTGCTGACCATGGTGTTAAGGTAATCAACACTATCTACAGTGACAGGTCACCCACATATTACCATTTCCATGACATAACCCAAGCATGGTTGATGAGGTGTGTGGGAAGGCTCTACTCCATTTAGCCATTCAGGGGCCAACGTTCCATAAGTATTATGGCTCTGCTCTCCCGTGAGGCCTCAGAATTTGACTGGATCATCTACAACACATGGTAGAAAAAGGAAGAGAAAATACACGGAGAATTGTTCAGAGGGGTTCAGGGACCTGGCCTAGTAGTGACAGACATCACTTCCACCCACATTGTGTGGGCCAGAACTCAGTAATATGACCTGGTAGCATAGCAGAGGAGGCTGAAAATCTATAACATTGAGCCTAGGTGGACAAGAAAATGAAGTCTGATGAGTTTATAGCGCTGTCTCTGCCACTATACAGGTTGACCTGCTATAGTTTTAGTGGTATCATGAAAGTCCCTGATGTGTCCCAATATTCCCCTGTGGCAAGCTGATTCCTGGCTTCAGCTTGAATAAAGGTTAAATGGCAACATTGATTCCTGTTGAGTAAGACTTAAGAACATGATCTGTCATTAAGCTCTCATGTGGATGAAGACTTTGAAAATAGGTCTTGTTCCAGGTAGGAAAATTTCCCAGGGATATGGGTGCTAGCTGGGCAATGGGAATGAAATACTGCAGGATGAGCAAGATTATTCCTTACATCAGCAGATTTTTCAAGCAGTGTGCCACTGCAGGCACATTGCTGTGCCGCAAGAATGTTTAAAATAAAAAGTTTTTGCACAGCAAAGGAAACCATCAATAAAACAACAAGAAAGCCCACTACATGGGAGAACATATTTGCCAGTGATATCAACAATAAGTGTTTAATCTCCAGCATTTACAGGGAATTCATACAACTTAACAAAAAGAAGATAAATAATCCAATTAAAAAATGGGCAACTGACCTAAATAGATGCTTTTCAAAAGAAGACAGAAAAAAGACCAAGAGACATAAATATCTGCTCAAAGTCACTAATCATCAGGGAGATGCAAATCAAAATGACAATGCGGTACCACCTCACACCTGTCAGAATGGCTCTCATCAACAAATCAACAAAAGGCAAGTGCTGGAGAGGATGTGGAGGAAAAGGAACCCTCATGCACTGCTGGTGGGAATGCAGACTTGTGTAGCCACTGTGGAAAACAATATGGAGTTTCCTCAAAAAATTAAAAATGGAACTCCCATTTGACCCAGTGATCCCACTTCTAGGAATATATCCTAAGAAGCTAGAAACACCAACCAGAAAGAATATAATCACCCCTATGTTCATAGCAGGACAATTCACCATAGCTAAGACTTGGAAACAGCCTAAATGCCCATCAGCAGATGAGTGAATTAAAAAAATGGTGGTATATCTACAGAATGTAATACTACGCTGTGGTAAAAAAGGAGTTCTTATCGTTTGCAACAACCTGGATGGAGCTGGAGAGCATTATGCTAAGTGAAATAAGCCAGGCAGAAAAAGATAAATATCACATGATCTCACTCATTTGTAGAATATAATTAACATAAACTGATAAACAAAAACAGATCTAGAGACAGAAAAATCAATCAGAATGTCAAACCTCAGGAAGGTAGAGGAGGGTGGGATAAGGGGGAGAGATCAACCAATGGACTTATATACATGTATATAAGCCTAATCAATGGACACAGACAATAGGGGGGTGGGGGCAGGAATGGGGGGGTAATGGGGGAATAAGGACACATATATAATACATTAATCAATAAAGAAATTAAAAAACAACATGCAATACCTGACTAGTCAGGGGCACTGACCTCTCTTTCCTAAGATTGTCAAATAAAAAAATGACAACAGCCAACACAATAGCTGTCTGGTGTGAGTGAATCTAAATAATACCTATTTTTATTGTCAGATCTTAATTGTGCTGTGAAATTTAGTAATTAGTTTATGTGTGTCATGAGTTGAAAAAGGTTGAAAATCACTGCCTTACATACTTACCGTGGCCTAAGTGCTGACTGTCCTAGAAGGATGTTTTTATTTCTTTTCTTAATCCTCACCTGAGGATATGCTTATTGATTAGAAAGAGCAAGTGAGAGAGAGAGAGAGAGAGAGAGAGAGAGAGAGAGAGAGAGAGAGAACATCAATTGGTTGCTTTGCATATGCGCTCCTGATCAGGGATCAAATTTGCAACCTTGGTATGTTCCCTGGCCAATAATTGAACCCACAAACCTTTCATTATATGGGACGATACTCCAAACCATTGAAGCACACTGGCCAGGGCCCCAAGAAGAATAGTTTTAAAGGCTGCGGAACTCCATCCTTTCTCATTACTACCAGCTTTGTTTTGTTCCCCCTCCTGTAGTCTCAGTTGGGTTCTCCAGGAAATGTATTCTGAGGTGGAAATTTGCATGCAAAAATGTATTGGGGAGTGTTCTCAACACCTTTGGGGAAGAGAAAGAAGATAGATGAATAGAGAAAGGAGTTGAAATGGTCATGGATCAAGAAGGTTTTGAGCTTAGACCTTCAAAGCTGTCCTTCCTTGAGACAAAGGGGACAGTCCTTTCTCTTCCTCTGCATTTGACAGTCATTGGATGCTGGCTTCGCTCAGAGAAGGGGCATGAGCTAGGGTGAGGTGACTCTCTTCAGTGCTGGGTAATGCCTAGAGAGGAACTGAGCTGTGAGTTATTACTGTCCAACACTCCTGACACCAGTGAGTCTGGGCAGCACACTACCGCATCTACTACACTAGTGGAATCTATCTGTAAGAAATAGACACGGACTCACTACAGTCGCCAGTACTTCTCTCCAGATGTGACAAGCAGAAAAATCTCTAGATATTGCCAAATGTCTGCTGGGGATTCGAATCATTCTCAGTTGAGAACAAGTTGGCTAGAAACCTTAGCAATAGGCAGCACTTATGATAGTAGCAGCTTCTTTGTGAGCAATGGACTTTTCTTTTGTGAGGTGGAAAATTAGGAGTGTGTTTAATGTTAGTGGAAGTCCAGATGTTGACACTCTCTCTTGGGGATAATGCACTTGTTTTATCTACTCTTGATGATCTGTCCACGTCACAAAATCTCTACATTTGAGATCTGGTATGTGAACCCCATTTCCCCCAAAGTTAATAGTTCAGCTTTTTTCAAGTGTTTCTTATGGGATACATGGTCATGGAATAAAAAGATCATAGTTAGTAATCATTTGTTTATTATTTTTTTTGGAAACTTTGACCAGCAGGGAAGTATGAGGATTTTGAGAAATCATCAGGGTATAGTGAAAGTTGCCAATAAAAATGTAAAATAATACAGATGTTGTTATGAAGCAGAAACATGTTATGTTTAAAATAAATCAATATCCTTAACTATTAGTAAGAGAACTTGAGTTTTTTTTAAAGAACAATGGCATTATAATTTTATTATCTTTTTCCTACACATCTGGAATTTTGAAAACTTTTTGAATAAGAAAATCCCAATAGATTATTTAAGTCACTCTTGAGTTTCATTGTAGTTTTGAGAATATATGGAAATGTTCTGCCTCAAATTTCTTCTTCTTTTATAGAGTCTTCTTAATTTTTTGAAATATTTATCTGTGAATTATTGCCTGCTATATGTAGGTGAAAATCAGAGAGTCTATAAATTTTGTTTTAAATCACACATTACTTTTCTATAACTATGAAATTTGAAAAAATTGAGACAAGTATAAAAAATAAAATATATGCAGTTTATAATAGTTTGACATAGTTTTTTTTAGCCTTTTTTTGTTTGCTTATATTTTAGTAGCTCTTCAACTTTAACTTGCATAAAAATAGGGATAACCTCTTTAAAAAGCATGTTCTATCTGCTTTAGAAAAGGAGGGTACAATAAGGGTTCTGGGAAACAGCATTTTAACAGATACCCCAGCTGTTTCTGATTCAGATGGTGTGTAAAAAGCAGTTGGAAAAACTAATATGCTTTTTTTTATGCCTCTGTCATACCTGTACCCTACTTTGACTGGTTAGAAGATGGAAGAAACTATGGATTTTCACTCTTGTCTATTTTAAAAACAACCCTGTGCTTTATAAATACTAATTCTTTTGAAAGAATAACTTCTATTTAAGACATGGCACTCATTTTAGTCTTTCAGTACCCCTTTCTGCTATATTTCATGGATTGGGGACCATTCAGTGTTCTTTGCCTGTGTTCCTTGGAATAGATATGTGAATAACCCATTTCAGAATGAACAATCTCCTCTGAACTCCCAGAATAGTTGGCCTGTATTCCTCTTGACATGTGCTAACGCCAGGCAGGCAGTAATGGAGGGGTAAATCATGTAGTGTCAGTGTGAAAGAAAAGGAATGTCATTGACCTGGATGATTTGGGAGCAAGCAAAATCTGCAGTAATTAGCACCTTGTAGGTCCAAGGGTCAATGAGAAAGGGATGTTCTAGGAGGCTTCAAGTTTGTGAGCCTGGGCAGCGTGAGAGAAAGGCAGCAAAGAGGAGCTGTTGTTGAGGAATTTGGGGGTGTGGGGGGCAGGGAATGTCAGAAGGGAAGCATGATGCAGTTTTAGGGTCCACAAGTCATCTATTAGAGACGTGTACAAGCAGTTTAGAGAATTGAATCATGCTTAAGTTAATAATAGTTTGAAATAGAAAAGCAGGAGCCAAAGGAGTGAATGGGCTAACCAAAAGAGAGTAAATGTTAAAAGAGGGCCTCTAGCCTGGCCAGTGTTGCTCAGTGGTTGAACATCGATATATGAACCAGAAGGTCAGGGTTCGAATCCCAGTCAGGGCACCATGCCCCAGTTGCAGGCTTGATCCTCTGCGGTGTGTGTGTGTGTGTGTGTGTGTGTGTGTGTGTGTGTGTGTAGGAGGCAGCCAATCAATGATTCTCTCTCATAATTGATGTGTTCAGTAGGGTCAATGCCAACAAAATGGAAAGAAGGGGAAGACTTAAAATTGTTGAGCTTGGTGGCCTGAATTTGTTGGTGATCTTGAAGAAGGTCAGTTACTTAAGTAGACTTACATGAAATGAAGAGCCTGGAGTGTAAGAGAGAATTTAAAACTCAAAATCACAGCAAGAACTTGATTCTTCCAAGTCAGCTTGTCATTGGGTTCCTTGTTTTTGTTACAGATTTCCGTTTGCAGGATAAGTAAGTGTTTGCTTGCAGGCTTCTGTGATGACCCCTTTAGTGTAACCAGTTTAGTGCTCCTGGCGCTCCTCCATGACCACCATTTGAAGCTCTGTGAGTTAGGTGGGACGATGCTCCAGTGGAGTTAATTGGTTCAATTGGCAATTCCCACCCAAGGTAGCTTGTCATCTCTGGACTGACCTCTTCATGCAGTACACAAGGAGATGGGAGGGAAATTGAATTAATCTTCTATAACTCTTTCATTTAATGTCCACAGTACAATCACTCCCTCTTCAGCTCACTAATACTACTCAAATATCCAAGCCACCAAATTCAATTGATTAGACCCCTGATACAACTTAAAATGATGTAATTCAGACCCTTGGGATAGGTACCTAATGGGGTTGGTGTGTATCTGCTTTTGTTCCTTTCTAAGGTTCAAAGCATATTTTTAAGAAACCAGTTAATTTTCTTCAGTGAATTCTATTTCAATATCAGCTTCTCTACTGGGAATTGTTTATAGGTTGGCAATATGGCCATTAAACTTTACTTACTTTTGAAATATTAAATTATCTGGGTGTTATAGAGTTAAATTTGAGCCCAGATTGCCAGTAATATTTTCACCTTACCATGATACCTTTACAGGTAATCTTTCTCTTCTAATTTTGCTTTATACGAATGGATAGTTGACATCTTTTTTCTGCTGCCTCCTATGATCTATAAATTCAATTAAGAAATAAAACCAAGAAAACACACATTATCAAATTAATTATGTATGACCCAAATGCTTAGGAATGAAAAATCTAGCCTTAGACCCATTCATATTGCATGGGCAGCTAACAAGTCCTAGTTTCCTAATGTACCTCTTTATGAGCTAAAAAAGGACCATAATGAACTTATGTCCCGTAACACATCTCTAATGTTTATAAATATTTTACATAAAGTCAATTAATGGACTTAAACCCTTACAACCAGATGATGAGACCTGACAGATCCTATCTTTTTAAGGCAACAGTTGAAAATGGCTAATTCAAAGGCATCCTAAATTATTTATATGTAAGTTAAAATTTTTAATGTCCCAATTTTGTTTTTTTTCTCATTTTCAGAGAAGAACCAGGTTCTTTTAGGTCAAATAACAAGTTGTAAGTATAGTTACATGAGATATCAACTTATTTCCAGATATTGGGATATGAAATTCCCCATAAAGCATGCTCTGAGGCATGGGCTAGTGTAAGTTTGAAGACACCAAGCCTAGGAAAGATGTGGGTTCAGTTCTGTTGTTGGATGCTTCTAAGGTAAGGTGATCTGGCTGCTGAGTGAGAGGGATAGTCACTGGAAGGACGGATGTGGTCATAGATGATGAGCCCCTCAGAGAAAGATCTCAGGCAGTAGCTGTGGGTCTAGGGAAAGCGGCAACCATCATTCAAGAGACACAATTGGCAAGAGTTGAGAATAGGTAGGGATTGCAGGAGAGCTTCATGTTGTCCCAGTGGAGAACCCAGAGGAGAAGGACGGCTGCTATAATGGGAATTAGGAGAATGATGATGGGAATTATGATTGGGTAGCGCTGTCTCCTCCTGGTGGTAGGACTTGATACTCCATGGCCATATTGTTTCAGAACTTGCAGATCATTGAGCCTGCAATATCAACCCAGCTACAAAAGGCTGAGAAAGAGGGAAGCTGACACCTTCCAATCAATTGGTCTTTGATTCTATAGTTCCATAACCGTAAATACTTTATTTTTATGTGTGTGTGGTTAAGTTTCTCAAATGTCTACAGAACATAGTAGATATGAACACTGACTCTGGAGACAAATTGCGAGGTTCAGAATGGGTCCTTGAACAAGTTACTTGACCTCTCTGCGGTTCAGTTTTCTCATCTATAAGTTGGGCATCATATTCTCTACATCATTAGCTTGTTACATGGTTTAAATGAGTTAATATTCGTAAAGCTTTTTGGAACTGCAGATGGCACAGAATATGAATTTTCTGTTCTATTATCAAAACTAAAAATAAAACTTTAATAATATATAATATCTATATATTATGGATATAGTTATGATACAAAACCAAATACTAGAGCCTCCTCAATGATTCAACCAAATAAAGCTGTCAAGAGATTCATGCTGCATTTTTTGCAACAACCTGGCTTTTTCTTGGTTAAAAAATAAAATGTGATCAACCACACCATAGTGTCAGGGAAGGCTCAGAGCAGAAAGTGAGATATGTGAGGTGAAACTGTAGCAAGTGTCATCAGGTTAGCTACCTTGCACAAACCACTTACCCTTTCTAAACCTCAGTCCTTCCTTCTGTATAATGGATCATATTTATTTCATAGGATTGCTATTAGAATAGAGTACTCTGTAAGCCTTTACGCTGGGGAGGGTTGCGAGGGGAGATAAGAGATCAACCGAAGGACTTGTATGCATGCATATAAGCATAACCAATGGACGCAAGACACTAGGGGGTTGAGAGCATGTGCGGGGGCGGGGGGCTGTAGGGGAGGCCGGAGGAAGGTCAATGGGGAAAAAAGGAGTCATATGTACTACTACTTGTAATACTTTAAACAATAAAGTAAAATTAAAAAGGAAATAAATAGAACTAAATAAGTAGATAAAAGTTGTAAAAAATGTGATCTGCTCTTCTATAAATGAATTCCATAAAGCAGCAATGTACACACAATTTATTTGAAAAGAAAACAAAATACTCTCCTGTTCCTGTCACTGTGTTTATAGGCTGCCCTTATTTAAACAGACAGGATGTCCTGATGTATCTTTACTAGATCATGTGCTAGCGGAAATGGATTTATAACGAGCCATTTTTTAAAAATCTGGTAGCCCTTGTTAGCAGTGTCATTTATTTTCAAGATGATTGGCTTGAGTTAAGGGCCTATTCCATGACCTTGAAGCAAAGAACAGTTAATTTACATAGCAAAGGATTGCTTAGTGCTTGTATCTCAACCATGAACCCAGGTAACCTGAAAAATTAACTACATTTTTTGCCTGTGGACTTTTCACACATACAAATAAAAGAAACATTTTTTCTCCCTCTTCCTCTTAATGTAAGAACCCATGTGTGGCAGATTATATTTTCTAAAAATTGCCACAGTAATATATTCAGTCCCAAATGTTCCTCAAGAATCTTGACACATTCCCATTGAGAGGTGAAATCTACTTCTCCTCCTTTGAACCTGAGCAGAACTTTGGGGCTGGCTCCACAAATAGAATGCAGTGGAAGTGACACCCATGACTTCCGAGGCCAGGTCATAAATAGTGTTATGGCTGTGCCTGGTTCTCTCTTGGGCACACCCCCTTGAGATCTAGCCACCATATTGTGCAGAAGCCTCAGGCACATGAGGAGACCACGTGTTCCTTCCTGACCCAACCTGAGACCTCCTGCTGGAAGCCAGCACCAGCTGCCGGAAATGTTAGTGTACTAATCTCCAGAAAATTCCATATCCAGGTCCTCAGCCTTTGAGCAGCCCCAAACTGCAGAACTCCCAGCAAAACAAAAGTAATTGCTTAAGGTGCTAAGAGTGGGGATGGTTTGTTAGTCAGGATGAGAGCACTGTAACCTCAGGGCTTCCTATTCTGCAGATGCAGATGTATATGTGTTTTGCTTGAAGGACTAGTTAAGAAGACCCTGGAATAAAAAGTTAGAGAGAGAACAGGATCAGGGCTCAGAGAGTACAAGAAGGGAGGCAGTTGTCCAACCGCGAAGGAGTAAAATTCCTAAGCTACAAGAATGAGAGCTAGGAGTTCTGAGAGCAGTGGAGATGGTGTTCCAGTCCCAACTAGGCTTGGAGGAAGGGCAGGATCTCGGACAGGCTGGCAGTGTGTGGGCCTGTGGACCAAATACTAAACTCAGTGGTCTTGGGCTCTCATGTTCCCTTATGGGGTGTGTGTGTGTGTGTGTGTGTGTGTGTGTGTGTGTGTGTGGTGGGGGAATGGTAACAGAAAAACCAGTTGCCTAGATGGACCATAACTGCCAGAGCAAAGACAGGTGGCAGAGTTGCAACCTCATACTGAAAGACATCCTTGGAATCCATGTAAGCACCTGGGACACTTGTCTGGTCCTGAGAAGGAAAAGGTACTCTCAGAATTTATACTGCTGAAGGATATATCTATATCTATATCTATATCTATATCTATATCTATATCTATATCTATATCTATATCTATATCTATATAGATAGACAGATACACACACACACACACACACACACACACACACACACACACTGGCCAGATTATTATGATCTCTGAATGCATAATAATCTGGCCGCTCAGTGTATATCCTATATAATAAAAGGCTAATATGCAAATTGTCTTCTCTACCAGGAATTCGACCAGTAGGCAGGCCAATCAACTGCCCATGTCCACTCCCCCTGGCCAGGCTGGCCAGACCCCACCATGCACGAATTCATGCACCGGGCCTCTAAACACACACACACACACACACACACACACACACACACACACTGAGTGGCCAGATTATTATGTATTCAGAGATCAAAATAAAAAATAATCTGGCCGAAACCGGTTTGACTCAGTGATAGAGCGTCAGTCTGTGGACTGAAAGGCCCCGGGTTCGATTCCAGTCAAGGGCATGTACATTGGTTGCGGGCACATCCCCGGTAGGGGGTGTGCAAGAGGCGGCAGGTCGATGTTTCTCTCTCATCGACGTTTCTAGCTCTCTATCTCTCTCCCTTCTTCTCTGTGAAATATCAATAAAATATATATTTAAAAAAAATAATCTGGCCACTATATATATATATATATGAAAATTGTTAACCATCTGTTATAATATCATTTGTTGATTAGTTAATTTGCTGGTTAATCCTTTTCTTGATTGATTTGAAATATTGCTTTATCTTATACCATATATATATATTTTTCAAAATATTTTATTTATTTTTTACAGAGAGGAAGGGAGAGAGATATAGAGTTAGAAACATCGATGAGAGAGAAACATCAACCAGCTGCCTCCTGCACACCCTCCACTGGGGATGTGCCCACAACCAAGATACATGCCCTTGACCAGAATCAAACCTGGAACCTTCCAGTTTGCAGGCCGACGCTCTATCCACTGAGCCAAACCAGTTTCGGCCAGATATTTTAATATATTTGATTTTGCTGTGTTTCATTGTCTAGATTACCAAAGTGATTCCATTTTAGTAATTATATATTGATAATTATTTTAATATCTTGTAGAGAAATGTCTTGTCATTATTTTTTTCCAGAAGTTTCTTGGCTTTCTCATAAGTGTATTCTTCCCGGAAGGCTTTTTGGTGAGCTAGTTTTCACTCCTCCACCCCAAAAAACTCACTAGGCATTTCATTGTGATTGTCTTATAGTTAAATATGGCAGATTGAACACAAAAATCACTTTAACTCTTCTTTTTCCCAGAATCCCATTAAATGAGAGTAAAGAAATGTGCAAAGAAGATATACCAGTAAATAGACAAGAATAAAAGTGAGATAGGAAACAACAGTGACAAAATTTGGGAAGCTGATAGGCAGATAGATGAGAGTTAAACGACTTAACAGACAGACAAAGCTGAATCCTAAGGTGGAAGTTGGGAAAGGGGAGTCATAACCTAATGCACATTGCAGAACCCTCCAAAGGAGCAGGATTTGGCAGGTGGAAGAATTGGTTGAAAGTCTGTTGAACAATTTAGTCCCTCAATCTCCATTCCAAATGTAGCCAGCTGAGCAAACATCCCTTCCCCACTCTGGCAGGAGACTTGAGGTTTATTCTATAAAAAGGATAAGCAGATGATCTTTGAACTAGACAATACTAGGCACAGCTCAAACAGAGACCAAGTAGAAAACACGGGGATTAAGGTGAACCTGATATATGGCACTTGAGATCTCCAGCCTTCTTCCCTCACATGGCTCAACATTTTGGCAGCCAGACATGTACCTTCTATGTAAGAGGTCAGAAGCATCTTCTCTGGAAACCTAACTTCCAAGAGAAAAGAGCACAAGATACTCAAATCAGAGGTCTTTCAAATATCACCCTAGAGAGAAGCATCGTTGACAAGCACCCCCCAGAGCTTCCGATCATCATTTCAGTGTCCCACTTTTAATATGATCAGATGGCCAATGACTGCCAGAGATTTATTTAAAAAGTAAAAAACAACTTGAAATACAAATATAAGTGGAAATAAAAGTCCATAATAACTACTATTAATGTCTTCAGAAAAGATATAAATCCACGAAGAAGTGGATACTGTAAAAAAAAAGAAATATTCAGTGAATGCAAAACCTTAAGCATTAAAATTATGATAGCACAAACTGTTGGGAGATAAAATCAAAGGAATCCCTCCCCTCCCAGAAAATAGATTAGAAAAAAAAAAGATTTTAAGAAATAGAGGCTCATCTAGAATGTTCTAGAATAATTGAAGTTCTGTGAATATAAGACAGATAACAGAGGGAAGGAAATCATTAATAAAATAATCCAACAATTTCCCCAGAATATCCTGATAAGTGTCTGGAACATGTCAATACATTGGAGGGTTGCAGATGGAAATGTACGTGGGGTGGGGGTAAAGAATCTTCTTCTTCCATAGTTAATGTAATAGATAATAATTAGAAAAATTAGAAGTAGCAATATATGCCTATTAGAGTGACTGTCGGGAGGGAGATATTGGAGTTGGGAAGACAGGTAATGTTTGTAATGAACTGATTATGGACTTTGTTAAAATCTGTGGAAGTACCATGCCTCTTGAAGATATGTAAATGTATTGATTAGACAAAAGTGAAAATGCATTTAAAGCAAAGAATTGAAAGTTCAGTAGATTAAAGATACTTAAGATTGCCTGGCTGGTGTGGCTCAGTGGTTGAGTATTGACCCATGAACCAAATGGTCACGGTTTGATTCCCAGTCAGGGCACATGCCAGGATTGCAGGCTTGATCCCCAATAGGGGGCATGCAGGAGGCAAGGCAGCCAATTGATGATGTCTCTCTCATCAATGTTTCTATTTCTCTCTGCCCCTCTCTGAAATTAATAAAGCATATTAAAAATACTTAAGATTGATTCTTGAGATGACATTTGCATTAATAAGATTATTAATGGTAAATTCAATGAGCTTATTCCATGTATGAACAAATGCCATAAATTAAAAGAATGTCCTTTACTCAATCACATTCATTTCCTTTTTAAAAATGACCTTCAGGAAGCTAGCCTGATTAAATAAACAAGAAATGCCACTCCTCAGTTTATAGCACATCATAGAGTGAGGGGATTGTTTCTCTTTACCCTTTGGTTCCTAAGAGTAATTAAAATACTTGTGATATATTAACCCTCTCTGGTAAAAGATCAAACATTTCCGAGTTTGCCTCAGAGGGAAGGCAGGGGAGGGTGGGTGGGTGAGAAGTGATCAACCAATGAACTTGTATGCACATATGCATAACCCATGTGGTGAAGCCTGGGTTGGGGCTGGGAGTGGGGGTGGGCTAGAAGATGTAGTGTATGAAAAAGGGGACATATGTAATATTTTCAACAATAAAGATTTAAAAAAATTCCAGTCTTTGTTTCTTCCACAATCAACTTGTTTGGAATAGCAGGAATCTAAATTCATTCTCTGATGTGTTCCACTCTCCGGAAGCTATAGTTCAGCTAGCTCATGAAGACGTGTTGTGGTTGTTTTCATCTTTTCTATTGAATAGTTTCACCAGCCCTGCACCAGATTTTGGAGTTAACCTCCAGTGTGCATCCCCCCTTTCTTTATTGATTAAGGTATTACATGTGTGTTCTTATCCCATGCACTTGCCATGCAAGTACCTAACCCTTGTTAAGCAGATGTTTTCAATTCCATATAAAGGAGATAGTAATAGTAATTCCAATACAGGGTTTTTGAGGGGGTTAAATGAGATAAGCAGGTAAAGGGCTTAGCACAATGACTAGCACAAGATGAGAAGTCACCAAGTGTCAGCTGTTGTTATCATTTTTATTCAGGAGAACAGAGTTGTCATTAATAATAAGCATTTATATTTGTGTTTTATAAATTTAAGAATTAAAATAACTTTAACCCAATAGGAGCCTTTGTATATAGTATTCTGTATGTGGAGTTTTCTCACCCAGTCTAGGAGATAAATGGTAAATTGATCCATTTCTATTCTCTTTCAGAAACTAAATTAAACTTATCAAGCATGGTGATTTCCATGCTCACTTTCATCCATTTGAATCTGTACAACTCCAAAGAGTTTGTCATATCAAGGGTAGGCACATCCATAAAAAATGTGACTTTTCAGACTTAGAATTTTAAAAATGAATTTTATTTAAAATCCTAAATCTCTTCGGGAAATTGTTAGGGAAATTGTGTTGAGAAAGCCACTGGTTTCTAATTCTCAGCAGATACAAAAGAATTGATCTGACCTTATCTAGAAAACCACATTATGAAACCTGGCTATTATTTGTATATTCAGAGCAGAAAGTAGTGCTAAAGATTTCGCCTTGTGCAAACTTTATTCTTTAATTGGTAAAGCTTTGGTCAGGAAAAAAAATGAGAAAATGACCGTTTCCCATTTGTTTCTTGCCCAGGGAACAAATTATAAAGCACAAATATCGGTGCTTTCATATTTCTGAATGTTAAATTATTAAAAGTTCACTTTAATCCAATGCCCATCATTTCTCAGGAAAAAATTCTCAATACAAATGTAAAGAATAAAGGCCCATTAAGACGTTAATCTTTTGTTTCCGTTTCTTCTTTGTTCCATTGCAATTCCACAAAGACACACGAATTAAGAAATGTTGGGTTAGGGACAGCTAAGTTGAAGATTTCTCTAGAATGCTTTCTTCCTTTAACAAACCATGGAAACTCAACGCAAATACTGTTGCCACAATATCTATGTGCAAAGTCCAAATTTTAGAACAGTTGTCAGGAAATTCTGAAGGTTCCGCAGCCCCATTATGTGGGTGTTGTGGCCTGAATGTAATTTTTCTATTCCTCCTTCCCTTGTAAATTTATATATTCAATGCAGTACTGTTCATGTGGTAAAGAATGTGTCATAGTTTGCCCAGGGTATGTAATGTGGCCAAGTTCTCATTGCTCCTAAGAATTTTAACTAGGCATTTTCTGACTTTGGATTTTTCACCCTTTAAACAATGTTGCATTAATGCATCCCATACAGAATATCAGCTTTTGAGGTGAAGGAGAAACCGAGGATAAGGATATTTATAAACACATGGCATCCACAGAAAACAGTTCAATAAGACCAGGTTTGCTGTTTGAATAACTCCACTTTTTAGGGAAGTCAGCTCGTCCTTCTAAGCATGACAAGAAGAGAAGGAAAAATCTTTATATTATTTTTTTAAAAAAATAAAAGCTGTTAGACTTGCCTCATTTATCATCCAGCTACAAAATGGAAACTTGGCCTTTGTCCACTCACAATTCTAATTTTTCAAGAAAACGTGCACATAGTTGAACAAGTTTCGCTTCTTCTAAGTGGTTAACATGAAATGCTAAGTTTTTAGAACATGGAAACAATTTCAATAAAATAAGAAAAAAAGTTTAATCTGGAGACACATACCCTTAAATAATGGGGATTTGGAGGAGGATTGGGAATCAAGAGAGCTCAGAGATCTCCACAAACCACAGTTAAAATAAAACAAGTCCCAATGTGGTGCAAGTGAAATTGATGTTAACATAATTAGTTAATTTAATGGATTTAAGAAATACATTTTCTGAACAACTGTAGGAAAATATGATTGATGTGTAATAGAATGATTTTTTTTCTGTTTCTTAACTGAGTTCTTTTCCCACTTCCTCACCCCTGTCCTTTTCTCCTACTCTCCCTCTATCCCTTCACCCCCACTCTCTATTTCACTTCTTCCAAGTGGCACAGAGGTGGCTTAGAGATAGTGGTTCTAGTTGCATGTCCCTTCTACCTTCTTCCTTTTCCTGCATAAATTATCCTATTTCAGAACTCCAACTTTGCCAAAACCGGTTTGGCTCAGTGGTAGAGCGTCGGTCTGCGAACTGAAAGGTCCTGGGTTCGATTCCGGTCAAGGGCATGTGCATTGGTTGCGGGCACATCCCCGGTAGGGGGTGTGCAGGAGGCAGCTGGTTGATGTTTCTCTCTCATCGACGTTTCTAGCTCTCTATCTCTCTCCCTTCCTCTCTGTGAAATATCAATAAAATATATATTTTTTATTTTTTTAAAATATATTTTATTGATTTCTACAGAGAGGAAGAGAGAGGGATATAGAGTTAGAAACATCGATGAGAGAGAATCACCAATCAGCTGCCTCTTGCACACCCCCTGCTGGGGATGTGGCTCCAGCCAAGGTACGTGCCCTTGACCGGAATCGAACCTGGGACCTTTCAGTCCGCAGGCCAACGCTCTATCCACTGAGCCAAACCGGTTTCGGCAATAAAATATATATATATATATATATATATATATATATATATATATATATATATATATATTTTAAAAAAGAACCCCAACTTTGTGGATTCACAATTTTGGGGGATTGGGGCTTCTCTTTGCCTCTGCCACATAGCCATCCAGTCACTATAGGCTCTGTAATAGGGCAACTGGCAAAATATGGGTTGTCACCCCTTTGATTCCCAGATCTAATAATTCAATTGGTCATTCAACATGATTCATTGCATACCACCATATATCTGGCAAGTGGATTGCAGCGCCTGTGGGGGGTGGTGTTTCTCCAATTTACTGTGACTATTCCACTGTGGCTCCTCCAGACCCTATCCCGCTGCCTGCCATGGTTAGGTTCCCACTCACATCGGTCATCTGGGATTCCCAGTTTTGTTTCCCAAGACTTAGGAGACTGCCAGAAGCTCTGCTCAACTTAGCTTCTCTAGTCCTTTCTTTGGGCTGGACAGATGTCCCTAGGGAAGAAGGAACACATACATAGCAGGCTTAACTCTTTGTGGTTCTTTCTGTTTTTAGTTATTTGAGCTTAAAATTCTTTACTCCCTTGTTAGCTGTTTAATGCTTTCAATCAACTGAGGTTTCTTTTTGTTTCTTTTTATTTTGTTTATTTTTCTTTATTGATTAAGGTATTGCTTATGTGTCTTTATCGTTCCATTGCTCCCCCCACCCCACCCCCACTCATGCACTCACTCCCCTGGTGTCTGTGTCCATTGGTTAGGCTTATATGCATGCACACAAATCATTGGGTTGATCTCTCCTCCTTCCCTCCCCCCACCTCTGCCTTCCCTCTAAGGTTTGACGGTCTGATCAATGCTTCACTGTCTCTGGATCTGTTTTTGTTCATCAGTTTATGTTGTTCATTATATTCCATAAGTGAGTGAGATCATGTGATATTTATGTTCCTCTGACTGGCTTATTTAACTTAGCATAATGCTCTCCAAGTCGATCCATGCTATGGCAAATGGTAAAAATTCCTTCTTTTTTACTGCAGCATAGTATTCCATTGTGTAGATGTACCACAGTTTTTTATCCACTCTTCTGCTTTAAATATATTTTTATTGATTTCAGAGATGAAGAGAGAGAGAGATAGAAACATCAATGATGAGTGAGAATCATTGACCAGCTGCCTCCTGCATGCCCCACACACCGGGCATGCGCCCTGACCAGGAATTGAACTGGGACTTTGTTGTTCACAGGTCAACACTCAACCACTGAGCCACGCCAGCCTGGTTCAAGCAGCTGTTTTTAAACTAGCTTTCCTTAGGAGATGGGTGGTTCCAATGATCTAGTTTACCAGTACATTATTGAATCCCTTCACCTTTTAAGATTCATTTCCACATTTTTTATTTGTGAGATTATATCTCTGATACCCTTTCATTCTAGGCAGAATTCACCATGTCATCTTCTGTGCAAGCAAACTTCTGGGCACATAGCTCTTTAGAGAGTATATCCATTTTATAATAACTCGGTAACGCACTGTCCGAGTAAATGTATAAAGGACATCTATAAACGATAGTAGTTATCTCTAAACCATGTTTATGTTCACAGTGCCTACTGTTGATGCATATAGTAGATGCTCAATAAGTGTGTGTTGGTGTAAATAGCAACTCATGTGAATTTCATGTTTATAAACTCAGTGTCTCAAGTAAAAATCATTTAATAGCCACTCTCCCACCACAAGAAGAGAAAAGGAAAACAAAAGAAAGGGTAGAATTTATGTGTCTCTTTTAGGATGCATGAGATAGGGACATTTTAAAAAGTAGCCATCATCTTTGGTTTTGTCAAAAGGATGGGGAAATGGGAAGAGAAGTATTATAAAAATCAAGGTTAGGAAGGGAAACGGAAGAAAGGAAATCCTTCCACACAGATTTGGGGGATGATTTGCCAAGAGGCCATCCTATATGCGTTGTTCCACCTCCACATGCTAATGTCTGACTCTGCGCTCCAGAGGAGAAACACATGCTACCCAAATATGTGCTTCTACCATGATACGATTGCCAGAAACCTTGCAGAGTGGGAGTTCAAACCCATTTGGACAATTGTTCTCAGAGGTGTCCATCTTAATACTTAGGTTTTTCTAAGTGGATATTTGGTCAGTGAACTTTGTAGAAATACTAGTACTTAAGAGTACATGGGGAAAAAAGTGCATTTTAAGCATAAGGCGTGGATGGGAAAAATTAAGCAAATATTAATATTTCCTCCCAGTGGAAATTCTTTTACAAGATAAGAAAAATTGCCTTGTTTGCAGTAGATTAATTATTGTAGATGGCATAAGCATATGCAATTTGTGTGGCATTCTTAATCAAGTAGTATGAAGAAGTTTATACCACAAACAGAATGTTGCCATGAAAAATCATTGCCAGATGTGATATTTTATTTCTTCACCTATCTAATTGTGTAGCAAGTAGGAAAACCATGAATAAGGTTAAAGATTGAGAATTTGTCTTTAAAATGGAAATTTTTATAGTCTCAGAGGATTCATACCAATTGTACTATTCTCTTATAAAATATGTAAAGGAACACAGGTATATTACACCCATGTTTACAGTTTTATTCTTGTCCTATTCTAATTTTCATTCTCTATACTTTCCCTTATTAAGTCAAAGAACATGAGCACACAGTTTCCCTCTGTTTTGAATGTCCCATTCTCAGAATAGCAACAGTATGCCTCAATAATGTTCCTAAATTCAAACTTTCTGGTCAAAGCAAAATAAAGCAATACCTGCCATTCATATGGGATCAGTAAGTCATGGAAACCATGGTGTGACAGTCTCTGAAACTATTATTAAAATAATGGGGGCAGCAGGCTTCACCATCATCTATTCATTCAGAAAACTTCGTGGAGAGAGAGAGAGAGAGAGAGAGAGAGAGAGAGAGAGAGAGAGAGAGAGAAAGAGAGAAAAGGAAGCCTACAAGCATTACAAACCTCAGCACACCTGCCTTATATTGCCCCAAAGAGCCTGAGAGGTAGGTGATACTACCTCCATGGACTCAGAGAAGCAAGGCTTTTGAGAAGTATAATATCTCATCCACAGCAAAGACATGAAAAAGAACCAGAACACAAACTCTAGAATCTCTGCTCTCTCCACTGGACCACACTGGTTTTAGTTGTGAGGCAGGGCATAGATGGTCCTAATGTGTAATGAACCCCTCCAGTGTAATGCAAAAGAAAATAATGCCAACCCCTAAAATATGTGCAAAAATATCCCATAATATTTTACAGTTTTCCCAAGGTAACTATTGTGTTTAGTTATCTATACTAATAAAAGAGAAACATGCAAACTGACTGTACCTCTGCTACATCCACAAGCCACTCCCACCAGACAATCAGGAGTGACTATGCAAATTAACCCAACCAATATGGCTGTGGCCACTGAGCAAGTAGGAGGCTTGGGTTTCCCTGGCAATGGAGGAAGCCAAGCTTCTCTCCTGCCCTGGCAGGACCTGGCCTCCACTCAAGGTTATAAAGTTTCAATTATGGAATATAAATAAATCCCACATACCAGGGCCTCTGCTTGGGTCGCTGGGGAGTGTGGCTGGCCTGCAAGCCATCACAGGCCCCTGGCCCAGGCCATCCCACATGCCAAGGGAACCCCCACCCTGATCCGGGACACCCTTCAGGGCAAACCAGCTGGCCCCCACCTGTGCACCAGGCCCCTAGCCTATCTAATCAAAGAGTAATATGCAAATTGACCATCACTCCAACACACAAGATGGCTGACCCATGTGGACACAAGATGGCCACCACAAGATGGCCAGCAGTGGAGGGAAGTTGGGAGGGACCAAGACTGCAAGGGAGGCAGTTGTGGGTGATCAGGCCAGCAGGGGAGAGCAGTTAGGGGCAATCAGGTAGCTGGCAGGGAAACAGTTAGGCATCAATCAGGCTGTTGGAGTGGTTAGGGAGTGATCAGGCTGGCAGACAGAGGTGGTTAGGGGCAATCAGAAAGGCAGGCAGGCAAGCAGTTGGGAGCCAGCAGTCCTGGATTGTAAGAGGGATGTTGGACATCCCTCAAGAAGTCCCAGATTGGAGAGGGTGCAGGCTGGGCTGAGGGACACACCCCCGTGCATGAATTTTGTGCGCTGGGCCTCTAGTTATGGAAATATTAGTAAGCAAATAATTTCAAAGAGCTCACCTTTCTTCCCCTCCATTTCTCTTGCTTTGCTGTTGTCATAACCACATACTTTCTTTTCCATTTGTATAATCTGGTATTGCTCAGTGTAGGAAAATTTTATTTTCTGTGCAGCAAAGGTTCTCAAATAAGATTTATGGACAACTAAGTGGCCTTGGTATAGCATGCAAAATGTTGTGTCTGCAGACAGCTTTCTTGGGTGAAGCCTAGAGCTTTCGTGGTCACACACAATAGCACAGCCACTGCTATAAAACATTGGGAGTGCTAGAAATTCCTAAAAGCAGGAGAGGAGATTGAAGAATAAATAAGAGAGAAAGTTACATAAATTGCTTTTATAAGAGAAATGCAAGACACTTCACTCATCTGATTTTAAATTAACAACAAGGATTATGAATTATACTCAATAGCTATCAAAAGTAAAGATAACTTTTACTAAATCATACTTACACAAATTTTCCTCTGTACCCAGCACTGTTCTAAGTAATAAATATATATATATATATATATATATATATATATATATATATATATATTTTAATCCTCACAAGAACCCAATGAAGTTAGTATTATTTTTTTCCATTTTATATAAGATACAAAATATTTTATAAATAAAAATATATCATAGTTATATATTACTACAGTACATAATAGGAAAAGGTAGAAGAGGAGAAGGGAAAAAAAGTGAAACAGGAAGGAAAATAGAGCATAGCAGGGATGATGGATGAAAGGGTGAGGAAGAGAAATCTAATACTGAAGTATTGTTGGAAAAAAGAGAAGTCATAACTATGTATAGACTGGTGTGACCAGAGCTGTAAAAACACAATTCTGCTACTTGCCAAAGCCATGTGCATGAACAAATTAATCATTTGAGAAGAAAATGGAATATATAAACCATTAGATTAAAAACATGTATAAACACTGTCAAAATTTATTAGGAGAAGTGTTTGAATTTCAGCTTAATATTTGGAAGTACCGACATTTTTAAATGTTCTCTTTTCTCCATTTGATAGAGAAAATCCTCATTCACACATTGTGGAAATAGACTGAGAAAATAGTAGTTCATTGAATAAACACCCATTTTCCACCTGGGCTTTTGGACATTAATTAATGGTCCCTTATAGTTTGCCCCAAACATTGGTGAAATTAAGCCCAGAACTGCACAGAGACCATAGATGAATGCTAGTCCATCCTTCCTTGCTTGCCCAGTCTGCCATGAAATTAAACCTGGACTGTCATAATTGGAAAGTAAGTTATCTATATTTTACCAAAATGCTCTCAATATGTGCTAGTATACATTATCCCTATATGCTACCTGAGATAATAAACATACTATTGTAGGAATTTCAACTGGATTCTTTCTGCTCTTTAACAGAAAATTCAGGAATGCAGCAAATGAATTTAGTGCAGGGAAGTTCGCAGGATTTTCCTATCAAATTTAAAAAGATTCATTATGTGAGAAGGAATGGAGGATTTAGGCTCAGTGTCAGGTTTCTCATTTATAATTTTTTTTCATCTTTAAAAATGTTGAGAGAGAAGAGATAAACCGAAGAACTTACATACTTACATGAATAGACCATGGACACAGGTGATAGGGTGAAGGCGTTGGGGTGGGTAGGGCCTGGGAGGAGGAAATAAATGGAGGGGGAAATGGGAGATATCTATAATACTATCAACAATAAAAATATATTTTTAAATGTGGAGAAAAAAAGTGGATTTAAGATTAAAATCGACTTTGTTTTTCTATCTTTATTCTTAGTGATCAGAGTGACCCTAGGATGTATCTTTTTTGAGTGTTTCCTAATATGTTTGGTATTTGTTGCATTAGGTCTCCCCTACCTCACTCTCATCACCCTAATGCATTGTCTGGTCTACAAGACTGCAGGGCCATTGTATTGTACAACTTGGGGGGCCAGGGTGGCAGTTTCTAAGTGAATTGTCTCACTTATGGAACCAATTGAATCTTAATGATTAATTCGGACTAAGTGGCTATCAAAGATCATCATTAAATATCTTGAATTGACTCCAAGTGACCAAATTCTCCCCCCACCCCAAATTTAAGCATATGTATTTCAAAGACAGAAAGGGAACTTGCTCATTCACTGTTCTCTTTATGTTTGCTTATAAAAAATACATACTCCCTACTTGCCTGTTCTTTCTCATTGGACATAGACTATTGTCACAATCAGCTCATGAAGCTGTCAGCAGGTCTCTGGAGACCACTTTATGATGTCAAAGTAAAGGCAAAGCAACATTGATGCAAATCCCATAGTTATTAACAAAACCAGCAGAACTCATTTTAAATGACTTTTACAGTTGAGATCCGCTCTCTGGACTTGTCCCCACTGCTATGTTTCCATTTCAAAGTCACATCTTTGTTAATAATATAATGGGATTCTGAATTCACATTGTGTGTGTTTTTGCTAACTCTTGGGAACACTCATGCTAGAGTTCCAATTTCCCCTGGGCATATTAGAAAACCACAAACTATTTAAAAGGTTTTTAATATTGGTTAGATATTTTGTAGATTACAATGCAATATTATTGCATCAAATTTTAAAATCTTTACTTGAATTGGGGTATTGAGTGAAAGAGAATTCAGTTAAAAGTATATTACTAAAATATTTGCAGATAAAGAACATTTGAATTAGGATGTCTTTAATTTTTACTCATTCTCCCAAATAGAACATTTATTAAGTGTTTACCATATGCCAGCCATTAACTGTATTTTATTAGGAAGAATAGAATATTGCAAAGAAGGATCAAGTATAACATGATGCTCAAGGAGTTTATGAGTGAGGGAAATCCAACGCACAATTATAATATAGCATGTTATGGTACGGGTATGCCCAATGAGATTAGAAGCCCACAGCCTGTGGGAATCAAACTGAGATGATCCAAATAAGAACATTCAGGGACACATGTTCACATGATTTGAAACATTTATAACATGTACAGAAACCTTTCTTTCCAGGACTTTATTGAAGTTAACAGATGTTTTCTCACCAGCATATATTAATCACTAGAGGCCTAGTGCATGAAATTTGTGCGTGTGTGTGTGTGTGTGTGTGTGTGTGTGTGTGTGTCCCTCAGCCCAGGCTGCACCCTCTCCAATCTAGATCCCTTTTACAATTAGGACTGCTGGCTCCTAACTGCTCACCTGCCTGCCTGCCTGCCTGATTTCCCCTAACCACTTCTGCCTGCCAGCCTGATCACCCCCTAACAACTCCCCTGCCAGCCTGATTGACACCTATACCCTGCTGGCCTGATTGCCCCTAACTGCCCTCCCCTGATGGCCTGGTCACCCCTACTGCCCTCCCCTGCCACTCTGGTCACCCTTAACTGTCCTCCCCTGCAGGCCTGGTCACCCCCAACTGCCCTCCCTTCTGGCCTGGGAACCCCTAACTGCCCTCCCCAGATGGCCTGATCGCACCCAACTTCCCTCCCTTACAGGCCTGGTCCCTCCCAACTACCCTCCCCTGCTGGCCTGATCTCCCACAACTGCCCTCCCCTGCTGGGCATCTTGTAGTGGTCATCTTGTGTCTTCATGGGGACAGCCATCTTTGACCACATGGGTGCAGCTATCTTGTGTGTTGGAGGGATGGTCAATTTGCATATTAGTCTTTTATTAGATAGGATAATCCTTCAAGTGACTTTCAGAATTGACAACAAAGTAGCCTCAAAAGACTACAAGCAGCTTAGTCCCTACTTCTAGATCTGTAATTCTTGGGTACATTGACTCTTCATCTGTGGTTTTTCAATACACAGTTCCCCAGACTCTCCTACTGGCATGCATTTCCTCTTGGAGAATGCCAGGTGGAAGAAAGCATTCTCCATTCCTTTAAAGTGTTATTAACCCTTTGACCCATCCTACCTGGAATCATACTCTCCATATGCCTCCTTCTAGATTCAAAGAGGAATGGGATGCTACCCCATTTGCTGGTATAAGAAGTCACCACCAATACCCCGTGCTCTTTTCTACATTTACTTGTCAATTCCCCCAGTGGTTTAAACAATTAATCCCAAACAAAATTACTCTGGATTGCATAGGTTTGTAATAGTATCCAATAGTATTTAATGTACTTTTTTTTTCTAGCAGCCTTCCATACAAGCCCAAGGACTGTTGTGGGTGGACATTGACAGAAGTGGGCATAGTGAATAAATTGAAGGTTTCTGGGGATCCAAAGAACTGACTGACCCTGGAATACAAATTAGGAAGGGCAACTTATGAATTTCTTTATTTCTTTAGCTGAATATCATGTTCCTGTCTCTCTTCTATCCCCAGATTTTTGCTTTTTATTTTTAAAAAAACATATTTTTATTGATTTCAGAGAGGAAGGGAGAGGGAGAGATAGAAACATAAATGAAGGGAGGAAATCATTGATGGGCTGCCTCCTGCATGCCCCCTATTGGAGATCAAGCTCGCAACCCAGACATGTGCCCTTGACCGGAATCCAACCTGGGACCTTTCTGTCTGCAGGCCTATGCTCTATCCACTGAGCAAAACTGACTAGCGCTAGCTTTTGGCTTTTTAAAGAAAGGATTTTTAAAAAGGAAATGACAGTCTTTGAGCCTGATTCTTTGACTGTACTTTCCCAGACTCCTTATTCCTAAGACAGTCTGCAGTCTTGACCTCTGACACTCCAGTCTCTAAAATGCATCGGATTTCTGTGACTATCATCAATACTGTGTTCCAGGGAAGGGCTGTTGTTCGCATGCCTTTGGTTTTGGCTAGGTCAAACGTTCCTTTGCAAATGTATATTATAATGAGTGTTCCACTCAGTAAAGATGGAAGCCATCAATTGCATTAGAAACCAGTTAGGTGGGCTAGGGAGGGGAGGGGGCGGGTGCCAGAAGGAAGAGAAAATAGTGAATGAAGACAGGGGAAAAAGTTGGGAAAGCTTGACATAAAAAATTAGAGGAGTTAATTTTGGCTGAAGACCTTGGAAGTGGTCATTAGGAGGTCTTTAAGATGTAAAAAATGATAGTATCCAATTCTGGAGGAGTGAAAGGGCATTAAGCACTGCTGGAGGCAGTGTCAATTTGTATGGCTCTTCTGGCAAGAATCTAGAGTTTGACAAGAGTCTTAAAAATATTTATACCATTTGGCTCGATATTATACTTCTTGGAATGTAGCCTAAAAATATCTCTAAATTTTGAAGAAGAAAAAAGAACTTTATAAAAATTTCTTCTAGTAATGATTGCATAACTAAATAATTGGTGAAAACCAATATGACTAACAATAGACATGTGATTAGTTTTAAACATTAACTGCTGTTACTTGATTGAATATTAGATGGCCAATGAAAATGATTTAGAAGACCATCTATAATAATAAAAGTGTAATATTCTAATTAGACCAGACAGTTGAACAACCTTTTGTATGTCATTCCAGACGTCCTTCTGGATGAAACCACAGTGACAGGGGCGGAGGCAGGGGAGGTTACGGGTGATCAGGCAGGCAGTTGAGTGGTTAGGGGCATCAGGCAGGCAGGCAGTTAAGGGCACTCATGCAGGCAGGAGAGTGATTAGGGGTGATCAGGCAGGCAGGCAAGCAATTAGGAGCCAGAGGTCCTGCATTGTGAGAGGAATGTCCAACTGCCGCTTAGGCCCTATCCCTCAGGGATCCCTGTGGGATCAGGCTTAAACCAGCAGTTGGACATCCCCCTAGGGGTCCTGGATTGCATGCAGGCTGGACTGAGGGACCCCCCACCCCCGCCATGTACAAATTCGTACACCAGGCCTCTAGTGTAACACAGAAAATGCTGTTATAAAACCATGCTACAAAAATGGGTATAAGATCCCATGTAGGTTTCCAAATGAAAAAAATATCTATGGTAAACATTGTTGGGAAACACATCAGTAATGACTGTGTTTGAGAAGTGAGCTACAGGCTAGTTGATTTTTTGTCTTTGCTTTTAACAAAGCACTTTTAAAAAATTAAGGTATTATTTATACATTATAAAATCTACCCATTTTTAGTATAGAGTCTGGTGAGTTGAGGTTTCACCACACCAATCAAGAAGTTTCTTAATGCCATTTCACAGTGAATCCCCTCTCCTCACCCCGGGCCCCAGACAGTTGATCTTTCTGTCATTAAAATTTTGCTTTTTCTAGAATTTCACATAATGGTATCATATAGTGTGTGAGTGAGACTATAGTTTTCAAGTTTTCTTTAGTCTACTTTAAAATGTTTCTTCAATGACTATATTAAGACATTACTTAAACCTAAAACATACAAATTTCCATGGTGTCTTTTTCCACTACAGTGAAAACACGAGAGAAATGAAGAACTTGGATTACTTAAGAGAAGAGATAGTTAAAACAGACCTGAGTTATCAAGGAGCTCATAAAATCTCCCTACTTAGAGACCATAAATAGATGCCTACTCTTTAAGTGCTGGTGTAAGACTGACCTTCTTTCAAGGCTGAGATGGGGTAGAAGATAACCTTGTAAAGTTTGTTTCCAACCTGATAAGAGGATGATGGAGGAAAGGAGAAAGATAAGAAGGTGCATCTCTCAGATGAAAACTGAGGGAGGCACACTTTTTTCCTTGCCCTGCATTCTGAACATGTGCTATTATAAATTTAACATTTTATTTTAAAAATACAAATCTCCTGTGACCACCCACTATGTTTCTTTTTGTTCATTTTCATTTCTGCACATTAGTCCTTTAGGTTAGGCCATGTAATTGGAAGGCAAATGATTAGTTAGGTATAATTATGACCACTATGAACTCAAACCATTTTTAGTAGAATTACAGTCTGAGTTACTGTATGTAGTCATTTGATTGTCATCATGAAGACCTATGTGCTTTAGATAAGTATGAAGTGTAGAAACAAAGTTAAATATTGAATGACAAATGCTATGTGCATGTGCGCACGTACACACCCACACACCCACACATATGTATGATGTATGTATGTATATATACAAATATGGACAAAAGTAAGTGTACTCTGCCATTGGGACATTCTTTTGAGTTAATAAAGCTATTGTAATAATCATATCCTGCATACCTCTATACAAACAACTGTAAACCTATTTTTGCCCACTGCTGTATATATTCATACCTTCACATCTGAGAATGTTAAAGCAAAGTTGTTTTTTCTTCTTAATAACTCCCTACTACCGTAGTTTTTTACAATTTTTAATTGTGCCAAAATATCCATGGCAAAATATATCACTTAAGTCATTTTAAGGGTACATTTTAGTGGCAGAAAGTACATTCACAGTTTTGTACAACCATCACCATCCATCCCCAGAAATTTTATCATCTTCCCAAGTGGAAACTCTGGACCCATTAGACACTAGTTCTCATTCTTCCTTTTCCTCTAGGACTTGGCATAGCCATTCCACTTTCTGTCGCCAGGAATTTGACTCCTCTACGTACCTTATATGAGTAGAATCAGACAGTATCTGTCTGTTTTGTGACTGGTTTATTTCACTCCACATCATTGAGTCTTCAAGGTTCATCCATTTTGTAACATATGTCAGAATTGCCTTCCCTATTAAGCTTGAGTAATATTCCATTGTATAACTATACCACATTTTAATTATTTGTTCATTTGTCAATGGACATTGGGTTGCTTTCACCTTTTGACTCTTGTGACTATGTTTTTTTCTTTTTCTTTTTCTTTTCTTTCTTTTTTTGTGTGTGTTTAAAATGTTTTTATTGATTTGAGAGAGAGAGAGAGAGAGAGAGAGAGAGAGAGAGAGAGAGAGAGAAGAAGGGAAAGGGGGAGAAAAATACATGAGAAAGAACCATTGATAGGCTGCCTCCTGCACACCCCCTACTGGGGATCAAGCCTGAAACCCAGATTTGTGCCCTGACTAGGAATTGCACTGGCGACCTCTGTGTGCATGGGATGATGCTCAACCAACTAAGCCACACTGGCCAGGGCTATTTATCCCTCACGATTTCCTCTTTGAAATCAATAAAAATATATTTTAAAAAAGAAGAAAAAAACACCATAACTCAAGATGTTAGAAGATTGCCCTGGCTTTGGGGCACGTATGGGAGGCAACCAATGGATGTTTCTCTTTCACTTCTCTCTCTCTCTCCTGCTTCCTCTCTCTTTAAAATTAATAAATATATCCTTGAGTGAGGATACAAATATATCTACTTTCTGTTGTCCTTATTGGTTTCCATCATTTGATGGGCATGTAGAATGATGGTTGAGACCTTTTGTTCAAGACTTTGTAGCTCTTAAATCCTTTGTACCTAAATGCCCTCATTTGTAGAATTTTCAGTGATGATAAAAGTAGTGCCCATTTTACAGGGTTATTAAAACAGCTATAGTAATAAATACTATCCTGAATGTGTCTGGTACATAGTAAGTGTTCATAATTATTAAGTTAATTGCTGGGCTGTTTTCCTCTAGAAACTCTGAATGTATTTTTATTATAATGATTACCATTAAATTTAAAAATACAGCCTATGTATCTGTTAGTTTCACAAAAAGAAATATAGTTATTTGAATCCCATGTAAGATGAGGTCTTTAACTTGCTTTTAGTTCTCCCTCCCCTTTGTACATGCATTTCATAGTTTTTGTTGGAATTATATAAGATTATAGAGCCATATTATTTAATATTGAAACTATTTTAACTTGTGCACTTTTGCTTTCAAGAATGATGAATGATTTTTACCATAATCATAAGTATTTCACTTACCTTGGATGTAAGTGTTTTCAATACCAACAGACCTTTTAAAATTTTCTTATATTCTTTTTCCTGTATGTCTATAGTTTTTATCCAAGTGATATAACACTGTGTAGATTTTGAACCTGCCTTAATTTCATTAACCATCTCTGAGAAGCAAAAAGATTCATTCTAATAATAAAAGAAATAGAGTTTAGTTAATATGCCAAAAATGTAAAACATAAACGTCCAACTTCTTTTATTTATTCACATGGTTTGAACCATATGGTTGGCTATGTTTGGGTTGTGTCCATTTGGCTATTTCCCTATGGGTGTGTCACTCTCTACATGCTTTGCTTAGAGCTGGAGTGCATCTCTTCCCTCTGCTAGGGTATCACCATATTTGATTTCTTTCCTTTTTTATTGTTTAAAGTATTATATATAGTATACATATATCTTCTTTTTTTCCCCATTGACCTTCCCCCAGCCTCCCCTACCCCCCTGTCACATGCCCTCATCCCGCCCCCTCCACCCCCAGTGTCTTGTGTCCATTGGTTGTGCTTATATGCATGCATACAAGTCCTTTGGTTGATCTCTTATCATATTTGATTTCAATTATTGCATGTACCTATTGGGACTCCTATATCTGCATGTCCATTTCTGGGCTCTCTCCCTCTTTCTAGTATAATAACTTCTGGTTTAAATATTTTATCTCCATAGTTCTGTTATCCATAAGACATGTATTTCTTCAACTATAAATAGTGGGACTAGATTAAATGATCTCAAAGGTTTATTCCTAGAATAAAAGTCTATGATATATAGCTGCTTTTCTTTATTATTCTGCCAATGGTGCTCTTTCAAAATGTTTTAAACGTCACCCTCTGAATTTGTTCTTTTTTCATATTAAAGGTAGCCGTTATTTATTGGAGCATACAACCTTTGTAAAATACCCATAATCTTTGATCCCCTCAAACCCACTCTGCTACAGTTAGTGGCTTCAGTATCCAGCATTAGACTCTTCACCAATTCCGGTCTTTCTTACTTATGCACACATGCTCTCAACTCTCCAAGACACCTGAGAGCTTACCTTTGGGTGCTGCTAAAACAGTGGAGTCATAAGAGCTGGTACCAGTGTGGTGAATTGTTAGCTCAAGGAATGGTGGCTTTCCCTCCTTTTTAATCTCTCTACCTTTCAAAGATTTTCAGTAGCAACTTACCACCTGCCACTACATTATTTCTTTCTTGGTTGATACTCAGTTTACTCAGAGCATTCAAACTGCACTCTGTCTCAGGAGTATCAGCATGAATTTAGTTCAATAGATGTGGCGCGTGCTATACTACTGAGAACACCAACAGTGAAGAGCATAACTCTCTGGGACTGAGGGGGTCACTTCAATGAAAGTATGATTACTGTTGAGCCATGATGGTTTCTGGTTTCTGTTTACTTGACTAGTCAGAACATCTCTCTCTCTCTCTCTCTCTCTCTCTCTCTCTCTCTCTCTCTCTCTCTCTCTCTCTAGTTTTCCTCTCTAATCCATACTAGAAAAATTTCAGGTTTAGGTCCTTAATCTATTTTTTTCTAAATATATTTTTATTGATTTCAGAGTAGAGGAAGGGAGAGAAAGATAGAGATAGAAACATCAATGATGAGAGAGAATCATTGATAGGCAGCCTCCTGCATGCCCACACTGGGGATGGAGCCCACAACCAGGGCATGTGCCCTGACTGGGAATCAAACTGTGACTTCCTGGTTCATAGGTCAACACACAACTGCTGAGCCATGCTAGCTGGGCTAAGCTATTAATTTTACTGCTGCTACCACCATTACTTTTACTGTGAGACTGTTGCTGCAGGTCTGATTTGAGACTCCAGAGTTTTATGGGGATTGTTTGACTCATCTTGCACTTGTAGCTGTCACATGGCGTATTAGTTTTCTATTGTTACATAACGACCTTAGAAATTTAAAACATCACCCATTTATGAGCTCACAGTTCTGTAGGTTAGAAGACTGGATGGGCTTAGCTGGGTTCTCTGCTTAGGGTGTCACAAGGCCGAAATCAACCTGTTGGCTGGGCTGATTTCTTGTCTGGACAGTGGAGAAGAATCTGCTTCCATGCTCATTTGGACTGAAGGAAGATTTCTGTTCCTTATGATTATGGGATGGATATCCCCATTTCCTTGCTGGCTGTAGGTTGGGGATCATGCTGAGTTCTTAGAGGCCACCTGCATTCTTTGTCATGTGACCCTTTTCATCTTCAAAGGGACCCCATCTTCTGTGCTTGAAATCTTTCTGACTTCCCTCCTGTTCCAAGAATTTTTATATATTCCCCCTTAATATTTTTAAAATTGAGAGTTATAATATTTTAAATGTATTTTATTGAATGTTTATATGAAGAGAGAGAGAGAGAGAGAGAGAGAGAGAGAGAGAGAGAGAGAGGAGAGAGAGAGAGAGAAAGAGAGAGATGAGGGAGAAAAATCGATCAGCTGCCTCCTGCACACCTACCACTGAGGATCAAGCCCAAAACCCGGTATGTGCCCTAACCAGGAATCAAACCAGTGACCTCTTGGTGCATGGGATGGCACCAATTGGCAACCAACTAAGCCACACCAGCTGGGCTCCCTTAATATTTATTTTTAAAGTGCAGCGAGCTCTGTGCTTCCCACACCATTGACCACAGCATCTCTCTTCACTGGAATCCAATCTTGTTCTTTGAAGAATGGGATTTACAGTATTTAGAACTTTCTGTAACTAAAAAGCTTTCAAATAATGAAATGTGTATGTATGAAAATCACCAGGAATGTCAAGATAATTATAATTGATGCAATGAAGGAAAGTCAAACTAAAATTGCATTTCCATATGATTGTGTCCTTAGAAAAATATCCATTTATTCTCTATAATGTTGTAAAATGTGTCAATTCAAGAAGAGAATTCTTCCTGTTTTTATGAAGCATTGCCAAAAAGAAAAGATCAATTATCCTCAAGACACATTTTGTTCAGCCTTCTCCCCACATCCTAAACACTATGTTTATGTGAGTTACACATCTGTACAATGCACCAATTGTTTCATCTTTCCCAAACTAATAGAGATGCTAGAAACATCTGGTAGTTGATAGTTAATTCATTTTTTCATTGCACCTTTTCTTAGGAAGCAGGGAACGCAATTCAATATGTCCCCTGAGAGAGTCTTGCATTTATGACAGGTGTGTATTTCTTAACAAGTCATTGTTTGACACCGTTGCTTCTCCTAAGTCCAGCTGGAAGTACATTCATCTGGCAAAAAAAGAGAGAGAGAGAGAGAGAGGAGGAAAAGTGAAATTCGAAAGAAAGTTGGAGTGTCAGGTGGTTATTGCATAAAGCACCCTGTTCACTCTAGTAATATTTATTCTGCTTATTTTGTGTAATTTCCTGCAACTGCCTTTTACAAGTCTGTCACAATGACGACTTTCTCTGTTTTGAATGTTATTTAGCTGCATACTACTAATTTATTTGAGACAGTAATATGTGGAACTAGGAATTGATTCAAGGTAAGGCTTAACCTGTGAATAGAAACCCCCCACCCAAGCATTCAAGTATCTAAGCATCTCAGCCCCCTCTGAGGCTCAGAAGAGCAAAAGGATAGAAGATGAGTCATTGTATCCTGAATTTTCCGACCACTTCTTAGTATAACTCTTTGATCTCTAAAGACTTTTTTTTAGCTCCTTGTGACCTCACTGAGATTAGCTCTATTTTCCCCAGCAGTTACGATTAGCTAAGGTTATTTTTACTGTAAACATCTCAGGGCTTCAAGTGGGAGGGTGAGGATGCTACATTCTTGGTGGAGGGCCCAGTGTTTGGAATTCTTCCCTTGATGTAACATAATGAATCTTAATTGGTCTGCCCTTGGGCACAGCAACCCTAGCTGGCTGAGCTTGAAGAACTGGTGCAGCTTAGGGCGGGTTCAGAGGTAGCTCAAAGAAATGCCATTAGTAGGCAGATAGTGAATACAGGGCTACATTGATGACCAACAATGTGGCATCTATCCTACTGGCTTAGTGACTTCCTCTCTTGAGGACTTGGTTTGTTAGATAGCTACAGAATATTTATTCCCAAAGAATCAATGCTAATGGTGTTTATGTCACTCATGCTTATCTCAACCTTCTCAGACTCCCAGGCACTGCTGACAATCCAGCCTTTTAATTGGCTTAAAGTCCTCTTTTCTGCACACACACCCCAATTGAAGAAAAGTGCTGCTGTTAATAGAAACATTTGATTGGTCTCCTTTAAACAGTCAGTGTCAGGCAAAACATGATGCTTGCCTACTGGCTTGGTGATTTTGATTTCCTCATTCAATTTAAGTGACAGGGGTTTGAAATATGGACTACTAATTCATTCTTCTAAAAAAAATTAAAAATACATGCAAAATTATGCTCAATACAGCAGTACCCAACATTTGCCATCAGTTTCTCTCAGGAGTAGTCCAGTAACAAGTTGGCGATAATATTCCCACTGGACTCATGAGGTCACTGGAGCAATGGGGGATTTAATATTTGACCAAGGTCAATTCTAATAAATTAAGTGTCTGTGCCTCCATGTGAAATTATCCAGCTAGTCCTGGTCATATAATTTCACTCGGCACACTGAATTATTTTGATTTATTTAAAGCATCTATCTTAAAGTGGCAGAACTAATCCAAATAAGCAATTCGATTTAGGCAGCACTGGGAAGTGGTGGGGTGGCTGCTTGAGCTCAGATGACCTCAGTGCCCAGACATCCCCATCCCCTTGAGGCCTTCTCCTGCAGATAAGTTCAGGAAGGATCTTGCTCAGTCCATGCTCTTCCATTAGCTGGCATGCCCTCCCTTATCCTTACTGCCACTTAGTGTGTATGAAGAAAATGTGTTTTTGTGAGATACCCACTTGGAAATGGCTTTAATAATTGCTGTTTGTACTGCTCTCAGTCCTTTTCTCTGTCAAGAGGGGTGGTCTGATGGCCTCAGGAATCCTACAAATGTGGGGAATGCGCACAAGTCTGGGGCTCTGATTTCAAGGCAATGTCACCTGGGCCCCCCTCCCCTCCCTTGATGACTGAAGTAAAGAAAACGTTAGTAATTAGATTAATCTCTTTAAGAAAAATGTCTTGATAGAAGCTGTGTGTCAACACTGGAAAAGTCACTGCACAAAGGTGGCCTGATTCATCTTGGCCACTCTGTCTTAAAAGTTTCCTTTGTCTGAGAAACCAATGCAATAGATTTTGGAATGACCTAATGAGTGTTATATTTCTTCCATAGCAGGAAAGGGAGAAATTTCTTTTCCCAACTATGGTCTTCTATTCCTCTTTTCTTTAAGTCCCAAGAGTGGTATTTAATCTTTGAGAACATTACGCTTTGCATATGGTAAAGATTGTTAAAACCATTGGGGAAATTTACCAGGAAATTGGCACATTTTTCCTTCTTCCTCTTTCTTCATAGAACTAACAATGATCTTAACACTCTGCTTTTTTGTGATCTGAGAGTCATAGTAGTAACAGGATGAGTTTTAAGGATTCTACCAAATATGTACAGACTGGATTTTTCCATATCAGCTCGGAGTTTCATCTGAGGGCGATGCCCCAGAATCACCAAGAGTTCATGAAGACTTAGAATGCTGCCTATTACTTTCAGAGTTTTTGGAGTGAGTCCCAAGAATTTGCTTCCCTAACAAGTTCTCAGGTGATGTTGATGTTTGCTGGTCCCTGGGCCACATTGTTTTGAAAGGAGAAGGAAGAAAGAGGGTATGACAAATGCTACACCCACCATCTGAAGCCACTATTACTTGTGCTAAGGAAACCTATGGACTTGGCATGTTGAAAGTGTTGAAACAACCCGTGTCACAACTAGGAAGTTTCTAATTCTATTATCAACATGTTAGGATGCTTGAGAAATGGGCCAATGTTATATTTGAAAAATATGACTAGCTCCTTAAGAGAACCTCAAGATACCATTTCCCCCTCTTGGTTCTACGTCCTTATTGTGGAATCATTGTATTCTGAGAAAAATCACTAAAAATGCCACCAGGAAAGAAAGATCTTAGTATGATCTTTGGTTTAACACCTCTTGGAGAAGGACTGTTTTTCCTATGTCACATGGCTTAGAAGGTTAGTTCACCAGGACAAGCCTAGATGTGTCTGGACTGAGCTAATGAGTAGCTGAATAATTTACCCATAAGTGCAGAGTAATCCTTATGACCATATGATATAATATGGAAAGCAATCAACAGTTTCAAAAACTGACATCACCCGGCCTATTGTTTTCATTTGACTTAACTGATAGTTCCTACATGCCTTAAAGGGAAAAATGGACTAATTAGTAGAGGAGGGAGAAACCAGCTAGCAAAAAGGCAAGGCACAAGTCTTATTATGTAAAAAAACCAGCCACAATTTTCAGTGATAGCATGTGGAGCTGGGTGAGAAAACAGGGCAGTAAGAAGCCAGGGCCCAGCAAAGATTAGAGGTGAAATCTGCTGCCAAGGAACTTAATGACAAGTTCCAACAATGTCACAGATGGTTTGTGAAAGGAACAACCAGATTATAATAGACGAACTATTAGAAATGAAGTTAATGATTGTGTCTTCCTTGTTTAAATGACCTCTAAAGTGAGGTGTGTGTGTGTGTGTGTGTGTGTGTGTGTGTGTATTCTGACAACTTTGTGATGAATCTGTAGTCTCTAAATGCAAAAGTGTAACGCTTTTTTACAATTTTAGGTTAATTTCTCATATTTAATGGCAGAAAATGCTACAGAACTATAAAGTGAAAACAATAGGGTAACAAATTAATTATTGATGGAGAAATTTTATTATTTATTTTTTTAAAAAATATTAATGAGAGAGAGAGAGAGAGAGAGAGAGAGAGAGAGAGAGAGAGAGAGAGAATTGAGAAACACCAATCTGTTAACTCTAGCATAGGCCCTGACCAGGGAAAAACCCGCAGTCCCGGTATGTGCCCTGACCTACCACCTTTTAGGACAATGTTCCAACCAAGTGAGTCACACCTGCCAGGGCAAATAAAAGTTTTTATTCCTTACCTGAGGATATGTGTATTGATTTTAGAGAGAGAGGGAGGAGATATATAGACAGACTGACTGGCATCAATGTGAGAAATACATTGGTTGCTTTTCATATGCGCCCCAACTGTGGAAGAAACCTGCAACCTTAAGGTTTATGGGACAACACTCTAACCAAGTGAGATACCCAACCTGGCTGAGAAACTTAATTTATGATCTCCCAGCTCAGCGCCTCTGTGTTATCCAAAGGGATTTTTGCTGTTGAGTCAAAGAATTGGAGGATAATTTTATAGGTTTTGGAGCTCTGGATGCCTCCTACCCTGAGGCATCTCATATCCTGTTCTACAGAAGGAATCTTAAAAGGAAAGGCTGACAAACATTTTCCATCTCTGCTTCTTGATCGCTGTTTCCGCATTCTGTCACCTTGCCTGTGTTAACTGGTATTAACTGTCTTCATCCTTGATGCCACTGCCCGCACCAAAGACGGAGAATTTGGAGAATCCTAAGAAATTCTAGTCTAACCTCTAAATCAGTAGTTCTCAACCTTTCTAATGCGGTGACCCTTTAATACAGTTCTTTATGTCCTGGTGAACCCTAGCCATAAAATTATTTTCGTTGCTACTTTATAACTGTAATTTTGCTACTGTTATGAATTGCAATGTAAATAGTTGTGTTTTCCGATGCTCTTAGGCTCTACAGCAGCAGTTCTCAACCTGTAGGGAAAGACAAACACTGAAATAAATAATTATGCTGAAATCTGATGTGTATTATGATGGAGGATGCCAGATGATCTGTGGAAGTTTTTAGTAGGGGACCTAACCATGGTAGAACTAACCAAGGCTTTCCAGAATATCTGGCATTTATGCTGAGACCTAAAGAATTTGGAGCATCAGCCTAGTGATGAGTCAAGGACAAGCATTTCAGGAAGAACTAACAGTCTGTGTGAAAAATTAGGGGCGAGAAAGTGTGTTGCATATTCAAATAACCGAAAGATTATCTAGAATCAAATTTCATTTAGCTGATGAGCATGCCAGACTTAGAAGGGTGAGGACAATGTCCAGTGGAGCCAGGTGTAGGATGCAGGTCACCTGATTTTAAGAGCTGGCATTCTGCCATACATCCCATGGCCTTCTGCGGACTTAGTAGACCTTTAAGGAAAGGCTGCTGGTAGTCCATATGGCACCTTTCCGTGCATTAGAAATATAATCTACTTTTATATTGTCATAATAAAATTTTCCTAGAAAAAGTCTGCCAAAAGTTATAGCAATAAATATACAAATCTATAGCATCTGTCATCTTAATGGTTCCCCTTAGATGTACAACACTCACAATCGAGTTGGCCTCTGAGGAATCAGATCAATCAAACCTGAAGTAGTAACCTTTGAAGCTTCTGTTGGGGAAGAGTCTATAACCATCTAACTCTAGTGGCGTTTTAATGGTTTCTGATGGGATTCCCAGAGTGGAACCATCGACCTTGACCTTCTCTCAGGCGTCTTATGATCTCTTAGCTCCAGATTTATGACCCATTGCCTGCTGTAATCTTCAACATTCCTGTTTGTTCTCCCACCTGCTTGCCTCATGGTTTCTGACATTACTTTCCACAATAGAGTTCATTTTCTTAGTTTGAAATGAACCATCAAATTATAGAATTTGACTTTTAATTTTTATTCCTCATTGGGTTTCTCTTTTCCTATTGAGTCTTTCTTATGGCTTTGTTTGGGGAGGTCTCTGGAGTCTCTCTCTCTCTCTCTTTTTTAAACATTAAGTTTATTGGGCTGACACTGGTTAATAAGATCACATAGATTTCCAGTCTACAATTCTGTGACACATCATCTGTATATTGCGTTGTGTGCCCACCACCCAAAGTCAGATCTTCTCCCATCACCATATATTCCACCCCCTTTGCTCTTTTTAAAAAAAATATATTTTATTAATTTTCCACAGAGAGGAAGGGAGAGAGATAGAGAGCTAGAAACACCGATGAGAGAGAAACATCGACCAGCTGCCTCTTGCACACCCCCCACAGGGGATGTACCCGCAACCAAGGTACATGCCCCTGACCAGAATCAAACCTGGGACCTTTCAGTCCGCAGACCGATGCTCTACCACTGAGCCAAACCGGTTTCGGCCCCCTTTACTCTTTAAAGAATGGTAGTAATGGAGTCTCTTCCACAAAGGGAAACCTGGGGAAAAATGGCACGTGGACTTGGGTTATAATAGATCCCCCATTTGGGAAACATTAGTTTTGCATAGTGTTCATAGGCATACAACAAAGAGAGGGAAGAATCATTAGTTAAATAATCTTGGCAACTGGGAGGTAAAAAGGGCAACCATCATTCTATACTTAAGAGTCTTCAGAGTCATTATTAGGCAAGTGTATACAGAATTTGCAAATTTATTTGACCATATAAGTAATGAGGTTCTTGTGCTCCATGGAATATTCCTGCCACCTGGGATTGGTAGTTTAATCAGGCCATGGAAGGACTTAGTTTAGAAGAGGATGACAGTAGCTCATTTCTTGATGCCTAGAGGCATAGCAAAGGAAAGATTCATTCCGGGTGGGTTAACCATATCCCAGGCAGCATTTAGTGACAATGGAAGGAGTGGCCAGGGAAGGCTAGAGGTAGACTCCCACCCAGGGAAAGAGAAAGATCACAGTACACTGAGAAACTGGAGTGCTCATATGGAAACAGGAGCTGGAAGATAGTGGTAGGGGATAAGTGTGATGTTTCAAATAACTGTCAAAGCCATGGCAGAGTGGTTAAAAGCCCTGAATCCAGTTATGCAGACTTTATTCATTTTCTTTTGTAAGTATCAGGGAGACTCAGTGGACGTTGGCCATCTTGAAGCATGGACAATTATATACAACCTTTTAATTTTTACACGAATGGTAGTATATGGTGTTCTGCACCTCATTTTTTTTTAAACTTGGCCCTCTATCCATGAAATGATTCTCTATAAATCTACTTCAATTTTTTTGTTAATTCTCACCTGAGGGTATTTTTTCCATTGATTTTTAGAGAGAGTGGAAGGGAGGGGGAGAGACAAAGAGAGAGAAACATTGATTGATGTGTGTGTGAGAGAGAGAGACATCCATTGGCAGGCCCCAACCAGGGCCTGGGATAGAGCCTGCAACCGAGATCTGTGTCCTTGACCGGAATCAAACCCAGGACCCTTCAGTCCACAGGCCAATGCTCTATCCACTGAGCCAAACTGGCCAAGGCAAAACTATTTCAATTTCTAAATAGCAAGATAGAATTTTATTGTATGGGTGCACTATAATTTCTTAGTCTTACTTTGGTGAGCATGCATATGATTTGCATACTTATAATACTGCAACAAATATTGAACCTTATTTCACATGTAAGAGAATCCCTGCAGGATAAATATTTAAGACTGGAATATCTGACTTAGGAAGAATTTACATTTTAAATTTTGACAGATATTTTGAAATTGTCTTTCATAGAGGTTGAACCAATGTACTCACACTCTCAATGCGGTATGAGTACATTCCTATTTTAGACATTTTTTATTTTCCCTACACAGTATTTTTTAAATATGAATTTTTAGAAAAGGGATATTTAAATTTAAAATTTAGGTTTTTTTGTGTTTTGAAAAATTTGACACTTGCCCCACATACTCATAAGCATCAGTCTGCTAGCATCAATGGTGATTGTTTGCTTTAGGTTGACAGTGAGTACTCGGGGTTGCCATAGGCCCCAATATTTCCCATTGCATTCCAGCACTGAAGTCATACGTTATGTGCCATTTATCATCATGTATATATAAAATGCATGTGTGTATAGAAGAATACATTTATACATGTAAGAGAGTTAAGAGGAAAGTGAAATATTTCTTATCTGTAGTGAAGAAGGAAATGTGTGTTGATTGTCGGCATATTAGATACAGAGTTCAAACAGCTCTTTGACCAGTGCCCCAACATAGAGGAAGTACTCAATGAAAATGTTTATTAATTTTTGGAGGCCAGATTAATTGGGATTGGAATAGAGTTTTCTCTCCTCTTTGGGGCCTTCAGTATCTACAGAGGAATGGAGTTGGAGACTCTGGGGCTGACATTTCATATAAGTTTATTGAATCAAATTGAAAAATCTAATTTTAAAAATGATTCCTAAACTCTAGGATACTTTTGCTAAGCATAAATATAGTTTAAATGATTTAGTTTTACAATCTTGATTCAGAAATAACATCCTGTTTTTAAAAAGACACGAATAATAAAAAGAACTTGAGATATTAATAATGAAATATAAGAGTGAATGCCTTAGGTATAATATTTTACATCCCCTAATATATCATAGAGAGCTAGGCGTTTATTCCTTCATTAAGCTTTTATTTACACTGTAAGTGTTCCACACTGTCTTATTCCAGGGTAGACAGTGCACAGTGACTGTCTGAGTGAGGGATGGATCCTGGGCCCTCCTTTGTCTCCTCATGCACTGTAAAGGCAAGGCAAACAACTTCTGCTTCACATTCTCCCACCTAAGGGGAATAATTTGAACTTAAGTATATTTTCCCAATTGAACAGGGAAGTGAGAATACAATTACCTATAACTACCAATTGGGGATCAGCTAAGATATGAGATAAGTAACTCTACTCCTCACCTTCTTGGAGCTGGGTGGGCAGGGGCCATGGCAGGTCTTCCTGCAACATTTCTTTCTTGGACCAACTCAGTGACAGCTGGGGAAAAAAAAAAAAAGACAGATACTTATGCGTGAAATCAAATGAACAAAATAAACAAACAAAATAGAAACAGACTCATGGATAGAGAACAGACTGACAGCTATCAGAGGGGAGAAAGGTGAAGGGATTAAGCAGACAGACATGGAAATAGACATTCACTATGTTCCAAAATATGTAAAAATATCCCTAACAAGGAAAAGACCAAAGGAAATACACTGCAACCCCAGTGGTAGTCATCTCTTGGCAGTGGCATAATTGAAAATTGCCATTTTTCATTTTTGTTGTTGAAGTTTCCAACCTTTCTAAAATGAGTATTACTTTTATAATCAGAAGTTATTTAACTACTAGTGTCCCAGTGCATGGATTTGTGCACATTGAAAGGATATTAATTAGCAGGTTGCCGGCAGGGCAGGACAGGGCAAGATGGGCTGGACATACCCTAGAGCCGATATCCTGTGGTCCCTCCCTGGCCGGCTGCACCTAGGGCAGCACTGTGGCTCTAAGGACTTCTGCAGAGTGAGCGGGGTCCCTCTGGCAGGTGGGGTCCCTTGGCCTGGCCTGTGTGGATCAGGCCAAAACCGGTTCTCCAACATCCCCCATGGGTCTCAGATTGCAAGAGGGCAGTTCTCGGGTGACACACCCTAGAATTGGGCTCCCTCCTCTCTGGTTCTGGGGTGTGTTACCCGAGAACTGCCACTGCCAAGTCACTGCAGCTCCTGCATTGAGCGTCTGCCCCCTGGTGGTCAGTGAGCATCAAACCTACTGGCTGGTTGAATGGTTTGACTGTAACTTAACCATATATATATATATATCTGCAAAAAAAAAAAAAAAAAAGATACCAGTGACAGCCATCACTGTTTATCTGGCTGCTCTGCCCCAACTGCTTGAGTTGTCCATCCAGAGCACTGGTAGTCTCCGGGGGATGCACCCCCATACTCTCGCAGTGTATCGCTGGTACTGGATACCATGCCGTCTCTCTGCTTCCCTGTTTTCAGTCTCCATGGGGAGAAATTTGATTGTTCCCAGTGGCCCCAAAGGAACTATTTCCACTGCTGATGTCTCTCAAGGGCATTGCTGCTGCAGTTGAAACCAATGCCTTCTGTCAAGAGAGTGGGCGGGGCGGGGAGGGCCTGCAATGCCACCAATATGGTCATCAGAATGAAATAGCTACTGCCACCAATGCCAGGCCCTCCCCCCACAATCATATATCCTCTGGTTCTTTGTAGCCCTTGGAAATTTTTCAGAAACATTTTGGGTTTTACTAGATATTTATTAGAATTTCATTATCCAGAGACTCAGGGTGAATCTACAATTACTGAACGAGGAAACAGTTCTAAGACAAAACCTACATTGTGCTCAGAATGACCCGTTTCTTTGAAAGCTCATTTGTCATCTTTGAAACAGACTTTGACTGTTGACCCTTCTTCATTCTCTGATGTTGAGTACTTTTCCAAGAGGAATAGATCCCTGGTGAGTTCACTCTACAATATTTTCTTAAGTCACAGGTGGAAAAAAAATGTAGTTCAAGCCCCTGCCTCAGTCTGGGATCACTGATGGCTGGAAATCTCGATTCTCAAAAGGAGGTAGAAGAGAAAGAAAAAAATAAAAGTGAAGGAGGATCAAGAAACCCTAAAAATGTCAGGCTGTGGGAGGGGGATTGAACTGTTCCCTTCCTCTATCGCTATGATGTTCCTATGATGTTCATTCCAGAAATCATCCAGAGCAAGAAAAGGGAAAGGAAGTGATCTTTGTTGAGTACCTGCTGAGAAGTGCTTTATCTCCCATAACTCCTTTACCCTTGTAGATTGCTTTAGATCAGATGCTAGGACCCTGATTTTGTACATTAAAAGTTGACACCGAGAAATTTTTAGTCAATGCCTGAGCTCATACTTATGGGAAAGGGCATTCTGATTGTGAAGACCTTGCCATCTCAACTCCATGATTCTGAGTTCCTTTTTGTTCTTCACCTTGAGTTAGAAGTCCTGAAGTACAGAGATGCCTCATGCCTGGCTCTATCCAACTCTGACCTTCTTGGCCATGTAATCTGGTTGCTTTTGCATTACCAAGCTGACATTAAGAGTGGCTTCTTTTAGCCAAGGTTTCTCAACCATGGCACTAGTGAGATTTTGGGTCCCATAATTCTTGGCTGAGAGAGGCTGTCCTGTGATTTATAGGATGTTTAACAACATCCTCTGATTCTACTCACTAGAAAACAACTGTATCCCCACCCCCAGCATTAGGTGATGTCTGGGATGTTGCCAGGAAGGGGGAACAAAAATGTCCCTGGTTGAGAATCACTAATTAGGAGGTCCAATTGCCCGGCATCTCTTCTTAGGTGACTCCACTTCTCTGCTCATTTCCCTTAACACTGCCTCTTGGCTCACTCTAGCCACACTTGCCATAATTATATAGAGACCTGTGCACAAAACGAGCTGGGCTGAGCGGGCTACCTGGGCTCCAGATAGAGCCTGGGTGAAAGCAATGGCCCTGAGAGATGAGAGATGGGCCAGATGGGGATAGATGGCTGGAATCCTTAGGTATGACAGGCTGATGCTTCAGTGTTCTTCCTGATTCTTTCTTCCTTGGTGGGCAAGCAAAGGGACAGGGATGCACCTGAAGGTTTGCCCATGCCCGCACCTCTTCCATTCCCATCCTCAATAGATTCTCAATTTTTGTTTCCAATTGCCATGTTCCACTTGCCCTATGCTTCCTATTTCCTTCACTTTTTCACTAGTTTCTGCCCATTCCATGGAAAGTTTGAGCATCCTAGGTGAAAGGGAGGACTCATTGGGATGAGTTGAATTCTGTATATCAAAGGAGTGATTACATCCTTTAACTGACTATTCCCTCCTAATCAGATGAACTCTCTTAACTGAGCAAATTCCACAGTAATACTTGCCAACTGTGATTAGACACATCACAGTACACATGGATACGTATGCACTTTAACACAAACACAGATAACGATACTTTTGCTTCCACTGAAACAGTGTATTTTTGTTCCTCTACTCTGTTGTCTTATCTAGACAGCTCTTAATGCAGGACAGCTTCAAAAGTCACCTTACCTTTGATCAGGTCCTCACCAAACTGCAAATAGCACCCCTATGTCTGCTTGGCTGTCTTTAAAGAATATGGGAGAAGCGTGACTCAGTCCTAATGAGAGACCTTGGTGGAGGACAAATGGAAGAGCATTTGAGTTTTCATTTTTTGGCCCAAAGAATATGGATGCCCAGTGTTTTCAGCTTGGTTTTTGGACTCTTTCCATGTTGTGGTTGTGTCTGGAAATCACTGGTGTTGTGGTGAGCTGTGCAAACCATTGTGTTATGGCACTTCTTATTACCTGTCTTTAGTTGCTGGATGGAGAATTTGGCACACTCTGGAGATGAATTCCAGATCTTAACTTGCTGGTCTTAAAACATGCATGTATCCTTCTTGCTTAAATTCAATGTAAATCAGATGCCTCTTGCACACATCTTATTCCCAGCCATTATAGTTTTTGTAATCTCTTCTTGATTTTCACTTGAAAGTTGACCTGCATCTAGCACTTCACATTTCTAATTAGTGATTTCACCTCTCTAGTCTGCTGTTTTCTCCCTTCTTCCCAGTCTTTTATTTTTCCTACCTTTTGTTCTCTCTTCTTTTCTTTACCTGATTTAAATTTATTTTTCCCTCTGCAAAATTTTTGCATCTGTATTTCAATTATAGTCAACATTTTGTTGGTGCTTAATTTGGACAAGACGTGTATTCAATATTATGGAAACTATAAATACAGACATGATTCATGCAATACCATCAAAGAAATTCATAACTTGAATTATAATACATGACAAATTATAAACCTATATTTTTTTCAATCCACTAATGCCAAAAAAATGGATTGAGTAAAATATGCTTGAGGCAATGTTTGGGGCACTACATGTGCATTGGAGAATAAAATAGACCCCCCCAACATTGCTTATAATCTTAGATATCTTTAATTACAATATCTAATATCTATGTAATAATAGGAATGTTTTTATTTAGGACTAAAAGCTGGGTAAAATGTTCATATCAATAGTGAGATACTCCTTGATTTCACAAAAATATTAATGTGGAAAAAAAATTTCATTTTACTTTGGTCCCAGAAATTCTTAAATTAGTATTTACGTATATCTAATGGAAAAATTATTGGTGTTCTTTTTATATATTCTACCAGAAGCCCGGTGGATGAAATTCATGCATGGGAGGGGGTTGTTCCTTAACTCAGTCTGCACCCTCTCCAATCTGGAACCCCTCGAGGGATGTCCAACTGCCATTTAGACCCAATCCAGGTAGGGAAGTCGAACATTCCTCTCTCAATCCAGGACTGTTAGCTCCCAACTGCTCACCTGCATGCCTTTCTGATTGCCCCTAATTGCTTCTGCCTGCCAGCCTGATCACCCTCTAATCACTCCCTTGCCAGCCTGATTGATGCCTAACTGTTCACCTGCTAGCCTGTTTGCCCCTAACTGCCCTACCCTGCAGGCCTGGTCACTCCTAACTTCCCTTCCCTACAGGCCTGATTCCACCCCATGATGAGGGTGGGCTGATTGGTTTGCCATGAAGGGTGTCCGGACCAGGGTGGGGGCTTCCTTGGAGCATGGGGTGGCCTGGGTGAGGGGCAGGTAGTGGTTTGCAGGTCAACCACACACCCTGGTGACCCAAGAGGAGGCCCAGGTATCTGGCTGTACAGTTTTCTAGAATTCTTATATTAGAGAGCCTTAATCTTTTTTTTTTACATTAAATACTCAGATGTTATTGATGTTATAGTTGAAAGTTGGTATCCTTCTATTAAGCTCTTCCTATTTCTTCAACCATTCAGACCCTGAAAACATTTTTCTACTCTATGTTTCAATGAGTTTGACTGTTTCTATTTTTAATATTCCACATATAACTGATGTAGGTGCTTGTGTATCTCTGTGTGTGTAGAACATCTTCTTTATCAATGGGCACTTATATTACTTACCTTGGCTATTGTGAATAATGTAGCACATTATCTAATATTTTAGATGTATTAACTAAAATCCCAAAAAACTAAGTACCCATACTTAAACTTCACTAAATACTTGAATAATCACACATCACTTAACACCCGACTCTTCCCAGGTTGTATGTGGGGTGTTTATGGTTGTGTTTCCTGGGTACACTTCACTGATTTTTCTCCTCTACTCTTTTTCTTCCAAAAAACCTCAAACCTAGTCAGTACCTTCAAGTTTATTGAATGCTCCATGGCAGTGACTGAATTAATCGCTTGATCTGTCACAGGGGAGACAGGGTAGTTTTCTATAGAACCCTGAGGATCAGAATCCTGTGTGTGTGTGTGTGTGTGTGTGTGTGTGTGTGTGTGTGTGTGTGTATGTGTGTGTGTGTGTGTGTGTGTGTGTGTGTGTGGTGTGTGACAGAAAGAGAGAGAGAGAGCGATATGAGCAGTAACTGCAGAAGCATTTTGCAAGTTCCCAGTGAATCTTCTGCTTTCAGGTGTGGGACATCAGCACCCCTCATAGTAACTTCTCTTCCTCCATGAGGGACTGCCCCATGGACTTGTATACTGAACAGGCTACCCAACCAGGCTCTTTATAGAAAGGGGACCAACAACTGCTGAAGATGCAACGAATGTTCACAAGGTAAACAGTTTCAGTCACATCTTATTTAGAAACTGAGACATAGGATTCAATGTGAGACTCACACATAGGTCCAGGCCGAGAAACATGACTGAGGACTACTTTAAGGAGGCCTCCTGACACTCTGTGCTAATGGGCTAAACTGACCAATTTTCGAAGCTAGATGTGGTGGAGATACTGTCTACAAAGATAATGAAAGACAACAGGAATGGAGAGGTACCCTACTGAGTACCCAGGTAAAAGTGTATTATATCTCTAAAGGTGAAGGTTACCTGTAGTGGCAGTCTTTTGAAATAGGTACTGAGTAGAACATGTCAGTCAAATACTTTGCTATGACTGCTAATTATTTACCAGTTTGTGTTTTTTTTTGTGGAAGTGGTAATTTAATAATATTAGATATGGATCCTGATTGGGTGTGACCATGACATGAATGGCCTTAAAATTTACACTGAGGCACCAATCATACTTAAGGTTTAAGAACAAGTCAAATTTGGCTATTAAATTCAGAAGCAGTAGGAATAATTATACCTTCTCTAACTAGGTCTTCTATAATGGGTGTCTGTGAAGGTCCTGTGTCCATTTACATTGGGTCCTTTTCAACATGGGTGAAAGGTGTTATTTGATAAGTAAAGGGGAGGCCCACAGGGTAACATTTTGTCAAGCTGATTATAAGGGCAAAATATTTAGTTTGTTATTCATTAGTTCAGATTGCCATTATGCAGTGGAAAATATTTTAGGACAATAGGAGCTTTGACTATGGGAAATCGAGGCAATACAATGGTTATGATGGTCAAGTTCAAACATATTTGTATCTATGATCAGAAACCCCTTTTTTATCACCTTTTCCAAATATTGGCTGGATAGGAAGAGAAAGGAACAAGGCTTAAAGCTGTCCATAGTCTAACATCTAAACTGGAAATCAGATTCATTTACACACTGCCAACCCTCACACAACACCCTGTTCCCGATCAGCCCTTCCACCTTCACCGCCACCCCCAATGCCAAACACAAGCAGAAACAACTTCTTTTCTTCTTGTCAGTATGATGAAGTGTTAAAGTAAAATTCATCTTCAGTCTTCACTTTCTCTTTATTCTTAGTGTCAGGCTAACTATGGAATGGCTGGTCTGGTGCCCAAACTTGTAGAATTCTACATCCCTCCCTTCTCACATACCTGCTCCCTCCTTTGCTCTCCCTCCCCATCATCATAGAACACACAAAAATACGCATTTCCTTTATATACAAAATAATATTTATTAAAGAATATCATTTATTTTTTTAATCTCATAATGCCCATTAATATTTTTTTGTACTTAAGGGTCTTCTTCTGACAGCGCCTGGGCATCACTTGAAGAACATCGTTCAGGAACTTCTTGTTCATTTGTTGGCTCGCTTACTGGAGGTTTTCTATCCTTCCTGTAGTGAAATACAATTATATGTTTCTTTTTCTCTCCTTGTTGTCACTTATCTTAAGGATTGAGTTCATCAGGGCCGATATCTTCATTATCTAGTTGGGAAACAAGTTAAACAGAGAAAGACGTTAATTTTGGGGAAGAAATTGGGAAATAGGTGGGAAGGGGGCTTGTAATAGAATGACAAAGGATTGAATGATGAAGTGTCTGTGCCAAAAAAGCACAAGATCTGAATTTTGGGTGAGCAATTATTGGGCAAGAGGAAGCATATGAGTAGGGGAGTCTGACCTCAGTCTTTTCTTTGTCATCATGTTGGGAAAAGGACTTCCCATTCTCTTTAGTACTTGAAGTGTCTTTGTCCATCCTTGTGGTTGGAATATGATTCGATATCTAAACTAGTCTACCGCACTTTCTTGGTAACTTTGGCTTTGTTGTAGCAACAGATCCTATTTCAAGGTTCCGGGCCTCTATATATACTCTCTAGGACAATGAGGAGCCACACCCTTCAGCTCTGATTGGGCAACAGTCTGTGGTTGCCATGGTGTGGCTTGACATCACAAAGCCTCAGCTTGACCATCCAGGAGGGGGAGGTGGGAGAGGATGCAGAAGACTCAGATGCTCTGGTTAGAGAAAGGGCAGCTTCCTCATTACCTCCTAAAGTTTTTCTCAAACTGACCTCTCTCTCCCTCATTTCCTCTAGTTCAATTATTGTCCAGCATATGGCAGGAAGGTGATGTTTTCTCTAAGGCATTTCCCATACACCCCCATCCCTTCAGTGATCCATTCCACTATCCCCCCAGATATCACATTACCTAGTGTTTTATGTGTTGTTTCAATGGATGTTTTATTTTGCAATAGTCTTAGATTTACAGAAAAATTGTGAAGACAATACCCATATACCCCATACCCAATTTCTTTTATTAATAATACTTACATTGGTATGGTGCAACTGTAACATGTAGTGCACCATCAGTGAAACAGTGACGGTCATACCTCAGTTCTCTAATATCTCTAATATTAAACTGCTTGGTTCTAGACCAAGTTGTTCAAAGAAAAACTATACAGGTTGTGGAATAAAACTCCAGTTCTTGACCTGACAGCCCTTTCATGCTGATACCTCCTCCTGACACAAAGCATCTCTCATGCCACAAACAAAGGAAAGAATGTTTTTGTTGGTGGCCAAATCTGAATAGCACAATTTTGAAGCATAAAGAGGCCATCAAGAGCACCAATGTTGGTTAGGGTGTGAACATGCTCACAAAAGAATAATCACAGGCAACTGAAGAGGTAGAAAAAATTGTTTTTGATTTGGATAAATGAAAATTGGTTGGCCAGTGATAGCATGTGGGAGGCAAGGAAATGTGAAAAGTCCAAGATGCTGCATCCTGTTCTCTTAAAGGATGCCCCTGAAAGGAGTGGGGAATGTGATCCATTTAAAGCTAGCAAGGGGTGCTTCCATAAATGTAAGAAAACAAGTGGTTTTCTTTAGATTAAACAGTACTTGAATATATACTGTATCTAAGAATGTTAAACCATGGAATCATTTGTGTGTTTGAAATGGATTCATTCAATTTACATAAACACTTTGTGGCCAGATTATTATGATCTCTGAATGCATAATAATCTGGCTACTTTATTATATATATATATATATATATATATATATATATATATATATATTAGAGGCCCAGTGCATGAATTTGTGCATGGGTGGCCAGGGAGAGAGGACATGGGCTGGTGGCCAGCCTGTCTGCTGGTCAAACTCCTGGTTGAGGGGTCAATTTGCATATTAGACTTTTATTATATATGATATACACTGAATAGCCAGATTATTATGCTTTCAGAGATCATCATATGACCACTCAGTTTATATGTAAATGGTTATGAAAATGTTTTCAGATGCAGTAGGTTAAGGGAGCAGGGCAAGCAGGCAGCAAGGGAAAATGTCAGGCAGGGAGGTAATGTGAAGCAAAATCCCACCCTATTCCTGATACCTCACAGAATGTCTCTGGAGAGCAGTCTCAGAAGTTGCCACCTCCTCTGGTGCAAGGGAGCAGTGTTGCCTTCATGATAGTCATGATCTCAGGGTCATCTCCCAGGTATGTCAGGACGTGTGAATCCAAAGTGCTCCCATAGCCTGAAGGCAGTCCTGGGTGCAGTCCCTAGAAGCCAAAACTTACTTAAACCTGGGGAGATGACCCAGAGTGAAAAGGACCTCAGGGATATGGAGGCAGCAAAAGAAGTGTCTACTACAATTTTATCTCAAATTAAAGACTTCTGGTTGAGCATCACCACTTATACCATATTTTTCCGTGTATAAGATGCTCTTTTTTCCTAAGATCATTAGACTTAAAATCGAAGGGTGTCTTATATACAGAAGTCAGCTGAGGAGGAAGCCACACAGGGGTGCATAGCTCCTTATATCTCGTCACACAGACTTCTTTCAATCACAAGCCTTATTGTTACTGAAGTCATTTGATGCCATAATTGGAGGTGGAAGTGAAAGTGGAGAGTGCGCAGGTGCAACAGGACCTGAGTGATCTGAGCCCATAAAGATGTCAAAAAATGAAAAGATGAATACGGGTAATCGATTGTTTTACTCTGCAAAATTCAAACTGAATATAACCAGCTATGCAAAAGAGCATAGCAATAGAGCTGCAGAGAGATAATTTGGACCTCCTCCCACTGAGTGTATGATCAGACAGTGGAGAAAACAGGAAGAACAATTCTTTTTAAAATATATATTTTATTAATTTTTCCACAGAGAGGAAGAGAGTGGGACAGAGAGCCAGAAACATTGATGAAAGAGAAACATTGATCAGCTGTCTTTTGCACACCCCCCACTGGGGACTCACCCGCAACCAAGGTACATGCTCTTGACCAGAATCGAACCTGGGACTTTTCAGTCTACAGGCCAAAGCTCTATTCACTGAGCCAAACCGGTTTCGGCAGGAAGAACAATTCTTTAAGATGCCAATAAAGGTCTTAAGAAGAGAACCAGCAATTGTTTTAAATATTGATTTCTTAATTTGGGGTTGGGAAAGTGGGAGGTGTCTATACATGGGGGCGTCTTATACATGGAAAAATACGGTGTGTACGCATGTGTATGCACACACACATATATGTGTGTAGGTATGTACCGGTATATATTTTAAAAATTGATTTTATAAGTAAAATATCAACATTGAAATTATTTTTAAAAAGAGAAAAAAACTTCCTCATAATTTTACTGTCCAGTTGCTATTACCTTGGAATTTAGGTATATACCATTTAGCCTTCTTTTCAAGCTATGCCATTCAGTTTACAAGAATTGGACTTTTCATGGGCATTTGGTCTAATATTCCCACTTACGTTTGTGGGCATTTCTTGATAAGACTGAGCTGGATTCACCTGCCCTCTGGACAGCTATGTACTGTACCGTGCCAATACAACCAAGGGTTCGGCGAGCCTGAGGAAGGGCGGCGAAGGATGAAGAAATGACAGACAAAGAGAATAAACTGGGTCTAGGTGGATCTCCTGTGCCTGGCTGAGGCCACAGAGAACAGATCCAGACGGCAAGCTGAGCCTTTATTTTATAGCCAGAGGTAAACAAGTAGTGGTCAACAGTAGTTACAATGTTCTTATGAGTTTCACTTGTTTTGGCAGCACTTGCTGCCCCTCCCACAGCCCATTAGCTACCCAGGAAGGATCTAGGGAGGTCATAAGGTCAAGCTTAATTATGCTAAATTGTGCCCTCTAAGCTGGGACTAGTTTGTGGCTTTGCCAACAGGTCAGTACAAGGCTTAACCCTATAGCCAGCCACTCCCTACAGTGTGCCAAGGAAGGAGAGCAGCCACATGTCAGCTGGTGCCTCTTTCTGTCTCTTCCTCCAGGCAAATGCCTGGTTTCCTAGTTTGGAATAATGATGATCTCTGGCATCATCTGTATTGTTATCACTGATAGTTTTGTCATTGTTATTTTTATTTTTTAACTAATTGTGCAGTTACTTAAACAGTGAGTACCAAATGCATGTGTTATGACTACCAGCTTCCATGCACACTACCTCGCTGCTAAGAAGAGTGGAACATGTGCAGATAGACAACACTGTTAGTGAGGAATGAAAAGAACATTTCCTTGTTATATCATGTTATAACAATGTTTGTGAAATATTGCCATAATTAGGTTCGTTTTTATTTGACTTGTTGCTTTAGCATACATAGGGTTAATTTAGGTTTCAGAAATTCATAAAAACTTTTCCCTTTGCTATTAATGCTGATGTTATTTTTTTACTTAGGAAAATTGATGTTAGGAAGGACTTTTTCCAGGAGGTAATGACCCTCTAAAGGTAGGGGGCAAGTTCATGAGTGAGTCAGATAGTGAGTATGTTCAGATATAGATACAGCTGTAGCTTTTAAAAATAAAATACCTTGAAATAACTAGATTTACAGGGAGCTATAAAAAATAGTAGAGTTTTCAGGTACCATGCATGTATCCAATTTCCTCTGGCGGTGATATCTTATACACTACAATGTTCAAGTAATGAAATTAACATTGGTTCAATGTGTGTATACCAGTAGTTCCATTCTATCACGTATGTAAATTGCATAATCATCACCACCACAATCAAGGCACAAAACTGTTCCATGACCACAAGGCTCCTTCATGCTATCCCCTTATAGTTACATCCATTCCCCCTCATCATATCTAACCTTTGGCAACCACTAGTCTGTTCTCCATCTCTATAATTTACCTAGTTTGATAATTTTACATAAATATAGTAATACAGTATGTGACCTTTTGAAATTAGCTCCCCCCCACACGTAGAATAATTATCTGGAGATCCTTCTAAATTGTTGCATGTTTTATCCTGACTGTTTTGGCTCAGTGGATAGAGCCTTGGCCTGCAGACTGAAGGGTCCCAGGTTGGATTCCAGTCAAGTTCACATGCCTGGGTTGCAGGCTTAATCCCCAGTAGGGGGGGCGTGCAAGAGGCAGCTGATCAATGATTCTCTCTCATCACTGATGTTTCTATCTCTCTCCCCCTCTCCCTTCCTCGCAAAAATCAATAAAAAAATATATAAAATAAATTGTTGCATGTTTTAAGAGTTTGCTTCTTCTTTTGCTAAGTGATATTCCATGCTAAGAATAGAATAAGAGTTGGTTGATGAATATTTGGATTGTTTCCACTTTTTACTTTTATGATAAAGCTTCTATGAATATTTTTTGTACAGGTTTATATGTGGACATAAATTTTCATATCTCTGGGATAGATGTCCAGGAGTATTTCACTGGGTTGTATGTTAGTGTATATTTTATTAAAACACAAAAAAATGTGATCACATTGTTTAATTTTTAGCTATCAACTAGAAGACTTAGCCAAAAATGTTTTATACTTTGTTAGAAAATATGAAGTTGGCATTAAGATAATGATGATTTTATAAAATAAGGATTTGTCCACAAGGAATTTATGTTATAACTATTATTTTAGTTTTCTAATCTTAACCTATATTTCTACTTCTTTTTCTAACCTATAATTTTGTAACAAGCTATGACTACCCAGTGAATTCACTTGGAATGGCTGCTTACTGAAGTAGGAAACAGAATATCCTTAATTTCAAATCATCATTCCACTTAAGCTTACTCTTTCTATGCAACTACTCAATTCAATACAGCGAATCATGGGATGTACTAAAGGTAGCTATATATATATATATATATATATATATATATATATATATATATATATATATATATATTGCTTTCCTTTCAAGGGAAGCTATTTTAGTTTAGAATTTTCTGTCTCTGATTTCTGACAAATGTAGTTTCAAATGCCTGTAAAAACTGGCAGTCCTTTGTATTCAAAAGGCATTACTACTTAATGGTTGTTGTCTTCGGTTGCTTTCAACTTTTAAAACATGGTAGAAATAAAGCATCGTTGTTCTCCCACATAAGCCTAAAGACATCAGCTTTGATGGGATAACTCCAATCCCCTTCCAGCCAGTGTTGAGAATCAGCTTGATGAAACAATTTCATGGTGTTTGATTTAGTGAAGATTCCAGGCACTGTCACGCTGTGCTTCCGGGATTCTCATCCCCCAGTAAGCCCAGTGACTGAAGCATGAAGAAGAAAGATATTGCCAAATGGTTCACAACCGCTGATGCACTCTACAGTTCACTTCTTTTCAGTGAAATAACACAGAGCACATGTGGCTAGATGGAACTGACTTAAAGTCGGAATGGATTCTGAACTGGGAGAGAAAATGAGAGGGAAGAGAGAACTCATAAAGTGAATGGCACTTGAGATGAGGGTATAGCCAAGCTCTTGAAAGCATATGTCTCAACCCTGGAATTCTGCATTCCTGTCCTCAATCCTTCCTAGACAGTTCTATTGGCTTTGAGGTTTATGATTTATGACTTGCCATTTATGGAGTATTTATTTTAAAAATTTAGTGAAGAAGATTCTGACCAATGTCATGAGTAAAGGACAAGGGTTGAAAGCTAATTGTGAAACTGGCATTAGATATCTGACCCCGGTTTTCATCTTCTCCATCAGAATTAGCTGGAGTAACCCTAAGACTGTCTTCTCACGGAAGTCCAGGTTAATTGGGCCCCAATGCAAATATTAATAGTGCCTTTTCACTACGAAAAGTTGCACTGTTTTAGGACAAATTATATGTTCACTCTTTTGTTAGCTGAATTAGTATGTTGTTCCTGATTTGTTAACAAAATTGGTTCATCTATTTTTCCTTTATACAAAATAAATGGATGACTGTCATATCCTTCAAGTCTTTATATTGATATAAAAATTAGGTTTAATGATTGGTATTTCCTGTTTATTAATATTAGTATTTATCTCCTAGTTGTACACCTCAGTGAAACAAATACACCTACCAAACAAAGGCTATATACATTTTCTTTGCAGTGCTATTCAGTGTTTCCAGAATATTTTTTAAACCCTACAAATATTAACAGAGTATGTGGTACATTTACATGATAGACTACTACACAGCAACAAAGAAGAAACCACTTTCACATGAAACTATATGCATGAACTTTAGAAACACATTCTGTGAAAATCAAAGCGTACAAAGAGTACATATTGTGCATTTTAAATATTTGCTAAAATAAACATACAAAGCCAGTCTACACTGATGGGTATTGAATATTCTTTGCCTTAGGAGGTTGTGAGGTGTGTAAATATTAATTAGGTGGATGAAGGGAAACCTTATGGGTAATGAATATATTCTAGATCTTGATCTGAGAAGCAGTTGCATGAATACATATGTCAAAAATCATAGCACTTCATACTTCAGATTTGAGCATTTTATTATTTGTATCTCAATCTATAAAAAGCCAGAGAAAAAAGTTATGTAAGAATCACATCTATTAAACATTCCCATTACATTTCTATAGCATGGCTGTCATTGGCAAATTTAGAGCAATAACCCAAGCTATGAATAAAAGATCATAACTAATTTTGAGTAAGAATGGGGATTTATCTCTTTCCTATCCTCATTTGACATGTCACTATTGTTGAGTTCTGACCATCTCTCACTAAAGTTCTGCGGTCTTGAGCGAAAATACTGAGAAAATGACAGACTTGTGGTATGAAATCGGGACAGAGCCAAGGTGATGTTTGATTGTTTGATTGGCAGGTCGTGGAGACCTGAGAGGTTGATGCTGACCGCAGGCATCAGAACAAGGCAGAGCTTCGCACATGAGGCATTCTTCTCTCATTCCTCCCCTCTCTCCAAACTCCTGGCTAAAGAAGGGAGCAGAGGAGAGAGAATCTGAGGTTGGAAGTGCACCAATTGGCTCTTTCCAAAATTTGCTGCAGAATAATAGTATAATTACAAACAGGCAGGCTCTATTTTCATGGCCACAAAAACACACTTGAAGGCAAAAGTGTGGTGGGAGTGAAGAAAGGCATATGGTTGGTTAAAACAACGTTCCTCTTTTTCACCAAAACATTTAAATGGCTCTAGAGCCAAGGAAGGTTCATAGTCAGAGGTGCCAGTGAGTTCCTTTTTATCCCACTTTTCATCTCTGCTTTTGTTCCTATTTTGTGTCAAGGTTTAGAGAGGTGCTGAAGGATTTAGACCAGTGGTCCTCAATCTGGGGTGATTTCACCCCCCGAAGGGACATCTGGAATGTCGGAAGACATTTTTGGTTATCACAGTCCAGGGATGAAGTGTTACTGGAACCCAGTGGGTAGAAGCCAGAGATGCTGTTAAGCATCCTACAATGCACAGGACAGCCCATCTAGTGCCTAAAGTCTATAGTGGTGAGGTTGAGAAACCTGGATTTAACGAAACTCCATGTCTAGCATCAAGGGTGAAGCTGGAGTGTGTTAATATCTAGATTCCCATCATAGAAATATTGTTTGAGGGATCTCCACATTTTATAATTCTGTTAATTAAATATGAATTTCTATCAAAGGGTTTGGGTATACCTGACCTTTATAGCATTTCTCTGTGACTTTGTGGGGACATTTAGACAAGTAGGGCCATGCGAATTAATTTGTTCCTGCTCTTTTTTTCATGACAACATGAATAAATTTATGCATTTATTTACTCATCTAACAGTTATTTTTCCAGACACTTTTCTGTGTTCTGGAAATTTTAAGATAAAACAAATTATACATAAGATATATACATAATTCCCTTAAAGAGTTTATTTGCTAGTGAGGAATCAGACAAGAAAATAAATATGTGACATATTAATTATAGTAACCTATTACACATTGATAATTTATATAATAGAGTCTCAAGTCATGTGACATATTAATTATAGTAACCTATTACACATTGATAATTTATATAATAGAGTCTCAAGTCATGTGACATATTAATTATAGTAACCTATTACACATTGATAATTTATATAATAGAGTCTCAGTCTTAATTGTATATATAAAATTGTCTAGATAGTTCTATCATCTAGATCAGTGGTCCGCAAACTCATTAGTCAACAGAGCCAAATATCAACAGTACAATGATTGAAATTTCTTTTGAGAACCAACTTTTTAAAACTTAAATTTCTTCTAATGCCACTTCTTCAAAATAGACTCACCCAGGCCATTGTATTTTGTGGAAGAGCCACACTCAAGGGGCCAAAGAGCTGCATGTGGCTCGCGAGCCTCAATTTACCGATCACTGATCTAGATGATTCTTGTTTTTGGCCTTAAAATGATTTGGGGTTTACCAGAGAGAGAGATTAGTTTCCTAGATGGAACATAGCCCTGAAGTATGGAAGATTTTATACTCCTAGGATTTAGGAATATTGAATTCAGCCTATTATATCTTTTACCTCACTATTTCATCCTATACATGATTTGTTTTTAAAAATATCTCTGCTCTTAATTTGCTGATTCACTTAAAGACTAATAGTAGGAACCAAAATTAGATCATATAATTATGTCAAGAATATACTAAATTATTATAAAATTCCTTTTTATTGTTTAAAGTATTACATATGTCTCCTTTTTACCCAATTGACCCCCCTCTGCCACTCCTATCCCCTACGACAAGCCCCTACTACCCCAGTGTCTGAGTCCATTGCTTATGCTAATATGCATGAATACAAATCCTTTGATGATCTCTAACTGCCCTTCTCTCTGATTTTGGACCGTCTGTTCAGTATTACCTGGTCTCTGGATCTATTTTTGTTCATCAGTTTATGTTGTTCATTATATCCCACATATGAGTATCAAGATCATGTGATATTTATCTTTCTCCGACTGGCTTATTTCGCTTAGCATAATGCTCCCCAGTTCCACCCATGCTGTTGCTAATGGTAAAAATCCCTTCTTTTTTACAGCAGCATAGTATTCCATTGTGTAGATGTACCACAGGTTTTTAATTCATGCATATGCTGATAGGTACTTAGGCTGTTTCCAAATCTTAGCTATTGTAAAGTATGCTGCTATGAACACAGGGGTGCATGTATCCTTTCAGAATGGTGTTTCTGCTTTCTTAGGATATATTCCTAGAAGTGGGATCACTGGGTCAAATGTGAGTTCCATTTTTAACTTTTTGAGGAAACGCCATACTGTTCTCCACAGTGGCTGCACCAGTCTGCATTCCCACCAGCAGTGCAAGAAGGTTCATTTTTCTCCCCATCCTCGCCAGCACTTGCCATTTGTTGATTTGTTGATGATAGCCATTCTGACAGCCATGCCCCTCCAACTTTGTTCTTCTTTCTCAGGATTGCTGTGGCTATTTGGGGTATTTTTTTTTATTCTAGATGAATTTTTGGTGAGTTGGTTCTATGTCTGTGAAATATGAAATTGGTATTTTGATGGGGATTGCATTGAATCTGTAAATTGCTTTGGGTAGTATGGACATTTTAATGATGAGATTCTACCAATCCATGAACACATTATGCTCTTCCATTTGTTTATATCTTCCTCTCTTTTTTTTAATGTCCTGTAGTTTTCCAAGTACAGGTCTTTTACCTCCTTAGTTAAGTTTATTTCTAGGTATCTTAATATTTTTGGTGCAATGGTAAATGGGATTGTTTTTTAAGTTTCTCTTTCTGTAAGATAATTATTGGTATATAAAAAAAAGCCATAGATTTCTGGGCGTTAAATTTATATCCTGCTACATTGCCAAATTCAGCCACCATTTTGTCTCTCCCTGGACAAACTTTTAGGAGCCTGTGGCCAGGGAGTCTGGGGTCGCAGTGTTTGTGGGTTCACATCTGAGGCAGCAGGTCCCTGGCTGGTGTGGCTATAGGATCTCAGGTGGTGTCCAAAATCTCCCTGGGTGGAGGTGAGGCTGGGTGCCCAGTCACAGCTATTCTCTCCTTCAAGATGGTGTGGTCTCTGCGGCAGAACCGGCCACCCTGGGAGAGATTGCAGCGGTAGGGGACAGGAGCCTGGTCTACCAGCCTCCAACAGGCCTGCAGAATATACGTAAGTTTCTCTCTCTCTCTCTCTCTCTCTCTCTCTCTCTCTCTCTCTCTCTCTCTCTCCACATGACCACGCACTCCCCTTTTGCTCCCTCACTCACATTTTCCCCCTCACTGCCATTCTGTCAGTTACCATCTTATTTGTTTTCTGTTCCTGCTATTTTGAGTCAAGATACATTGAAATAAAACCGAATGGGGCTATAATAGAAGAGAAAGTTAATACTATGCAACAATAAAATATAACCTTCTGCAGCAGAGGGATAATGGTAAATGAAAAAAATCATTGGATGAGGCAGAAAACCAGTATCCTACTCCTGAATTGTTACTGACCTCTGCTTCTGTGACACCAGATGGCTTGGAGACTCTTCCTCGAGCTTTCTTTCTTCATTTATGAAATAAAGAGGCCAAAGTACACCATTTCAAAATCTGTTTTAACACTAATATACAATACTTTGATGAGAATCAACATATTCACTAAAAAAATGATACCAGTAGTTTTGGAATATCTCAGACAATGCAGTGACTAGAGAGATATGAAAATTGTTACCCAAGATGCTCTACTTGAAAAAAAATCTTATTATGGCTGTCACAGAGACAAACTTCCTTTATCTATATAGCATCATGATGTGTCTTTCTAACTTGTCAGTTTAACTATTTGGCAAAATGTGTTCCAGGTAAAGAAAAATAGCTGTGCAGAACTGTTTAACATTTGTTCCTAATGTTAACTTTTAAACTCTGCTTAGAAAAATAATTCCGTTCAGAAATTTGATCTGTCTGCCTTCCTTTTGTATTGCTTTTGGCTCTTCCAGAACTCAGAAATGTCAATTTGTTATTCATGTTTGCCTTCACTAATCCTTCCAAAAGAATGTGAAAAGGCCTGAAGTCTTTTATATTAGGAAATAACTGAGATTAAAATGGATTAAGTCTTAGATCCTTTCTCTTGCTCTGTATTGATGTAATGAGTATTATCACAGCATTTACAAAAGCAATGGGGTTTTTCATACTAAACTATCATTTCATTGTATGAGCATGCAGTGGGGGCATTGATACAGTTAGGCCTGGCAGCTTTTCACAAGTTAAATGCCAAGATCCTGCCGTGTTTTTCTGAAATGTTGGACAAGGTGGTAGATGGGGAAGGATTTAGAGAAACAAAAGTGTGTGTAGAGTCGAAGTCTTGTGGAGGGTAAGAAAGGAGTTGATAGAATGATGAGGACTGTTGACTTGCAAAACTAGTGGGAGAACATAGCATGATGGGAGCAGCCAACTCAAGTCCTATTGAATTGGAAGTAGAATTGGTTATTAGAGTATCTTCTATGTAATATCTGCTTTTATCACCATGAATAATAGAATGTTCTTCCTTCACATGAAGGTACTCCAGGCCTCACATCAGAAGGATGGTATCTTTATTTCCCATTAGTTAAAAATATATGCTAATCTATCCATACCTCTTCATGTAAACCTATGACACTGTGATACTGAGCAAAGCTAACCCACCTACAGAGGCTAAAATGCATATGGCATTGGGCTTCAATTCTAGCCACCAAGTTGGCATGTCAGACACTGAATGCATTACAGTATCTGTTAGTTATTACTCAACTCGATTACACAGATTGAAAATCACAGGTTTAACTGATTGATTATCTTCATGCCAGACATCAATGTAACCCAAACTCTCTCCTCCTTTCCTCATTCCCCTCACTCCAGTTGACATTGTTTAGATTGAATTATCTTTTTTTTTTTTGTGGATATTTCATGAACCTGACTTTACAAATGGGTATAAAAGATAAGAGAACAAGGAGGGAAGAATATCTTCTTCATATCAGATTCTCTTCTCTCTCTCTCTCTCTCTCTCTCTCTCTCTCTCTCTCTCTCTCTCCTCTCTCTCTCTCTCTCTCTCTCTCTCTCTCTCTCTCTCTCTCTCTCTCCCGTTCATGTTTTTGTTGTTACCTGACATTGAGTTGGCTCTGACTCCTGGTGACCCTATAAATGACTTATGTCCATAATTTCATGTCCTCAACAGCCAAAAGCCCTACTCTGATCCTGTAGACCAGTGGTTTTCAACCTTTCTAATGCTGTGACCCTTTAATACAGTTCCTCATGTTGTGGTGACCCCCTAACCATAAAATTATGTCCATTGTTACTCATAACTATAATTTTTCTACTGTTAATGAATCATAATGTAAATAGAGCCTACGACCATCAGAAAACACAGATATTTACATTAGGATTCATTAACAGTATCAAAGTTACAGTTATGAAGTAGCAATGAAAATAATTTTATGATGGGGGTCACCACAACATGAAGAACTGTATTAAAGGGTCATGGCATTAGAAAGGTTGAGAACCACTGCTGTAGACCCATGCGTATGGTTTCTTTTATGGAGTCAATCCATCTCATGTTTGGTTTTCTTCTTTTCCTAATGCTTTGTATTTTCCCCAGCATTATTGTCTTTTCCAAAGAACCTGCCATCTCAAAATGTGTCCAAAGTTAGAAAGCTTCAGTTTTGTCCCTTTTGCCTGCAGCAATGGTTTAGGCTTAATTTTCTCTAGAACCCACGTGTTCATCTGTCTGAGAGTCCAGGGTGTCTTGTAGAATTCTCAACCAACACCATATTTCAAATTAATCAACTCCCCCCCCCCATCAGCTTTCTTCACTTGTTCAACTTTTGCACCTGTACATAGTAACTGAGAATACAAAGACATGGATGGTCTTAGCCTAGGTCTCTAATGACACGCCTTTGCTCTTTTTGATCTTTCCTAACTTTTCCATTTCTACCATTTAAAAGTCCATACTTCACTTCAATATCATATGTGATAAATTCCTCTTTAAATGTGATTGCTTGAAATTGTGAATATTTTCAAAAAATTATTGCTTGAAATTCTTATTTCAAAGGAGAATTTTTAGCACAATGATAGTTTTGAGATTTCTTGGTGGCATCCTGTCAATATAGTCACATTCCCCGTTTTTTTTTTTTTCTGTTGAAAACAAAAACAAAAGCAAACAAGAAGGCAGAATAAACATAAATAAAAACAAATATCTGTTCCTACTCTCTCATGCCTTGAGTTTTTCTTAAAGTTACCATTCCTATTTCTAGACATTGCCAAATATGACCTGGGGGGGGGGATCACCCTCATTGAGAACAACTAAAATGGATATTGACCAGCAGTGAGTAGAAAGAGATGGACACATATCTTAGAAAAGGAGAAATGGTTTGGAAAAAAAGCAGACTTCACTGAAGTATGAGATTAATTGGTAGATTTTTCTCAACAGTGTAGACTAATTTAACTTTTACATCACATTAGAAAAGAAATATATTTTTTCTTTTTCTCACAGAAGGAAGTTAATTTTGGAAGATCTTTGTTTTTATAAAAAGTTTTTAGCTATAAAGAGCTAAATGATAATAGTGAGAAATGGTGTTCCTAGAATTTTCATCTTAATTCTATATTAAAGATCACTTATTTGATCATTTTTCTCATGTAAGAACAATAAACTCCTTTAGCAAAGCACTGGAACATACCCAATAGTAAAGGAAGAATCATGTAGTTAAAGGTTAGACAAAGTGCAGGCTTAACCTTTAGACATTTCAATTAGACAAGGCAAACATTCTCCTTTAAGCCAAGTGTCTATGTCTTTAGTGTCTATCAGTTTAATTATAACAGTTTTAACTAACTTTCTAAGAATTAAACTGTTTATATCCTACATTTTAGACTTTAAAGTCTCTAGATTTAAGAGACAGAGAACCTTAGCAAAATAAGCCTACCATTCAAGTTTTACAAGACAGACTTTCTACCCAGGGAATTTTTTTTTAAATCAAAATTGCGATTTCAGACTAAAAATACTTGGCTAGATAGTTATGCTCCTGGAAAATTAACCTTATTTTCAATGATCTCACTGAGGTCTATTTGAATTTTTATTAACTTTAAATCTTTGCACTAATAAAAGAGAAAGATGCAAATTGACTGTACCTTCATGATGCCCACCATCCAATCAGGAGTGAGTATGCAAATTAACCTCATTGCCTTTGTGGAGACTGACAGCATGGTGCAAAGAGGCCTGCTTGACTGTCACCATGGAAACCCGGGAGCAGGCAAGCCAGGCCCACAGGCAGCACCCAGCATGGCCTGAGAGACATGTGAGCAATGATGCACAGCTCACAGGCAGTACCCAGCATGGCCTGCTTGGTAGTCGCCTTGATATAGAGCATGCAGGCCCTGCAGAGAGCAGAGAACCACAGGGAGTGGGCCTAAGCCATTAGGAGGACATCCCCTGAGGGCTCCCAGATTGGAGAGGGTGTGGGTCAGGCTGAGGGACACACACCCCTTGTGCATGAATTTTGTGCACTGGGCCTCTAGTTTATAATAAAAAAAACCTCCAAATAATACCAAATAATATAGTCATATGTATTTGTTTCCTATTGCTGCTATAATATATTACCACAGACAAAGCAGCTTAAAGCAACACAAAATCTCCCAGCTCTGTAGGTAAGAAGTATAAGTTGGTTTGGCTAGTTTCTCTGTTTGGGGGTTCACAATGCTGCAATAAAGGTGTTGGCCACTTGGGCTCTTCTTAGGAGGCAGTGGGGAGAATCTTCTTCCAAACTCATTTAGGTTGTTGCCTGATTTGATTTTTGCGGGTGTAGGAATGGGTTCCTATTTCCTTGCTGAATGTTTGTTGGAGCACTTGGCTTCTACACCTGCCATCTTTCTTTTTTGGTGTGTGTGCTTTCTCCATGGCTCCTTCTAGCAACGCCCCTTCCCTCATTTCTCTGACTGACTTCTTTGCCTTCCTCTCCTGCTTTTAAGTGCTCATGTGATTCCTTGGGCACATGCAGATATTCTAGGAAAATCTCCATGCTTTAAGATCAGCTTATTTGGGACCTTAATTCCATAAGCAAAGTCCCTTCACAGCAGTACCTAAATTAGACTGTAAGGACATTTTAGAATTTTGCCTACCACAGCATAGACTTGTATATGTGCAGCCAAAAGTGTTTTTAAACACACTCCCCCGTCATAATGTTCTCACCTCTTCTACAAAAGAGGTAAGCAATGCTGTTAATTTCTTGCTATCTTTCCAAAGTTTATGCATACAAAGTATAAAAAATATTACAACGTACTTTATTCCCTTCTTTTAAATAGCATAACCTTCCATGCATAATGGTCTTCACCTTGTTATTTCAGTTATGACTATATCTTAAGTTTCCATATTGTTTTTTTGTTTTTTTTATAAATGTATTTTAAAAATATATATTTTATTGATTTTCCACAGAGAGGAAGGGAGAGAGATAGAGAGCTAGAAACATCGATGAGAGAGAAACATCAACCAGCTGCCTCTTGCACACCCCTTACCGGAGATGTGCCCACAACCAATGTACATGCCCTTGATCGGAATCGAACCTGGGACCTTTCAGTCTGCAGACCGACACTCTACCACTGAGCCAAACCGGTTTTGGCTCCATATTGTTATATATACAACTTCCACATTCATTTTTACAGCTTTAGAGTATTCCAGTGTCTGCATGCCCCTCCATTTATTTAACCAATTCACTAGTAGTGGACTGGTTTCCTATCTTTTTCTACAACAATTGATCAAATGCATTATTTCATTTATGTGCTGATATATTTCTAACATGAATTTCCCAAAGAGGGATTTATCATTTTAATAGATAATACCAAATTTCCCCTAATAAAGAATTAGCCAGTTCATCACCCTTGTTCCAGCAATATTTGAATGGTGCTTTCCTACAGCCTCATAAGCAGAGTGTTGTAGCACTTAGATTTTAGCCAATCTGATAGCTAATAACTGGTATTTCCTTTTTATCTCTATCTTGCTATAACATAATATTTCAATTTTATGACCACAAATATTTTCTGTTTTAAAAGTGTAATTTTTCTTAGACAAAGGGAACAAAATATCAATCCATGCTACATCATGAATAAACCCTGAAAACTTCATGCTAAGTAAAAGAAGCCAGTCACAAAGAACCATATACTCTGTAATTCCATTTATGTGAAAAGTATGGGATAGTCCAATCCATAAAGACAGTAAGTAAATTAGGGGTTGTCTAATGCTGGAGGTTAGAAGTGATTACTAACGTGAATGGGATTTCTTTTTTAAAAAAAATTCTTTATTGTTAAAAGTATTACATATGTCTCCTTTTCCCCCCATTGACCTCTCTCCAGCTGTCCCCTGCCCAGTACATACCCTCCTTGCCCCCCGCCCTAGTGTGTGTCCATTGGTTATGGTCATATGCATGCATACAAGTCCTTTGGTTGATCTCCTATCCCCTCATCCCCCACCTTCTCTCATAGGTTGGACAGTCTGTTCGATGCTTCAATGATTCTGGTTCTATTTTTGCTCATCAGTTTATGTTGTTCATTATGTTCCACTAATGAGTGAGATCATGTGATATTTATCTTTATCTGACTGATTTATTTTGCTTAGCATAATGCTCTCCAGTTCCACCCATGCTGTTGCAAATAGTAAAAGTTCCTTCTTTTTTATGGCAGCTTAGTATTCCATTGTGTAGATATACCACAGTTTTCTAATCCACTTATCTGCTGATGGGCACTTAGGCTGTTTCCAAATCTTAGCTATGGTGAATTGTGCTGCTATGAACATAGGAGTGCATATATCTTTCTTTCTTTTTGAAAGGGTAAAAATGTTTTCTAATTCGATAATGGTGATGGTTGCACATCATTGAAAATCTACTGCAAACCACTGCATTTTACTTTAAAGGGGCCCATTTTATGGTATAGAAATTATATCTTTGAATAAAAATTAGGTCTAGTAGTCCTTATTGTTTGTGTTATATGGGCATGGGAATTATTGAAACTGTTTGAGCCTCAAATGTCTCTCTTCTGTGAAGTGGAAGAAGGCTTCCACCAAGGATCAAGAATGCAAGTTGATGATGTTTGTAGGGCCCCTGAACATGGTCTGCCCTCAACACATGAGAGTGTACTGATCCCTTTGCTCCCTGACCGAATCCCAGAGAGGGCCCCCATGAGGACACTGAGATCCTGATGCCTACAGGGAAATAAGGAGCATCTGGGAATAGGGGCGAGAACTTCCCTGTCCCCCATCCATGATTGGACTGTTCTTCAAGAGTGGTCTTGGGAAAGCCATGCTGCAGGAGAATTAAGAATAGTTCTTTAGCTGAAACCGGTTTGGCTCCGTGGATAGAGTGTCGGCCTGCAGACTGAAGGGTCCCAGGTTCGATTCAGGTCAAGAGCATGTACCTTGGTTTCAGGCACATCCCCAGGAGGGGGTGTGCAAGAGGCAGCTGATCGATGTTTCTCTCTCATCGATGTTTCTAACTCTCTATCCCTCTCTCTTCCTACCTGTGAAAAATCAATAAAATATATATTTTTTAAAAAGAATAGTTCTTTAGAGAGGTGACATGTTCATCAAAGGTTAAGTGTATGGAACCTTCTGCAGCATTTGCATGGCTAAAATAATCTGCTTTGCTTTTATTTTTTTAATTTTAGGTATCTCTTTTCTTTTTAGCCACACGGTTGCCAAGACCTATATAAGACAACCAATTTAAAAGAAACTCTTTGAACTCAAAATGTAAGGTTCTCCAAAAACAATTGAGATGTAGTTCCTATGTGAAAGGAAATTATTAAACTTGACTGAGAGCTCTTTCAAACTGAGGAGGAAAAGAGATAATGTACATTGTCAAATGGTTTTCAAGATATTGATTTACTTAACAAGCATTGCATGTCTACTTGCATGTCTACTTTGTTCAAAGTGTTGTGCCAGGCACTCTTGGGGAATAAAGAATCAAATACAGACCTTGAACAGAAGGAAGAAGGGAAATCTGTGTTTTTGGAGAGGCTGGTTCATTTAAGCCCCACAATAGCACAGGAAAATTAGAATTAAATTATTATTTTCCCATTTTTAATGGCAATTCTTTGTTTACAAAGCATATACCAATTTTTCTCTTTTCAAAGAGAAAAGTACAGAGTAAAATGTTAAAATGTACCCAAGCTTCACTTTAGGAAAACAGTTTCATTTCCAGTCCAAATTATTTCAAGGCAGACATCAATAGCACTATTGACCTATATTGATGGCACTATTGACCTATTCACTTCGATCTATTTTCCTATTATGTTAGGGTTTTATTAGGAACTAGGTGCCCGGTGCATGAAATTCCTGCACTGGGGGGTGGTTCCCCCTCAGCCCAGCCTTCCCCTTCTCACTGACTGGGAGCCCTCAGGGGATCACTTCTAAGCTACAGTCTGGCCTCCCTCTGAATGATCAGGGGAAAGCCCCAGCCCCACCACCCTGCTGCTGCAGCCACTGCTAGCCACTGCAGCCGCTAAAGTGTTTTCATGAACACAGACTCCAGTCCCTTCACCACGAAAAAATGGCGACTTTCTTTAGGCATTTTCAAGATGTGCTTTCATAGGACATGGCATTTATTTGTTTATTTATTTTTACCCTCACCTGGGAATATGTTTCCATTGATTTTTAGAGAGTGTGAAAGAGAGAGGGAGAGAGAAACATCAATATGAGAGGGGTACTTTGATTTATTGCCTCCTGCATGAGCCCTGACCAGGGCCCCAGCCAGGGAGGAGCCTGTAACCTAGGTACATGCCCTTGATCAGAATCAAACCCGGACCTGCGGTCAGCAGGCTGAGGCTCTATTCCACTGAGCCACACCAGCTAGGGCGGGATATATGATATTTCTTAGCTCCTCCAGCAGCAGACTTTTGTTTGTTTCCTCCAGGAGAGTGGTAGAAAAACCCTAAATCACCTTCTTGGATTCTTATAACTCAGGTTATCAAGAACACTGCAAGTGGCAGTGTACAGGGAGCTTAGCCAATAAGTGGTCAGAAAAGGTGTTCACACTCAAACTTGTATGGCTCAGTGGATAGAGCATTAGCCTGCAGACTGAATGTTCCCAGTTTTGATTCCTGTTAAAGGCATGTGCCTTGGTTGGGGGCATATCCCCAGTGGGGAGTATTCAGGAGGCAGCTGATCAATGTTTCTCTATCATCAGTGTTTCTTTCTCATTGATGTTTCTAACTGTCTATCCCTTTTCCCTCTTCTCTGTAAAGAAATAAATAAAAAAATATATTTAAAAAAAAGAGAAGGTGTTTCCTCTGCAGCTCATGCACAAAGGACTCCCTGCATTGTGTCCACTGGGGTAGGGGCATGCCACTTCACCCGGGGAGGGGGGAGTGCACACCCCTGAGGCCAGCAGCCAGCTCCTCATTGTACGCACTGGGCTGGGGGAGGGTGTGGACCCTGACCACACAGTGGCCACTGCTGCCAGGGACCCGCCCCCCAGGCTAGCAGTCCTGTGTTGTGGGCGCTGGGCTGGGGGGCATGGGCCTGGGCTGCTGCTTGGCACAGGTACATGTGCAAGCATCCATGGAGTGGGAACATCTGCTTGGTGCCTGTGCCCTTAGGCCCAGAGTGGTCAGGGTCATTCTGGGACCCCGGCCACTTAGAGCCTATGCATGGGCCTACAGGCCGGGAGCAGCCTGGGTCCCAAGGATGTTCCAGGGACCCAGGCCACTTGGCACTTGCACATACAAATTGACCCACCATCTTTGTTGGGTTAATTTGCATGCTCACTCCTGATTGGCTGGTGAGAAGAGCAGAGGTATGGTCAATTTGTATGTTTCTCTTTTATTATATAGGATTCTTTATTTTCCAGATGGTTGTACAGCTCCTGAACAGTTTTCTTTTTGATTTATAAGCATGGTGAAATTTTAGAAGGCTTTGTGATATCAAACATTTGGATATTAACCCTTCTGAATGATGTCTATCATTCATTCATATTTAAAAATTTTATTATACCAAATTTTTGTTATTAATGTTATTGAATTTGTTAAATATTATATAATGGGTGATAAAGATTTAAATCTAGCCCTAGCCGGTGTTGCTCAGTTGATTGGAGCGTTGTACCATACACCAAAAGGTGTGTGCTCAATTCCTGGTCAGGACATATCTAGGTTGCAGGTTTAATCCCCAGTTGGGGCACATGTCACAGGCAGCCAATCAGTGGCAGCCAATCAGTGTTTCTCTCTCGCATACATATTTCTCTCTCTCTTTCTTTCTTTCTTCCTCTCTCTAGAATCAATAAAAAAGAGAATTCAAATCTAGTTCATTTTGACTCATCTAATGTATTTTCACTCCTCCATATTGCTTCTCTTATTTTAATTTCTTTAAAATATTTTTATAAATTGGGATTTTAAATGTATTCTGACACTGTTGTTGAAATGCTTTGTATATTTTCACATATATGTAAATTCATAGATTGGAAATATGAATTTTGAGGTTAATATATTTAATATGTTTTAAAATATGTCTGTGTACTTTATATGCACATGCAATTAATTTAAGCAAAAAGTAAATAACTATATGAAAAAAATCTATCTTTTCCATAAGGATTATATTTCTGCAAGAACTTAGTTCTGTATTTATTTGGCTAGAATAACTTTAGACATTTTAAAGTAAGCAATATTCTTTCCCCCCTAAAATGTTGACATCTTTAACATCTATGTAGAATCAGTTGTTGTTTTTTGAAATAGCTTTTCCCTTTCATGCTTCTTTGTCCATGGGCTTCAATTGCCAGCAAAAATTGCTGGAACTATTACATAAGGTTTTTGAAACCTGAAACAAGAATATACTAGAGTTAGCAGTAGAAGGTATATACTTTTATTTTTAAAAAATGGGTAGCCATGTGATAAAGGTTATACATTGATGAAAATAATATTTTGTAACAACTTATAGAGACAGAGATGGAGAGGCTCTTATCTGAAGGCTGATTTGGGTTCAGATTTCTATGACCCCTGCCCGACCAGCATGGCTCAGTGGTTGAGCGCTAACCTATGAACCAGGAGGTCATAGTTCAATTCCCGGTCAGGGCACATGTCTGAGTTTCAGACTGGATCCCCAGAAGTGGGTGTGTAGGAGGCAGCCAATTGATGGTTCTCTCTCATCACTGATGTTTCTATCTTTTTCCCTTCCTCTCTGAAATAAATAAATATAAATATAATGTTCTATGACCCTTGGTGATCAGCTCACGGAAAATTTTCATTTTGATGATCTGCTTTGACCATTTATTCAGTAAACATATAGTGCATGCCTGTTACATAAAATACACAATTCTTTAGAACTTCTAGGAAGAGTGACTCTATTTTCCAAAACAAAATAAGGAATCATTTTATATTTATGAGGACATGAAGACAATGATATTGAATATTTGTGTTCTCCATGATCTCAGATAATTTCTATTTAATGTCATCATATCATTTTCCCTGTGTATCTGTAAAAGACAGAGCAATGGACTATTCTCTCTCACTTGAGAACTTTTTGATTCTTAAGACAAGGAAATATCATACAAGGAAATAAGAGGAGATATAATGTCTAGCTCTGGAGATCTTTAGATAAAATCTAAAGAATGATTTATCATAGCTAATTCTTAGATGGTACTTCCCTATCCAGAAGATTAGAACTAATAACTTCTGCTTATGTGTTCCAAAAGACAGAAGCTAATGGATAGAGAGTGGAGAATATTCGGGGTGGCATGGATCCAGGAGACATGGGGAGGTTTTAGATTCGAAAAGAAAGGGCACTGATACTGAGACAAGATAAAAGAAAAATAAGTGGCTAAAGATAAAAGAAAGGCTGAAAAACTGTAGAAGATCTCACTCTTCTCTGAAAAAAGTATATTCATCTAAAAGTTAAGTGGGTAGTGGTAGATTGAGATCCCAGGCAGAGTAGAAATATATGTAGCATCTACTCTGAAGCCATTAATGAGAAATATTAAAGGAAAAAATCTAAAATTCAGAGATTTATAAATGATCCTAATTAGTGAAGGATTTGTTCCAATGTCACTTAGAAACTGATGCGCAGGAATGAAAAAAATAATCCATTATTCGGATAGAATTCAATCAAAGGTGGAGATTGACAAGGCAAGAATCCAGAAAAGGCCTAATCAAGAGGAATTATGAGGTAAAGATAAGGGCAAAACTGAATTATTGATTATTGGTACTCTCAGAACTGGGCCAACAGGCCATTTAGGAGTATGGGTTGTGTGTCAGTTTCCTATCCTACTGCTGCAGTAAATTGCCACAACCTTAGAATATTAAATAAAATAATTTATTATATTACAGTTCTGGAGATCGGAAATCCAAAATGAGTTGCATTGGGCTGAAATGGTGGTATTACCAGGGCTGGTTCTTCTGGAGGTCCCAAGGGAACTGGTTGCCTGTTTCAGTTCCTAAAGGCTTCTGACATTACTTGGCTCATGGCTGCATCACTTGTTTCTGCTTCCATCTTCATATCACCTTGTCTGACTTTGATCCTCCTGCCTCTCTCTTGTAAGGACCTTCATGATTACATTGGGCTCACAGGTATAATCCAGAAACATTTCCCCATATCAGGGTCCCTAATTTAATCACATGTGCAAATTCCTTTCGCCATATAAGGCAACATATTCACAGGTTTCAAGGATTAGGACATGGTTACCTTTGGGGGCATTATTTGTCTGACAGCAGTTGGTGATCCACTAGGAAAGCAGGATGGGGTAAAGGAAGTGGATGTTATGATGAGGCAAGAAATGCAGCATGAATTAGGATGTGCAAGAGTTTAAAAGTTAGAAACTTGTGGCCTATTAGAGGACTCTTTCAGTTTGAGATCTTGGTAGCAATAAATAATCACGTGTATTGTGATGCGTCCTAAGAAGAGAAGTGCCAAAGAAGTGAGTTCTTAGTACTCTGAAGGGCAAAGATCTGAGGTGTTGTGTCAGAAAAAGTTTCAATAGGTTAGAGCCTTAAAACATGATAGCCATTGAAAGGGTAGACAGTAGTAGAATTTTGTTGTCTTAAAGGTCTTGGGAGAGGGTCCCAGAGTGAAACAACAATGAATAGCAAGGGCCGAAACCGGTTTGGCTCAGTGGTAGAGCGTCGGTCTGCGGACTGAAGGGTCCAGGGTTCGATTCCGGTCAAGGGCATGTACATTGGTTGCGGGCACATCCCCAGTGGGGGTTGTGCGGGAGGCAGCTGGTCGATGTTTCTCTCTCATTGACGTTTCTAGCTCTCTATCTCTCTCCTTTCCTCTCTGTAAAATATCAATAAAAATATATTTTTAAAAAAAACAATGAATAGCAAGGGAAAGGTGTATTAGAATATATGACAAAAGACTTTAAAAAAACAACAACTAGGAATATTATTGCATGGTGGTGGTGGCAGGGGGCAGGAAACTAGAAGCTGCAGAAGAGAGTAGTTTGCCTCCCAGGCCTTCTAGTTCCACCTCCAACACATGGGAGGTGTGACAAGAAGCAACCTAACTTCCTTTGGAAGGGTCAGGAAGGAAGGTAGAGCCCTAAGGATAAGAAAAAGAGGAGGATAAAGCAAGGAGGAGAGATGCGAGAATAGGATGTTGTAGGGATATGTTATCAGTAGACTGTGAACTCCAAAATGATAGGAGTGTAATTATCTTCCGGGGATTGGACCTGAGGTAGTTCTGGATGGTGATAAGGAGAGTTTATTGGTGATCATAGTGGGAAGACATTTGTCCTTATAGCACCAAGTGCTGATAATCGAGAAAGTGCCCTTTCTTCCTAGGAGAAGATCAATGGATTATTTTGCCAAGTATCCCCCCTCACAAAGAAGCATATGAATAAAACATATCTATATGCAGAATCTTCACACTTAAAAACCTTCTTCACAAACTACCATTTCCTTTAATCCTCCTCTTGTGTGGTAGGCATTTGTGTCATTGTTTTATAGATAAGCCCACTGGGCTCAGAGGGATGACAGTACCAGCCAAGGTCACGTGGCTAATAAATGGCAGAGTTGGGGTTGAGCCCACATTTTCCTAATCCAAGTCCAAACTTTCTTTTTCTTCTGCATCCAGAAAGGAGAATGGCCTCAAAAACATTGACATAATTGAAGGGAATGTGAGAAAAAGAAGGGGAGTTTATTAAACCACCACATAATTTAAAAATTGCTGCTCAACAGAAAAGAGTAGAGGGTGGTTAAGAGAATTTTTAAAGCTTAGAAACAAATATGAAAATGATACCACAAAACCTTAAAGGAAAAATTTATTGACTTGTGAACCACTGTTGTATTGACTTGTTGCTCATTTTGTGGTAAACCCTGAAAAAGTTGGCTTAACATTTTTCCATGTGGTGTGGACACTGCAATTCTGGCTTCTGAAATGACTGTATCCTTTTGGAATTTCAAATGACAGAAAGAAAGAAAACTCCCAAGAAAAACGGAGCTGAAGTCATCCTTAGAAGTTTTTGAATGGGCAAAGTGCAGTTATTGACCTGTTGCGTGCACCCATGTGCATATGTGCACATGTGTGTCTGTGTGTGTTCCTCAATATTATTTAATTAGGGGTTCAGAAATCACTATTCTCAATTAATATGTCCTGGTTACAAAGTTTAGGGGCTAATTGAGTCTATTCTTGAGCCAACTTAAAGGAAAATCAGATGGACAAAATGGAAGTATAACTAACACTCCCCCTTTCTTAAATTTAACTTAGAAGCTGCGACTACTGAGTAAATGTATAATTTCTTTTAGCCAGATTTTAAGAAGCTGTCATTTAGCTAAGAGCTTAAACATTTTACTAATGTTTTTATTTCCAGTTTCTGGTAAAGATATGGGAAAGTATGGGAGACAAAGAAGAGTTGAAAGGAAAGAGGATTTTACACGCAAGTGCAATTTTTCTATAATTATCATGAAAAGAAAATTAAACATTGTCAGAGATTAGGGAAACAAATTCTTTCAGGTAGATTTCCCCCCCTCTTTTTTTTGAGGCCTTTCAACAAAATCTTTTACCTCAACTCAATTATTCTGCTGATGTTTATGTGAAGTACTTGGGAGGAATTTTAGATTTTATATCTGCCAATAACTTAATTATATGCCATAAGAGTTAGTTTATTTTAGCTCAACTAGTGATGAATACCTTCAGCTTAGGAATAAATCAGAGTTAAAAGATTGTAGGGTAGGGGGATTACTCATTTAGTACACTTTTAACTTTTTCCTGTGTCAGACTTAGAAGATGTACCTCCAAAGGAGAACAGATGCAGTAAGCACCTGCAATGGATTTTAAGCACGGAGAAAAATCACTCTGTTTTGCAGAGGAAATTAGGAACCCAGTGGAAGGGTTGCAAATCATATTAAAGTTGTATTTCTATGTTTAGGTAGAAATTCTGCCTGACAAGCAACCAGCGATCATTACCAAACACTTTAAACCTGCAATTCTTAGTGAATGCATGAGTACTCTCTTTAATGGAAAAATGATGCATCAATTGCCAAGAGACTGGCTTCCAGATATACATTTCCCAATTGCTAAAGGGATGAAATAGTATATATCATAGAAGACAGGTTGCGAGGAGGGAGGGAGGGATATCACACTACACATTCCAAAAGGAATATGGAACTATTACATTTTCAGGCTAGGAAATAAAACTACATAAAAAATCATGAGCCACTCAACTCAACCTGAATGATGATGCTATTCTCCAGTAAAAAGAGAAAAAACACACACACAAAAAAAGGAAGAACAAAAGGCTTTCTCAGTTCAGTGAATAACTCTAATAACAGAAAGAAGTGATGTAAACTATTGGTTCTCTTTTAATTTTGTGAATACAGAAACCAATGTTGACTATCCATCAGTCTTGCAGAAGTGCCTCTTCATCTTTCTTCCTTGCCTCCCCCTTGCCATCGCCATCTTAGCTCAACAATTACTCCACTTTGGAGGTCCAGCCTATTTCTTCCATTCTTATTTCCCCCATCATGGCTATAGTTAGACAAGCCCAGGTTCTAAGAGCCCTTTCCCATGTGCTACGGTTGGCAGCTTGCGCCAATTTCTCTTTTCAGAGGAGGAAAACATTGACTTCGCAGAATTGTTGTGAACAGAAATGAGGTAAAGATATGTAAACTTCTGACCACAGAAGCTTCTATATTTATCAATAATATATATTGTTGTTAAAATGTGGAATGCCATCAGTCTTCTACCAGAAAGACTTCCTTCCACTCTTCCTTATCTTCACTCTCCTTCAACATTCATGTTTAGAAATTTCACCACATTTGTTTCCCAGTTCCGCTACCTCCAGCACTTCATGGTCTGCCATCTCTACCTCACCTCTTATGTTCATCATTGTTACCACTATCACTCAAAGTTGTCAGGTCGTCGCCGAAACCGGTTTGGCCCAGTGGATAGAGCGTCGGCCTGAGGACTGAAAGGTCCCGGGTTCGATTCCTGTCAAGGGCATGTACCTTAGTTGCGGGCACATCCCCAGTGGGGGATGTGCAAGAGGCAGCTGGTCGATGTTTCTCTCTCATTGATGTTTCCAACTCTCTATCCCTCTCAATTCCTCTCTGTGTAAAATCAATAAAATGTACTAAAAAAAAAAAACAAAAACAAAAAAACAAAAACAAACAAAAAAAAACGTTGTCAGGTCTTTAAAGCTCTCCAGCTCTGAATGAGCACCTCTTCCATATGGTACATATCTTACAGGTATTAACTCACTTAATCCTCACACTGGCACACTATCATTATTGTTATTTTAAATAGAAGGAAGCTGTGGCACAGAAAGACAGTGGTTGTCCAAGGCCACACAGCCAGGAAGTAGCAGAGTCAGTATTTCAAGGCAGGTTAAATGGCATCAGAAGTCGTAACTATTGCATTATGCTTCCTCTCCCAGAGTACGGCACTCTAAGAACAGATTGCCCATTCAATAGGAATCACAGACCCGTGGTTCCTCATCCACCTCCATCCCAGGTTTCTTCCTGTTCCAACTGTCTCAATTAATTCCTTCGTTGGAGTCTCATATTCCTCTTTGAAAACCTGGAAACCTCTGAGTGTCATTTCATCTATGTGGCTGCTCCCTATCTAGTCTCTTGTGCCTTACTTCCCTCTCCTCTCACTTACCTCTCATTGATGTCTCAGTTCTGTATCACTGGCCCCAAAATTTGCATTTATCACAGTCAGCTCCTAAAATCCAACAGAATGTCCCCCAAAGGCATTTTTATACCAATTCCTACACCATTTGTCCATTCTCCCACTTTAAAGTTGTGGCCCCCTCTGTCCTCCAACATTCAATATGTTTTTAAGCTAATAGTTCTAATTCTAGTTTTCTGCTCACATCTACCCCAGGCTTTATTTTTCATTCCTATTATCACCTATTCCAACAGATATTAACTCTTCATTTTCTTGTCATCAGGGCCTCCAATGATTCTGTTCATTAGGCATCAGTAGCTCTACGCCCGTCTCTCTTCTTCACTCTCCACTTATTAGTCATCTAAAGCCCACTGAACTCAGTAACTCAGTTATTTCCAGCTCCTCACCTTGTAGATATACAGAAGTTGTTTTTAGGGAACATGGCGGGGGTGGGGGGGAAGATAGGACCTAGAATCTATATAGAAGTTGGTGCTCTGTACTAAGCCAGAAGTCAAGTGGGCCTCATAGCTTCAGAAAGAGCTCAAGGGTCAAAAACAACTATCTTAGTGAACTTTAAGTGACAGAAGGAAAAACAAATTTCCATACACTTACTGTCTATATAACTAGAGAGATAATTTTGTCAAATACGTATTTTGAATAGTAATTTGAAAACCAATCTTTAGAATAGATGGAAGAGAAAAACACATGTAGAGCAGGGTCAAAGAAAATGGTTTTAGTAGTTTGCAGTCAGCAGCATTTTAGCGGCTATCTAATTCAAACTGGCATGAGAGTGTTTTTGTATTACAGATTTAATAGAAAATCTGCCTAATAAAAGAGTAACATGATAATTGACTGTATCTTTGTAATGCCCACCAGCCAATCAGGAGTGAGTATGCAAATTAATCCAACAAAGATGGAAGGTTAATTTACAAATGCAGGCATGGAGTGGCCAGGGACATTCCGCATCAACCCAGCTGCTCTGGGCAGCATAGGAAGGCAGAAGGCGGCTCCGGGCCTGAGGGGGAAGGGGGCTTCAGCCAGAGCAAAGGCGGTGCTGACAGCCAGGGGAGGAAGTCCCATTCTTGCACGAATCTTCATGCATTGGGCCTCTAGTGTTAAGTATAAATTCCTCTGGGTCAATGTGGAGTATATTATTCAGGAAAGCTCTAAAATGATTATATTATGAATATACTTGAAGTGAAGATATGTAGTGAAATGGGGAATGGGAGATGATTAGGTGGATAACATGGAATATGTTAATTTCATGACAAAGTAGAATATTCTAATACAATGAGAAATAGAAAGTGGACTTAGTAATTAACTTCTTTTTGTCCTTTAGGAGTTGATTCAAGGGTCAACTTCCTTTAAATATATTTTCTTTTTTTATTGATTTTAGAAAGAGAGGAAAGGAGGAGAGAGAGAAAAACATTGAGTGAGAGTGAAATATCTATCCGTTGTCTGCCACATGTGCCCTGACTAGGGATTTAACTTACAACCTGGATATGTGCCCTGACTAGGAATTGAGGCCATGACCTTTTGGTATACAGGACAATGCCCCAACCAACTGAACACACTGGCCAGACCTGAATATATTTTTTTATCTTGCCTTCTGGCTTTAGGCTGAATTACTTGAGTGCTCTTCCCCTGGAGTCCTACTTTGCAGGGCCATGTGCATTTCTTTTTGCAGTGCTTGATCAGGTACATCATCACCTTTGACTTTCTTGTCTGCTTTGCCATCCAGACCTGTGCTGTCCAATATGGTAGCCATTAGGTAGACGGGACTATGAAAATTTAATTAAAATTAAATTAAGATTTCTATTCTGAAGTTGCAATAGCCGAATTTCTAGTACTCATTAGCCATAGGTAGTTAATGACTGCTATATTGGACAGTACGGATGGAGAACATTTTCATCTCTGTAGAAAGTTCTACTGGACAATACTGATAGCCTCTGATTCCCCAAAGGGATTGACTTTGCCCTTTTATTTCTATATTCCCCACACCAAGAACTCAATAAATGTTTATGAAGTAAATAAGTATAGGAAGTTCAAACACTGAGATGAGAGAAATTTTTTTTACCTATATTATTTTGAAGCTATATATTCAAGTTTCTCTTGTTTGATTGCTGTGGTGAACATTTGATTGTAATCAGAAATGATGTATTAAAGACAAAATTCATTGAATTGTGTACAAGATTGGCAAATATGTCTGCATTCAAGTGATCTGAGCTCCAAAGACATTGCTATGCCCAAGGATTAATGGATAGTGTCTCTGGGTATATTGCCATCCAGCTGTGAGTTCTGCCTCTAGAAATTTGTTAATAAAGGGCATTTCTAAAATCATCAAAATGTCAGACTACTTGCTTTCTTTTGAAGAATCAGGTCACCAAATGTAGCAGTACAGCTACTCTATACTGATTTGTATTTTCAAAGAGTAATTTGAAAACTGATTTTAGAACAGATGGGAAAGAAATGCATTCAGGAAGTAATCCTATATAATAAAAGCCTAATGTGCAAATCGACTGACTGGTAGAACGACTGGTCTCTCTGATGCACACTGACTACCAGGGGAGCAGATGCTCAATGCAAGAGCTGGCCCCCCCGCAATTGCCCTGCCAATTGCCCTGCAGAGGGATGCAATTGGTGGTGGGGGCAGGGGGCAGGGCCGGCTAGAGGAATGCGCCAGGCTGGCCAAGGCAGGAGCCTGATTTCCTTGCCAGTAGCCCCACAAATTGGCCCTGATCGCTGGCCAGACCCAGGGGGCAGAAGAGCAGAACCTCAGCCCAGAGTGTGTTATTGATGAATGATGATGCCTTGGGCAAAATATTTAACATCCCCGGGCTTCTCTTCCACAAAAAGTCCTACTAGATCAGGGGATGGCAAACCATGGCCCTTGGGCTAAATCTGGCCCATCACCTATTTTCATAAATAAAGTTTTTTAAAATATATTTTATTGATTTTTTTACAGAGAGGAAGAGAGAGGGACAGAGAGTTAGAAACATCGATGAGAGAGAATCATCGATCAGCTGCCTCTTGCACACCCCCTACTGGGGATGCACCTGCAACCAATGTACATGCCCTTGGCCAGAATGGAACCCAGGACCTTTCAGTCCACAGGCCAATGCTCTATCCACTGAGCCAAACCGGTTTCGGCTAAAGTTTTATGATTGGAACACAGCCATGCCCATTTGTTAACATATTGTGTATGGCTGCTTTTCCTATGCAACGGCAGAGATGAGTATGTGTGATAGAGGCCATATGGCCAGCAAAGCCTCAAATGTTTACTATCTGGCCTTTTACAGAGAACGTTTGCTGACCTCTGTACTAGATTAGTGGTCCTCAACATTGATAGTGCCTTAGAACATTTAAAAATCACCAATGTCTGAATCCCACTATCAGAATTTTTTTATTTAATTGGTCTGGGATGGCACCAAGGCATAGCTACATTTAAAAAACAACACTCCAAATAAATCTAACATATAGCCAGAAATTCGCCAACTATAACATCTCTGAGCCTCTGTCCCTTCATCTGTGAAATGGGGATAAAATTTTCCTGGCTGCTTCAATGATCAGATTGGAACAGAGTGTCCAAATGTACCTTGAAAACTGTCAAACGTTCAATAGATATAAATACATTCTTGGAAACATTTTCTGGAATCACTGGAAGAGACATTTAAAATAATATTTTTATTCTAAACTCTGGTAGGATAATTTGGCTTATATATGTATTTTCCAAATTTCATTCTATTTCACGTTTTCAAATCTCCAGATAGATGAACAGCAAATACCTTGCCTTTCTACAGTATTTGCAGTGTTCATGCATAAACACTTCTGCGTGTCCTCTGTGGTCTTCATGTATCCCACATTGTTACATAGCTTGGGTTTTTAAATCATTTTCCAGCCATTAGCTTCCTGAGCCTTCTTTCTGGCTATGTGCCTCAGAGCGCATGCCAGTGACAGGATGCTTTCCAATCCTTTTGGACACTTTCCCCCATTTTCTCTTTAATGAAGTGCCTGGACCTGTCTACATTTTTTCCAAGTATGATCTCATCAGCATCTTCTATAGAGAGGGTCATCTCTTCACAAGCACGGAGTGAGGCCTGTGTGTCCTAAACTATGATGTGGCCATTGGAGTTGCTACTACTTGGTCTTTCTTTTATTGGTCTTATCATGGGTTCACTGATTTCTTGATTAAATTTTCTTTCTAGACAAAATAATTTTATCCTAATGTTTCTGGATTTTTTAACATTGATTTTTTTCTGTTTAGTTGTTTTCACTTTTAGCAAAGCAACTATCATTTTTCTGATACTAATGGTGACCTACACATTATATCAACAGTTGGTGAACTACGGACTGTGGGCCAAATACAACAGCTGCTCTTTCTTGTAAATAAAGTTTTATGGGAGCACAGCCACACCCATTTGTTTAAATATTATGTAGGGTAGCTTCCATCCTATCACGGCTGGGTCGAGTAGTGAAGACAGAGACTGTATGTCTCCCAAAGCCTAAAATATTTACTCTCTGATTCTTTACAGAATTTTTTTCTAATGCCTCCATTTAATGAATAAACTGATTTGGACCTCTACCTGATAGTTTAGGAAGAGAACTAACTATGATATATTTATGTTTCATTTCATATTATAAAATAAGTTCATAGTATACTATCGTTCATTTATTGATTCGTCCATCACAACATATGTCATACTTGACTCTGGGTTCTGGGAATGGAGAGGGAAGTGATATACACAATGTCTTCTCATGTGCGTTTATGTGCCAGTGTGATGACAAAGACAAACAAGCAAACACAGACAGGCACCAAGGTCACATAAGACGACAAATGTGGTGAAGAAAGTAGGACCTAGTAATGTGCTAAAAAGTGAGGTGCAGACTGGTTCTATGGTGGCCAGGGAAACACTTCCTGAGAATTTAGTATTGACCTGAAATCCGAATGAACAAAGAAACAATTATGTGAAAATCAGAGAAAAGAGCTTTCCAGGCAGAAGGAACAGCAAGAGCAAGGACCCAGAAGAGGAAATGAGCTTGATGTCTTCCAGAAACGGAGAGATGATCACACTGCTTCAGAGCCGAGGGAGGGAATGGAGGTGGGAGCTGAAGCAGTAACCAGACCTTGTCAGCCCATGGGGGGTCAGAGAATAGGAGTTTAGACTTTATGCTAAATGTGATGGAAAGCATTGGGGGGATGGCAAGCATGTGAGAGAGATGCTTTGATTTACATTCACGAGGGATTATTCTAACTTTAGAATGGATTACATGGGGTCAGGTGTGAAGGCAGGCATCCCAGTTGTGAGCTATTAACACAATACTGTCTTCATTTAGAGAGAAAACTTAGCAAGTTTAATGGAACCCAGACCTTCACTTGGAAAGAGAGACCCAGTTTAAAAACTGGCAGGTAAAAAGGAATAAGCTACCATCAATCTAAAATTGAGGAGTTCAGCCAAGGACAAAACATATATATGGTCCATTTTGCTAAAGAGTATTCCATTACTGGTCATTATTCTCTATTTATTTTTTTTTTTTTGCCTTGAGAAACAGGAAGGGCCAGTTATACTTGTTTAGTTTCATCAAATTTAAGAGTGTAGCCCTGGCTGGGTGCTCAGTGGTTAGAGCATCGGCCCTTGAACCAAATGATCCAGGCTTGATTCATAGTCAAAGGCAAGTACCTGGGTTGCAGGCCCGGGTCAGGGCATGTGCCGGAGGTAACCAATCAATATGTCTCTATCACATCAATATTTCTCCCCCCTCCCGACCCCCGCTCCTTCTCTTCCACTCTCTCTTTAAAAAAATCAGTGGGAAAATATCCTCAGGTGAGGATTAACCAAAGAAACAAAAAGAGCGTACATTTTCTTTCTACTTCCTTCATGACCTCAATTTCCTATTTTTATTTGGGATTTATGTACTTACCTGAGAACTGTCTCAAATCCTACTTTGAAAGAATTGGCTAAGATATAAAGTAATGATGTGGCCTATAATTTCCAGGGTCTACTGGAAGTGGGTTTCCCTTTGTTCCCTTAGATTCTCTGTTTTCTTTCGTGGCTAATTTACACTGGTTGTGAAAACAGGCCCCCAGGAGGGCTTATTCTATAAGTGATGAACTGACTATTATAATTATAATTAGCACCAGAGAACTCAAACAATTGTTCCTAATTGTTCAAGGATGCCATGGACCTTTCTCATCACGACTGAACTCAGTGTACTTTGTAAAATCAACCCACTTTCACATGTAAATATCAATAAGATGTTCTAATTAGTTCATTAGTGGGAAAGAACGCTCACCCATGGTGACATATTTCTCTACTACCGTCACCACTCTGGGCTGCATAATTAAGAGACGAATCCAGGGAGAAATGGCATGTTTAAACAACACTTTCTTTCATTGGTTAAAGGAATGCTGGGCTCATGTAAGGGATACCTCTTTCTCAATAGAAGCACCCTTCTGTTTGAAGTGCAGTCAGCTATTAGATGCTTAATGTGAGGCTGAAATGCAAGATTTCTTTCTGATGGTTTTACAGTCTCAGGCTACACTACAGAGGTGGGAGAGTAAACAGAACTCTGTAAAGTGAAGTCTGAAGTCAGGTGTGCTGAACTGACCAAGCATTCCCATCGATACATGTGGCATAACAAAGACAGCAGGTGCTTGCACATGATTGCATTCTTAAGACAGAATTTTTTTCTTATTACTCTCTCTGTTTGAGAACCAAGAATAGACTTGGCATGGTAGCGACGCTAAAAGGTTATTTGTTGGATCAAGGAATGAATGAATTATTCTCCATGAGAAGAGGACATGTCCATAGATAACCATGATACCTAATGAATACCCTAAGAGGATTATGGAAACAACATAGGGGAGCGGAGAAGGTTTGGGGGAATGGTGAGGAGGAATGGCCTATGAGCTGGGACTTGGAGGCTGGGCAGGGTTTAGAAGGTTGGAAATACTGGAAAGAGTCATCCTACACTGGGAGAAAGGCAAAGACAGATATAGTGTATACATCCAGCAAATAGTTACTCGCCAAGCTCCCCAAATCCAAACAGTTAGGGGATATTAGAACATTATCAAGCCCAAACCGGTTTGGTTCAGTGGATAAAGCGTCGGCCTGCGGACTGAAGGGTCCCAGGTTCGATTCCGGTCAAGGGCACATCCTCAGTGTGGTGTGTGCAGGAGGCAGCTGATCAATGTTCCTCTCTTATTGATGTTTCTAGCTCTGCCCCTTTCTCTCTGTAAAAATCAATAAAAATATATATATTTAAAAATCTACTGTATAAAAAAGTACACTATCAAGATAATATACCACTTTTCACACGTCCTTAGAAATTCACAAAAAGTGCATCTCATTTTTTATAGTGTACATTAACTGGTTTAAGTAAAATTGCTTTAATTTTCATCAGTAAATGCTTATTTTAAATTTTAAATGGCTAATAATGTTATTAATGATATATGAAGATAGATTTTATCTTTTTGCACATAAGTTCCCATTTAGCAGTCTTTTAAAATTTATTTTTTAGATGCTTTTAAAAATATCTAAGATTCATGGGGGGAAATGAGGTGGGAGGAAGCATGATTTGTTGACAAACAAATGACTAGCTGTGTGACACCAAGCTCGTTGTTTCCCATTCACAGTGACCTTATACGCACACAGAGGCCATAGTGCCTGGCTACGGAATGATCATAAATGTTAAGTAATATATTGGAAGATATTTTAGCAGTTATAAAGGGCCATACAAAGTCAATACTGGATGAGACGAGGGTTGGAAACATCTCTATTGGCCTAGAGCCTCCTGCACAGTCTACCTGAAAGAGAAGGAAGGCCAACACCAATGATAGAAATCTGGAGAGGATCCAATGGAGGTGACTGTCATTTCAGGAACAGGATAGATCAATGTTGGTTGCTAATTAAGTGAACAGAGTCTGTAGGAGAAGGAGGTCATGAAAATGGCTAGCTTCTTGAACCCATATGATTAAACAGATGATATAAGTATACATATGCACATATATAAATATACACACATGCATACATATATATTCATGTATGTATATTGTATGTTTAAGATGAGAATGGAAGTAAGATTCCAGAGAATATTCTTCACTTAATTATGAAGCAAGAAAAATCTCTCTTTGGTGGCTTTGCCAAAGTGTTTAGGGAAAGGTATGGTTGAACTTGACACTTCCACGGAAATGGTCACTGTCCTTTAAGTGCCTTTTGAGGGTTGCACAAGAGAGAAGGTGTGATCAAAGATAATTTTCGTAGCTGTGAGTGTCATGCAGCTTTAGAACATAATACTAAGAGGATGCCTTGGAGCCTCTTTCACTGTAGTTTTTAAATACAAGAGATCTGATCTATCCATCTAAAATAGGTAACTTTTAGAGTAAGGGCAGAAAACTGACTAGATGTCCTCTCTGATTCCCCTATATATAGATTCCCATGATCGTCTTGAAAATGGGGATTTGGAATTGCATAGAGGGAAGGAGAAATATAAAAACTGAGCAGAATGCCCAAATATAGTGATCACTGAACTACTAAGTCACTCTGAAAATATTCATTACGTACAAAAACGTGCTAGACTGCGTATTAGAATCCCGGGCAACAACTAAGGACAACCTGGCCCCGCTCGAAGCTAGTCATCGAGTAGTTGGGGAACAGAAGGACAAAACGGATTGCTGTATTATAATTTACAAACCCTAATGATAGTTAAATTTTCTGTCTGCTTTCTGCTTTGCCTCTCATGTCTATCATCCGTGAAATCATTGCTGTCACTCCTAGATGTGTGACAATGGGACTGTGTCACATTGGAGTATATTATCAGGGTTGAAATAGGCAACCACTTGTGTAGTGGGTCCTGACATGTGCCAATAGCTCCACTTATTTAAAAATAGCTCCCCAGCTGCCATGAGGGAGGCATGCATGTCCTTCTTGAGTGTTAAACCATGAGAAGTTCCTTTAAGCTGTAGTAGTTCCCAAAGAGTTCTGTGGAATATTCTTCCTTGAGGACACTGAGGTGAAAAGGAAGATCTGCATATTTAATGACCATCCAAGATGTTCACAGTGAACATTAATGGAAAGCTCTGGGCATAAAAAAAAGAAGCTTTGAGAAGTTTCAGCTCTCCATAGTTTATCCTTGAAACCCTTCTTTCTTTTTAAAAATATTTTTATTGATTTCAAAGAGGAAGGATGAAGGAGAGAGATAGAAACATCACTGGTAACAGAGAATCACTGATAGGCTGCCTCCTACATACTACCTACTGGAAATCGAGCCTGTAACCCCAGCATGTGCCCTTGACCAGAATCTAACCCGGGAGTCTTTGGTCTGCAGACCACCGCTCTATCTACTGAGCCATACCGGCTAGGGTAGGGACTCTTCTTTCCATGGGACTCCTGTAACAGCTGGTAAGACACACAACTTTGGAAAATGCTGCTTCCTCAGATGGGGTGGCATCTGCAAAAGCAGGGAATTGAGCCTCAGGGAAAAGGAACACCAGTCAGGCAAGTTGGAATGGAAGAGGGGAGGAGAAGATTCTGGAGCATGCATTCTCCTGGCAGCCTTCTGCCTGCAGTGTTGACTTTGTACACATTACTGAGCTGAATATTGACCTGCATAAATGGAGCAAAGTCCCATTCTCAGCAGCCTTATTGCTCAAGGAATTTTTAAGAGACAAGGGTGAAGGATTCCAACTGCAAACATATATACATGTGGGTGTAAGAAACATAAACAGAAAAGAGCACTTATGGGTAACAGAAGTGCCAGCTGGGACTTTAGAACTGGGTGGTTTGTGTTTGCACAGGTTTTTTTTTCAGACCAGAGTAGTTCTTAGAGTACATAATCCATATGGTGTGTTTAAAATAGACCACATAGTCTGAAAATGGAGCTCCTGAGAAATTCACAGATAAAAATCTCAACTGTTATTTTCATATGTTAAAGCTGGAATCATCTTGTAAAGATAATTCAGGATGAAATATTTCCATTTCCATTTGAACACAGAACTATTTGGTTTTCATTGCAAAGAGCTCTAGCCAGAGCCTCCTATTAAATTCACATGCCTGAATTCAGGCATTTTTGAAGTGTCTGTTACAACACTTCAGTGTTTAGCTGGCAGGAAAAGATATAAAGAGAAGATCTGGAATCAAATGTTCTAATAATTGGGGAACAGGGAAAGGTGACCTGTAGAATTCTAAGTGTGGAGGGTGCTTGACTACTCGGTTTTAAGATAAAAATTTCAAGTCACTTTCAACTCTGTTCTTTGTAAAATAACTTTAATTCCTGAAAAACATTAAATGAAAAAAGGTTTTATTAATTAGATTAGATACTAAATAGTAATGACACAAATAGATGTTGTAAATGTTTGTTAAAAGTCATTTTTTCTAACCCGCTTTCCTTGCCAATTTTTCAATCTTTCCAGGTTTATGGTTGCATTATACTCAAAACAAACTTACAGTTAAAATTGTAGCACAGAAATATACTTTTGGGAAAATATTAAGGTTAATGTGATTATGCTTTAAAGTGTGGACATGGCATATGTGGCCAGCAGCCATCAAGCTGTTCAGCCCTCTTGCTTGGTGTAAGGACCAAGCATGCATGGTGTACATGAAATTCCTTCCGTATTATTATAATCTCTGACTAAAAATCGTTGTGTCAAGTAAATTGGTATGTTATTGCCTGAATTAATGATATTAACATTGTTACTCCTTATAGTTTACTGAGTGTGTTTGGGTATGAAAAGTTGACATTGTGGGGGGAAAAGAATTGTCCCCAAAGCAATTTAACTCTTAAAGGCCATTATGGCAAAAAAATCATTAATTGCATAGTTATTACATATTAAGTAGTAAGTATTTTATATTACATTTATTAAGTTTGTATTATAATAATTTCCAGCTCACTTTAAAGAATTGTGCTGTACACTTAGTGGAAGGATTTTAATTTCAGATAAAAGGATGGGAACAAGTAACTTGCTCAGGGACTTATATCAAGTTTATACACTTATATTGAACTAGACAAAATAACTTTACACTGAAGCTTTGGAAAGTTTGATTCAACAAGTCAAGCAAAGAAAAATTAGTCTGATGGGGGAAATGTTAGAATAATCTCACAGAAGAGCAGAGCTTTTATCCAGGACTGGCTGTTAACCAACTCTGTGGCCTTGGGAGTCTCATAGCCTCTGAGAGCTTCTCTTTCCTTATCTATCTATCATCTATCTATCTATCTATCTATCAATCATCTATCTATCTATCTATAAAACCCTAATATGCAAATAGACTGAATGGTGGAACAACCGAACAACTGAACAACCAGTCACTATGATGTGTGTTGACCACAGGGGGCACACACAGACTATGGCGGGCATCAGCAGCAGAGCATGGAACATGGCAGGTATTGGCCACAGCGTGATGGTGGAGCAGGTGCACCAGACCAAGGTGGGGTGCCAGTCACTGCCATTGGGATGAGCCTCTTGTGGTTACTGAAAATTCTTTGCTCCTGCGTGCCACGGACCTGCCCGGTGCTTGCACCCGATGCTGGTGCTGACCCCACTCATACCCATGGCTGGTGCTGGAGCCACCACTCACACCCACTGCTGGTGCCTGGCACCAGTCCTGTTGCTCAGTGCTGTCAGTGGATGTAAGTGATGGCTGCCAGCCCTGATTGCCCCTGAGGGCTTCTCCACCTCCCCTTGCTCCTGAGGGGCAATTGGGGCAACACCTACTGACAGCTCTTTCCCCAATTACTCCACACTGTCAATGCATGGGAGCAGCGATGGCTGAGGTGGGGCTGCCAGCAGGCAGGGGACCAAGGGTTATGGAGCTGGAAGGATTGGCTGAGACCCACCCCTATGCCTGCCACAGCCTTGTGGCCCACAGTTCTTTTAAGGTACACAAATTTATGCACTGGGCCCCTAGTTTGTAATAAAAGAGGAGTGGTTGCACTACATGTTCGTTAGTCCTTTAAGTATCCATGTTCTGGAAGCTAATAATGTTTTAGTTAGCCTCTTAAAGTGGAGAATACAATACATGTGGGATTTCAAATTAAGATGTCCCCAATGGTTACAGAGTTATACCTGTACCTATGCCTGTGCCTATGACTATAGAGAGAGGTTGATTTGTGCATTTTGGAATAAAATCTTTCTAAATCATCTCATACCACCTTCATTTTTAGAAATTGTGGGACTCTACTAGGCCCAAGAGAATTTGAGTAGTATATCAGATTGATAAATGTAGAAACTAACAAACCATCCAAAACCTTGAATTGCAGACACTTTCTGAATTATAGTCAGTAAATCACTAGATATTGTCAACACCTACTATGTGCAATTCACTTTGCTTCTTGCTTTTGTAATCAGCTCTGGAACAGTTTGGTGCCAGATCACTGTTTCAGGAAATCAGTTGCTACTGAGTTTTTCTCAGATTATTTCCAGAAGTTGGCTTAGTGCCACATGGATGACTTTAAGGTGACATATGCTAATTTATATTGAAACCAAAATGTAAAGACTATATATACCTTCAATGAAAGGCACCAAAAGTCAGAAAACCAAAAACCTGCTTATAAAATTTAAAAGTATTTCAATTGGATTTATACCCCCATGGTCCCAATAAATGATAAACATTTTAACGTTGTTTTTAATTGAATTTATCGGGGTGACATTGGTTAATAAAATGATATACTTTTAATATATAAATTCTATAACACACAATACATCTACATATTGTATTGTGTGTTCACCACTCAAAGTCAAGTCTTCTTCCATCACCATTTACTCCTCCCCTTTATTTAAAAAAACAACAAACATTCTTTTTTAAAAAATTGATTTCACAGAGGAAGGAAGGAAGAGATGAAAACATCAATGACAGCAGAGACTCATTGATGGGCTTTAAGATAAAAAGCCACCCCCTACTGAGTATCCAACCCACAACCAGGGCTTGTGTCCTGACCTGGAATCGAACCGTGACCTCCTGGTTCATAGGTCAATGTTCAACCACTGAGCCATGCCTACTGGGTCTCCCACCTTTGTTTTAAATCAGAGTGTTTAAAACGTGACACTCACCGAAACCGGTTTGGCTCAGTGGATAGAGCCTCAGCCTGCAGACTGAAAGATCCCAGGTTCGATTCTGGTCAAGGGCATGTATCTTGGTTGTGGGCACATCCCCATTAGGGGGTGTGCACGAGGCAGCTGATCAATGTTTCTAACTCTCTATTCCTATCCCTTTCTCTCTGTAAAAAGAAAAATCAATAAAATATATATTTTAAAAAAATAATAAAAATAAAACCTGACACTCTTGACATTTTGGGCCAGGTAATTCTTATTGTGTGGGCTGTCCTATGCATTATGGGATGCTTAGCAGCATCCTTGGCCTCTACCCACTAGATGCCAGTAGCATCTCCCTTCCACATTGTGACAACCAACAAATATTCCCACACATTACCTGATATCTCCAGGAGGAAGGGGGGAAAATTGTCCCTAGTTGAAAACCATAGCTTTATAACAAGATAAGTTGACAATTATATTACATCACAAATGTTGTTTTCTTGCAAATAGTACATGTGACAAGTAAAGTTAGTTTGATGCTAATTGAACCCTACTTTAAGCTTTCAGGGCTGATATACTGTCTTCTACTTGTGAATGGGATTCAATAGAGTTAATATATAGCCCTTTTAAATTCTTAGGCAACATGGAGCTAATTCTCAAACATGGAATAAAAGCAGGTCCATATATTAAAATGGTTGGAGGGAGCTTACCCTTGAAATTGAACAAAAAATAATTTGTTTTCTTCCCTTGAAGTGGACCTAAGAAACTTAATTTATGTTCATGTTTTTTTCCTTAAGAGTTGAAAGCAATGACAACAAAGCCAGAACACAAGAACATTTAAAAATTAATAAACAGAGTCAGTTTTCCATGATTATTTTAGTTGAAAATGTTCTCACCAGATGATAATGGATATACTTTAACTTCTTTTGGAAGGTCATAATGCTTTTGCCCAAGAAATTTTATAATTAGATGCAGGCTAGCAGTATATGAGAACATACAAAAATAGAGTCCTGAGGTTGTATGTGTGTGTGTGTGTGTGTGTGTGTGTGTGTGTGCATGTTTGCATTTTATAAACCATTCTTGCCAAAAGCTAAGAGACCAGCCACAGGACCATTGTAATAATCTAAATGATATTAGACCAGGTAATTTGGAACTAGGTGATCAGAGTGGAAGTGATGAGAGCTGTTGATAGGATTTGCTGATGAATCAAATGTGAATATGGGAGGAGCTGAGAGTATCTCTGAGCTCCTTAACCAAAGCATAAAGATTGATGGAGTTGCCATTAACTGAGATAGCAAAATGAGGAGGGGGTACGGTTAGCAACAAATAGAAGGGGGGAATAATATTAAAAGTTCCATTTTGGATGTTACATTTGGCATGCCTACTGGGATCTGATAATGAATGTTGCACAAGAAGTTAAATTCTAAGACTATGAAGTTTGGAAGAGAAGTCGGAGTTGGAAATAAACTAGACACTGCTATCATATGAGGTCACATGACTGGAAGAGATCCATTAAAGAGTAATGTGGAAAGGAAAAAAGGAGAGAAGAGATGGAAAGACTGAGTCCTAAGGCACTCTAATAATAAAAGGCCAGGTGCACAATAACCAAAAGATGCAAACAACCCAAATGTCCATCAATATATGAAACAAATTGCAGTCCATCCATACAATAGAGCAGCCGTGGGCAAACTACGGCCCACGGGCTAGATCCGGCCCATTAGGCTGTTCTATCCGGCCCGCGGAGCCGAAAGAGCGGAGGGTTCTCTTGCTCTCCCCTCCGCTCCTTCACCAGCAGTCCAAGATGAGAGTGCCAGCATGGTCAGGTTGCTTTTGTTCTGGCCCTCCGGTCCAGTTTAAGAACCCATGTGGCCCTGGAGTCAAAAAGTTTGCCCACCCCTGCAGTAGAGTATATTCAGCTATAAAAAGAAATAAAGTATTGGTACATGCTACAATATGGATGGATCTCAAAACACTATTTTAAGTCAAAGAAACCGAAAACTAAAGGTCACATATTATATGATCCTATTTATATGAAATTACCAGAATAGTTAATCCATAGAAACAGGAAGCAGATTAACAGTTTCCAGGGTTTAGGCAGTGGGAGGAACAGAGAGATTGCTTCCTGAGTGTAAGGTTTCATTTTGTGATAATAGAAAAATTTTGGAACTAAATAGAGGTCATGGCTGTAAAATATGTTCTACATTCCACTGAATTGTTCACCTGCATGTATAATACTTTCGACAATAAAGATTTAAAAAATAAAAATAAAATGGTTTGTTTTATGTTATGTGAATTTCACCTCACTTTTTTAAAAAGTCAGGGAAAGCAAAGTCTTCTTTGCTAGAAAGGAGACCAGCAAAGAAGACTGAGAAGCAGCAGCCAGAGGGGCACCAGGAACAGCAGAATGGTGTGGTATCCTGGCATCCAGGCATAGCAAGTGCTTCAAGGGAATAGGGTGATGAACTCTGTGAAATGCTGCAATAAGCCATGCATGGTGAGGACTGAGGTTGGACTTAGTGGTGTGGAAGTAGCTAGTGAACCTTCAGTAGAACAGTCTTGGTGGATAATGGCTACACAAACTTGATCAGGGGTTATTCAAGCATTCGAGAGGCGGGAAATTGGAAATAGGAAGTAGAGACAACACTCTGAAAGAGTCTGTAAGAGGAATGGGGCAGTATCTGGAGAAGGATTGGGTGATGGAAGAAATAACTGCATGTTTTGAAGGTGATTTTAAAACTTTGACTCATTCCTCTCTCCACCCCATAATTACTCAAAAATTGATGGGAGGCTTTACCATTGGAAAGGGAATGCACTTGCAGACCAATCCATCACTCTAACCTACTATTATCACTTAGGGAGGCAACACATTCAGTGAGCACAATTATAGAAGTGCAAGATGACTGAGTGACATTTGTGTATGGAAAAGGTACACAGCATGCATATGGACATATACTCTATGTATATGGCCCTGATGAGGAAGAGTACAGATAGATACGGTATTTTAATTGTGTATCATGATGGTTTTTTTGGCATTGTACTAGATTTGGGCTGGCTTGTTGATACTAGAAAATACTGCTGGCTGCAAATACTAGCTAACAATAGATTAATATTTGTGCTGCAGAATGAAGTTGTAGACGGTGTTTTCATTAAGGTTTTATTGGCATGTTTAAGGACCCATCATGGAAGAGCATGACCATGAGCTAGGATAAGAAGCCAGCCTTGAATTGGTGCACAAATCTAATTAGAGCATGGTCCTAAAATGACAGAGTGGAGGCTTTGAAAATAAAATGATTATTTTCAGCCTAGAAGCAGAGCTGACTTGTTTTGTGTTTGGGAGGTTTTCATGCGAATGGGTTTTATAGTGAGATAAAGAAATGGAAATAGCATAAAGTGCATTGGATAAGAGAAATCAGGCTCAGAGTACAGACAGTTCTTTAGAGGAGTTATCAATGACAGGAAATAAAGGATGGAGTAGTTGGATAAATGCATAGAATAAATGAGATGTTTGTAAAGGTGAGTTTTATAAGTTAAACCTGTTCCTTTCCCCACTCATAATTTCTCAAAAATTAATAGGTCAGTGCAATAGCAAATCAATATCCTTCACTCTCCCCTAATAGCACCATGTTAGGGCAATAACTACGGCCCTTGCTGTCCCTCTAATTTGAAAGATTAAAATTGTCAACATTTGTTTCTCAAAATAGTAAGAACACAGCTTTCAAAAACCTTCATGTCAGCCTGGCCAATGTGGCTCAGTGGTTGAGTGCGGACTTATGAACCAAAAGATCAAAGTTAGATTCCTGGTCAAGGCACATGCCTAGGTTGTGGGCTCAATCTTCAATGGGGGGCGTGCAGGAGGCAGCCAAGCAATGATTCTCTCTCATCATGGATGTTTCTCTCTCTCTCCCTCTTTCTTCCTCTCTGAAATCATTTTTAAAAATCATTTCCCAAATTTGTGGATTTTCCCCTGATCGTTTCTCAAGTAAGAAGGGACACAAGTGCTGGGCACATTAGCTGGCACAGCGGCTGGAAGAAGGGATAGCCAAAGTGGGGCTATCATCCAGTGACTGATGGATTCACTGGTTGATCCATTCATTTCAGAGGCTTGGGTGACAGCAAACCACAAGGACACGTTGTTACAGACATCCTGAAGCCACTTCATCTCTCCATGAGGAAAAGCACAAGGAGCGGGATGCATAGGGAGGCGACCTGCCAAACATCTGCATTTAATTTGTCAGCAGCAGTGACCACCCAGGGGGCATCGGCTTCTTCCCAGGGAAACTCGATCACACCAGCATGAGGTACCTTCACTTCCTAGAGAAAAAATTATACCTTTGGTCAAGCCGAAAATTCTGCTTTGGAAAGAGTTGCCCGAAGTGTTGTCCCTGCTTCAAGTTCCAGAAAGAGTTTTAGACGAAAACTTTCTAAGCCCAGTAGTTTCCCCTCTCCCGTTACTGGAAAGTTCTGGAAGGGGCAGGGGAGATGAGTTGTGTCCATTGTGGGGCAAGTCAGTCAGTCAGGAGTTCACGAGATCTTGTGTTTTGTGTCCAGTTTGCTGAATCCATTGTCATTTGAGACCAGAGGATACAAATTGGGTGTGTTCCGGGAAGGACTCAGAACTATATCCCTTTAGGTCAGTGCTTCTCTCGGTCATACAGAAAAGCCATGTGGGATTTGGATAGAGACCCAAGTGATAGGCATGGTGCCTCACATGCCACTAACCAGCCCAGAAAGCCTGCACTGTCCTCTGCTCCACTTAACCTTTATATCAAATTCTGTTTCCTTTACACTTGCATCAGCACTTCCACACTGTATTCCTTCTCTTCTTCTTTTTTTTAAAAATATATTTTATTGATATTTTTACAGAGAGGAAGGGAGAAGGATAGAGAGCTAGAAACGTTGATGAGAGAGAAACATCAACCAGCTGCCTCTTGCACACGCCCCACCGGGTATGTGCCCACAACCAATGTACATGCCCTTGACCGGAATCAAACCCGGGACCTTTCAGTCCACAGACCGACACTCTACCACTGAGCCAAACCGGTTTCAGCAATTCCTTCTCTTCTTGTGTAACAATGTGTTCTTTGCCCATCTTTGCCCACTTACACATTAGGTCCAATGCTGAGCCTAAATTCCTTGCCATGATTTTGATTGAATTTACTTGCATTTTCTGTTTTTATAGCATTTCCTCCTGTTAGACTCTAGCACCAGAAGGCAATGTCTTATTGTTATTCCATTACATTTTAATTAAATGGTCTCCTGCCCACTGCCCTGCCTACACCACAGCCTTAAGGGTAGAATTCAAGGGCCTTGTCTCTTTCATCTTCAAGCCTATTGTCATGCCTAACCTGTATTAGCATTCAGTAAGTGTATATTGAATTAGTGAATGAATAGATAAATGAACAAATAAACTAATGAAATGAATGAATTGGCAAAGCTTTCCACACCAGCCTGGTAGAGTTAGACTGTAGACCCCGACACCAGGCTACCTTGGGTTTGAATCCTAGCTTCATCTCATATTGGGTACCATGATCTCTCTTTGCTTTAGTTTCCTCATCTCTAAAATGGGTGACTAGTAATATCAACCTCTCAAGTGCTATGAGAATTACTAGGAGTCATCAAGCAGGAAGAACTTCTCATGGCATGTATTGACTATATAAGGATTAACAATTTTTATATCTCTTCACTCCATGCCCCCTACTCTGTGTTTGAGCCACATCCACTCTCATCACCAATGCTTTGGGGATGTCCCCCCACCTCCTGGAATATGGTTGCCCCTTTTTTTTATTTATCATGCTCTACAACTTCTAGTTAAAAAATGTCCTTGGCTTCCACAGTCTGTGCGAGCTGCCCCAACCGTGGCCATGGACGGCTCCACATACATACTTCTGTCAAAATGCTCATATTATTTTGTAACCAGCTATTGTCTGTCCTTCCCACAAAAATGTGAGCTCCTGTAGGGTGGGGCCACTTTCTTTCATCTGTAGATCCCTAGTGGGGCCATGGGCGATATTGGACCTCCCCAAATGTTGGACATTGAGGAGTGTCTGGACCACAGTGACACTTCTGGGTAAGAATATCTCCCTGTGTTTGACTCTGACTACGTTTTTGAGGTATTAACTGGATAAAACACTAAAGAAGCTTTCCTCCAGGAGTAACTAGAAGATTCAAAAGACTGAAAGCTGAAAGATAATATGTGAATTACGAGGATCCAAAAGAATGTGAAAGCTAGCCAGCAACTTATCAAATGCCAAGTGCAGTAAATTGAATAAAACCAGAGGCTATGAGAGGCAGTTTGAAAGTGATATGTTTGGTTGGTGGAAGGAGACAGTAGCCCAGGCTGCACTGTGCTGGTGAACTTTCAGCAAGCTTTTCAACCTTCAAAACTCCTCTCAGACTCAGGGTGATGTTATCAGATATGGTCTATTATCAGAATCCCCATCCCCAGAGCAGAAAAGAAACATTAAATATGTCCATCATGTGTACAGAGAAAAAAATCTGTGCCCTAGGGTTAGGTACACAAGTTTGGAAGCCAGGATATCTGAATTTCTCTAATATCAGTATTTATTTTTTTTTGGTGCCTTTGACCAAATTTTAAACTCTTTGGTTCATTTCTCACCAGAGTATTTTGGTTTTGGTCATAAAGAGTACATTGTTTAGTGATGTTTTTGCAGTAATTAAGGTAAAGAAATATTTTTATCACTGTTAAGGTTATTTATTTAAATATAATTAATATCACAAAGCAGGTAAGACTGAGGGCTGCAGAGATGCAGTTCACATGCCACCTCTACCACTTCCAGACCTTGGACGAGGTGCTCTGACTCTCCAAGCTGCAAAGTTTTAACTATAAAGTGGGCGGCCATTATTAGGGTTGTTGTGAGGTGAACAGACAACAATGTTGTATATTTACCTCATTGATGTACACTGGGCCAAAGGGACCAGAAGCCTGTGATGGTCTCTATCAGGGACCTGTGTCTCTTTACTCTCCAAAAAGACGACATGGCCAAGAGATAGGCAATGCTTCCCTATACAGGTTTAGCCAGTTGTTTCTTTTAATTAATGTTAGGGAGGCTGGCGTCAGCTGAAAGGTCCAAAGACAGAGAATATGTACAGTATAACATGATCATTCTCAGCCTTGGTTCTCTAGTAGGAGCCACTCAGAGCTTTGGAACAACACCAGTGTCTGAGCTACACCCTAGACCCATGGTCAGCAAACTGTGGCTCACGAGCCACATGCTGCTCTTTGGCCCCTTGAGTGTGGCTCTTCCTCAAAATATCACAACCTGGGTGAGTCTATTTTGAAGAAGTGGTGTTAGAAGAAGTATAAGTTTAAAAAATTTGGCTCTCCAAAGAAATTTCAGTCGTTGTCCTGTTGATATTTGGCTCTGTTGACTAATGAGTTTGCCGACCACTGCCCTAAATCAATTAAGTCAGTCTTTTGCAGTGGACACCTGGACTTCAATATATTTTTAAAGGTACCCAGGTTCTTAGAATGCGTAGCAAAGGCTGAAAGGAATTGTGATGATTGCTTGATGTGATGAGAAGAACCTCCTAGACAGACCAAAAATAGTTCAAAACTGGTTTGATTGGAAGTTCCTCAAAGAGTTAAAGATAATAGATACAGAGGCACATAAGCATCAAACAGACTGTCAAACTACAGCGGAACACAGAGTGTTGGGGGGTGGTGGAGGTAAGAGATCAACTGAAGGACTTGTATGCTTGCATACAAGCATAACCAATGGATGCAAGACACTGGGAGGGGAGGAGGGGAGGGAAAAGGCATGTGCCTGGGGGTAGGGGAGGCAGGGGGAAGGTCAATGGGAAAAAGTAGACATATGTACTACTATTTGTAATACTTTAAACAATAAAATAAAAGAAAAAGAAAAAGAAAAGTTAAAGATAGTTACCACATGACCCAGCAATTCAACTCCAAGGTGTATACCCAAGAGAACTGAAAACATATCAATGTGAGACTTGTACATGAATGTTTATAACAGCCAAAAAGTGGCAACAACTCAAATGCCCATCAATTGTAAGTGGGTAAAAAAATGTGGTGTGTCCATACAGTGCAGTATTTTTCAGCCATAAAGAACAATGAGGCAGTGATTCATGCTATAACATGGATGATACTTGAAAATATGCTAACTGAAAGAACCTAGACATAAAAGACAATATATAATATGATTCCATTTATATTAAATGCCCCAAATAGGCACATCTATAAAGACAGAAAAGAGATTAACTGTGTTCAGGGGCAGGTAGGAGGGGCCTGGGGCATGACTACTAATGGGTAAAGGGTCTCTTTGTGGTGATGAAATATCCCAAATTTTATAGTAGTGATGGTTACACAACCTTGTGAATATACTAAAAAAAATACTGAACTGTATACTTTAAAAGAGCGAATTTTGTAGCATGTAAATTTTAATTTTAAAAAATCTAGGTCGAATCCTTGCTGTTTGCGTAACAGGGTCATGGGAATTATTGAAACTACTTGAACCCCAAATGTCTCTCTTCTGTAAAATGGAAGAGGGCTTCCACCAAGGATGAAGAAAGGAAGAAATTTGATGATGTTTGTGGGGCCCCTGCGCATGGTCTGCCCTCAACACATGGGAGTGTGCTGATCCCTTCACTCCCTGCCCAAATCCCGGGGAAGAGCCCCATGAGGACACCAATAGACTGATGTCCAAAGGAGAATTAGAAAAGGGTGGTTACTGCCCAGTCACCCTTCCCCAGTTGGATGCCATCTTTATAAGCTTGTGTGGGTCTCATGAAAGTTATGCTGGATGGTATGGACTCAATGTGTCTCCCAAAAATTAATGTGTTGAAGCACTTACCTGCCAATATGGTGGTACTTGAGATGGGAAGTAATTAGGATTAGAGGAGGTCATGAGGGTGGGGCCCTCATGATAGGAAAAGTGCTTCTATAGCAAGAGACATCAGAGAGCTTGCTGTCTCTGTCATGTGAGGACACAGAAGCACGCAAGCCAGGAAGAAAGCCTTGCCCAGGAACCAGATTGGCTGGCACCTTGATAATGGACTTCCAGCCTCCAGAACTGTGAATAAATGTCTGCTGTTTAAGCTACCTAGTCTGTTATATTTTGTTTGGGCAGTCCAAGCAAACCAAGGCACTGCAGTAGAATCAGGAAAAAATGTTTGGAAAGATGACACATTCATCAAAGGTCAAGTGCATGAAACCGTCTGCAGCAATATCATGGTTAAATGATTGACTTTTCTTTTTATTAAATTGTAGTATCCCCTTTTTAGCCATGTGGCTGTGAAGCCCTTCAGAAGACAAATAACTGAAAACATATTGTCTTTTTCTAAAATGGGAAGAGTTACAATTGAAAGCTGTAAGATGTGATTATTTTCCTTATTGTAAAGGAGCTGTCAGATCGAGGTTCTGATTAGCTAAGGGGTTTGAATTCTGATTGGATAAGGTGAGAGCAGCATGCTCATTTAAGTCATCGCCATTTCTCTACTCAATCCTGGAGAATGTCCAAGCTTTATCTCTCAGTGTTTTCAATCTGTAGGACTCAGAACAAGAAAATAGGATTCTGGGGAATTTCATGAGTTATTTTCTATTATGCATTATTGTTAAAATACTTCTAACATTCCTTATATTCTTTATTAATTACTAGAGGCCTGGTGCACAAATTTGTGCCTGGGTGTGTTCCCTCAACTTGGCCAAAGATTGGGTTGATTGGGGTCAATAGGGTCAGCAGGCTGGGGAGGGACTGCAAGAGGCCTCCAGGGCATGTCTGGCACTCTTGCCCAGTCCTGATCAGCTGGACCCTAGCAGTAAGCTAACCTACCAGTTGGATCATCTGCCCCCTGGTGGTCAGTGCACATCATAGTGACTGGTTGAGCAGTCAACTGCACTATTGTCTGAAAGGTCGGCCAATTGGTTGGCCAAAAAACATAATTCACTTTTATTATATAGGATTATAGATACCAAAACCGTTTAAATACAAAATTTTTAGTTTACCATTATTTACAAAGAATTGTGTCCTGTAACAAACATTCAAACACTGGAATGCTGGCAAGTATAGTTAGGTAGAATACAAATAACCTTACATTCAGATCTCCTTATTAGATTACCAACACGACCCAGAGTCATACATGGAAATTACCAACTGGGGGCTTATTTTGACTCAAAAATTGTCACTTTTTGAACATCAGTCATATGATTTGTATAAAGCATACTATACATATCAATTCATTAATATTTACATTGAACACACATGGCAACCGCTGCAAAGGAAGGCTGAATGATCGGCTCATGACCACTTTTCTATTCTCCTGTCCCAGTTCCTAAAATGCTGACCCTGTCCTTTGACTCCATGCATTAGTTCCCTGCTCTTACTTTTGACTTTGTGTCAGTGGCTTTCATGAAGCCAGTTAAGTCTCTATGTTGATTGTTCAGTTTTAATTCTCGGGGGAGAATTATAATACTTTTTCTTATTTCCCCAATGTCTCAACTAATTTTTCTTGGAATTTGGGTTTTAGAAACACATGCATTTTCTAAGAAATGCCAAGAGGGAATTTGCACATGTCAGTGCTAATTGTGATAAGGCATGGCCTGGCTGACTTTTGACTCCGGCCAGATGAGGCAGGCTGAGAGATGCTGCGACCTGGAGGGAAAGCAGCATGCTTACTGGGTGGGGCTAGCTTCTGGGGGATAGACTCAGCTTCCGGTGCGAGAAAAAGCTGTTCTTGTTTGCAAGTCTGACAGGTGGTGAAGGCCACTAAACATGCATCTGGCAGGCCTGTGACTACAGGGGGTATACAATGAGTGGCCAGGTTATTATGACCTTGGAACACATAATAATATGGCCACTCAGTATATATTAGAGGCCCGGTGCATGAATTCGTGCATGGGTGGGGTCCGGCCAGCCTGGCCAGGGGAAGGGAACATGGGAGGTTGGCTGGCCTGCCCACTGGTCGAACTCATGGTCGAGGGGACAATTTTCATATTAGCCTTTTATTATATAGGATATATGCTGAGTGGCCAGATTATTATGCGTTCAGAGATCATAGTAATCTGGCCACTGAATGTAACTGGCCAAGGGTCCCAGTTGCTGAACTCTGGAATCAATGGCAGGCCACTCCCTCCCAATGACTAAATGATGAGGGGATATTAAGATAGGCCCGATTCTGAGAGACATAGTACCCCTTTGGTAGATGACTTTGGTTAAGATGCCCTGATAGTTTTCCCAAATCTTCATAACCCTGAAGGGGGAGACTAGGAGCTTCTATCTTCTTTTCTCTTCTTCACTGGGAGTCATTGGACATCACAATCTGAATGCTCCCCCAGCCTTCTCCCCTTCTCATCCTAGTTCTGTCACACAGGCATACTCTCTAATGAAATCCTTGCACGCTTTATCCTATCCCAGCACTTGCTTCTCAGAGGACGTGAACTAACACAGGTAGATTTCAGCACCCAGCCATCATGGCTATAGCAAACAGGGATTAGGAGATCTAGTGGAGTGTCTGAAAAATGGGACATGTTCATTGGTAATGGAGATTTTCAGCAATCTCAGCAGCAGGCTAGCAGGAGATTGTAGGAATGTTCTTCCTGAATTCATGGGGAGCAAGAGAGTATAGCTCTACACCACTCTAAGTACCAAAAGGAATGAAGAGAATATATTCTTAAGGAGACTTAGCTCGTTCCAATTACTGAGATATAGATCAAGCCCAAGAGGTGAGTCAGGCCAAAACCAGTTTGGCTCAGTGGTAGAGCGTCGGTCTGTGGACTGCAAGGTCCCGGGTTCGATTCCGGTCAAGAGCATGTGCATTGGTTGCGGGCACATCCCCAGTGGGGGGTGTGCAAGAGGCAGCTGGTCGATGTTTCTCTTTCATCGACGTTTCAAGCTCTCTATCTCTCTTCCTTCCTCTCTGTAAAATATCAATAAAATATATTTTAAAAAAAGAGGTGAGTCAGGTAGCCACAGGTGAGGTGACATACTGGGAAAATAGAAGAAACAAAGTTATAAGAACAGGGGGCAAGATCAGAGCCAAAATGGCAGCCAAATAAGTAGGAAAGGATTTCTTAGGTATTAAACCAGAATTCTTTAAATCCTCCCAACAAAGATAAAGGTTGGTTCTAGAAACTAGCACAGGATTGAACCTTCCGTTATGAGGAACTATATTTGTAGGTACCTGGAGGACTCAGCAATGGGAGAGGATGAAGCGACTGAGACTCCTGTTGAGCAGAGTAAACATTCATATGTCATGAAGAATGGGACCACCCATGGAGATGACTCTGGCACAGTTATTTCACTGACTGTTCCCGGGATCTGGGCTGGTTTGTGAGCGAATAGATCTAGGGGCCAGGGCAGCAGTGGAGTGAAAATGTCCAGTGGTTTGAACTGCTTTTTGCAATTGGAAGTATGTTGTTTGAAAATTATCCAAGTTACAGTCTGGCTTTAACATGTTTTGGCTGATTGATATGTATAATATTTGCAGAACTATTCATTCCTTTATTCACTGGACAACTATATACAAAGCTAATATGGAAAGATGTTCCATTGTAAAGATATTTATATCTGTGTTATAACATTAATTATTCGCATCAAAAAATGTATTTGCTTTGTGGAAAGTCTCAAGAAACCATGAAAAATTAAGTGTTGAAACAGCCAGTGTTATCCAAGATCATCGGACTTTAATGTAATGAGAATATACAGTAAATGAGAGGCTTTTAAATAGGTAACTTTATTCATTTTTATTGAGTATCCCTATAGGGGGAAAAAAATAAAAGATTCTGGCATATTTTCCCCAAGAAAGGGATACTGGCAGCATGAAATTTGAATTTGTTCTCTAAAGAAACCTGCAGGCCAATGGTTCTCTAACTTACGTCACTGTTGTTATGGATGACCAAATTTGGCATTGTTATTCTGGAAACAGATCTTGTGAGAAATTATAATCCAAAAACCAGGACAAAAATGGAAATGAAATCTCCTGATTTAAATGCAAGCTGAAATTCCACTCTCTTTTTAAAAATTTCTTTATTGATTAAGGTGGAGAGATCAACCAATGAAAGTCCATTTTTAGTTCACTTATCCTCACTCTTGCTGGCCATGTGTCATGAATAAGAAAAAAGAATGGTGAAATTGTGTTAGGTCAATGCACAGATTTGCAATCTAACATATTTACATTTTGAAAAGCTGAATGAAATAAATTGAGAGCATTCTTCCACTTAACAGTGGAGATATGAAAATATTATGAGGTTTTAGAAAAGCTGCTCTCCTAGTGTCAAGGCAAAGGCTAATCTTATTCATGGATTTCAGGCTGTCTGTCTCTGTGGTCTTCTCCAGACCAGGTTAAAGAAAACCTGCATGCCATTGTCATATCCTGGCTTTAACATAAAGCTGCCTTTGGAATTGTGGATGTATGTGGGTTATGATGATTGCCTTCAGTGTCTCAATGGTATTACCAAATGTTATGCCCAAACCGATGGCCTAATGTTGTATTCTGAAAGGCAAGCCTGATTTACTGCCATGTCTGAGACTTTTATTGGAACAGGATACTGTGTTTTCTTTCCAATGACTGCACGAGAACTATATGCTCTCTCAGAATTAGCCCAAGACACCTATAAAGCTACTTTCAAGTGTTTATAAGATTGGAATCAAAACATGAGATCATAAGTCTTTGGCTGCAAATATCATTATTTGTTTAAATGTCCTGTTCTGTCTTCTTACAATATCAGGAAACTGCTTCTATGCATTCACTAATAGCACAACTGAAATAAAATTAAAAACTAGCAGGCTCTATGTCTGCCTGAATTAGATATCTGTGTGGGTTTAACTTCACTGAAAGGCTGTGAAAAGGAAAAATAAAATTTCCAAGCCTTTATCTCACACTGATTTACCTTAAGTTAGATGATATTTAATTTATTCTCTCAAAATTAATTGGACACCTACCACATGCAAAGATAGAATAACATGACATCAAGAGCTAAGACACCATCTCTTCTCAGGGGGTTCGCACAATAAGTGTGGAGTAAAGTACCCGAATTACTTTAGGACAAAGCATAAAAATCGAGACATGTGTCACTAAGCAGGGACAAAACACAGCTGCCATGTGGCTGTATAGAGATGACATCTTCCCCAAGAAAGACCTATGGATGGCTTGGCTCTGCCATGGGCACTGATAGGACAAGTGCACTTGGCTCCAACAAAACTGGTACCCCAAACATATCTACTCTCTTGGCCTATCTAAGTCCTATTCATCTCTAATATTTCAAAATAACCATAAATTCCCTCAGGACTCTCCCCTGACTTCATAGCACTCTGTATTTCTTGTATCACAGTACTTATCATGCCTTAATCATGAGTGCCTGCTTAATTATTTGATTCTCCTAATAAAGTATTAGCTCTATGAGGACAGAGACTTAAGCGGTCTTGCTTACCATGGTCTGACATAGAACCTACACGTGATAAGAACCAAATAAATAATTAATTGAGTAAACCTATAACCTATGCTAATTACATAGAAAGCTTCCTGTTAAAGCTGTCATGAACAGTTGAGCAGTTTGTGTACTGTACAACTCCTGGGGGCACACTATTCACTTCAAAGACTCTGTAAATGGTTCTCCCTGGGGTTGAGCAGTGTATAACCAGTACAGTTTTACATGATGGTTTTTCCTCCCATCTGCTATGTATTGCACCCAAATTTTTCTTTGTTGAGTTAGTTGAAACATAGACTTTTAGTGTCTAATAAAATCCAGAAATTGCATTTTAGCCTGCATGTCCAATGAAACTCAATAAAAATTCCTTGGAACAACTGCATATGACTTACAAATTTAACATTTGCATGGCCCTTCATAAGGATTAAGGTCTTGGAATCTAGTATAGCAGGAAATTGTTTGTCATTAAAGAAGGTATTCTGGTGGTGGTGAGGGGATATGTTCAAACAAAGGAAATTAAGACAGCCTTGAGTGAATCAACATTCTTGTTCTTTACTTGCTTTATCCTGTTAAGAACAAGCAATCCCCTCCATCTCAAATCTTTTAAAAAATAAATTTAAAAACAAAGAAAGAAAAGATGGGCATGAAGAAGAAAGGAAGAAAGAGAGAAAGGAAAGGGAAAGAGAAAGGAAGGGAGGAAAGGCCGGAGGGAGGGAGGGGGGGAGGAAGGAAAGGAAATATAAAGAAATAAAAGATGAGTTTGCAATATCCCAGAATAGATGAACAAAAAAGAAATTCAGGATGATTATGAAAAAGTTAGAATTTTAATACTTATGTGCTTTTCTTTATGCAATGTTATCTAGGTCAACTAATGTCGATTTCTCTTTTGTGTGTTTGTTTGGTTGTTTGTTTTGTTTTGTTTTGTTTCGTTTCTCACACACAGGAGCAGAGTCTGTCTCACTGGCCAAATCATCGGCCATTGATGTTAAAGCCATTATCACCAACTCATGCGCCAGGAGATATCTACTGACACTATGGCTCAGAATATTATTCATTGGCTAAGACTTGGCATTTTTGTCATCTGGTAAGTGCAGCATCTTGAGGTAATATTTGCCAGTTACTCTCAGCTTTATATATCGTACTCTGCAGGAGTGCTTTCCTGTATTTCAAGTTGTTCTATCTATTTTTTAAAAAGTGTGCTATTTCTTTAAGACTATTGATTTCCCTATATCAATTAGTAGCCTGATAAGTAGAATAGATGACTTATCTGTCCACAAAGGATTGGCTCTATTGTCTTTTCCTTGGCATAAGGCCTTTGAATAGTTCTGGTGACTTCAGGACTTGGTTTCCCTATTAATTCCATTCAGATCTCACTAACTCCTGAGCTCATTCTCCTGCTTACGGATATAAACTGTTATTTTGGCTTTTGAAGAATCAAATACAGATAAAGTTGGGAGGTTTTGATAGTACTCACTAGTTAAGTTGCTAATGTGGTATGATCAATATACACATATATTTATGCCAGTGCTAGTTTATAAATCCTCCTACTCTTCACCTATAGGATAATGCTTTTTCTCCTCTACTGTCTTGCCTCTTTATACCCAACAGCCATCTTTCAGGTGTCTGCTTCCTGAGATGCATGCCTGATGCTAAAAGCCTCCCTGAGAACTGTAGAACATTCTTCTCTGAGGATGGGACGAGAGCATTTCTATTTTTAATAAGGCACATCAGTACTGGTGACTTATGCCTTAGTTTATACCTCTCTCACATTGCCTATTTTTCTCATTTCATCATAGTTGTGTTCTAGTCTTACATATTTTGTAAAATATGTCCCTGGACAACAGGAACTAGATTCTATGCATCTTTAGTCACCAGGTGGTGTCCAGGGCAGTGTTCTGACCCGTGCTGTTCAATATGATAACCACATGTGTCTACTGAACAGTTGAAATGTGGAATGTGTGACTGAGGCAATGGATTTCTTATTTTATTTTTATTGATTTTTATTTAATTAGCCTTTCTTGGCTACCAGCTTCCTTATTGGACAGAGCTGCTCTAGGGAATAGGTAGATAGTCTTCAGTGCTGAGATGGTGAGCGTTTTCACTCTTCTTTTTTCTTCCCCAACATAGTGTCTGGCATATTATTTGTTTATTTATGATTTGTTTTTTGTTCGCCTGAACTGAAAAAAAAAAACGTTCAATCATTTTTATTTCCTTGGCTCTTTGTTTATTTTTGTTTGTGTTTTGGTATATTTAGCTTTTTTACTCCATTTAAAAACTTAGTTTCCATCCAGCATCTTAGGTCTGTCCCATGGGTCCTGCTGGTGACCCTCATGGACAACATAAAATTTGATCCACAACTTTCCATTTCTCTACACTTGATAGGGTTAAAAAAAAATACAAAACCTCCTTGGGAAGGAATCAGCAAATACTCACTGAAGGTTCTGGGTGATTTCTGTTTTGTTTTTTGTTTTTCTACCTGAAGGTTTTGATTTCACATTTTAAGTTCACATATGGATTGGCCAAACATTTCAAGTGTCACTTCCTTTCCCCGTGGCCAAACCTGAGGCTTAACACCCTTGCTAATTCAACTCTCCCACGAAGTAAGTTGGCATGCCAAGATAGGTACAGTGATGGGCCCATCTGATTAAAAACCCAACCATGTAGTTTAAAATGTCAGGCTGTTAAAATGTAGAACTAAATGAAGCAAGTAATCCGGGGATTTCCTAGCCAGGAGTACCAGATGCACACACCTGGGCCCCGTTTGTAGATGTTGACAGTGCCGCTCAGTTGTAATCCTTTCCAGCTGAGTCCTCTGGTAATGGACTGTGTTGGACGGTCTTTAGTTTGGATGGTTAACTTGAATGGCATCAAGAAGAAGAAGGTCGCATGGGTCTTAATTTTTAGGGATGTTTAACAAACACAATCTCCTCCTTCCAAAAATGACTTTAATTCTTTGCAGGGAGGGGCATTTTAAATAGTAGGGCAGCGGTTCTCAAACTTAGTGTGCCATGGAGGGCTTCTTAAACACAGATGCTGGCTGAAACCGGTTTGGCTCAGTGGTGGAGCGTTGGTCTGTGGACTGAAAGGTCCCAGGTTCGATTCTGGTCAAGGGCATGTACCTTGGCTACGGGCACATCCCTGGTAGGGGGTGTGCAAGAGGCAGCTGGTCGGTGTTTCTCTCTCATCGACGTTTCTAGCTCTCTATCTCTCTCCCTTCCTCTCTGTAAAATATCAATAAAAATATTGAAAAAAAACTAAAATTACATTATAAACACAGATGCTGCACCTTCCCCCCAGAGTTTCTGATTGGAAGGAGGTGCTGAGAATGTGCATTTCTACCAAGTTCCCCAGTGATGCTGCTGGTTCAGGGACCACATTTTGTGAAACATTCTCTTAGGGACATATATAGCCACCAGGAATCCTGAGTTTTCCAGGATGATTCTAATATCTTGTCATTTTATTGTTTTCTGCATGCTGTTTTTTAAAAAATCTGTAGCTTAATATGTGTACATTTGTCAGACATTTTATGAAAGTATTTTCATAAGTTAATTAATTTGACAAATATTCCCACCCTATGCTAGACACTATGTAGCTTCCATGGATACAGATGTGAACCAGACAGACCACATCTTACAGAGATTGTGGTAGTGGTGTGTTGCAAAGTAGACAAGTAAATGCAGTAGTGATAAGGTGCTAGGAGAGATGGAGCACCAGGGGCTATGTCAGCACCTAAAGGACATGTGATATAAACTTTGATGCTTGTCGGGGTCTTATTGGAGGAGGCAACATTTAAGTTGAGATTTAGCAAATAATAAGTAATTAGGTGTACCTAATAATGGGAGGAGGGGAGAAAATAAATCTGGAAGACTGGGGTGAACTGCATTATGGTACTCTGCAGGAAGTGAATGAGTCTCAGTGTGCCTAGAGCATAGAATTTGAGACACTATTAGGTGACTAGGAGGGATAAGTAGGCTCAGAACCACACCAAGACTGTGAGCTTGGTAAGGAGTTTGGATTCTTTCTCATAGCCTCAAGCCAAACTTCCTATCTTCCATATTCTTCATCATCTTTTTCATTTTGGAAAATATCATATCCCAGGAGAAAAAAGCAAAGATGAATTTTATTTCATTAAAATGGCCTGATAAATGTAGATCAAATAAGGACAACCAATGCTGTAATCAAAATACAACTTTATCTCCCACACTCTCTAAAGAACTTTATTTGGAAGGGTTGAATCTCTCCTGCCCCAAGATAGAAAAATGTCTGCTTAATCTTAGGTCACATGTAGTTTTTATAGTTATAGAAAGCTACAAACAGTCTTGGTTCACAAATCAGTATCCAATCCAGGATATTATTGAAAACTCTAAAAATGATTAAAAGGCAATACTTCATCACTTCCCAGGCTTGAAGTCTCCAGTGGAGGAAGAGGGCATGGACTTGGATTTCTTCTCTCCCCCAAACCCCAGTATGTTGGCCAGAGGGCTCAAGGATCTGGGCAAAGGGAGGAGTAGGAAATGGAAGGAGAAGGAACAGAGTTGGTCCCTTTGGAGCTAGCTTTGCTTTCTCCATGTCTGGCAGATGTTTAAAGCTGGTTCTTTATCATGTGGGATTTTTGGAACTCTCAGAGGACCTATGAATGAACCCTCTGACCTTGACCCTTTTGAGCTAGTCAGGTGCTTCTCTCTTTTATTTGGTCTCTTATGTTTTCTCCTTCCACCACCGCCATGAAGCAGATGCTCATAGCATCTTTCACTGTGTGCTGGTAATCTAGCTGATCTCCCTGCAGCTGGGATGAACACTCCACACATTCTGCCAGCATGCCACAGCTCAGTCTCAGCATCTCCTCGTTTGGCTTTGGGGGCTCTCTCCAAGGCAGAGGGAGACCCGTTAGGCCTTGAACAGCCACTGCCGTGAAGTGTGGGCAGGATGTTAATGCTCCCAGGAGTGGCCCTTATAAAATGGACAGTGAGAGTCAATAGATAAATTACTTTTGTTCCATTTCAGAAATGTGACATTTCTGATATATGTTCTGTTGGGTCCCCAGATGGTCTTGATCGGGCTTGAGCCCCAATTGCCCATATTGTTTACCATATAAGTAACTCATTCTTTTGTAGCTTTTTCTCCCTTGTCTCTTTCATGCTTCTCATTCCTTCTCTTCTGTTTTAAATATCACCTCTCAAATTAAGTTCTACTCAAGTTATTATGTCAGACTCTGTTTTCAGGAAAACCTCAAAGTGCGATACCCTGAGATTATTCTAGCCAATGGGAAAGCTAATTAGGACCCTAAACCATATCGCACTTATCTTTCCTGTGTTGCCTGTATGTTGGCCAAAGTAATCATTAATACATCACTAGACCTGCAAAACTCTGGGAATGTGAACCATCCCAATAGGCCAACCCAGCTCAATGTCCACAACCAAGCCTTAGCTTTATTATCAGGTAATTATTTCTCCTCAATCCTTGTAATAAGAACTGAAGTCTTACTCCACAGAGACATTGAACTAGAGAGGCTTCAGACTGGGGGTGCGCCTGGCACATTTTAAGATGGAGGTTAAGGTGAAATGCAGGCATGCATAAAGATATTGAAACCTAATTCTGTATCCCCACTTAGCCCCCTGCATCTGCATGGATCCAAGAACATCAAGGCCAAGTTGAGAATCCATGATATATGATTGGAGGTCATCAAAGGAAGAAGCTAGTGGGCTATCCAGTTGCCTTATAGGAAGCTCACTAGTTGCCAAGACTCATAACTGCCTCCCTGGCTCCACACAGAGCTTACAATCAGATTTCTAGCACTTCACTCAAGAAGCATAGCAGCCCTGGATAATAAGACATCAAGGAATAGCTTCTAATGCGCACATACAAAAAGGAAATAAATTACATAAAAAGCAGGAAAATAATGTAAAAAGCTATGATTGTTATCCTCAGAGATAAGGAACATATTGAATCAAACATGAACTATATATTATAAAAGAGGAAGAATCAGAAAGATTCTCTTGGAAACTAAAAATATGAAAGTTCCTTCCCTATCGCCCTGCCTTCCAATGTTTTTAATAGAGTGGTTGGGAGAAATTTTCAAGTAAATCTCACTAGTAGTGAAAAAATGTCAAAGAGAAGCAATGTGAAAAAAATAAGAAATTAGAATATTAATCTGGGAAGTCTTATAAATCTCACTAATCAACATTCCAGAAATTAAAATCAGATAAAGCAGTTTGGAGAATATTTCAAAGAGCTGTATCAGTCAGGGAACACTGGCTATTGTAACAAATAAACTAATACACATCAGTGGCTTACTAAACTAAAATACATTTCTGGCTCACATAATATTCCTGGTTACCATGATGCTGTTTCTCTCCTCGTGATTACTAAGCACCCAACACTTCTGTCTTGTGGCTCTACCATCCCAGCACCTTGGTATTATCTTCATCCATCTGACAAATGAAGGAAAAGAGAATAGAACCATCTATCCATTTCCTCATTGTCTTCACCTGGCGTAACATGGCACTTCTCCTAGTGTATTAGAGAAAGCTTATCGTCTTGCCTACCTGGTTACGAAGAGAGAAGAATATTCTGGAGGGCTGGAGGGGGAAAAACAAAATTCCATATTCTTTCTGAGTCCATTTGGGTTGCTATAACAAAAATACTACATACTTGGTGCCTTATAAACAGCAGAAATGTATTGCTTACAGTTCTGGGTGCTAGAAGTCCATAAGGGGACCAGCATGGTTGGATTCTGGTAAAGGCTCTCTTCCAGTTTGCAGACTGCCAACTTCTTACTATGTCCTCATATTGTGAATGGTGAATGGGCCATGAATGGGGCCAACAAGCTCTATGGAGCCTCTTTTGTAAGGACACTAATTCTATTGATAAAGAGTCTACAATCATGTCCTAATCACTTCCCCAAGGACACACCTCCTAATATCATCCCTTGGGGATTAGGATTTCAATGTGTGGATTTTGAGAAGACACAAACATTCAGACCATAGTAAAAGGGAAAAAACATAATTCCAGTGGGAGTTTAGCTGTGTCTGCCACAAAATTCAAGAAAGATTTCTAGAGCTCAAGCATATGAATCTCCAGATTGAAAAGACCCAACAAGAGGCGTAATTCAAAGAATAAAAGGACTCACATCATAGTATATCTTTTTTTTTTATTTATTCCCCCCCCCATTGCTCCCCTTCACCAAGTTTCCATTCAATTCTCTGCCCTTTCCCCATCCCCCATTGTCCTCATCCATAGGTGCAGTTTATGTTCAGTCTCTTCCCGCCCCACTCCACTCCCCATTTCCCCGAGAATCATCAGTCCACTCCCCTTCCATACCTCTGATTCTATTATATTCACCAGTTAATATTGTTCATCATGATTTTTACTTCCCTTGGTTTTTAGACTCACTTGTTGATAGTTACGTGTTTGTTCATAATTTTTATCTTTATTTTCTTCCTCTTCCTAAAGAACCCCTTTTAACAGTTCATATAATTCTGGCTTGGCAGTGATGAACTCCTTTAGCTTAAATTTATTTGTGAAGCTCTTTATCTGGCCTTCGATTCTGAGTGATAGCTTTGCTGGGTAGAGTATTTTTGGCTGTAGGTTCTTGTTATTCATCACCTTGAATATTTCTTGCCATTCCCGTCTGGCCTGCATGGTTTCTGTTGAGAAATCAGCTGACAGTCGTATGGGTGCCCCTTTATAGGTAACTACCTGCTTTTGTCTTGCTGCTTTTAATATTCTCTCTTTGTCTTTAGCTCTTGGAATTTTAATTATGATGTGTCTTGGTGTGGTTCTTTTTGGATTCCTTTTGTTTGGGGTTCTGTGTGCTTCCTGGACGTGTAAGTCTATTTCTTTCACCAGGTGGGGAAAGTTTTCTGTCACTATTTCTTTCAATATGTTTTCGGTATCTTGCTCTCTGTCATCTTCTGGGATGCCCATAATTCTGATGTTGGTTCGCTTGAAGTTGTCCCAGAGGTTTCTTACATTATCTTCAACTTTCTGGATTCTCTTGTCTTCTTGCTTCTGTGGAGGAGTGTCCTCTGGCTCTTTGTGTTGCAAATCTTGGACTTGATTCTTGCAATCTTCCAATCTGTTTTTAGGACTCTGAATAATATTATTTATTTCAGAGATTGTATTCTTTATTTCTAGTTGACCTTTTATTATTTCTTGTTGACCCTTTATTATTTCTTGTTGATCCTTTATTATTTCTTGTTGATCGTTTTTCATATCCTCATAGGTCTCATTTATTTTATCGGCCTTTTCTAGGAGATTGTTGAACAACCTTATAAGCGTGGTTTTGAACTCTATATCCTGTCGCTTTTTGTCCTCCATTTCTTTCGTTTGTGATCTGTTTCCTCGTTTCGACATTTTCGCTGCTTCCCTGGGTTGGTAGGTTGGGAGGATCAGCTGTGTCTATGCCAGGAGACAACCTTATTCCACTAGACTTGGGAACCTGCAAAAGCCTCTCTGAGTTCAGCTTGGATGGGGCGGAGCTTCAGGGTGGAGCCTACAGCCTTGGCTTCCGGTTAGCCCAGCCCTCTGAGGTTCCTGAGTCTCAGTGTTCCTCAGTGTCCTTTGGTACTCGCTGCCAGCACCTCTAAGAGAAAGGCGCCCTAGAGCTTCGCCCGCTACCAGACAGTGTAGTCTCTCCCCCAACAAGCCCACAACTGGGGTTCAGAGCAGTTGGAAGTGGGGTTAAGAACAGTCCGGAGCTTATGTCTCCTTCCCGCTAGGGCAATCTCGCGGCCCAATCAACAGTCTGTCCTCTGTGCGCGCAATGTGCGTGACTCAGGGGCTCTGCTTTTCACTCCCCTGAGCTTCTGCCTTACAGCCCAGATTCCCCCTGTATGAGGCTGGAGCCCAAGGGTCTTGCCCAGGGCTGGGGTTCAGTGCAGTCAGAACTGGGGCTCAGCACAGTCCTGAGCTTTTGAGTCCTTCCCGCTGGGGCAATTCAGCAGCTCAGCGAACAGTCCGTCCTCTGGGTGCAATGTGCACGACTCCGGGGCTCTGCCTTTCACCGCTGAGCTTCCGCCTTACAGCCCAGATTCCCTCTGTATGAGCCTGGACCCCAGGGTCTCGCCCAGAACTGGGGTTCAGTGCAGTCGGAGTTGGGGGTTCAGCACAGTCCGGAGCTTTTATCTCCTTCCCGCTGGGGAACGCCAGCCAGGCACTCAGCCGCCCCTCCTCTCCGGCTCCGTCCTCTCCCTGCGCGCGCACCGGGCCTCCGTACCTTAGACTTTTACAGCTCCTCTGGTTTTCCTTCTGGTTTTCTCTTTCCTTCTAGTTGTAGAATTTCCAGTCAGTCAACTTTCCTGTAGTTCTGGATAGTGTCCACTCTATATTTTAGTTGTATTCTTTAAATTGTTGAGGGCGGCTGCAGTTAGGCTTTTACCTCTGCCGCCATCTTGTTGTATCTCTCCACATCATAGTATATCATTGTGAAATTATAGCACATAAACAATTAGAAGATACTAAAATCTTCTAGGGAGGAAACTGAGTTCCTATATGAAAGATCAGCAATGAAAACTCTCTTCGACTTAAAAATTCTGGTTGCTGGGGGGAAAAAAATGGAGCAATGATTTCCAAAATTCTGGGGAGAAATAATTTCCAACCTAGAGTTTTATACTAGTCAAACTATTCATTTAAAAGAAGAGTAAAACAATGTCTCTGTTCATAGCAAGTTTGTGGAGTATGGGTCATACTACAGTACACCAAGAAAGAAGTAAAATCCTGGAAACAGGAGATGTAACATAGGATAAAAAGAGAAGGGTCATGGTAAAGATAAGTTTAAAGAACACAACTGTCAGAAGTCCAAGAGAATAACTGGTCCTTAAAAATGGAGGGTACTAGGGAGGGTGTCAAAAATAGTAACTTTTTGAACTGAGAGATTTGATGGCATGGAAATCTGTATTGCCATAATATTATATGACATCGGGAGAAGTATTCATAGGTAAAATGATAGCAAAGCAAAAGAAAATGAGGCAATTATTAGCACTAGAAAAAAAGTTAGTTTAATCATAGTAAACATTTGACTTATATTTACCCGATGATAATGAATAACAATTTAATAGAAAGTTATCCTCTATCTATGTTTAGATGATGGGTTGAGGTAAAGGGGGGATATAAGAGAACTACATAATTATATATTCAATGGTTAATAAATAGATGATGTCACTTAAGAAACTGGTTCTATTATGAAACTAACTTAATCAGAGCTCATTTTGGATTTAGTGGCTTGTTATCATATATAAACTATTTCCCTCAAGTATTTCTAAAACATGTTTAAGAAAGGTTTGGATTTTCCATCTTGATGGCCAAGAAAGTTCATGCTTTGGTGCAGTTTCTGTCCCTAGCACATGGCAGGGACATACCAAAATGATAAAAAGAAGGAAACGTGATGAAAGTAAACATTTATATGGTTCAGAAATATAACAAAAGTAAAATTGTAGACAGAGGTGAAGCAAGATACCCTTTGGAATCTGGATCTGATAGAGGTTAGTTGGGCTTCTGCAAAGTACTCCCTGATTCTCCATCTCTACTTGAAATGCACTAGGATAAGCTTATCTCTTAAAGCTAGGGATACAGGAGGAGACCCTTTCCCCCTCACTAATTAAAGGAGGCTGAAAAACTTTCTGCCACTCATTGCCTGGGGCCATACCTCACAGTTGCCTGTGGGCCAAGCGAGTGTGAGAACTCAGGCATAGTTGGTCAATTAGGAGCTTAAACAAATCGCCAAATGGCTTGAGGCCCAAGTCAGTGATAACTCTTGTTCAATTTAAAGGGTGGGGGCCCTGGTTTATATTTTGAAACTGCTTGAAAATTAGGGTCTAAGGTATGGAGAAAAAAACAACAAAATTACTAGAAAGAGATGGGTGGAGAGAGGGAGAGAAAGAGGAGAGATGAGAGAGAGAGAGAGAGAGAGAGAGAGAGAGAGAGAGAGATCCCTTTCCAAATGAGCTTGCAAACCAAAATGCAAAAAAGAGGTGAAGAAATCTAATATAAGGAACATAGTAAAATATATTGATAATTAAATCATTGCTTAAGTGCTTTCCATTTAAAATTAAATTCTAGAAAAAGCTGACAAATAGTTTAAAATACGTAGGTTTTGTTTCCAGGAAGATGGAGTAGACATATTTTTTCCTATTTCTCCAGCTAAGTCACTGACTACAAATTATACCACAAAGCAACAAAAATCAAAACAGCATAGTATTGTTAGAAAAACAGACACGCAGACCAATGAAGCAGAATTGAGAGCCCAGAAATAAACTCACATATATATGGGCAAATAATTTACGACTAAAGAGCCAAAAATATACAATAGATAAAAGAAAGCCACAGTATAGGTCAATAAATGGTGCTGGGAAAATTGGAAAGTCACATAAAAAAGAATGAAATGAAACTATTATCAGTCACCATATGCAAATTGTATCTTTTAAAGAGAAAAACAGATTAAAAATTATTAATCCCTTGCTGAAACTGGTTTGGCTCAGTGGATAGAGCGTCGGCTTGCGGACTCAAGGGTCCCGGGTTCGATTCCGGTCAAAGGCATGTACCTTGGTTGCGGGCACATCCCCAGTGGGGGTGTACAGGAGGCAGCTGATCGATGCTTCTCTCTCATCGATGTTTCTCTCTATCCTTCTCTCTTCCTCTCTGTAAAAAACCAATAAAATATATTTAAAAAAATTATTAATCCCACAGAAGTCAGAAAATGGAAGCAAACATAGGAAAAAGAAGCGAACTTAAAAAAAAAGACAATGGAAATAGATGTAACTTGTCAGTAAAAATAAATTCAAAAATTAGTATACATATTAAACATGAAGATTATCTGATTAGATAAAATATATCCATATGCTGCTCACAAAAGAAACACATAAAACAAAGTGACATAAATTTTTAAATAAAGGGATGTTTAAAAAGATATCCAGAGAAACACTATTTCACAAAAGCAAAACCAGCATACTAACATATTATAAAATAAAATATAATGTAAGAAAAAGTGTATTAATAGGGAAAAAAGATTAAAAATGGAAAGAGTAAGGAAAAAGTAATTATCTAGTGAGACTATGAAAAAGTCTGGTATTGGTAAAACAAGTGTGACGAGGATTTGATTATATTAAAAACCTAGGGGATTTCTGTATTTTTAAAGAATTTTATTGACAAATTAAAAGGATTTTTACGTATTTATTTTATTTTTTTAAAGAAAGAAAATGATAGCTAAGAAGTACAATATTTAAAAGAGGTAGAGCAGTGAATGATTTACAAAGGAATGAGTTTTTGTTTCCGGGTTATCAAAAAACAAGGTGATCAACAAGCTTCACAGTAATTAGGCCTACAGACTTATTAAGCTCTCATTTTATTGTCTATAGAGAAATACAAACCTCTTAGAAGGACAAGTCAATTTTAAAATGCTCCAAATAAAATATTAGGATGTGTGACTATCAGACTGTGGGAAGATATTACAAAGGCTACTCTCTATATAATAAGGATATAAATATTCACATTGTACAAATATCAAATGTTTTAAGATAAATACAATCCATTTGACCTGGGAGTCAGATATATCAAGAATCACATATTCAAGGATAAATTTCAGAAAAGAGATGGCAGGAAATTGTTTCTATGGAGGTGGATGATTATATAAGTAACAGTTTTTTGAAAGAATGCCGATACTTCAATCTTATCTGTCCCCACTCTCCTAATCTACAGTTGTATGTCTTGAAAGGTACAACAAAGAGTGTTGTTCTTTTTGAGTTGTTTGTCACAAAGTTTTTATAACTTGTCATTTTCATATTTAAAACCTCACACATCATTAATCCTTGAATATTAATTTTGTGCAGGCTAAACTTTACAAAGCTATTGTCAGTGTTAATACAAACAGATATTTTCACTCTAATTGTCCTATTAGTAGCAGTAAGGCTAAGTGAATTGAGACAATGTCATTTGAATGTGCAACCTAATAATTACAAAACAGAATTAGCAAGCGTGGAACCATGGTGATAAGATAATGTGGAGTGAAAGAAAGCCATTTGGGGCAGAATTCTATACACACTCTGAATGTTAGTATGCAAAATGCAGAAATCATATTAAAAGAGAATAAATAAATTCTTGTAATTGGGCAGTAAGATTCTAAATGATTTTCTTCTTTTTTCCAAAATTGTCCATATGGCTATTGCTCTTAAATCACATGTTATACTTTTATAAATCTAAGATAATTATATTTCAAATAATTTAGAATAATTCAAAAAACAGTGGAAAAATACAAACTTCTGAAGCTGAAAAAATGTCTGAAAGAAAGGAGAATTAACATAGCATTTAAAAGGAGGTTCACAATAGCACATTCAGCAGTAAAAAGAATGAGGGGTTCAGGCCAACGAACAAATCAAATACCAGTGCCCAGAAGAAAAACAATGCTTGAGAGTTAAGCACTTCAGATTTTTTTATTAGCTCTTAGTAAACAAAGGAAGATTAAAGGAAAGCATGGGAGACAGCCGAGAGATCTTCACTCCTCAACCTCCTCTTGTCTTGGCGGTAAGCATGAAGAAATTAAATAAAGACCATATGTTCTATTATTTTACCTGGTCAGCCGACTGTAGACTTTTGAAAGGACATAAAATGAGGGCAATTTTCAAGAGCATTCAGGTGTACCCCTCAATTTGAGAGCTGAACTTTGCTTTCACACAAAGTGGTCACTTTATGCAACCGAAAGTAGCCAATGCTAGAACAGAATCGTGCACAGCTTGATTTCCCACAGGGCTTAAAAATTCTATTCATGCCCGCCTGCAGCACGGGCTTGGCCTTTGTCTGTCTTGAAAGCGTGTTATGCATTTGTAGCTTGTAGTTATCCAAATGTCCATTCTGCCATAGTAGCTTAATTCATATATGAAAAAGACTGAGGCGAATGAAGGCGTATGTTTCTTACATAAAGAATCGAAGTAGATTGAGAACAGGATTTTCTTAGTCACATCCATACTAAAGGTTGAGGGTAGTAACTTGTTCTTGAAAAGCCCTAATCTAGCTTTATGAAAAGTCTAGATGAAATTAAAGTGGAAAATGAGTGCCTTGCCACCCTCGGCCCCGCATAGAGCACCAGGGGACGGGGCATCCATCTTGTTTACAGCCTGAACCTTAGCTTCCGGGACTTTTCCTTCTAAGTAGGGATCCAAGAGTGACAATGTAATTCAACTGGAATCCATAACCACCAGCAGCACCCAGTTAAAAGTAACTTTTAATATTTTTCTCTCAATGACATCAAACTAACAATAAAATCTTCAAAAGGAGATAAAGCTAACCAGATGATCTTCTGCTTGAACGTACTCCCAGTTACTTGTCCTCCTTATTAGCATGTGAGTTTCTCTTTATAACATCGCTGGAATAAGGTGGGGGTTTGAGTTCTTGGGCAAGTGGAAAATGTGCAGATCAGCTGTGGCATCAACTTTTATGATATCTAGTCAGTTTCTACAATTTTATTGGCTCCTTGAATTATTGTGGTTAACATAATAAAAACTATGTTAATACAGACACAGTGTGGGGGGGGGGGCTGGTGGAGGGGGCAAAAGGGGTGAAAATGGAGATGGAGATTTTGTTTGGGCGATGGGCCCACAATGCAGTGTGCAGATGGGGTTTTATTGAGTTGTACACTTGAACCTGTACCCCAATAAACTCCATAAATAATAAAAAAGATATTCAAATTCAGTAAAATATTCATGTATGAAGTAAAATTTGCACTTTAAAAATATTACACTTAGCAGTTTGCATTTTGTTTCAATATTTTAAATCTTAAACACAACTGTATCTCCAAATGGTCACATGGTGTGACAGAAGGAAATCAAGTTCTTCATCTTTACAGTTGCTGTGTTATCAGTGTTTATACCAATTGTTTAAATGTGAGAATATGCAGTGCTACAGGGGGTGGGAGGTGTGAAGTGTAGCCAATGCCAGCTCAGATGATTCTGAACCTAGATGATTTGGAACTTAGATACAAGCAAATCCATGTATCTGAGGGAGCCACTATGTAATTGAGTATTAACTTCTACACAGGTTACTGTGCTTATTAAACAACTAGTGAACCAGTTCATAAAATTCGTGCATGGACGGGGTGTCCCTTCAACCCAGCCTGAACTCTCCAATCTCTTGGGGGATGTTTGACTGCTGATTTAGGTCTGATCCCTCTTGCAGTATGGGAATACTGGCTTCTAATTACTCACATGCCTGCCTGCCTGATTTCCCCTAACTGCCCTTCCCTGCTGGCCTGATCTCACCCCCCAACTGCCCTCCCCTGCTGGCCTGGTTGCCCCCAACTGCCCTCCCCTGCCAGCCTGTTCTCACCCCCCAACTACTCTCCCCTGTCGGCCTGATTGCCCCTAACTGCCTCTGCCTGCCTGGCCACCTCTAACTTCCCTCCCCTGCCTGCCTGATCTCACCCCCAACTGACCTCCCCTGCTAGTCAATTTGGTTTCTATGGCAGTCAGCATCAAAAACTATACCTCCTAGGCATCCATAGACTCATCACAGTTCACCCAGATTTGGTTCTGATTGGTCGGTTCCTATGCCAGTCAGCAGCTCTGGGCCTATCTCCAGGCCTGATAAGAGAGGTAGGACTTATCAGCAGCTCCTGCAGAGGCCCAGAGAGAAACAGAGGAGCAGCTGCTGGTGAAGCCTGGATAGAAAAAGAGAGACAACAGCTGATCAAAAGCTGCCATGGAGGCTGCAGATCAGACCCTGCCTCTCTCTTCAGGCCTCTCTCTGGGCCTGATCCACAGCCCCCTCCACAGTCAGCACTGATGGCAGGTGTTCAGTCAAGCCTTCAGTTGGTTGTTATGGACCTTGGGTTTTTATATATTATGATAAGTAATGAAAATGCAAAACAAAACACCCATGTTAAAGCTTTGCCTGCTCCCTCTCCCTACCCATCAGTTTGGCTGACTTACACAGTCTCTATGGAATTTACTAATTTAACTCTGACTAGCTGATCTGCAGGCTTTTCTCCTCATCCTACACAATTTAGGCCCCCTTGATTTATTATTTTCATTTATTAATAATTTTATAAATATTGGCATTATTTATTTAAGTCTGGGCTAAAGTTTGCTATTATAGGGCCACTTTTTGCCTCTGATTCATTACTAAATGAATAGTGTTAATAAGAATTTCATCTAGTATAGCCAACTTTCTTGGTTTCAATAAGCAATTTTCTTAGTTGCAATAAACAATTATAGTATTTCAATAGGTAAGAAAACTCTAGTCTAGAATGAGGTTGATATTTGTCATGAACTGTTATCTTCTCTGTCTCCTCAGAGATTTCCTTGGAATTTTTAGGACTCATCACACAGAAAAGCAATAAGATTACATTTGACAATTTTGATCATGTCCAGGAAAAGAAAATCCAAAAGAAGAAGTGTTACCTAAATTTGCCTGTCAGATAGTCTAGTATTTCAAATGAGGTCTCTGATAAGAGAAGTGGCTATAAATAAAGAAAACTCAACACTATTATATCATAAGTTTATCATTGCTATATTTTGTTTTTTGTCTGGGAACCATGGTCTCCATGGTCTGGGGAAATATTCCTCAGATGCTTCAAGTTTTTCTATTAAATTGTGTAATTATGTCTTTTCACATCAATGATAATATAAAAACAATAGAAATATATTTGGAATTTAAAAAATCATTCCACATTTTCTTATGCCAAATCCCTAAAGCCAGATGTCCTTTAAAATTGACAATTTTTTAGATTTTAGGAAGATTAGATGGTACATTTACTGTATTATATAATACCCATAGTAGAGGCAGGGGTAGCCACAAGAAATCAATAATGAATATTTCTGTAGTGAAATATGTGAAACTAAGTTTGATAAACATAAAATATGAATATAAAAGAAAATATGAAAACGATGTCTTTGTCCAAAATGTAATTAGATTAGAGATAAATAATGAAAAGCTATCTGGAAAATTCCCCAAGTACTTGAAAATGAAATAAAAACACTTCTAAATAACTCATGAGTCAAAAGAAAACCACAAGGAGATACATAATATTAAAGGTAGTAAACATATAAAGTGCAGCTAAAGCAACACTAAGAGGAAAATTTATACCATTAAGTTTTTAAAAAGAAAGGTCTCAAATCAATTTCCTAATCTTCTATATGACTAAATTAGAAAAAAGAATAAATTTAACTGAAAGCAAATAAATAAAAAAGTAAACAATAATGACAAGACCAATATGCAGCAGAATTGAAACAGAGACAAGAGAAAAATCAATGAAAGCAAAATCTGATTCTTTGAAAAAAAATAAAATTGATAGTTATAACCAAACACCTAAAGAAAAATGAGAATGCATAAATGAACAGTAACATGAATAAGAGAGGAATATCACCAAAGCTCTTAATGACTTTACAAAGGAATTAAGGGAATATTATGAACAACTGTATGCTACTGAATATTTTGCCCTAAGTTTCTCTTTATGTTTTTCTTTTTAATTTACCTCGCATTCCCTATGCTAATGAACTTAAGAGCTTAAATGTAATGAAAATGCTCAAAAGTCCTCTGGAAACCTACCACTCAAGCCCACTGAGGAAGAAATGTGTGAGCTGAATAATCCTATACAAAAAAAAATAAAAAATTAAATTTGTAGTTAAACACCTCCCAGCAAAGAACATAATTTTTATTCAAACTATGAGGCCAGTATTATCCTGTTACCAAGACCAGACAAAGACATTTAAAGAAAGAAAAGTATAGGTCAATTCTCCCATAAACATAAACAAAAAATTATGAATATATATTGACAAATGCAAGAATAAAAATTTATTATGACCTAGGAATACAAGGTTCGTTCAGCATTCAAGTATCAGTGAAATTCTTCATGATAATCTTTTCTAAAACATATTTTTTATTGATTTCAGAGAGGAAGGGAGAGTGAGAGAAAGAGATAGAAACATCAATGATGAGAGAGAATCATTGATTGGCTGCCTCCTGCACATTCCCTACTGGGGATCAAGCCTGCAACCTGGGCATTTGCCCTTGACTGGAATCGAACCCTGGAACCTTCAGTCTACAGGCCAACACTCTTTCCACTGATCAAAACCGGCCAGGGCCATGATAATCTTAATAGATGCAAAAGAAATCATTTGAGGAAATTCAACATCTACCATACAAACTATGGGAAAAGTGGAACGTTCATTCTGATAAAGGACATCAACAAAAACAGCCATATAGTTAACATCCTACTTTCCTGTTAAAGACCGAATCCCTCTGCCCCTCCCCCCAACCAAATTAGGAAAAAGGCAAGGATATTTATTTTTACCACTTCCAGTTAACATCAATTTCTAGCTAGTGAAATAAGGCAATTTTTTTTAAAAAAGCACAGATTAGAAAAGAATAAATAAAACTGTCCTTTGTTATCAGCAACATGATTGACTGTGTAGAAAATCCCAAAGAATCTACAAAAGAAAACTTTCAGTAGATGAGCTTAGCAACATTTCAGGATATAAGATAAATTGCTGGTTGGAATATGAATGGTTACCACCACTAGTATAGAGAAAAGTTAGCCATAGGCTTATGGTTTAGCAGTTATACCCTGTACTTACATGCAGATTTTTCTCTTCATTTGTCTGCATGAAAAAAAAAAACTGAATGTGAACGTATTTAGAAGTGTATTTTTTTTAATAACCACTTAAATTAGAAAAAATTCAAATGTATCAATTGGTGAATGGGTAAATAAGTAGTGTGCATGCATAAAAAATCAAACACTGCTCAGAAATGAAAAGAAACAACCTTTGCTACTCACAACACAGATGAACTTCAAAAGACTTATACTGAGTGAACGAAGGCATTCTCTAATGGCTGTGTATTATATGATTCCATTTGTATAACATTCTGGAAAAAGCAAAACTATAGGATCAGAATCCATATCAGATCAGCAGCTGCCAGGCTCTAGGGATAACGAGAATAAGAAAACAATTTGGGTGGAAAATGGAGTTATGAAGTGAACCAAGTCACATGTTCTGATAGAGAAAGAAAAGCACACTGCCCTTCACGCTTCCTTGTAATAGCAGATGACAAAACAGCCCAAATTAATTGTCAAATTAACGTCATCCTTTAAAATCCTTTCTGAATTGCCAAAGCAAACCTAATTTCCACAGGCAAGGCAATACTAAGAGTAGTTTGTGAAAAGATTGAGGTGCCCAGTGGGAAGCCGGAATGGAGGAATTTGTAGAACCTGAATTGTCAAGAGTATATTATAAACATTCAAATGTATTAAAGTTGACTGAATCACTGAACCCTTCATATATGTTCTCTTTAGGGAGAGCTGCGAGTGCTGAATGGAAGCAGTTACTCATTCTGTTTTCATAGTAGCTGGGCTTCATCAGATGAACAGATACATATTATTACAGCAAGACCTTCATATTCTAGCACTTTCTAAAGTAAATACCTCCTCTTCTGCATAACACAGAGGTAGTATTTTCTGATGAACTTGTTAATAAAGGTAGTGAAAACTGAAAGGAAGGGTGTGCTCCAGGAGAAGTGTGAATAGGATCAGAGACCTCATTCTCCAGTTGTGAAAGCATGATTATCTTCGACTGTGTAAAGACTCAGGGCATTGGGCTGAGAAACAGAAATCCCTTGCTATTTCCCATAAGGACATTCAACTGGTTAGGGAAAATGTTTAAAAGCACAGAATTTGCAAACATCAGGAAACAAATAAAGGTCAATGGTGGGGGGATATATGTACTACTATATGTAATACTTTAAACAATAAAAAAAACTGTGAAAAAGACAATTTAAAATATGAGTTTGGTTGGGTTGTTGAAAAACGTGGCTGTGACTCTGGCTTGTAGCTTAGTGGTTAGAGCATTGGTGGGTGAACCAAAGGGGTTGTAGATTTGATTCCCCATCAAGGGCACGTTTCTGTGTTGTGAGTTTGGCCTAAACAGGGCATGTCCAGGAAGCAACCAATTGATCTGTCTCTCTCAGATTGATCTCTCTCCTCTCCTCTCCTCTCCTCTCCTCTCCTCTCCTCTCCTCTCCTCTCCTCTCCTCTCCTCTCCTCTCTTGCTCTCTTTCACTCTCTCTAAAAAAATCAATGGGAAAAATATCCTTGGGTGAGGATAAAGAACAACAAAAAATGTTACTTTGTTATGCCTTATCTTAATCCTTTAAGTTTTAAATTTCTCCCATATGAAAGATCTCCTCTTGGTCTTTTCCCCTCCAACACCCAGCACCATAGCTTTGCCCCTTTATATACATTGTCTCCACCCTCTCCAAATCTCTTCTTCACCCATTTCTGATTACCCCATTGACATGCCTGTTGTCAAAATCATGAATGATCCCAGTGTTTTCAAATTTAGTGGTCAGTTCTCTGTCCTCAATTTATCTCGAAGCACCATTCAATACCATTGATCACTTACTCTTTGAACTGTTAGGACACTACACTTTCCTAGCTTTTGTACTCCTCACTAGCTGATCCTCATCAGTCTCCTTCCTGGACTCCTCAGTATTGAGATGCCGAAGGACTCATCCCAGCGACTGTCCCTCTTCCCAGATGTACCATAATTATAAATCCCAGCTACTCAACAATGGTTTACTGAATCAGATAATAGCAAGTTGACTTATTAAACACTCATTCCAAACCCCTCTAGCTTGCCTTCTAATACTAGAGAGGCTGTAAAGCTAAAATTGTATGTTTTTATTATAGCTAGAGATATGTGATTTAACTTCCTTGACTCAGATGCATAAGTGTAAGATTTTGGTGTAGTCATGACTAGGAGAGATAGGGTCACTTTCATGATGGCTGAGGTATCTGCTTTGTCAGAAAGATTTCTAGTGTCCAGTCCCTTGTGTCATATTTCCCTTAGAACTTTCCCATGATGTGGTTGGACATTTGCCCTGGCTGCATTGTTTCTGACTATGACATCCAGGTCTTGTACTATTTCTGACTACATAACATCTAGGTCTTGTACTATCTAATCTAGAAATTCTTGGAACTATGTAGCATACTTTTTCTCTTTAAACTGGCTACAGTGAACTCTGTTGTCTGCAGTTCAGGACCATGTCCAATACCATTCCTAACTCTCTTATTTCCAGCCAAGCACCTAACTTTAGGTTCGTATTTCCAAATGGTTACTTAACATCTGTGCTTGGATATCTAACTTATCTTCAATGTTACCATGTTAAAAAATAAAAATTTGTATATCCCCCCAAAACTGGCTACTTCCCTAACTTCCTCAACTCAGTAATTTGTCATAAGACTTTATGTCATATCTGTTTTTGAATCACTTCTTATACTGAACTAGAGGACTGGTGCATGAAATTCATGCAGGGGTGGAGTAGGGGAAGGGGTGGGGTGTCCCTCAGCCCGGCCTGCACTCTCTCACAATCCAGGACCCCTTGGACATCTCTCTCATAATCCGGAACTGCTGGATCCTAGCTGCTCACCTCCCTGCCTGCCTGATTGCCTCTAACCCCTCTGCCTGCCTGCCTGCCTGATTGCCTCTAACCCCCCTGCCTGCCTGCCTGCCTGCCTGCCTGCCTGCCTTCCTGATTGCCCCTAAATGCTCACCTGCCTGCCTGATCACACCTTACCACTTTGCCTGCCTGCCTGATCACACCTAACTGTCTCTGTCTTGGCCCTCTCCGCAGCATCTTTGACCAGAAGGATATCTGGAATGAGGTCTGGAAGATCGTTTGGCTGTCCAGTCTAATTAGCATATTACACTTTTATTATTATAGTTTAGTGGCCTGGTACATGAAATTCATGCACAGGGAGGGGGGTTCCCTCAGCCCAGCCTGCACCCTTTCCAAGCAGGGACCCCTTGGGGGATGCAACCTCACCTTAGTATGTCAGGGCAACTCTGACTCATCTCAGTACTTCTAATTGGAAAACATTAGATATTTGGAAAAAATCTATATTTTTAGAACTTCAGAGTCCTTTGTCTATAATTTTCTTTGTAATGATCACTACCACTTCCAAAGTCTTTTCATTTTTTCTTTAAAATAGTTCTCCTTTTTTTCCTTTGTATGTTGCTATTATTCTGCTAATGTGTTTTATTTGTCCATAGGAAGAATATAAAATAATTTTATTACTCTCTCCATGGCTCCAGGTGAGAGGGAAAATTTTATTTCCCTTCTCCATTCTTTTTAGCACAAAGTCCCATAGATGATATTTCTAAGTAATTGTGTTGGTCATTGAGAGACAAATTACAGATCATTCTCATACTCAAAGTGTCTCTACACTCTTTAGTTTGGCTGCTAAGGCGCTCCACAATGATCAACCCAACCATCCATCTAGGCAGCTATCAAGGCATCTATTTGAGGGAGGTGCTAGTCATAAGAAACAAGAAAATTATGAACTTTGCATAGCATCTATAAACTGGGTAGTAAATAATGAATGGTACAAACCCAGTGCACTGAAAGAACTCAAAAGAGAGTGTCATCATCCTTTGGAGTTCCACATAAGTCAAACAGATGCTCTGGTTTGGAGATAAGAGAGCAAATAGGGAGGTCACCAGCCAAAGCTAGGTGTGGAGTCACAGAATGGATCATTAGCCTATTGCTGACTGTGGACACTTGCTAGGGAGATTTTAGGAATGAGATTAGAATGAGGGCTTCCTACGTTAATTCATAAACTCTTTGAGGACAAGCATCATGCAAGGATCAAGTCTAGAAGTACCCTGTGTCCAGCATTACTACTTAACATAGTAGTTGACTGTGAAATGTATTAATGAATAAATAACTCAAAGACAGAAGATGAATACCTGTCTTGCTGGTTATAAAACAATAGCTCTCAACGGGGGGTGATTTTGTTTCCCATGAGACATTTGATAATGTCCATTCGTCGGGGGAGGGGGGGGGCGCTACTGGAATCTAGTGGGCAGAGGCCAAGGATGCTTCTAAGAATTCTACAATGCACAGGACAGATCCCACAACAAAACATTCTCTGGCCCCAAATGCTCATAACACCAAGGAGGTTGAAAAACCCTGGTTATAAAACATCACTTTAGTTAGAAGGAAGCAATAACTTTGCCCACATGTTTATTTTAAAGAATTTGATAAGTATCGTGGTAATTCAATGGCTTTGGCAAATGGTTAAATGGTTCTATTACACGAATGAGAAATCTGGCATTATCCTTCTACTGGTGAAGGTCTAAAAAGTCATTCTAAGTACCAAAAGGGAAACTTGGCGGAAAGCAAATGTAATTGTGCAAAGAGACAATACCCTGGGAGAAAGTGCTTTGAGTACAGCCAACTAAGTAGAAACTTAGATCTTCAGGTTCTACTGGTAACTAACTGAATCCATGAGAGGCTGTACATGGAGTGTCAAGTCCCATGGTACTTAAAATGGCTTATCTTCTAGAGTTGTCTTAAAAATGAAAGTATAGAATTCTTTGAAGGTGGAAGCAAAGCAGTGGGCCAACACGGAAAAGTAAGCAAAAATGCCAATGTTTGTTTTTTAGCTACCATGAAAGGCAAATATGTGGACTAAATTGTACCATGGATCAGTAAGAGACATGAATATTCTCCAGTATGCAAAGTCACCTCTGCACTCAGGAAGGGGCATTCCCCATGATGATGACTCCGTGTTCTTATATATCCTGGCAAGTGATGGCATACATTCCAGTGTAATGTACCCTCCTTTTAGGACTCTCTTTGGGTTTTCCAGGTTTTCTTTATGTCAACTTTGCCCCCAGAAATAACTCACATACCTTGGCTCAGATCACCCAATCAAGGCAAATCAAAAAAACAAACCCCCCGAACACTTTTAAAAGGTCTCTTCGTTATACCAAAAGCAAGAGTTATAGAGTGGATTTGACTCTTCGAAACCTATACATTTTTCAGACACAGATTTAAAAGTGCACCTTTGTTCCTGCCACATGAAAGAAAAGCAAACCTTTGTTTAATGGTTAACAATTTTTGGCAGCTACCACCTTTTAAACTGCTCCAGGGCCAAGATGACTATCTGGAGAGGCAAATTACAGATCACTTAGACAGGAGATTATGCCATGTTGACCTGCTCTGAAGTTTGATTTTAAACAGTGATTATATTCTTATTGTGCAAGCTACATTTGTTGAGCCTTGTTATCTGGACTAAATGGTAATAGAGCAAGCAAATACATTTGTGAAAATGTGGAAATAGAGCTCAGGAGCTGCAAGGAACCATATAACACCGCACTACGGTTTGGACTGAAGAAAAGTCTTATTACAACCAGAAAGTTAAACTGAGATATCAATTTTTAAAAAATTAGTACACGACACACCAAATTGCTTATCGTCAAATCTACATATTAATTTCTTGATTTTTGTATTACTCAATTCTGAACTAAAATTGAACCCATTCTAAATAAATTCTGGTCTATGTCCTAAATAAGGTGAAAGTTAAAGTGGCATGATAAAAAAAGTCTTATTTGGGTTTTATTAAAAAAAACACACACACACACACAAACAAATTTTATTTGGCTGGAGTCCCTAATGTGAAATACATGAACTAATGTGAGGGCATACACACACACACACACACACATACACACACACACACACACACACACACACTTTCTCTCTCTCTCTCTCTCTCTTAATAGGATGTTTTATTAATTCTCCGGTTGTGCTAAGGCCTACTATAAACAAGTCTTGTTGGAACAATGACAGGTGAGAGAAGCAAATACTTCTTTCTGGTGGCCAAAGAAAGAACCGTTCTCATGGCCCCACCTCTCTCTATTTGTCCTCCCCACCCTGCCCCAGACTGGTGGTGCCAACCCATGTATTCACTGCAAACAGAATCAGTTGGCTGCACTATCTGATGGTGGCAGGCATCTTTTAAGTGTTTTGATTTGTGGCTTAAATTATATGCCAATTCTGTATTCTTAATATCGGTCTTATAATTCCAAATTGCTGCTTTGTAATAAAAACATAATTTGGAATAGCTAAATTACAACTTGTATAAAATCTGAACTAACTTCAAACTATTTCTGAAAATTGAGTGGGACCTCAGTCCTTTGGAGAAAGTAGGACCTGGTTTTTTTTTTAACTTTTATTTCATGTCATAAGCAAATTAAATTTAAATAAGGCAGCTTATAAAAAGACACTTTTGAAGCAATTGAAGATACTTGGACATAGACTAAATATTAGAGAACATTAAGGAATTATTGTTGATTTTGTTATTTGTGATTACATTTTATTTTTAATCATTCAGGGGACTTATATTGAAATATTGAACAATGAAATGAAATAAAATATGAGATTTGCTTGAAAGAAATCCAGAAAAAAAAGGTAGTGATGAAATAAATTGGCAAAATGATGGTAATCATTGAAGCTGGGTGATTAGTTTATGCAGCTTTATTATATGTTCTCTCTACCTCTGTGCAAGTTTTTAAAAATGCTAGAAAACAAACAACAATATTAGCAAAACAGTTGATTTGCCAGATTAAAAAAAAATACCTGGGATAATTTAGAACATGAAAACTTAAAGGGGATCACAATGACATACCACTACACACTTTTAGGATGGCTGAAAACAAAAGAAACAAACAAAAAATCTGACAATATCAAGTGTTGGAAAGGATGTTGAGCAACAAATGCAAAATGGTGAAGTCTTGCCCTGGCCAGTGTGGTTCAGTTGGTTGAGCATCATCCCATGTACCAAGAGGTCACTGGTTCAATTCCTAGTCAGGACACATGCCCAGTAGGGGGGCATGTAGGAGGCATCCAATTGATGTTTCTCTCTCATTGATGTTTCTCTCACTATCTTCCTCTCCCTCTCCCTTCCTCTTTCTCTAAAATCAATTTTAAAAATTGATCAGGTTTCCTTGAAAAGAGATTTTCAGTTTCATATAAAGTTAAACATAGAATTATCATCCCACTCCGAGATATGTACCTAAGAGAAATTAAAATTTATATTCAAACAAAAACATTTATGTGAATGTTTATAATGGCTTTATTCATAATTACCAAAACCGAGAATCCAAATAGCCTACAACTGGTAATGAATAAACAAGGGTAGAATCAGCTGAAACGGGTTTGGCTCAGTGGACAGAGCATCAGTTGAGGACTGAAAGGTCCCAGATTCTATTCTGGTCAAGGGCATGTGCCTTGGTTGTGGGCACATCCCCAGTAGGGGGTGTGCAAGAGGCAGCTGATTGATGATTCTCTCTCATCGGTGTTTCTAACTCTCTATCCCTATCTCTTCATCTCTGTAAAAAAATCAATAAAATATAATTTTTAAAAAACACCAAACAATGGTAGAATCTTATAATGGAATACTATTCAGCAACAAAAGAAACAGACAACTGACACATTTGCTACTTTTGATTATAGTATTAGATACCTTTCTGACTTGTGCTTTTCTTGGTTTCTCAGTTGACCATATCAAAGGAACATGTTCCCAGAAAAGCATGAACATGATTGTTCATCGCAGAATTATTCAAAAGGTAAAATAACCCAATGTCCATCAACTAGATAGATGACAAAATATGGTCGATCCAAACAATAGCATACTATTTCACTATAAAGAGGAATGAAGTCATTGATGTGATGATGTGGATGAACCTCAAAAACATTATGCTCAGTGAAAGGAGTTAATCATAAAAGACCATATATATTATGATTCCATTTATATGAAATGTCCAAATTAGGCAAATCCATAGAGACAGAAAATAAATTAGTAGTTTCCTGGAGGAGGAGGGAATGATGAGTGACTGCTAGAGTACAAGTTTGATTTTTTAATTGGGACTATGAAAATGTTTTGGGGTGATGATTGCCCAACTCTTTGAATATACTAAAAACTACTGACTTATTCACCTTAAAATGGTGAATTTTATGATGTGCGAATTATGTCTCGATTTAAATAAAAAGACTGAAGCTTCATCAATAAAATAGGAACACTTTCTTTTGATGCATATATTTTATAGGTCAAGTATATATCAAGTTTTGGTTTTCAAGGTGACTTGCATCTATGCAACTGATCATGGCCTTATGTGTTGATTTTATTGTTCTGCCTGTTGGAGTTCTGAATGTAATTTGCTCTCACTTTAATGAATTGCCATTAAGAATAGCAGTTATTTGCCACTTTTTCATAAAAACACGAAATTATTGATTATTTATCTTTTATGGATATAGATCACTTTTTGTGAACTGATCCTGATATCTGGCATATAGCAAGGATTTAATGTTCATTAATATTTCCTGAATTAGTTATTCTTTTGGATAAGAACAAGCTTTGTTTAGTTTTTAAAGGTTATAAAACTTCCCTTCCTCAGTTATTCAGTTCGTTTGTTGAAATACTTTCACCTGAATATTCCTCCAATTTGGACTGAGCAGCCTTAATTAAAACTGAAAACTTTTCCTTCAAACCCTTGGCCAGTTGCATGCAGCTCTCTGTGAATTCCTTCCAGTTAAATATTCCATCACTCTTTTGTTCATTAGAAAAAATTAATTCCAGCAGCTCAGCTTTGTAAACAACTTTGCAATAAAAAACAAGTGTTCACATTCAATGAATGAAAACCATTTTCGACAGGAAATGAGCTTCAGGTTCCGAATTCAGTGCCTGCGTTCCACCCAGGAACTGATTAGAAAAATATTGCAGTGGAGACTGCAAAGCTTTTTCTCCAAATAATTAGCCGAGGACTTTTCTGTTCCTTCAAATTTGAAAGAAATACTGGATCTTAAAATTCTTTTCTGTGGTTAAGGAAGGATTCCTATATTAGGTAGTATTTCGGTAAACGTAAGAAGAAACATATCCTTTATTTGCTGGGATGAGAAAGATTTTGACATTGCTTCTGTCTACTGAATACTGTAGATAGAAGTATTGCTGTGTGTGTGGGGGGGCAATAAACTTGAAATAAGAAAGCTTGGGTTCTAATCCCAATTCTTTGGCTTTTCTGCTGTGTGACCTTGGGACTTTATAAAACGAGGACAACACAAATGAACTAGAAAAGTTGCTGTGAAGTATAATTGATGATAAATAGAGGAAACGCATTGCATAGAGCCTGATAACCCCGGATGTAATCAATCAAGCTGAAATATTTATTGCGTTTCTATCACATGTGCAAACCACAATGCAAGTGCCGATGACACCCCAAGGGACAAGTACTTACTATGCCTACCTTCATGGAGTTTACAGTCTCGTGAGGGAACACTGCCAACTTCTTACGCAATGGGAACATAACTTTCCTTTCTTTTTCTTTGTTTATTTTGTGTGTGTGTGTGTGTGTGTGTGTGTGTGTGTGTGTGTTCATCCATGTGAACTTGTGCATGAGTTTTCTATGGTCATTTTCAAGGACACTACAAGTAAACAGGAATATTTTAAATAAATATCGCCAGAATTAGACAACCAAAGAGCCCTGATTAATGAAACCACTAAGTGATACTCTGAATTTCCTCAGGCTGGTAAGCAAGAAGGTGGAACAAATCAAGAAATCCTGTGGATTAATTATTTCACTCAGTAAGAATTACCCCCCAGGTGGGGAACCAGCGCCACTTGAAGGAGAGGTACTGCGAACCTGCCTTATTTTGGAGGTTGCCTTTGTAACTTTTGGGCATGCTAATTTCATCAGCCTCCCCCTTCCTATTTTATGTAAATGTTAGATTGTAACTCAAAGACTTTCATAAATTTAACCACAAGTCCTAAAACCATTGAAGAATGATGTTGGCATCTTTCACATTTATTATTTTTTTCCTTCACAAAGAGAAATCTGGAAACTCACTTTCCTCTCACAGCCAAGGAATTAGAGTGGGAAGTTTTGATCTAGATCAAAGTAGCACTGCTGGTCTGACTCAATTTTTATTAACTCAAACCTTTGAAGCATGAGGTTGACATTAGGTTGTTTCTGAAGCTCCTTCATTCCTATTCTCCCGCATGTCTAGGTACTTACTAACATTCCTGTGTATGTTATGATTTTTATGGAATTTCTCAATGTGTATTATAAATAATGGCGTTCGGCTCCACAGCTCAGGAAATGATTGTGGCTGTGATATTTCCTCTAAAATCTTGGAACATTTTGATAATTCTACATATGCTCGAGAATACACATATTATTTTCCAAATCAGCGAAAAATACTGTTCCAATAATTGAGCTGATCTTTCAAAGTGAATGACCTACATGAAGGCTTCTCATATATACACCAGGAAAAGCCCCTGGGTATGTGGAAGTCAAAAAAGAAAATGAAATAGGCTCATTGCATGGGCTGAAAAGCTTTCTCACTCATGACTTACAGGTTTGCAGTAAAATTGCATCTTGAAAATGTTCTTTTGGTTCACGTTACTGCTTACTGGAGGCAACTAATTGTTTTTTGTACCTCGAGACCAATGCGATGGTAAACCTATGCCTTTTCTGTTGGAAATTCCAAAACCTTGGAGGAGAGTACTAAAATGCTTAGTGGTGAATATTTTTCAGGGAAGCCATATCTTACAACCACATCTGCTGAGCCATAAGGTTTGTCGAGCTGTGGTCACCCTCCAGCTGCCCTGTGGCCTACTTAATTTATGCCCAAAGAATGTATGAATATAAGGATCAGAATATTTATAGTGCTAAGACACAAATAATTGTATAGTGTATTTATTGGTTTGGGGGTGTGAAACTTTTATTTTCTTCACAAGGTAAAAATAAATTGCTTAGAAGTTTCTTACATGAAAAGCAATTTGCTTAATATTTTAACTCTAGTTTTACAAAATAATAGATTAGGACATGGATCTATGTATATCTTACACTAATATTCAATCTAATGAAATTTAAAACGCTAAAATATATTTTGATATTTTACTGAAATTGAATCTTTTACTTCAAATCAAATCTGCAAAGTATGACACAATTTCAAAATTAAATTTCCAGGGAACTAATAAGATTATTAAATCTGAAAATGTTGAAAGTCCCCCCCCCCCATTTCTTTCATCCCTGAGGTGAGTGGCCATGAATTTTGCCTATCCTGCATTATATTTGCATCTGTATAAAGTTCAAGGCTATTAAAATTATAAAATATTGTAAAGCTACGTTAGCCAAGAATTTAAAAAATGTTTTATGCTACTTGAGAATAAATACACAGAAATATCTCCATAGGAATTCCAGTTATAGAGAAGGGATTTCAAAGATTCAAGAAAAGCCCAGAAGGTACAAGGAAAATAGAATTGATATCTCATTCCTAAGAGGATTAGCTTAACATTTTCTATATATTTAACTCTCCTAGAGCTAAATTTAAGTTCTCCACTAGTTCATCCTCCTTTATTTAGTCACCATTATGTTATAAAAGCTTATATTTCAGATGAATAATGTTAAGGAGAACATTAAACATTACACCAGACCAAAGGTGAATCAAAGGATGGAGAGAATGTCAGTGTTTCCTTTATTTCAACTTACTGATATAATTTAAGCAAAGAAATTGGTTCAAATTACCCATATCATAAAATTTAAGTTAAGAGACCATTTAATAATAACAGTGGCTTATATTAAATATGATTCAAAATAGCTCAAGAAACCTCAACTTTTAAAATTTAACCTCCAAATAAAAGTATATGCTGTATCTAATTTGGGGGACTGTATTATAAAAATAAGCAATTTAGTTAAATTCCAAAGTAATGTTTACCCCTGTATCAAAACATTGATCAGTAACTAGAGTAATTCCAAAATTCTTCATTATCAAGAACCCCCACATTTGTCGTGCCTTGTTTGAAGTTATTATAGTTATTTTTAAGGCATCTGCCAATTGGGGGTGATTTTTAAGTCAATACAGGACCAACCAAGAAGTACTGAGTATAGAGCCCAAAAGACAGTCTGGCCCTGAGAGTGTTATTGGCTTCATTTGTTTCAGAACTGATAAACGACTACCCACATGCCAATTTGAACTCATTGCAATCTAAATTCTGCCATGCCCATTTCTTTACATACTGTCTATCTGTGGCTGCGTTCACACTATAGCTCAGAATTGAATTGTTGAATAGAGAACATACAGCTCCCAATCCCCAAAATATCTATTCTTTGGCCTTTCACAGAAAACACTTCTGACTATGCCAGCTAATGTTTTCTCCTCTCTGAGACCATCATGTTTGCTGGGTTTCCTTGTTTTCACCCCAACTCCCTAGTGCCCAGTCCTAATCCCCAGGAGACCTTGGCCTGTGTTTTTTGTTTTTCTTTTCTGGAATTTTTTTACTGTCTTTGCTACCATGCGAATTGTGTTTTGACCAAGCATCCAACTGTTTAACCTTTTTTGCCTATACTCTCTGAACCCCCGAAATCCTTTTGCTCCAGGCTAGCATTTTCATCTTCTTCAGATGGACACCACCAGGAATAAGCCCTCTTCACATCATCACCACCGTGTCATCCTGCCCTTGCTCTAAGTTTAGGTTTAAACTCTAGGATTTTCCATGTGGTGCATGTTTTGCTTGTCTTTAGGGTAGAAACTCATCATAGGATGGTGGTATAGCATCACGTTCTAAAGACGCAATCAGCTATGCATGCTGCTCTATTGGTCTCCCTAAAATTATGCAGCCTGTTTCTGTCCTTTCAAACTCTTGTCTTAGATGGGGGAGAAGCAACAAGTTTTCCTTATACAATAATTCCAATTAATAAAAAGAGAAAAAAATTATGTAAATAGAATTTTAAATAAAATAGTTCTAAATAGAAATTTAAAAACCACAGTGATAATTACCTCAGACAAAATCTACCAATGAATGTTAAAATGAATGGGTAATAGACTAAGAAGAAGCAGAATATTTGCTTAAATAGTGTTTCTCCCAAAATATTTAGTAATTACAAGAAAGAACTGTTACAGATCAGAAGAGACTAAAGAGACATGAAAATTTAACTCAATGTAGAACCCAGGAACAAAAACAACAAAAAGCACATTAGTGGGAAAACTGGTGAAATCTGAATAAGTTCTATACTTTTGCTAATGGCATTATACTAAAGTTAACTTCTTAGTCTTGGTAAAGATTTCTATGGTAACATAAGATGTTATGATAGGGGAAGCTGAATGTAGGGCATATGGGATATCACTGTACTATCATTGAAACTCTTCTGTAAGTCTATAGTTATCTGCAAAAGAAAGGATGATCTGTTAAAAGGAAATCGGTTCCTGGGGGTTGTCTTGTAGGAACCTTGTTAACAAAATTAGCTCCAGAAGCTCCCTTTAATCCTTTTTTACTTCCCAATACCTCTAGCATTTTTGCTAACTCTACAAAGGATTCTCAAGAGTGACAAAGGGATTAATTAGTTCCATAACCTGTACTGATTGCTTCCTCTCTAGCATGAAGTATCCCCTATCCAATTGCTGGTTGAGGCTCTTCTTTGTTATCAAGATTTCCACATTTTCTAGTCAGAAGGACAGCTCTTGTACAGAGCTCATTCTAAACAGACTCAGGATCAAGGAGATGGAGAACCAAACGGAAATCCTATATAATAAAAGGCTAATATGCAAATTACCCCCTTAGGAGTTGACCAACTAAGAGTTTGACTGCTCACTGTGATGTGTGCTGACCACCAGCGGGTGGCGTGGCATGATGAAAGGCCGTGGCTGGCAGCCGGCAGCCAGGGAAAGAAAACCCTGATTGGCCCTGATCCCCGGCCAGGCCTAGGGGCCACAGTAATATCATGCATGAAATTTCATGCACCAGGCCTCTAGTTGAAATATATCAGGAAACCACATCCACAGTCAGAAAACTGCTTGATGAAGTTGAGGAAGTCATTTCATGTCACACACAGAAAGCTTACGGAGATATTTTACACTGTAGAAAATACTAGAAGGCAAAGTAGAATGATCATTTCTTCTAAAGAAGAGTCCCTTGATCAAACCACGTTTGGGGCTTTTGGGACAAATTTCCTGCTCTCAACTCTGCCTATTTTCAGAGAAAATTACTTGTCTATTTTAAAATATTACTATCAACATCCCTTCCTTCCTCGTTCAGTATGTATGTGGGCTCCTCCCCTGTCTAGGGTGACATGCTGGTCAGTACCTCAAGGCCAATATTAAGTGATCACACAGAAGAAGCCTGGGACTCCATGTTGGAGGTGCTGCCTAGCTCTGTCAGTAGATTAACCTGAGGGGGTAGATCGGCATTTCCTCTCAGAGAACTGGCTCTCCAAATTTCCTAGATATTTCAAAAGTACAGACACCCTGCCCACCTTTGGAGATTCTGATTTAGTAGCTTTTGTTTAGGATTGTGGTATTTTCTTTATTATTATTATTATTATTATTGTTGTTTTAATCTTTATTGTTGAAAGTATTATATATATATCCCCCCATTAACCTCTTCCAGCCTGCCCTTGTCCCTACTCCAGGCATTCACCACCCCATTGTCTGTGTCCATGAGTTATGCATACAAGTTCATTGGTTGATCTCTTCCCACCCACCCTCCCCTACTTTCCCTCTGAGGTTCAACAGTCTAAGAAGGTTTATAATGTATAGACAAGTTTGAATTTTCCAAAGGTGTTTGATCATAACCCTCATCAGGGAAGCATTTCAAGAACACATGGGCTGGTAGATCCCAAGAATCACTATTTATCCCAAGTCCTATGGGTGATTATTGTGATCCCAAAGTTTGGGAGACACTGGCCAAGAGACAAATTTGGAATGCAGGCTGAAATAACTGTGGAGAGGAGAGAATAATACAAATGTAGATTTTGTGGCTTCAGTGTGTCCACTGATGACATGTTTAGCATAACACACTTCCAGAACAAGTGGTGGCCTTTGCTGAAACAGAACTGCACTCCTCTTTTGAAGAATATGACTTTCCTGAGCCTATACTAGTAGAGGCAAGAGTGGCCCTTAGAGGGAGAGGTATGAGAAAAAAGAGGCACCTTCCCAACCAGCAAAACTATCAGGATCAACCCTAACAATCAGGGTGCTGACATTTTATAGCTATTGTTGCATGATATGCAGACCACCTGACTAGAAAAGTGATTGTGTTCTCATGAGATTGTGAACCCACTGTCCAGGGTAAAAATAAATACATTTCAGGTAGTCCTTTGAATATAGAATGTCTCAAAGTGCCTACATAGAGTGTTAGTTCTGTCAGGTGGTCATAGTTCTGTGAAAGCGGTGATTTCATGAAAAGGGAGTTGTGAAGGCAAGTGATCTGGGGAAAATGCCATTTTATATTTATGTCTTGGAGATCAATAGCACACATTAGCATATTTAAGGCTCTGATAAATCCTGCATGCTTGGTTAGCATTGCTTAATCCAACATCTTTCAAATTGACTTTAATATATCATTCTTTTTTAATAGGGGGACCGATTCACATCTGGAGGCATTGCTCCTTGGAGAAATATTGAGGACTATTGTTCTAAGGTATGAATATTTTGCTGACATCTGAGAGAAATGTTTATGAGATTTAATACAGATGACAGGACCAGGCATTTACTCTGTTCTATGAAGATGAAGTAAAACAAAAAAAAAATTAGGTACATGGAAAAAGCACTTGTTTAACAATCAACGAAAAAACAACCAGTGGAAATAGTTGCATGAAAAAGAAAATGAATTTTCTGTTCCATATGTCTGTTTATATTATGCAATTTAGGAAATCAAACAAGTTGCAGAGCATTAATTTCTAAACCAAGCAGCAGGCATGATTAAATACTGCTGGTTGTTCTATACTCTGTTAAGTTGCTGTGAACACTACAAATGGATATGGGGCACAGAGCTTATAATATATCTGTGATATTAATAGTGAATGTTTATTGAGTCCCTAATATGTGCTAGGGTCCAGTCTAGTGCTATACATATATCATCTTGCTTAGTCCCCACAACAGCCACATAAGGTGAGTACTGGAATTGTGTTCATGTTTGCTGAGGTCTGGTTCAGGAACTTTTCTAAGCACACTGATAGCAGTGAAGTTGACATCTTAAGGCCTGAAGTTTCAGTCCAGAGACTCTAAGCTTGACCATTATGCTACACGGCCTATAGACTGCACGCAGGGGTTCTCGCCTGCTAGGCATGCAGAAGAAAAGTTACTGGGCTTGGGGGCTCATTTACAAAGTTCCCACTCATAGTGGCCTTCCTTTAAAATCTTAACTCTGTTCAACTTCAGATACGTGTTCTCAAATTTCGATTTTTACTCATTTGTGTTTATAAATATATAAGTATGTAGTGTGTATTATTTGGATTAATCAACATATGTATATATAAAATGCACACAATTAATATGTATCCAGTGTATTCTATGTATTTACTTTAATGTTCCTATCTCTTCAAGAAACCTCCAATCCCTTGCTTTTGGTGGGACTTTGTGTTTTGAAAAAAAGCGAGGCCGAGTTCATTTTTACCATCCTGCTTCAGCGGCCGGCCGCATGTGAGATGTCAGTTCTGTTTGGACTCTGCGCACGGGCGGATGTCATAGCCTGTCATTATTTCCCAGGGACATGGAACTAAAGGCTTTTCCTTGTGTTTGTTGGCAGCTTTTGGCTCATGCATTGTCCTGAGGTACTATAAGCATGAAGCGCCCCCACTGGGGTAGCAGGAGTTTGAGTCTAGCGTGCCAGAGAGTACTGTGGGCAAACCTTACTTGTACGTTTTCTCTTGGTTGAACTTGGTTTCCTTCTGGCTCTTAGCATATTTTTGTATGCTTCCGTTGTTTCCGAATGCCAGCTTTCTTGTTTCACGGGAGCCTTTCAAAATGTGAAGTTGACCATGAAGATGACAAAACTCTCTTATTGAATTATCTTTTCTCGTTTTGCCTTACTCCCTGCGGTTTCTCGGTGGGGGGGCTGGGGCAAGATTTGCTACTGATGGGGTGCCAAGCTGTTCACCATATCACGTCTGCTGGATGTCCACATGGTGAGAGATCGTGTTCAGAGCCAGGGGCGTCCTTGGACAAGCCCCTTCCTTCTCAAATCCCTTCTAGGATGACTTTCCCATTTCCTGTCCTGCTGATAACGCCCTTGGAAGGGATTTGAAGTCTGGACCGTCTTTGATGTTTCCTTCTGGTCATGCCAAAGCCTCTCCAGGAGACAACAGGCTCTCTCCAGCCTGTGCAAATGGGTTTGTAAGTTAGTGTGTCCGCCAAGCTGTTGTGTTTCTTTGCTCTCTCTTTGATGTCCATCTAGCATGGTGCCTTGCATGCCTCACTCAGTACCTGGCACGTAGCAAGACCTCATTATCACTGGCTTGGTATGGAAACCTACATAAAAATTATTTCTGGGATTCCACACTACACATCTCAATGTTATTTTCTTCTTCCCATTCCATCTCCTTCCCTCTCCCTTTGACCATGGCAAACAGACATTTGCCAGATGTGAAAGAATTTCAATAAATTGAAACAAAGCAAAGCAAAACAAACAAATGAGTAAAACCAAGAAGAAATAAGAGCATGTTCCTTTAAATAATAGACTTCAGAGTTGGAATACATGTGTCATTTTACTCATATAATGAGAACCTATGATTTCAAGGCTTCAAATCTTCTGACAAGGCTTTGGACTCATCCAGTAAGACCAGTTTAAATATGTTGTGTTCTTGTTCTTTCTGAGGTGTGAGAAGAGTATTTATGGAAGGGCTGATCCAAAAATGAGGTGTTAAGAAATCAGACAACGCCTTTCACACCTATTGACACATATGTGGAAGTCTGCTGACAACTGTCACTACATTCACTTTATTTTATGCTTGCTACTTGGTTTCCAAATGAATTTTTTGTCATGCAAGTGAAAGAAAACATAAGGGGTGCAATTATAAATGATGCTATGTTAAATGTAGCGTGTGAATAAGGCACAGATGTCATTAAAAATATACATGTATATACAGATGCTCCTTAACTTATGGTGGTGTTACATCCCAATAAACCGATCATTAGTTAAAAATATTGTAAGTTGAAAATGCATTTAATACTACTCTGTGCAGTATCAGTTGTTGACCCCCATGATTGCATGGCTGATGGGAGCTGTGGCTCACTGAGGTTGCCCAGTATCATGAGAGAGTGTTGTACTGTATATCGCTAGCTTAGGAAAAAAGTCAAAATTTAAAAGTCAAAGTATATTTTCTACTGAATACATATTGCTTTCACATGATCATAAAGTTAAAAATTAGAGGTTGAATCATCATAACTCAGGCATTGTTTGTACTTCAATTCCTAGACTTATAACCATCAGAATGTTCCAGTGTAACTCCCTAGGAGGGAGTACAGAGAAGGATGTTGAAACTTGGAGAGGTTTAAGGGACTTGAGTCCAAGGTCATTCACTGAATCATCTTTTCTCTCAAGACTTTCTCTAAACATTCTCTTCACTTCCTCCTCACTGATGATTCTGGCTCTGCTCTTTCTGGGTTTCTCCAACATTCTTCTTCCTTTTCAACTTGAATTATTCCAGTTGATGCATGTCATTCTTTTGTATTTGGTGTTTCCCTCAAACAATTTCAGCAGATGCTGCTCCTTTTACCTTTCCACATCTTTGAGTTTGTGACAAACTTGCCTATTTCTGCTGTCTGGCTTATCTTTGGTGATATCTAAAATGGATGACTTGACAATTGTAGATTATTAAAACTAGTCTAGTGTTGGCAGACTTTAGCCCTGGTATTATTACCCAGGGGTCTAGTCCAGCTATATAGAGCCATAAGATTAACAGCATCTTGTTGCTTCAAATGATAATAAATAATGCAAGGAGAGAGGCAATGTTTAGGTGAATAAGGGTAGAAATATTAGTTCTGTTTAGTCTTTATTAGCTATGAAATGGGGAGGATCAGAGGCACAGATAATCCAGATACCAAACTTGAATGTAAGCTTTTTGACATTCCAAACATTCACACTTCAACCCTAGCCAGTTTGTTTCAGTGGTTAGAGCATCAGCCTGCGGACCAAAGGGTTCAATTCCGGGCAAGGGCATGTACCTTGCACTGTCTTAGATATACTAGTGTCTAAAAAAATAAATATAAGAGATTATACTTGCAAATAAAGGCCTATTTCATAAAAACAAAAATTTTGCACTAGACACACAGACGGCATTTAAAAAAATTAAATGAAAGAATATGCATTCAATTTATGTTGCTCATAATAGATGGAGGCAAAATGGTTCACTTTTACTTAATGCCAGAACCAATATAAATTTATAAATATTTGCTGATGAGAAATAACTCAGAGCTTTCTTAGCAGTATTCCCCAGTCAGCAAAATTTTAATTTACCATCCTATTTTTGCCTAGAATATAATAGCAACTAGAGACCAGGAGAAACAAAAGGAGAATTAGGCAAACAGTAGGGCCATGACTCATTTTAGAAATGTACTTACGCTCAACCATGCCTAAAGTGGATTACAAAATATTAGATTAAATTATAGTCTCTTTTGAAGCCCATACGGGGTCATTCAGAAGATGGTCAGAAGACAAATTGGAAGGCCAACCACGCCTGCCTCACAGGTACTTGATAACACTAGGATTAAATTGCTGTCAAACCCTGAATGTCTCAGCCTAGTATTAAATACAACTGTAAACATTCAAGGTTCTTAAACACCAATGTTCTAGGCTTAAACATTGTTTTCTATACAGAGATTTTAGATTATATCACATTACATGCCATGGTGCAACAAAAAGCCCCTCCCATACCCACAAACATGTGCTGGTTCTTTTGTTGTGTGGGTTGGTTCTCCAGACTTCCTAATATTCAGCTGCTGCCTCGGGGCTTGTCTAGCTTTAGTGTAAACAGTCTGTGGTTGACAACAGAAAGCACTACTTTTCCCTTGAGCTCGGGCACTTGGAATGGCTGTGTTACACAGCCCATGACACTAACCCTGGGAAATATTGGGAGGTGATGAACTCAGACTGAAGACCAATGTCTCTGCTATTGCATCAAGTTGTCCCTGGTTTTGCTTGGTATGTAAGGATGTGGTAGAAGACACCCGTCTGGTGTTGCTCAATGGTTGAGTGCTGACTCATGAAGCAAAAGGTCATTAGTTTGATTCTCAATCAGGGCACATGCCTGGGTTGGGAGCTAAATCCTTGGTAGGGAACACACAGGAGGCAGCCAATCGATGATGCTTCTCTTTCATCTTTCTTCTTTCTTTCTTTCTTTCTTTCTTTCTTTCTTTCTTTCTTTCTTAATATTCATGGATTTATTCATCAGTGTCTCTTTCTCTCTATCCCTCTCCCTTCCTCTCTCTCTAAGAATCAATGAAAACTAATTTTTTTTAAGAATGTAGTCAAAGATTACAAGCATTTGGAAATCTGTCAATTTGCACAACAGCCTTACTTACATAGAATGTTGAATTGGGCATATTGTTTTCTCAAGGGTGAATGGACTTCTAAGTGTGAGGATATAGATGGGTTCCACAGTTATCTCTCCTGGTCTGACCTGCTGTCTTGTGTGGATGGAAAGGTCCTATTAGCCATATTTGAAAGGGGGGCTTTTCTGCTGCTTGTATGTCTGAAATTGAAGATAGAAAGCTAAAAAGAAATTTGAGATTGCAAGTAAGCCCTAAGCTCTAGAAACTCTCTGCTACAGACAGGAAGGGACATGTGCTCATTGTTTTCATGCCGCTAAAAAATAGAAGTTCAACTTAAGTTTAAATGTAATTGAAGCCAAATTCCGATGACAACTCATAACAGGTTAATTAAATTTACCCAGGTGCTTAAATGCACTAGTGGACATTTTTTTTTTGTAGTTCTGTTTATTACACTCCAGAAAAACAGCAACTATAGAAGACGTACGCACATTGGAGGGGAGGGCTGGCTAACATTTCTTGAATATTGAACATATGCAAGACCAGTGGTTCTCAAACACAAATTCAAAATAAAATTTTAGCAAATCAAATCCAACAATATATTAAAAGGATAATACATCATGATCACGTGGGATTGAGCCCAGGAATATAGATTGGCATAAAATGTGGGAATCAGCAACATAATACACTATATTAACAATTGGTAAAAGAAAAAAAAAACTATGTAACAATCTTAATGTACAGGAAAATCATTTGTCAAAATACACCATTCATTTCTGACCTAAACCTCTCAACAAATAGGAATTGAAGGGAACTTCCTCAAACTGGTAACTGGCATCTATGACAAAAATATAGCTAATATCACACAACGAAAGACTGAAAGCTTTCTAAAATCAGAAACAAAATCAGGATGTCTATTTTTATCAACACTACTTGACACTATAATGGACGATCTAGACAGAAAAATTAGTTCAGGAAAAATAAAGATTGGAAAGGAGAAAGTAAAACTCTGTTTGCAGATGACATGATGGCCTATGTAGAAAATCTGATGGATCTATTAAAAAGCTAAATGGGATATAAAACTGAAAGCAACAAAACAGCAAACAAGACAAATAAGTAAAACCTTATAGATACATACAACAGGAGGCTGGTTACCAAAAAGAAGGGGGTTAGGGTAGTAGTAAAAAGCAAAGGGGGTCGCCGAAACCAGTGTGGCTCAGTGGTAGAGCATCGGTCTGCGGACTGAAAGGTCCCGGGTTCGATTCCGGTCAGGAGCATGGACCTCGGTTGTGGGCATATCCCCGGTAGGGGGAGTGCAAGAGGCAGCTGGTCGATGTTTCTCTCTCATCGACATTTCTAGCTATCTCTCTCCCTTCCTCTCTGTAAAATATCAATAAAATATATATTAAAAAAAAAAAAGCAAAGGGGGTCAAATATATGGTGACAGAAGAAGATTTGACTTTGGGTGGTGGGCACACCATGCAATATATAGATGATGTACGTGCAATTATATACTTGAAACCTATATAATTTTATTAACCAATGTCACCCGAATAAATTTAATTAAAGCCCTAGCCGGTTTGGCTCAGTGGATAGAGTGTTGGCCTGGGCACTGAAGGGTCCTGGGTTTGATTCTGGTCAAGGGCATGTAGCTTGGTTGTGGGCACATCTCCAGGAGGGGTGTGTAGGAGGCAGCTGATTGATGTTTCTCTCTCATCGATGTTTCTAACTCTCTATCCCTATCCCTTCTTCTCTGTAAAAAGTCAATAATAAATGTGTGTGTGTGTGTATGTGTGTGTGTGTGTGTGTGTGTGTGTGTGTGTGTGTGTGTAAGTAAGGTGCTGGAGCTAGCAAGTGAGTTTAGAAAAGATATAAATTAAAAGTTAAATATTTAAAAATAACTGTACTTCTATATACTGGCATGGAACGATATGAAATTGAAATTAAACTATCATTTATAATAGCACAAAAGCGTGAAATGCTTAGGGATAAATTAGATTAAAATGTAAAGGACATGCATGGTTAAAATTATAAAACATTCCTGTGAGGAATTAAGTAATAACCTACATAAATTGTCAGATATGCCTTGTTCAAGGGTCAGAAAACTCAATATTGTTAAGATGTCATTGCCCTAAAAATTGATTGATAAATTCAATGCAATCCTAATCAAAAAGCCAGCAAGCTTTTTATAGATACTGACAAACAGATTCTAACGTTTATATGGAAAAACTAAGACCTTAAAATTAACCAAAACAACCTTTAAAAAGTAGAACATTACCAAATTTCAAGAATTATTGTTAAGCTACTATAATCATGATAGTTTGGTACTGACATAAAGATTGGCAAATATATTAAAGAAATATAGAATCCAGTGATATGCCTACATATATGTAGACAACCGAATTTTGACATAGATGCAAAATAATTCAGTATAGAAAACAGTCTTCTCAAAAAATGCTAATGGAACAATTGGATGTCCATATACCAAATAAAAATGAACTTTGATCTATATTTCATACTGTATACACTCTCTGTTTGATCTATGGTCAATATATAAAGCTTAAAACTATAAAGTGTTTATAACAAGTCATAAGAAAAACTTTCTGTGTTAGATTAGGCAAAGGCTGCTTAGATACAGTACCAAAATTTGATCTAAAAAAGAACACACTGATAATTGGACTTCACCAATTTTTTTAAATCTGCTCTTGGAAAGTCACTTAACAGTGAGAATCAAAATAAAGAATAAAAGAATAAGTGTAGACTGAAATAAAATATTTGCAAAGAATATAAAGGACTTAGGTTCAGAATATCTTAACAACTCTAAAACTTAATAAGAAAATTAGCCACCCAATAAAATATTAGCAAAATTTTCAATAAGTAGGATGCTCTTCTCCAGGCCTCATTTCAGAGACCCATGATCCTTCTGTGGTGTGGGTTTGCCATCATCAACAACTGCTGAAAAGGAGGAAAGAGAATGGAGGATCCATAAATTGGGGATTTTAGGAGCCAGAGCTGATGTGGTGTAGTGTATTTTACTCCTGTCCACATTTTATTGGCCACAACTCAGTCATGTGGTCACATAGACCTGCCCAAGGAAAGAGGGAAATGGATTTAGCAAATAACTGGTTAATCTATTTCACATTCTGCCTCATGAGAATTAGCAATTATCACTAGATGCCTAAATGTGGTTTATGGCAAATAATAGACTTTTCTACAGTAAATCCTAAATGTATAAAATCAGTACCACAGCCCTAGCTGGTTTGGGTCAATAGATAGAGCATCAGCCTATGGACTGATGGGTCCCAGATTTGTCCCCAGTAGGGGGCATGCAGGAGGCAGCCAATCAATGATTCTCTCTCATCATTGATGTTTCTCTCTCTCTCCATTCCTCTCTGAAATCAATACAAACATATTTTAATAAAATAAAATCATTACTACAATATCATTGGTTTGACCCAATGTAGCTCTTTTTCCCTTTTTTTTTCTCATAAATATTTTTTCTCATGGATAAACCAATATTTTTTTCTGGTTGAATAAAGTTATGGAGATATCTCTTTTTTTCTTCTGTAAATACGAGAATTCTGGTTGTTTGTTCTTAATCATGTGTATAATACATAGTATGGTTTTGGGGAAAATGTGGTTTTTCACCATGCGCTAACAGTTTCTTTTAGGAAGAGCAATAATACACCACTTGAGCTGTGTCAGTCGATATCCCAATAAAGTAGTCTGTAAGAAGGGAAGTTGAGAATTTAGGAGGCATAGAAAATATGGGATACAGAGTGGAGATTAAAGAAATGAGGCAAGGCTGGGAATGGGAGGGATGTGGCAAGAGATTTGAACCGATGGGAAAAGTGTTTGTGGGAAATTCTAGGATAAGGGTATGGGTATGAGCAAAATATTTAAGGACAAGGAAGCTAAAGACTCACTTTCATATAATTTGATGTGCTACAGGATAAACCTCATCCTTGCTCTCTAACCTTCAACAAAAAACAGCCATACACAGAGCCTTGTGTCATTGGTACTTTGAGTGGCATCTAACATAGGCTATATGAACTATGTGTGAATTTAGGGCCTCCAAGAAGCAGATACAGAGATGGAGAACATCAATGGAAGATAAGAGAGAGAGAGACCAGGAGAGCCTATAATACCTGTGAGGTGAAGAAAGGAAGGAAGGGCCCGGTTGATGTGCTTCAGGGGTTGAGCATTGACCTATGAACCAAGCAGTCACGGTAAAATTCCTGGTCAGGGCACATGCTCGGGTTGTGGGCTAGATCCCCAGTGTGGAGCATGCAGGAGGCAGCTGATCAATGATTCTTTCTCATCATTGATGTTTCTCTCTCTCTCCCTCTCCTTCTGCCTCTCCCTTCCTCCCTAAAAACAATAAAAATATATATATTTTAAAAAAAGAAGGAAGGAAGATTGGAGCAGAAGCTTCCTTGCCTGCAGCGCGTCCCTGAGACCATAGTGTCCTGGATAATGGAAGCCCCTGAGCAAAGTTCGCTTGTTAGAGAACCCACATCACACAGGTCTGGTTTGAGACCCCTTTCGTGCTCAGTCTTTGGCTGGGAGCAGCCCCAAAACAGGGTAGCCTTGGCATAAAGACTAACCACACTCTTGGCAGCAGATTCTCTTCAAGAGAGAGCTAAATGGTGCAACCCCCTGGCCACCAAAGAGGATAAGCTCAGTAGGTTGAAGTGGTCCAAACTCTGAAGTAATTAATCAGAGGCAGGAATTGGAGTCAGAAGCAACTAGGAGAAATCCAAGCTCCACCCCCAGAGGATCTCTACTGCTGTAGGGGGGGAGATGCAACGAAAATCAAAAGGGAGAGCATGGCTGGCACGGCATCTGTGTCTCCCCCTGACTCTCCTTATAGAATAAAATGGCTAAAATTCAGTGAGTTTCCTTTGATCCTCATCAGAGCATATTCTCTAGCAGTGCCAGCAACTCAAAAGCAGATGGAGAAGCTCTGAACCAAAACACTTCCTACAAAATGGCCAACTGTGAAGGGGAAATAAGAAAATAAGAGGTGTCTAGTTGTTTTAAAAGTAGTTAATATTTGATCTGTGAATGTAAATATGTCCATTTCAAAGATCTATGCTTCACACCAGATGCATTTAAATATGGTCCCCAATTCTGGGCATAGCTGAGTGTGGATGCCAGGGGCAGATTCAGGTAGCTTTTTAGAAAGTCGCCAGTAGGCCATGAAATGGGCATTTTATTATCTTAGATAATTCAGTGTTCATAATGATAAAAGAGGCTACTTTGTAAATTGCTTGCTAAATGCAAAACTGCATTTTCACCCATACTATCAACGTCCGTCTTCCCCTGAAAGCAAAACACTAAGTTGACATGCATCTTAGACCTGAGATTTATCTTAGGGAAGGCTGGTTTTCCTTATTGAATGTGTTTGTAGACTCTGTTGTGTTTTTACCCATATCCTGATTACTCTGGAGAATTTAAACTACCAAAAGTACTCATTTTATACTTTAAAAACACTTAAGGTTTTATTGTGGTTTCAGAATTTTTGCTTCCATTTAGACAACTGTGAGCATTTCCAGGGATGATCTCAGTTCTGGGCACATGAAGGACAGTCATGTGTTCCAATATCAAACCCAGATGGGTGCAATTTGTAACATCCATGACAGGTTTCCCTGCTCTAGGCTGACCAACTCGCCATGGTTTCCCAGGACTTTGCTGGGCACCAAAAGTCCCACATCTTGGGAACCTCCCCAATTCTGGGTAAACAGAATGATTAGTCACTCTTCCTTGCTCTTACCCTCAAACAAAAGAAGAAAATGTCATCAGCAGGGTGGTCATTCTTGGCTGACAAATTACATTCCTATTTACTTTCAAAGGTGGTGAAAAAGCAGAATCCCTATAGGTACTTTTGATTGCTGTAACAGTACTTCAAACATTTAAGAGTAATATTGATATAGGATATCTAGTAGATTTATTTGTAGTTATTGATTTATCAGGATATGTTCTTAAAATTAAATGTTAAAGTAATGGAGACAATTGTGTTTTCAACGATCTATACATATATTTACTGTTTGTTTTCTCTTTTGAGTTTGATTTTATTCAGCTTCTAACTCCTTTGAGTTGCTCTAAGTGAAGAAATTAAATTAACAGTAAACTAAACCATGCATACAATCTTTGCTCTTTTTCAACTTCAGTTTGCGTGTGCGCATGTACATATACATAGATGTATATATTTTTTGGCACATATTGCAAATCAGTATATCATAAGGGAGAAAAATGTAAAAAGTGGTCATTTATTTCTCAAAACAAATTCCATCCGAGTGAATTACTATTTTAGTTCACAATGTGACAAAGCCATTTGGGAATTTCCAGATGCAGAAGAGGTAAAAATGCCAACTTTATTAAAATGTAAGCCAAAGCACAATCACAGTCTAAAATGGAAATGGGATTGAGGAAAAGACTGATTTTGTTTGGCATGCACTGTAAAATTCTAATTTCATGTAGTTTAAAAACATGAAACTCCCACCCTTATATAGTCATAGAGCTAAAGACAAGCCTATACTAAGCAGGTTCTTACGTTTTTGTGTTAATAATACTTTAAATTGTTAATAATATTTTAGGGCACAATTGATAATGATATCGGAAAGTTCCACAAATGAAATCAAATTATTTTAGTAGAGATCATCAAAAGGGAGATATAATTTGATCTATACATATCCTAAAGATGAAGTTAATACTTCATCTTTCTAGAAGCCACATTTTTAGAAAAGATGAGAAGTATGGCTGCAATCTTTCCATAAACCAAAGAAAGCCAGGTTTTACCCCTAGTGCTTGAGGTATGATTTCCCTTAGAAAGATGACCCACATATCTGTTTATAAACTACAGATGAAGGCAATGGGGAGCCATATTTTCACAAAGATTATAGGTGTGCATACTTAAGAAAGCCAATCCTCATAAAAACTGATGACCTAAATAGGGTGCATAACAATGGGCTGAGACAGTCTATAATCTGTATATTTAAAGTGCTTTGATACATAGTAAAAAGGCCATGAGATTTGGAGTAAGGTAGACCTGGGTTCAAATTTTGTAATATATATACTAGATGCCCAGTGCATGAAATTCATGCAAAAAAGGGGATGTCCCTCATCCCAGTCTGCACCCTTTCCAATCTAGGACATCCCTCTCAAAATCCAGGACTGCTGGCTCTCAACCGCTCACCAGCCTGCCTTCCTGATTGCCCCTAACCACTCCCCTGACAGCCTGATTGATGCCTAACTACTCCCCTGCCAGACTTATTGCCCCTAACTTCTCTCCCCCTGCAGGTCTAGTCACCCAACTGCCCTCCCCTGCAGGCCTTGTCCCCCCAACTGCTCTCCCCTGTAGGCTTGGGTCCCCCCAACTGCCCTTCCCTGCAGGCCCGGTCACCCCCCAACTTCCCTCCTCTGCTGGCCTGGTCACCCCTAACTACCCTCACCTGCAGGTTTGATTGCTCCCTTGCAGGCCTGGTCCCTCCCAACTGCCCTCCCCTGCTGGCCATCTTGTGACGGCCATCTTGTGTCCACATGGGAGCAGCCATCTTGTGTGTTGCATATTATTCTTTTATTATATAGCATGAAGTATATTGAAGACAGGTAATTGAGTGTAGAATATCCCCTGGATCATAGAACTACAAAGGAGCAAAAGTAGCATTTGAATACAGGACATCTCACTTCAAAATATTTTACACAAAAATTAAAAGTTTATGACCAGCACAAAACCTACCATACACAAAGTCAGACAAATGACAGATATGGCAGATAAAGAGCTGGTTTTGTTATGATATAAAAAGTTTTTATGAGTCAGTACTCTAAAGACATATATAGGCAAGTCAAAGAAAGGACTTGCTTTTAAGCAAATAAAGTTCCAACTTTAGTCATCATTAAGTAAATATATATTAAAACAACAAAATACTAAAGATTTAAACCATGCCACATGTTAGGAGAAATATGGGGAAACAAGTATTCTCTTTCACTGGGGCTATCAACTGGGGAATCCCTTTTGGTATAGCCTAAATGAATGATAAGAATGTGAGAAATGTTATCCCGCAAATAAAAGAATACCTAGGGCACAATGACGTACATAAATCCAGGTTTACTTTTTCTTGCATAATTCAAGGTTTGGAAGTAGGTGGCTGCTGGTTTGGGGGCTCTGGGTTGCCATTGTCTGCTATGGTTCTCTTGGCTTTCCCTTCATGGTGGGTGGCAAGATGTCTAACACAGCACCAGGAACCATGTCTGCAATCAAGTCAGTAAGGAGTGAGGACAAAGAGGGTGTAGTATTGGCATATCTGTCCCTTTAGTAGGTAAATAAAAGCTTGCCTAGATAGGTTCTGGCAGACTTTGATTTATACTCTGCTGGCTGGAACTGTGATATATTGAATGCACATAGCTGCGAGGAAAGTGTTAGCCTAATGATGCAAAGCAAGGGAGAAGGAAGGCAGGACAGTTGATGGTTCTGTCTGCTACACATTTGGAGAACAATATTTACCAAAACATATCTTCCAACTGACCGTTTCAAGTATCCGCAAGGATGTGACTCAACTGACACTGTCATACATCATCTTTATTGTTGAAAGTATAAAATATGTCCCCCTTTCCTCCCATTGCCCTCTCCCCTATCCCCTCCCCACCCGGGTGTCATACACCATCTTGAGTGTAAAATGGCATACCACTTTGCAAAACCACTTGGCAGTTTTGTGAAAATTAAACATACACCTATAAATTCCAACCCTAGGTATTTTCCCAACAGAAATGTATACCTATGCCCAGCAAAGAGATTTGAAAGAATACCCAAAGCAGCACTATTCATAATAACCCTAAACTAGAAACAACTCAAATGTCTATCAAAGATGAATAAATAAATTGTAAGTCCACACAATGGGACACTGCTCAACAATGAAAAATAAAGAACTATTGATACACAAAACAGCATAAATGAATTGTAAAAACATCCTGAGCAACAGAAGTCAGGCACAAAAGCGTGCATTCTGTTCTATCCCATTTATATAAAATTTTATAACAGGCAAAACTAAGTATGGTGATAGAAAGCAGATAAGTGATTTGCCTGGAACCAGATGTTGGGGTTGGATTATCTGCAAAGGTTTGTGAGAGACTCATTTGCAGTGATGGAAGTTATATTAACCATACTTTTAGATTCACTAAGCTTGATGCTTTAACATCTTCCCTATATGCAGATGCCAGAAACACTTGTTCTGGATAGCCTGATTTGAGTCATCTCAAATACAAACCAACCAATCATAGGGGGCTTATCTGTTAATGCAGCATAACCTGCACCACCAGAACAGGTACCGTATTTGCCGGCGTATAAGACGATTTTTTGGCCCTGAAAATACCGTATTTGCCGGCGTATAAGACGACTAGACGTATAAGACGACCTCCTAACATTTCCACTCAAAATACAGAGTTTGTTATATACTCGCCGTATAAGACTACCCCCCACTTGGAGGCATATTTTTCAGGGCCAAAAAATCGTCTTATACGCCGGCAAATATGGTATTCTACTGTATCTCATGCTTTTGAGTTACACCCACCTACAGCCCACCAGCTGGGCCAACTACACCATTAAGTCAAGTCCTAAATGTACAATAACATATAATGTAGACATTAATGGAAAAATGGGTAAATCTATATAGACTGAAGAGGAGCAATGGCCAAGATAACATTGTTAAGTAAAAAAAAGCAAGGTTAAAATCACTGTGCATGATATACTCCATTTATGCTGATAAATTTGGAGAGGGGATAAGCTTTGGACCTTGTATGTGCCATATATTACATTTTTATAAGTATGGAACATCTATAATAATAAAAGCGTAGTATGATAATTAGACTGGATGGCCAAATACCGGAACAACTGTCTGAAGGACTTTCTGGATGCAGCTGGGGCTGCAAGGGCTGAGCCCCTTGCACGAATTCCATGCATTGGGCCTCTAGTGTAATGATAATAAGAGTTACTGCTGGGAAGGACTGGAACCTAGATGCTTGGGATCAAAATTAAATAATTTTCTCTACATACTTTGTACGACTTAACTTTTTACATTGTGTAAATGTATTAATGTTTTAATGAAAAGTGACTACCTATTTTATAAATAAAACAAGAAAAAGTTAAAGCATTCAGAATTTGCAGAAACACCATTTTTATTACCCATCCAGGCTGATATAAAAGTGATCCTTCTTATTGGATTCATTTCTATTCTTAAATCAGTAAATAAATGTAGCAATTGCACATTTTACCAGGGCCAGATACTTCAATGGGGAGTGAGAATCCAGTGTAGCATGTAACAAACGTGGGAAAATAGAAAACAGATTCCAGCATGCTCTGGAGGTCTATAGTTCTCCTGGCTGCTCCTTTAGAATGCAGTGTATGCCTTTTTCAAATATAGCCCCCTTTATGCAAAATATACCACATTTCCTCTTACACTCCCTCACACCCCCCCACACACACACTCATGCTCATAAGCACCTTGGGAAATATCACTCTTGTCCTTGCTTTACAGAGCAGCGAAAGGAAACCCAAGATGATGGTGGTTTGCTGAAGTTATAAAGAGGCATTGGAACTCTGAGTATGTGTATATTCTCATCATTTAATTTTAGATAGTTGAGTTCCATGTCAAATCTTTGTCTTAGGCAGAGAGAGAAAGAATGTTAGTTAAATATAGAACAGGCTATGGTTAGTCATGGTTTGTGTTGTAGTTTCATATATCAGTGGGAGGCTCAGAGGAAAAGAAAAAAATGATGAGTCCCTTGCCTCCATTGTCGCAAATAACCATGAGAATGCTGATGAATGTGACATATGTGGTAACAATGGAGCAGATGGCCAGGCCAAGCCAGCAGACTAGATCAGCCAAGCTTAAAATAATGAAATGAAGTAAGATACCAGTCAGGATAGCGCAGACTATGCTACATTAATAAATAGTCCCTGAATCCTAGTTATGTAACACAATGAGATTTAGGTTTTTGTTTTGTTTTTAAATATATTTGGTTGACTTTTTTACAGAGAGGAAGGGAGAGGGATAGAGAGCTAGAAACATTGATGAGAGAGGAACATTGACCAGCTGCCTCCTGCACACCCCTTTCTGGGGATGTGACCATAACCAAGGTACATGCCCTTGACTGGAATCGAACCTAGGACCTTTCAGTCCCCAGGACAATGCTCTATCCACTGAGCCAAACAGGTTTCAGCCAAGATTTAATTTTTTATCACACCTGATCAATAGTAGATATCTATAGAGGGTGCCTCTCTATGTTATCCTACCTCTGGAACCCAGTCTAATTGAGATATCAACATATGAAACATCACCAGTTCTGACAGCAGTGGGAAGAGAGTGTTGCAGGGTCTCACAATGTCAATAAAATTCCCTATTTGGGAAATGACAAAAGGTACTTCTGCCCACAACCTATCAGGTATTACTAGTCATATGACTCTTTTCAATGGCAAGGGAGTTTGTTAAGTGTATATCCTCCCACAGTTCAAGGGGAGAGGAGAATCAGATATGTGTGATGGGAGAAGTCTATATCACCAGAATGAAAACAAAGGCAGGAAAGAAGAGTCCCATGGAATGGCCGCCCATGTGATCTCTCCACCTTGGAGTTAACCTCCAGGACCTAAGAAAGATTTGGTCATTCTACTGAGTTTTTATTAAGAGAGCAATCTTTACTACTGAACTTTGAGATCCATAAATTATTCTCACCAGACCCACAGGTTCACATGGAGCTCTATTTACTTTTCTTATACTATATCAAAGTACAAGAAGGAAATGAATCATCCAGGGAAAGAAAAATTAGTAAGGGAATTAAACCCAATGATATATAGATGTAGATGTAGATACGGATACGGATATGGATATGGACATAGACATGGACATGGATATAGACATAGACATAGACATAAACATAGACATAGTTATCTCTGTTAAGCTGAACGCTGAGAATGTCTAAGAGGGAGTGTATGATAGCAGTAATTTTAGAGATACCACATCAAAACTGTAGTTCCATTATTGGTAATTAGAAACCAAGGATTACTTTGGGAAGATCCAGAAGACTTGACTAAGTCTAGACCTGTACTGTGTAAGTTTTTGTGCATGCTCAGGACTGTATACATGCTCAAGAAAAGGCATGAGGAGGCGCTAAACTCTCATGTCTGGCTGACTTTGAAGCTCTGTGTAAACAGGAAGTGATGGCTAAAACCAAGCTTTAAAATGAGTGCTGAAGGTGTGTTCCAACATGTACACAGAGCCCCTCTGCATAGACTGGGAGACTTACTGATTCAGGCATTTAAGGAAATCTGTCTTATCATTGAGTACTAAACTAAAGGATCTAGAGACCTCAGTGGCCATAAATGATGAAGAATACAGACTTTATACAATTAGTTCTGGAAAGTCACTAAAAACATATAATAACAATAAAAATAGCAATAACAGTAAATTGTGAGGAAAGAAAATAATCTGATTTTCAGGGTTGCTGTATCATATTATTTTAATGTCTAGTTTTCAACAAAAATTATGATACATGCAAAGACATAATAAAGTATAGACCATCCACTGTAGAAAAAAAGCAATAGAAACTGTCTGAGAGGAAGCCAGATTTTGGCCTTACTAAACAATGGCTTTAAATCGATTATTTTAAATATGTTCAAAGCATTAAAGGAAATGATGTCTAAAGAACTGAAAGAAAAAAAAATGATGTCTCACCAAGTAGAAAATATTAATGAAGGACTAGAAATTATTTTTAAATAACCAAATAGAAATTATTGAGCTGAAAAGTACAATAACAAATGAAAAAATTCACTAGAGGGGCTCAACAGCAGTTTTGAAAAGGTAAGACACCAGGATGAAAACAACAGGCACCAAATGTTCCCACAGTCTATTAACAAATGCCATAGAACTTAATGAGATATTGAGATGCCTCACATAGCTACAATCTCCTTACCACCTCCATTAACCTACATAGGTTCAAGTCTGGGAATACATTATAGAATCATCAGAGAACATTTGTAAATTTTAAGTCAAGTCATGGGGAAGGATCTAGAAAATCATTATTAGAGATGTAGGGTGGCATCTCACTTCACAGTTGGCTGTTTGCTTATATAACAAAATTGCTGATCTCTTCTCTGGGAATAAAGGGTAGGGCAGTCACTGGAGAGAGATAGCAAGACAGAGACCAAGGAGAATTTACTTTAGGTGAAGCCAAGATAGTTTAGTTTCCTATAAATAGCAGACACAAAGAAAAGTACTTGAGCTCACCCATGATGGCTGCATATTAGGCAAGGGACTCCTTGCAACTTTAAGCTGAGTGGTCACCATCCAAGGCAGTATTTCAAGTGGGTTCAAACTGAAGTGTATTTTTCATATGTGAGAACTATAGTAGGAAGACACATCTGAAGGGGTCTCTAGAAAAATATATCTATGTCTGGATGGCATGGCTCAGTGGTTGAGCATTGACCTATGAACCAGGAGGTCATGGTTCGAGTCCTGGTCAGGGACTGGGTTGCAGGCTCTGATCCCCATTGGGGGAATGCAAGAGGCAGCTGGTCAGTGATTATCTCTCATCATTGATGTTTATATCTCTCTCCCTCTTCTTTCTTCTCTGAAATCAATCCTATATAATAAAGAGGTAATATGCAAATTAACCCTCATGCCCTCAAAAGATGACTGCCTAACACCAGGAAAGCAGGGGGGTTAGTGAGGGATGACCAAACCGCTGAACAAGTAGGCTGTGTGGGGTGACCAGGCTGGCAGGGGGACAGAGAGGAGTGACTAGGCTGGTGGGGGGAGTCAGTTGGGGGAGATCTGGCCAGCAGCAGGGGGCAGTTAGAGGCGACCAGGCTAGCAGGCAGGTGAGCAGTTAGGAACCAACAGTCTAGGATTGTGACCTCCGAGGAGTCCCTGGTTGGAGAGGGTGCAGGCTGGGCTGAGGAGATTCCCCCCTCACCCCCATTCATGAATTTCATGCACTGGGCCTCTAGTAAAAATATATTAAAAAATAAAAATATATCTATGAGACTCAGGTCAGAGGGGACATTTGGGTTCATGCATTCACAGGGCCTCTTCAGAGGTATAGAAATAGTCAACAGAGAATACTACAAAGGCATTTCTATCAGGGACATGTACTCCAAGTACCAACACCCCTGTTCCTTCCCCTTAGACTCTGATACAAAACAGGAAGAACCCAGAAGAGGGCAGTATGAAAGAAGTTGGAGAAGCTCTCCCACTATTCAAAACCTATCAGTCCAAGGTCCAGTACTGGGGCCCAGGAGGAAGAGTTCGTGATAAACTAAATATAAGATTGAAATGTTAAATTGGACTGGCCTGGGCATTTCCAAATATAAGAATAAGTAAGCAATAAATCATCTTCCTGTGATATCTTTGAGGAAGCAAAAGGGAGCTGGAACAAATAATGTTTGTAGAAGAAATATTCTTGTCAATTTCTATAAACTGGTTCCATATAGATATCATGGAAATTATTACAGTGAGTGAGTACAATTGTGTCATTCTTTTGTGTCTTAAAAACACATCCACTGTGTAACCATGACAAACTGAGTTTTTTTCTCTTCTCTGTGCCTCAGATTACTCATCCAGAAAATGAATGGGTTTACCAAATAATAAAAGTACCACTTTGCTCTAAATTTCTTCAGCACAGTTACCAATCATTTTATACCAACTAGAGGCCTAGTGCACAAATTTGTGCATGGGTGGGGTTTGGCCAGCCCACCTGGATCGGGTTTGATTGGGCAGGGTCTGCCAGAGGAGAGGGGATGTGAGTGGTTGGTCCACTGGCCTGCCCCCATGGGAAGGAGGGTTATCAAGGGTGGGGCTGACTGGGAGGAGGGCCACGGGCAGTTGGCCTGCCAGCCTGTGGTCCGTCAATCTCCTATCGAACTCCTGGTTGAGGGGATAATTTGCATATTAGCCTTTTATTATATAGGATAAGTAACCCGTGTTGTGCACTTTACAAATAGCCCAATTCTTATAAACACACTGTGAGTAGGGAGGAGAGATATTCTTGGTCCTTTTTAAGATGAGGAGAATTATGAGGCTTAGAGAGACTGAATGACTTGCCCAAGTTCTCTCAGCTGGTTAATGGTAGAGGAAGGACTGTGAATCAAGCCTCTCTCTGCCATTAACTGAAAAGTATATCCTCTTTCCGGTAAATTATACCATTTCATGCTTAGCCCAGTTCTTGCATTTGTAATCTAAAACATTTTCCAAGATGCTATTTTTATCTGTGACTATTTCATGCATTGGGAGAGGATTATACTTGTGAGCAAGAGAGAATATTCTGCAAGATTCTTAAGTGCTGGTTCAGGTCACTGATGGTGATGGAGGGGCTAGTGCTGCAAGTTTTCCCTCCCTGGAGGGCATAGAGACGTGTGTCTGGACTGGCCAAGAAAAGAGGCAATGGGCTGCAGAGAAAGAAGGAACCTGCAAAAGTCATCTAAGAAGTTTCTTCCACTGCGGCTAACATCAGAAGGAATTCAGTTGGTGACCTGACCACAACGTCAAGAAGATAAATTCTGGAATCTTTGAATTTACCTTCATAAAAACAAAAAGGCCCTCCAGAGATTTCCAGATTTACACTCAAATAGATGGTTCTGGAGGATGAGGGATATCCAGGCTCTTCACGTGACAATATTTGGAATCATGGTTATTATCCTAAGAATGACATCCTGGGGAAAGTACATCTCTTTGGATTTGGACATCTTTAAGCATCTACCATTATGTGAGGTCGGCTCTTAATAAAATCTTTAAACTTAATAAAATCTCCCGCATACAAAAGAAATTAAACCATCCTATTGTAATACATGTTTATTGTGATGACAAGAGATGGGGTTTCTTGGGTTTCTGTGTTTTGGGTTTGGGACTTCAGGCTTTTGAAGCCCCAGGGAAGTTATCCTCTGCTGGAAACTAACATTGTCACTAATAGGGAAATGTAAAAAGGAAATCCGGAAGGCTGGTCAACCTTAATTGCTCTGAATGGTCATAACTAATCATTCATTGTTTAGTTGAGACATTGGTAGCTGAAGCAGCCTCCACCTGTTAATCATATGTAAATTCTTGCTGATTGTCTATTATTAGAATTTCCTGCCTAAAGGATATGGGTGTATCTCAGACCCTCTATTCTGTATGAACCAAAGGCACAGGAATTAGTGCATCACCTGGGGATCATCTCAGATTCCCTGCAAGCTTCTAGCTAGAACTGGAATGTTCCTTCCAAAGCACTAGGGAATTGCCACTCATTCCAGATTCTGCTGGATTATGTGATTCTTGGCATCTTAATTATGCTCAAAACTTCACACCAGCCTGAATATCGTTTCAGAGTTCAGAGCAGGGTTGTCCCATATATAGTTTTTGACAGTCACTGACAAGGGCCATAAACTATCAAATAGTTTGGAATGGTGATCATAATGTGTGTTTGATTATGCAAGCCTAGAAGCAATGATGAATGCGCACCAATCCTAAATATATGTATATTAATTTCAAGTTATAAAAATGACTCAGGAGTCATCATATTTTGTACATTATAAAACATACAGCCTTAGCTGGTTTTACTCAGTGGATAGAGCATCACCCAGCGGACTGAAGGGTCCAGGGTTCAATTCCAGTCAAGGGCACATGCCCGGGTTGCAGGCTCAATCCCCAGGAGGCCGCAAATCAGTGATTCTCATCATTGATGTTTCTATTTTTCTCCCTTTCCCTTCCAATCTAAAATCAATAAAAAATATATTTTAAAAAATAAATAATGGAATAAAGACAAAGTAAGTAAATAATATTTTTTAATGTGTTGCTCACCATGATGGCTTCCTCCTCTGAAATGGATAATCATATATAATGACTGGCTTGTGGATTTGGTGAAGAATTCCTAGCTTCCACCACAGAAACAAACAAACAAAAAATATCTTTCTAGTTACTATCTTGTAGAGAGCCAAACCCAAGACTACTTAAGTAAAACTTACATGTAGTCTCAAAAATTGTGTTTCCATTGTATTAATTTTGAAGATGAGAGGATACACAAATACTTCATGAAGCTTTCCAAATCACAAAATGACATCTGAAACCTAAATATTTATAATTATTACTATTGGAATATTTATGTTTTCTAACTCGGGGAAAATAATATGTATAAAAATGGTATGTAATGAATAGGCGACTATTTTTGAACACTTTCTCTACATCAGTAATTTTACCTGTACTAGTAATTTAAAATTAAAAAATTAAAAACCTTTCAAAAAAAACCCTTTGAAGTAGCTATTTTTACCCTCATTTAATGTGTAAAGACATCAAGGCAACAGAATGTGTCTAGAGTTTTTTATGGTATAAGGGAAAACTGAAAAGACTCATAGTTTTTACTCTCACCCTATTTCATTACTTATAACAGGAAAAGCAAAAATTTCTAAAATTTTAAATAATTATGTAATAGTATTATAGTAGGCAGAATAATGCCCCCCCCCAAATGTTCACAGCCTAACAATGAAACCTAGCAGTATGTTACCTTACATTGCAAAAAGGACATTGCACGTGTGATTTAGTTGAGGGTTTTGAGATGGAAAGAGCATCATGGATTATCTAGATGGGCTCAATGTAATCAAGAGGATCCTGCAAGTGAAAGAGAAAGGTAGAAGAGGCAGAGAAGGAGATGCGAGGATGGAAGCAGTGTAAGAGTGACATGGTGTGAGAAAGACTTGGCCAGCCATTGCTGGCTTTGCAGATGGAAAAGGGGCCATGAGACAAGGAATACAAGAAGCCTTCAGAAGCTGGAAGAGGCAGGAACACAGATTTCCCGGGAAGTCTATAGTAGGAATACAGTTCTGCTGACACCTTTTATTTTGTCCAGGGAGACCCACTTAGAACTTCTGACCTCCAGAACTATAAAATGTGAAGTTGTATGTGTGTGTTTTTTTAAGCCACTAAATTTGTGGTAATTTGTTATAGCAGCCATAGGAAACAAACCCAGCTCTCTTTTTAGACTAGGCACTTCTAAAAAGTAATCAATTCCTCTGTGTGGCCTCTCACATTTAGTGCATGAAAAATGTTGATGGCTTCTACAAAATAGTTTAGTTAGAGCTGCTGAAATCTGAGCTTTAATCATATTAGAGAATCATTTTAAATCATGCTAATTGGATAATAAAGTCAAGTCCTTGTGGGTGATTATAACTCTTAAGTTAATATACAAGTTAATATACAAAAGACCTATTTGACACAAAGAAATATTTATAAATTATTTGAAAGTTCAGTCCAAGCCTCCTATTTCTTGGGAACTGAGCAAATAAGACCATGTTCTGTAAGGAATGTGTACATAACAGATTTGACAGATAACATAAAAAACATAGGTATTCCCGTGATGCCGTCTTTGAGACCTACAGATCTTCCCTGGTTTCAGTCTGATACTTGGCTGTCTACAGCCTAATTCTGTAATGGAACTGATGGTATCACATATCCAATAATATTTCTCAAATGGAAACTAGAAATAATAGCCTGGGAAATGTTCCATTTGCTGGAACTGGAAAGAAGCATGATACTTAAAGAGTCTAAGCACCCTGGGTGGACTATGAATCTTCATTAATCAAGCCAAGTGCTGCTACCCAGTCTTCACAGAAAAGTGCACTGGAAAGCAAGATCCACCAGCAAAATGCTTTAAGACCAATCCATATGGAAAGCATTGGCAGTTAACACATCTGGGCACATAGCGAGTGACATGTATGCATATAAAAACAAGAACTGTAAACATTGTAGGCTATTTTAATAGTGAAATCATATGTTCCCCTACCGCCACCTCTCCAACAAAACACAGCAGAGAGTCTCCCCACCCCTCTACCACCTAAGTCCCTCCCTACCCCAGTAGGAATGCGAAGTGTGAGGTACACAATAATAGCTATGCTCAGTCATTGTATCAGTCAGGGTCCCAACAGGAAGCAGGTGATACACTCACATGGGTTTCCATGGGGACTTTTTACAAAGGTCTGGACAGGGTTGAAGGACTGATGGAAAGATAACGGAGCAACAAGGGATTAGCAATAGCGGGGAGATGCTGGTAGCACTCAGGTTTGAAGAGGCAAGAGAAGGGGCTAGTCTTTCTGCCACCAGAGAGAGCCAGAGCTGTGGAAGTGGAGTGTCCTAACAGGAGGTAGCAGAATGCAGCCACTGGCAGAACCAAGACAGGGAGGAAGTGGGAAGGTTTATTACCATCGCCTCTTCTTTCACCCATCCATCCATATCTTGTCAGAGCCTTCTCTTGGCCAAACCCAACCAAATTGCAGCTGGTCAATAGTTTGGATGAAACGATCCATGAAAGTCTCTCAAGGAGGGAGATCTGGACAAAGAGAGGTGAGAATAGATGGAACGTGGAAAATATCTAGCAATTTTTCAATTCAGCATATATTTTAATGATCACTTACTGTGAGGCATGCCATATGAGATGCATGTGGTAGAAGTGATAAAAGTGGTTTAGTTTGCCTTAGAAGCTCAGAGCCTGCCGGGGAATACAGACAAGTAAATGATAATTTGATGATAATGATAATGTGATACAATAAGAACAGAATATTATGGAAACACTCAAAGGAGCAAGCCCATGTATATGGGATTAGTGAAGGCTTCTAAAAGGGAGTCAAATCTAATCCAAAACTTGATGAATTCAGTTGCCATCAGTAACTTTTAATGAGAACTATTCTAAAGATTTCACACATTGTAACACATTTAATACTTCCAAGGATCCTATGAATCGGGATCCACTAGTAATCCTCAGTTTAAAAATGGGGAGTGTCTTGCACAGGGATGTGACCTGCTCAATGTCACACAGCTTTACTTAGTGAATTCAGGTATCTAACTCCACGGCTGCTTTCTTAACCACAACCCTAGAGAAAAGAGAGTTCTAGGTGTGTGTGTGGGGGGGGGGGGGGGGCGTGGCACGCTTAGCTAAGGCTTTGAGAGATCACAGACAGTTCAGAAAATAAAATGTAATCTGGCTGGTATAAAGAAATGGAAGGGACCAGGTGAGAAAAAGATTAGAGGATTAGAGGCTGCAGAAGTGACAACAGATCATGCAAGACTCCACAAACAATGTATTCGTTTTTGGTTTTAATTTAAGAACAATGTGAAGCTTCTAGGTATTTTAACAAAGCAGAGCAATGTCTGGATTTGTACTTTCAAAATATCGTTCTAACTGTAGTAGCAAGAAGGTCTTAAAGTGGGTCAAGATGTGATAATTTGAACAATGAAGAGTTTGCTGCACAAAAAATGTACTATACAACCCAGCAATTCCAGTCCTAGGAACGAAACTTGTGTCCACTTAAAGACTTGTATGTGAATGTTCATAGCAACATTATTCATAGTAGCCCTAAAATGAAAACATCCCTAATATCCATCAGTGGGTAAATGGATAAGCAATATATGGTCTATCCATGCAGTAGAGTATTATTCAGCCTTAAAAAGGAATGAAGTACTGATTCATGCTACAACATGGATCGACCTTAAAAAGACGATAAGTGAAACAAGCCACTCACAAAATGTCACATATTCTAGCATTCCATTTATATGAAATATCCAGAGAAGGCAAATCTGCATAGATAACAAGATTAGTGGTTGCCAGGGACTAGAGGTAGAAACAAGTATTAACTGTACATAGCAGAGGGATCTCTTTGGGGTGATCTTTTGGGGATCTCTTTGGGTCCTAAAACTGAATTACAGAATTGGTTGTACAACTCGGTGAGCTAACTAAAACCCATTGAAATGTACACATAAAAGAGGTGAATTTTGTGTTATATAAATTATACCTCAATAACTATTACCAACACAGACAGACAGACAGACAAAACAGGTGAGTATGATACGCAAGGAAAACAAGATAGTGGCTTGAACTAGAATTGGGGATGGGGATGAAAAGTAGAGAAGCGATCGAAACTGGAAATGCCACTTATGGTTGAGAGAGATAACTGGGAAATTTACACCTTGACAAAGAGGTTTTGATAAAGGAATATGGCTCTTTGCTGCTGATGATAATGCACAGAATTCTTGAATACAAATTTTCTGACATCAGAAGGAAGGCTTTGAGAATTACCTCCATATTTTGGACTAACCTCTAAAAGGCACTACTAGTAAAGAACAGTTGTAGCACAATATCTGTGTGGATGACTCTCCTCATATGTGTCAATCAATTTTCTAAAACAAGAATGAGGATATCTGGATTCTTGAGTTAATTAATACCCCTTTCCACAGCAAGTAGAGTGGCATTTCATATCCCTTGAGGAAAGTTTCAGTTGTCAAGTCCCCTAGTGTAGCTTTCGAGCCAAGAAAATGTCAGTGATCTCTCTGCTTTCCCCTCAAGCCACAATAAAATTCAGGCTCTGATTAGTTGTTTGGGCGATACCTAGTCTTGTTTTGATGGAGTTTGGTAAAACAAGTAAGAAGATCCATTTTTTCCCAGGCCCGTGAAATGCATGTAATGGTAAGAAAATTGGGTTACACTGTATTTCCCCTGCCAGAACATAGAGTTCTCCATGTAGTGCAATACCCCCTAAGGGATGTTCGAACCTTTCAGCACATGGTTAGTTAATCTCTCTTATGCTGGGTTATCAGTGGGTCAGTTGAAAGGTCAGAAGCCACAGTAAGAACATGAGAAGTCTGTGCTTGGAGTTCTGAACTGTAGGGTGACTTTTCAAAACTTGGGGTGGGGTGAAGGGGATCTAGGGCAGAGAAAGAAGGGGAATGTCCTGCTCTATTTCAGCATGTTTTCTCTATGTGGCTTTTTCTTCTAAGAGATTGGAATTATCTGCTTCTCTGATATCGAAGTTGCTCTAGGTATTTCCATTTCTGGCAGCTGGTAGGCAGATGTACCGAAGTGCTGCCCCAATGAAATGTTCTCAGCATATCACTGATTTTAAGCTGAGACCTGGGACAATTGGTTTAAAGCCAAATATTTCTTCTGGTTAAAATATCCTAAGGGAAATGATCTGAACCAACAATATCAGCTAAGAATGTTGTGCTTAGCGGGATCAATGTATGCTGGCACTCTCGTGTGGTTTTATCTTTGAGGCTTAACACGGGCAAGTTTGGATGCCAAGAAAAGGGAACTTTGTATCAATTGTTGACTAATGTATCCTCTCAGTCATCTCACATGCTGCTTGTGTGTCCTTGAGAGTCATCCATGAGCACCTGAGAAAATTCCTTACTTATAAAACATTTTTAATGTTCTACTTTTATGGAAAATCAAGTCAAGTTCTGCTGCCCCTTTAATGATAAAAACTGAGAGATTACATATTGAAGGAATAGGGCCTGGTTTTCTTTCTTATCCTTTTAGTCCCTTATGTCTTCAAATCACATTGTTTGTTCTGACAATAACAAGACTTTTTTCAGACTGGGTACTTGGGAAGCAAGTGAGCAAACTGAATTCTGTACTGCCCGATGGAGCATTGAGTGTAGTGCAAGCTAAAATTGGATTACTGGATCATAATTAAGAGAAAGGATTTAAAAGGCAGATGGAAGACAACCCAGATTTTTCATGCTGCGTCGAGGACCTGGCAGCTTGAAATAACATATCTTGGTTCCAAATAAACTTATTAGAGAATTACCGAGAGAGAATAAGCATAGAATGTTATGTTCTGGTTGGGAGAAGACTGCCGGCAATAGCATTTGCAAATCTGGACACAGAAACAATGAAACTTGAGTCATAGTAAGGAAACGCTTCAGTGTGATTTTTCTTTTTGCATGGAGGCATAATTGTTTGTGTTTCTTTGTATAAACCACACCTTCCCACTTACTGCAGAATGCTTTTCTTTTGTGGAACTTCAATAGGGATTTTGCTCACAGGGAAGCATCAGTGAAAATATATTTTTGGTAGCAAATTCAGGAGTTAACCATTTACTTCTGAGGATAAAAGAGGTTCCTCAGTTTATTTCTGGGCTGAAATACTAATCTTGAACATTTGTAACTAACTCTTTCCCTAAGCCAATGTTTCCCAAAGTGTGGTATGCGTACCCCCAGGGGTACGGGAAGAGTTTGGTGGTGGTACACGTTGCACAGGAGTTTGGTGGGGATATGCACTGCACCGTGCTTAGCTGCGCCTAATTCTACGTTCTAATAAGTCAAGACAGTTTTGTGAGGCTTGAGATGGTCCAGTGTGCAAATAAATGTTATTTATAATATAACTTCTATTTATATTTATTATGAATAATTTTATTTCTCATTTATTATTTTGTATATGTACCAAAAAAAGAAAAAATAATATATTTTATTGTTATTAAAATACAACCATTTTTTTTTGATGAGGGGTACTCAGCTTTACAAAAATAATAGAAAGCGTACACATATGTCAAAAGTTTGGGAAACACTGCCCTAAGCAATAAGGTGTTTTTGGCAGTCTTGGTTTCCTTGAAGAAAAACAACTGATACCTATAGCACTGAAAGCAAATGTAAATGTTGCTGCAAATCTCATGGCTATCTTAATGCATCATTATTAAAATATTATTTAAGTGTAGGCAGAGGAGATTGTTTAATTGGAAGATTCTGTCGAGAAAAAGGTACATGTGAACACTTATGGTCATCATGTGTTTTTTGTAATACCTGTAGGTGTCAACAGTGAAATGCATCACACTTAATATCTGTTTCAATCTAAGTAACTTAAATAGTAGCCTATATAATAGCACAGCCATTTTGAAGTAACTGCCAGATCCCAAGAGAGTTAGGTGAGAATTAAACTTTAAACTTGAGTTATTCTGATGAGGAGAAACATCCTATCCATATGACCAGAATTTAAAGTGGATGGATGGGAACATAAATTAATTCAGCCAGAATGGGGGAAAAAACACAGTATGGCGATTCCTCAGAAAATTAAAAATAGAACTACCATACAACCCAGCAATTCTACTTCTGGCTATATATCCAAAGAAAAGGAAAGCAGAATATTGAAGATATATGTGCTCCTGTGTTTATTCCAACATTATTCCAGCAGTCAAGATGTGGACACAACCTAGGTATCTGACATTAGATGAATGGATAAAGAAGATGCTATATATATATATATATATATATATATATATATACATATATATTCACAGTGTAATATTATTCACCCATGAGAAAGAAGGAAAATACTGCCATTTTCAACAGCATACATGAACCTTGAGGGCATTATGATGAGTACTTTTTCCCTCATCAGATAAGCCAGATAGAGAAAGACAAATGGTGTATATCAGTTATATGTGGAATCTAAAAAAGCTTAACTCATAAAAACAGAAAGAGGGTGCTGATTACCAGGCACTGGGTGTGGGAGAATTGGGGAGATGTTGTTTAAGAGTACAAACTTGCAACTAGCAGATAAATAAGTCCTGGGACTCTAATGCACAGTGACTATGGACAACAATACTGCATAATGAACTTCAAAGTTGCTAGAGACTAAATCTTAACTCTTCTGACCACAAAAAGGAAATGATAATTCTGTGGCATGATGGGGATTTAGCTAACACAGTGGTAGTAATGTATCAAACCAACATGTTGTATGCCTTAAACTTAGATAGTGTTATATGTCAATCATATCTCAGGTTACAAACAAACAAACAATAAACTGGGTAACTGAGTCCAGTCATGGGTTACAGATCCCTGCTGAAGGTGTTGCAAGCATGCTCCTCATTCTTCTGTGACATGGCAATGAATGGGGACATTTTTTATTGCCACAACTCAGGGAGAGACTACTGGCATCTAGTGAGTAGATATCATGGATGCAGTCAAATTTCCTACAAGGCCCAGGACAGCCCCTCACAACCAAGAATGATTCAGCCCCAAATGTCAATATTGATGAAGTTGAGAAACCCTATTGTTACACAAGCATGACTGTGAGGGGCTTGGGTTATGAGGTTAGTGTGACAGAACTCCACAAATGTAACCAACGTATTGGTTAGAAAATTAAAAATCAAATCAAGACCTCATTACTATACTCCCCACTATGGACTGAATTGTGTCCCCCCAAAATTCATGTGTTGATGCCCCTAATCCCCAGTGTGATGATATTTGGAGATTAGGTCTTTGGGTGGTAGTTAGATTTAGAGGAGTCCATGTGAGCACACAGTAAGAAGGCAGCCGTCTGTAAGCCAGGATGAGGATTTTCACTAGAACCTGACCATGCTGGCACCCTGATCCAGGACTACCAGCCTCCAGAAACAATTTGTTGTTATTGAAGTCACCCAGTACTTTTTAAAAAAATTCTCAATGTGTTTTTTAATTTATTGATTGATTAAGGTGTTACATATGTTCCTATTCCCCCATTACTCCTATCCCCCCACTCATGGCCTCACCCTCCAGTTGTCTGTGTCTATTGGTTAGGCTTATATGCATGCATAAAAGTCCTTTGGTTGATCTCTCCCCCTTACCCTCACCTTACCCTACCTTCCCTCTGAGGTTTGATGATCTGATCGATATTTCTCTGTATCTGGATCTGCTTTTGTTTATCATTTTCTATTGTTCATTATATTCCATAAATGAGTGAGATCATGTGATATTTATCTTTCTCTGACTGGCTTATTTCACTTAACATAATGCTCTCCAGTTCCATCCATGCTGTTGCAAATGGTAAGAATTCCTTTTTTACTGCAGCGTAGTATTCCATTGTGTAGATGTATCACAGTTTTTGATCCACTCGTCTGCTGATGGGCACTTAAGCTGTTTCCAAATCTTAGCTATGGTGAATTGTGCTGCTAATGGCAGGCAGAGTTGGCATAATACACTCCTCAAACTGAGGAATATGCAACTGGGAACTGTATCAGAATTTAATTCATAAGTTCAGCCAAAATCCCAAGTTTATCATCAGTTAACATGCAATAACCTGCCATTTGTCTGTATGTGTGGCAATTAGTGTTGTCTGATTTGTTTTAGTCAGGAAAATTCATGACATAAACTTCATAACCTTAATTATCACTCAGGTTGAACAGTATGATTCTCATATTAGTCATTTGTTCATTTTCCAATTCATTCAGTAAATAAGTAAGCATTAGTTGAATGTCAGCTAAGAACACTTTCTGCATAAGCCCTAAGTTTTTATCAAATAAATTTTAATAACTGATATAGATATTTTATACCCATGGGATTTCCCTAATTTTAGAGTCTTAAGGCTTTTCTGTTGGATGATGCAGGAAATGTATATTTATGGTTCTTTGCAAAACATTATAAACATGTGCTGACTTCAAGGAAGCCTGCTTTTATCACTGGAGGGAGCTCAGGATAGACTTTCAACTCTGTCACTGGCTTTGGGACCTTGGCCAAGTCAGTTTTTACTCCTTGGAGACTGTTTCCTTACACACACACACACACACACACACACACACACACACACGTTCATAAAATATCACCTTTGGAATTAGATGTTCTCCCTAACCCCAGATCCTCCCACTTCTTATTGGAGTGGCGGCTTACTTCTCTGGGAATCACTTTCCTCATCAACACATGGCAATATAGCATTCATATTTTACCTCAGAAGTTTAAATAAAACTACCTATAATATGACATGCCAAGCACGCGGCCTCATGCATACTAAATGACATGATTATCAAGATACTTATTATTATCACCACTATTCCGAAAAGCTCAATGGGAAACAGTGCATCGTCAAGCAGTTGCTTCCTCCACAAACTGCACAATTGCAAATTGAGACCTTTGCTGTTTGATGGCTTTCATGGTGTTTCCCCACCCCCTTCATTTTAAAAACACAAGTCTTAGATTTTGGCACAAGAGAGGCTGGTACCTTAATAGCACTAGTTTGTGCGTTAATATACAAATCAGACTGGGCTTGGCCATCACTGAACCCTCAAGTGGAAGCCAGCATTCCACTACCTGGCATGCAAAGTGTGTGGCCAACCTATGCTTGGACCAGACTGGCATCAGTTCAAAGCTCTCTGGTATCGGGGCACAGATTGGCACCAGCAGCTTTTACCAGTATTATGATTTCAAATTACATGGGTAGGAGTATGGTAATTCCAGGCAATCAGCCCTCTTAGAATCAGTGTCTGAGCTACAATACAAAGTCCCACTCTGTCAGCTCTCTGAGAAAAGCCCTCAGTTTTCAAAGACAAATGGTGTCTAGAATGATCTATCCATGAAAATTAATGGTTTAGAAGGGAAAAACCCAAAGCCAATATGCTCCTATCACCACCCTCATGACCTATTCTAATACATGTCCCTCAATATCCATCTGTGGGTATACATCTGTCCCAGAAAGAAAACAATACAGTGATTTTAGTCAGGGCAAGTAATATCAGCTGCTGTAATGAACAGTGACTTCCCACAAAACCTGTTCATTTCTCACTCACATTTGACTACAGTGTAGTTGGCCAGTAACAGTGAAATAGTAGTTGTCTTGGAGCCCAGGTTCTGTCATTCTGGTGACTCTGTCACCCCTACAGACCTTCTCCGTGTTCCCAACATCTGCCCTAGAGGTAAGGGAAGAGAGAATTTTAAGGATCATGCAGGAGACTTTGGGAGTCAGGCTACCTGCCTCAGTCCAACTCCGTTCCCTGGCTCCACTTAACTGCAAGGGGCTGGGAAATGTTTAGTTTTGTGCCCCAGAGGGTTCTGTAAGCACATGCCAATGTTTCTGCCAGAATATCATTTCAATATCTGAGGAAAATGTGGTGGGGCTTGAAATAGGATAGTTTTTAAAATCAGCTGTGTAAATTGTGAGATGGATTCTCTTTATATTGTGACAGGGCAAATTTACGTGTGTTTTTTTCAAGAAAGTAAAAATAATCAAAACTCATGAATTTCAGAGACTCACTCTTACTATGTCAATGTATCTCCCCTTGTCATTTCACCCCTCTCCCTCCAGCTTGTGCTGCTATCCAGAGAGGTTGAGGTCAGCTCAGGGACAGTAAGTAACTGATTTGGCAAGAGAGAGGGGACTGGGAGTAATAATGTTTCCAAGGTCCAGACACTATGCTAACTAATAGCATTTGTTATGGAAAGGACACGACAGAGCCATCACGGGAGCCAGAGGTCTTGAATTGTTTCCACCCACTTCCTGTCAAAAGCCCAACTGAAATAGTTGATTCCTTCTAATCATTTATTCTCCTAGGTTAGTAGTGCATCTTCACAACTTGGTTTTACACACACACACACACACACACACACACACACACACACACACACAAAACCATCTGGGAAGAGCACCCCAATGATCTCCACCTGGTGTTCTCATCTCCTCCCTTAAATGTGGGTGGGGTCTATGACTTCTAACCAGCACAATATGGCAAAGGTAATGGAATGTCTCTTCCAGAATTATATTGCCAAGGTTGTAATCATTATTTTGCTAGCAGACTCTCTTTTACACTGGCTTTTATAAGGCAAGTTGCCATGTTGGAGAGGCCCATCTGAAAAGAGAAGGAGAGCAGCCTCCAACCAAGAGCAAGCAAGGAGCCTGGGACGTCAGTCAAACATCCCTTAAGTAACTGAATTTTGTCAACAACTGATGTGAGCTTGGAAGTGGATCCTTCCCCAGTCAAATCTTCAGATTAGACCTCAGCCCCAGCTGACAAATCTACTCAGCCTTATAAGACACTGAAACAGAGGTACCAGTTAATAAGGCATGCCCAGATTTCTAACCCACAGAAACTGAAATAACAAATACATGTTGTTTTGAGCTGCTGAATGTGTGGAAAATATTTGTAGCAATTATTATTTATTTATAATGCAAATGCTTGTTTAAAAAATTGCAGGTCCTCGCAACAGAATCTCTTTAGCAAGACTGGAGAAGGACTTGGAAATCTGAAATGTTCACAGTCACTTCAGATGATTCTGATGTAACTGGTTTAGAAATTATTACTCCCAATTCTCTAATCTTTATTCTTACATGTAGTCCGTTACACCAGAAAGTTACATAACTCAGCGATATTATTTTTACACCCAACAGAAGTGACCTGAAAGTTACATTTCAATTCTTCTTCTTCTGGTCCATTAAAAAAAGGCCTGTATTGCTCTAGCTGTTGTGGCTCACTTGGTTGGAGTATCATCCTGTACACCAGGAGGTAGGGGACTCCATATCTGGTCAGGACATGTGCAAAGGTAACCGTTTGATATTTCTCTCTCTCTCTCTCTCAAATCAGTTAAAATATATTAATTAATAAAAAATATATTAAATAATTAAATAATTAAAAGGCCTTTATTCATTTTCTTTTGCAGCTGTAACAAATTACCACAAATTTAGTGGCTTGAAAAAAAACCCATAAATTTATTATCTTATAGTTCTAGGGATCAAATGTCTCAAAATTATCTCACTGGGCTAAAATCAAAGTCTTATCAGGGCTGAGTCTTTCTGGAGGTTCTAAGGGTAAATCTGTTTCTTAGCCTTTTCCGGTTTTTTAAGGCTGCTTGCATCCTTTGGCTCATGGCTCCATTCCAGCAATAATGTCACTGAGACCTCTGCTTCCATCATCACAGGTCCTTCTCTTACTGTAACCCTCCTACCTCTTTCTTTCCCACAGAAGGACCCTTGTGATTGCATTGAGTCCACCAGGATAACTTAAGAGTCTCTCCATCTCAAGGCCCTTAACTTGTAATGTCTGCAAGTCCCTTTTTCATGTAAGCTAACATTTACAGGTCTGGGGATTAGGACATGAATATTTCTGCCTACCACAAGATCCATTGAATAAAGTCTCTATGTCTTGGTGCTGGTAAAATATTTGTCTCTCTATATCACAGAAACATGTCATTTGCTTTGTTTCCCTTTCTGCCTTGGCTACCAGGGCTCTTGTAGCTAACAGTTGTGTTCCGTTATAATAACTCTGCTGACTTGTTTTCTTATCCAACTATTTCCCTTGGTTTATTATTTTATTCTTATGCTTTTATCTTTATCTTAATGGTTCTGTTTTGTCTGTGTCACTTATTATAAGATGATTTGAAATATAACCAGAATACACAAATTCCTATATTTAGTCTTAACCCCTAAGTCCCATGATTTCTAATCTTTTCTTCTCCAAAGTCACCAGTCAGGGAAACATTTTCTCTCTTGGTAGCTGCACCGTCTGTCTTCTATATCTCCATCTCTCCTTCTTTGTCATCCCCACAATCGTCTCTGGCCCTCCAAGCCACTCACCAATCTAGTTGTTAATTTTCCCCAAGGGACTGTGGGTGAGTAGTTCACCCTCCACTCATAGGGTATATTCTGCTAAGGCCCTTTATGCTGTGATGGATGAACTAGTCTCTGAAGCCTTGGCCAGCCTGCCCATGGAAGAAAGATCTTCTGAGCTGATCTCAAATACATTGGGCTCATTAAAGTACTTGAACAAATTGCCCTAGTAACTCCCATAATAGCCACACACCTCAGGGAGACAAATAATATTATCCATATGTTAGAAGAGGAAATATTGAGTCAAAGAAGGCAAAGAGAGCTATAGATTCTATTTCTTTGGGAAACTTATCTTGGTTTCAGGGTTTTAGATGACTTAGATGAATGAATCCCAATCCCGGTTTTCCATTTCATCAATATACCCCAATTATTGTTAGAAGTGGTTTGACAAAATAATTTCCTTAGCCTAATTAAAATATAGATTTCAGATACCATATTCTGGAATGGTCAGAGCAGAGAATGTAGTGAAAACTTTAAAAGCATGGTGATTAAAGTAAATGCCAAAAAATTTTGAAGTTAAGCATATATGTTCAACTTAACAAATGTTTATAAAATGAACACCAGTATAACCATTCTCTCCTTATGCCCAAATTCTGTTCATGCCTTAAAGACCAGATTCTATGTCCTTCAACAAAGACTAGCATAAGCCTCCTAATTATAATATTTTTCTCATCAACTTCTAAGACCATCTTAGGATCTCCTGTCACATATCATCTGTATCATATTTGTGTGAGTGTGTCTGTGCATGTGCATGTGCACACACATTGCATGCACAGTGAATTCCTGAATCATCCTTTGATCTTCCATAAGACTCAGTGTCACTGTTTAACTGTAATTTCAATATAGTTCATCAGGGAAGTAATGGATGAATGAGTGAGAGAATGAGTGAGTGAGACAACAGAGGTCACTTACATCAGAGGCCAAGTTAATGGAAGTCACCCAACCCAAGATAAAATAGTCAAGTCCACCATGATTTGAAATTTAGACAAGGGACATGAAGCCAGTTAAGACAGGGCTGCTCTGGACTTTGGGCTGAAGCTGGTCTTGACTCTGTCAGCCTTCTGGGACTGGGTGGTCTGGGAGCCCTTAAATAATGGTCACTATTAAAATAGAGTTAGATATTTTCAAGTCCATCTTGTTCCTGCTTTAAGTGAGGAAAAGACAGTGGAAGAATTACTTTAAAGGCGTAGGGCATACGCTGCCACCACTTTACCTGTATTTATATCATTTTACTCTTTTCAGCAGGCTTTCACATATACTTTCTTGATTCAAGAACATGGGGAAAATTAATTTGTCTACATTTGAAGCTGTTGGCCATAGAAGCCAGTCTCCAGGGACATTAAGCAAATGACTAAATGTTTATAAAAAGACACTTGCTCTTACTGATCTAATTTCATCCTCAGTGAAACCTTAGAGGAAGAAATTAGTATCCCTTCCTTTTTACAGATGGTGGAATCAAAAAGTCTCCAAGTGTGTTAATGGCATACCCACAGTCATCTGTCTACTTCCTAGTAGAATGTCTGTTCCGCTCAGCTGTGGTGTAGAGGAGTCTGATGCATAATGAGAAAGCAGACTCAGGGATTTTGATTCAAAGCAAGTGACCCGCACTATTCTAATTATGGTCTTGTTGATGATTAAATAAAGTGATGCCAATTGTGTGCTGTGATTTATTTTAGATGATAATACTCTAATATTGTGTGCAAGCCACTAGAATCATGGGACATGCCACCACACAAAGCTGCTTTCTATATGGGGAAGAGAACACAACTCTCTTTGCTTTCAGAAACTACATATCTTTGGTCCGTTTGTTAAATGTATTTGTTCTGAATCAGGTGAAGTTCTGGGTCTTAATATTTTAAGAAATGCTTTTTAAATTAAAAAATTCCATTTCTCCCTCCAAAGCCTGCTTTTTAGTTTGTCAAAGGGACTTTGGTTTTCACATAATCGTGATCTTTTAGAAATGTATTGATTTGATTCAGCAGATCAGTTGACTTCTGTGTCCTGAGCACTACCTGAAACGATGTGCACCGAAAAAGTTTGCTGCCACCTGGTATTCAGGTGAGGAGGCAAAGGGAAAGGAAGCATGGGCGATCTGAAAGTATTCTCTTGCATTCATTAATAACATTATATTTTATTATGGTGGTAGATAGAATATTAACATTGTCCTAGGTAATACATTTACTAATCCTTCTCACCTTTTCAGTTGATCATGCCAGGATAAAGCCTGGATGTTTTACTATCAAATTCTCTCATTCATTTATTTATTCTGTAATCAGTAGTTCTTACCTGGGGGGAGATTCTGCCACCTCCCCCAGAACATTTAGCAATATCTGGACAAACATTTGGTTGGTGAAACCTGGAGGGGGCATGGTACTGGCATCTGGTTGGAAGAGGCTAGGGATCCTGCTTGACATCCCACAGCTCACAGGACAGCGCCTCCTCCCCATACATACATAGACATACAAAGAATTATCTGATCTGAAATATCAATAGCACTGAGCCAAAACCGGTTTGGCTTAGTGGTAGAGCATCAGTCTGCGGACTGGAAGATCCCGGGTTCGATCCCAGTCAAGGGCATGTACATTGGTTGTGGGCACATCCCCGGTGGGGGGTGTGCAGGAGGCAGCTGGTTGATGTTTCTCTCTCATCGACGTTTCTAGCTCTCTATTCCTCTCTCTTCCTCTCTGTAAAAAATCAATGAAATATCAATAGCACTGAGCTTGGGAAAGTTTGAGGTAAATACATAGATGACAGGTACATAGAGACAGAGGAATAAAGCTAGATATATACTAAGTGGCAGACACTGTGCTCAACAGGAAGTGACAATCTACTTAATAGAAAGCCACTATGTGTCTTTACATCTCAAAATCTCAGCCTTGTTTCTAGGGCAAACCCAATACTTTATTGGGAAAATTGAAGTGTGGCCTTTCCCAGGACTTACTGCATTTTAATCAGCCAATTTTTAGGAGTAAAATCACCAAAACATGCATTGCTAGGTGAAGTTAATTTTCTGTATAGATATGTAGTTCCTAGCACTGATAACAAAGTCAGCAGACTTAATCAGACTCAGATTGGGTATGCTGTTTCAGTGAAAAAAGAAAACAAATATAAGAGGGCACTTTAGAACTTTGGCTCTTGTTAAAGAGTTTATGTAATTTGCTGCATTAAAGTTTAAATCCAAGCTCACAAGAACTTCACATTTATGATATAACACTAATTCAAGATGAAATATGCAGTTCCTGAGATATCTTTCCACATCTATCTCTCTACTCTCTCCCTTCCAACATGCCAACAATGACCAAAACCTCAGTTTTTACACATAGACATCTATTCCATGTAAAAAGGTGTGTGGATTCTCTGATCAATATCAGTGAAAGTCTTGGAGACCCAGGTGTGAGTATCCCATCCATGAAATACGTGTTTGAACTGATTCAAGGCACACTGTAATAAATACCTTTGATTGGCTGTTAATGTTTCACCCTGTCAAGACTGTCCTGGCTTATGGTTAATAGTGTTTCCAATCCTTTTTAGAAAAACGCCATGGCAAGTGTAGTAAGTAGGTTTGAAGAAATTCTTAGCATGAATTAATTGGAGGTTAACTGTGGGGTTAAGTGAACTGGAAAACTGTGAAATACTGGGACTGTTCTCTTAAGAGAACCCCCAAAAGACTTAATCTGTGCAACTGTAAAAACTTTACTTAACCTTAGGGATTTTCCAACTATCTTTTTTTTTTGTTTCCCATTATATCTATTCCCAGGTAGATAGAAAACTAGATTGATTGCTAAATAGAAATACCTATTAGGATGAAGTCAAGGCCAATTCTAAATGTGCCGTGTTGCCATTAGCACACTACAGAGTGTGGGATTCTCAAAGAGCTCTATTGGCATACAACAACTTTCCGTGTCAGAAGCTTGGTGATCAGTGTTTTCCAAAGCTCCTGAAAAACTTGCTAAACCAAAGCCATTCATTGACACATCTGTAAAACCTCCAGAATCACATAGAAAAAATATCTAATGTTTGAAAATAGAAAAAAAAAGGAAGATTAGTTTTCTCAGTCCTCTAATATATGTTTCCAACCTATGTCAATTCTCTCAGTGCTTTTAGAGAATTAACCGTTTCTCTGATCCTTAGAGCTTAACAAAAGAGCCGGGAGCCACACAACAGGGCCCTGGAGTTCCAACCCTTTCCCAGATCTGTTGCTCTTTGTGTGTCCCTGCCTGGGCATTTCTGTCCTTCTGGGATGAATCTTTTATGAATCATTTTTCCTTCTTTGGGCCACAGTGTAAAACTAATGTGGTATATTGTTTTGTTGTTCTTGTTTTAGGGCTTGTTTTACTGATTTTTAATTTTTAATAGTCTTATATTTCAAAAAAGGTTTCAGAGAATGCACAGAGAGAACCTGTTTACCCATTACTATGAACAAAACTCCAGAATTCATTTCTATTTCTCTAATTTCTTCACAAATACCTTCTTTCTGTTCTAGGACCCCGGCCAAGACACTAATTGCATTTAGCTATCATGTATTCTTAGGCTTCCCTGAGCTGTGTGTTTCTAACTTTTCCCTTTCCTAACAAAGACTTGCACAGTTTTAAGGAGTACTTGCCAGATAGTTTGTAAAATGTCACTCAATATATAACTGCTATGATCTACATGCATGTGCATCCCATGCACCAAGAGGTTGCCAATTCGATTCCTGGTCAGGGCACATGCTCAGGTTGCAGGCTCCATCCCCAGTAGGGGGCTTGCAGGAGGCAGCCAATTGATTATTTTTCTCTCTCCCTCTCCTTTCCTCTCTCTCTAAAATCAACAAAAACTTAAAAAAAGAAGTCTTCAACTCAGAAACGAATGTGCACCCAACTATGATGGATGGCACTCTGATCTTGGACTTGTAATCCCCAGAAATGTGAGAAATTAATTTTTGTTGTTTATGAGCCACCTAGTCTGTGATATCTTGTTATAGCAGCTCAAAGAAAGAACGTTTATCTCTTGTTTTCTCATGATTAGACTGAGGTTATGGGTTTGGGGGAAATACCATAGAGGTACCGTACTCTTCTTGTCACATCATAGCAGTCCCAGGTTTTCAACATCTTTTTATCACTGGCAATGGGCTTTTGTTGATTTTTAATACCACTAAATGCACATTGTTCTTAATTCAAAATCAAGAAAATTGAAAGTTGTTTTTTTAAATATATTTTATTGATTTTTCACAGAGAGGAAGGGAGAGGGATAGATAGCTAGAAACATCGATGAGGGAGAATCATCGACCATCTGCCTACTGCACACCCTCTACCGGGGATGTGCCCGCAACCAATGTACATGCTCTTGACCAGAATCAAACCATCAAACCTGGGACCTTTCAGTACATAGACAGATGCTCTATCCACTGAGCCAAACCGGTTTTGAACTGAAAATTTTATATGTTTCACTCAAACGTAAGTTTTGAAACTCTTTCAAAGTTGCTATTGTCTACTTAATATACAAATGTGTGTGTTCCACATGATATTTACCCAATATTACACGGGGAATGAATGAATATCCCTCTATCTGACTCCATCCTCATCCGTGCCATCAGTCAGGGCCCCTGGGTGGGAAAAAGATGCAGCCTCGATGCTAATCATTTGGTGGACCAACCACTATTATCGACCTGGGTTTTAAGGAGTTGATTAAAAACGAATTTGGAAACCCATCATATATTTTCATCATCCTAAAAGAATGTTCTACATTTTCATTTGGTTTTGACTTTCAACTGTGGTGTTTTCAACAGTGCTAATGAAGTTGTGATAAGCAGTTACACAGACATGAGAAGAACAAGGATGATGGGCCAAGTGCAGGAGGTCACCGGGGTGGAAAGCCCTGGGTGCCTAGCGATGGGCAATCCATTGTAAGGTGGGACCTCACCCCACGGTGAACTTTTCTCTCCTAGCATGTCGCTGGTCATGCGGTTTGGACTCTCTGACCTTTTCTCTCTAGACATGATATCTAGGCCTCAGTTGTCTTTCAGTTCTGGGCCCAGAAAAGCAACCCTATGGCTGCCCTCGGGACCAGCTGCATGGAATAATGACCCCCTGTCCTGGCACTGACCCCATAATCAGTGGAGACCACACCCTCAAAGGACACACCTAGAAAGCTGCTGAATATTCCATTAATATGGGACCTCCCCTAAAATCTTAGCCCTTCAAAACCCTTAGGACAGAGGACCCAGTGCTCTCTCCCTCCCCAGAGCATGCCCTTGCCTTTCCCACCCCTTCTCCCCCCCTCCCCTAGGCATGTTACCATTGCCTTCCTCACTCCCAAGCTCCAACGGCCCTTCCTTTGCCTCTATAACTGATTTCCTAAGCCCATTTCTTCTAGGAATGACTGCTTCTACCTCTGTGATTTACCCAATAAATATTCTCTTACAGTTTGGGTCTTGGCTCTGAATTCTTTCCCAGCCAGAACCCAAGTACCGAAGTTGCTCAACCCAGGTCCGGTCTAACCTCGCTGGTCAGACACCTGGTGCCATGCCTGCCACCTGCAACAAAATGAGAACGAAGCATTTAGGAGTGAAGAAATACAAACCTTGGCAAATGGAAAGGTGGTTTAGAATTATTATTGTAAAATGATAAAATTATTATTGTAAAATGATAAAATTGCTTTCTTTGCTCTTTTAGGATTTTCCCGCCTGCATGGTTATTTGCCATCCCATTAAAAGATAAACTCTCTCTCTCTCTCACCGAAACCGGTTTGGCTCAATGGTAGAGCGTCGGTCTGTGGACTGTAAGGTCCCAGGTTCGATTCCGGTCAAGGGCATGTGCATTGGTTGCCGGCACATCCCCAGTGGGGGGTGTGTAGGAGGCAGCTGGTCGATGTTTCTCTCTCATCGATGTTTCTAGCTCTCTATCTCTCCCCCTTCCTCTCTGAAAAATATCAATAAAATATATTTAAAACAAAAAAAAGATAAACTCTCAGCAGCAGCATCTTGAAAAACCAGCCTGGCAAATGGAAAGAGGCAACCTTTTAAGAGTTGTGGTTTAATATTCTCAGTAGCTTGACCGAGTTCTTATGTTTTACTGAAAGCAGTGGCTTTTACTTTGCCAACAGACTCCATTGAAAGTGAGTTGTTTAAAAATTCAACTTGCTTTATTTTGCAGAACATGCATTCCCTCAAAGCTAACTTTAAAAGGCCCAAAGGATTGCTCACTTTTTCTGGTGGCACTGATGGCTCAGGGAATACTGAATGGAGGAGTCAGCTTATCCTTTTCCAAGGCATACAGGAAAGTCATCTGCCACCGCAGGGAGGTGAGAGGATAAGGCTGAGCTGAGGAAATAAGGCTTTCTTTTCTTTCCTTTTCTTTTCTGCATTGGTTAGTAATACTTCTAGACTGGCCTGGCATTTTGCAAGCAATGTAAAGGCCTGAAGCCCCTAGAGGTGGTGGTGGTTTGTGGGAGTGGGAGCCGGGTGGGTGGGGGAGATCTGTAATTCTAGTCTTCTGTTTTGAGAGTAAACATTCTCCACTAAAAGGAAAAGTGCAAAATATCTCCTCTTCCCATTAACAGCAAATCCCTAATTCAGATGATATGTCCATGAGGGAAACTAGGAACAACTCTGGCCTTTGCTCCTCTTCAGGTTCAAAAAATATGAGGAAAATCACGGGCGACAGAAAGGGCTTTTTACAGGGAATCAAATACCTAAAGATCAGTTTAAAATAGAATTTCAAAAATAAACTCCTCAGGACAATTCGAGTACTACAGCAAATTTGGTGTTTGGGTACTTGGACCCTGAACTGCAAAGGAAAGGTTTCTTAAGATAAGCATTTGTGTTTCAAATTTCCCCCACTTGGCTCTTTATGATAACAGCTTTCGTAAATAGCAGAGCAGTTGAAACATTTATTATTGGAACAGAAATGCAATTACATGCAGATGTTGTCCTGTGATTCATTGCTCTGTGCTGCACACATTTCGGAGCTGGAGGAAGGACAAGCAGATCATCAAGCAAATGCTCTAGGCTGAGCCCCACTTATTCTCTTGACTTGAGTTATCTAATCTCTTTTGTGAGTGTTGCCACAATCTAGGCCTCTGTGGCCTTTCTTGGCAGCCTGCTCCATTGTGCAATTACTCCAACTACTGTCAGAAATGTCTTTCCATCCAACGTAAAATGTTCTTTACTTAATCCAAACCTGGTTCTTTCTCCAGCGTTCCCGCTCCGAGGAATAGAAAATAACCATCACATTTATTTTTTTTTCCAAGTTTCTTATTGTTTTCTAGTTTTTGTCAAGGTGGGCTTTTTTAAAATATATTTTTATTGATATTTTATAGAGAGGACGGGAGAGAGATAGAAAGCTAGAAACGTCGATGAGAGAGAAACATCGACCAGCTGCCTCCTGCACACCCCCTACTGGGGATGTGCCCACAACCAATGTACATGCCCTTGACCGGAATCGAACCCGGGACCTTTCAGTCCGCAGACCGACGCTCTACCACTGAGCCAAACCAGTTTCGGCAAGGTGGGCTTTTAAAAAATGTTTGCCTTGCAATGAATGATCTACAGTAAAGTCAAATAGTGGCTAGAGCTATGAAGGAAATAAAATGGGCACGTTGCCATGGAACCACTGCAGGTAAGATGGCTGGTGTCGGCCATGGTCCTCATGGGTGGCCTCCTATTGAAGAAACTTTTGCTTAAAATCCGAGAGCTTGGGGGTTAGCAGCGAAGATGCCGGGCGTATTGGTTTGCTATTGCTGTTGTAACAAATTATCCCAAGTTCAATGGCTTAAAACAACCCACTTTTGTTTTCTTAGAGCTCGCAGTCAGAAGTAGAGCACAGGTCTCACTGAGCTACAATCAAGATGTGAACAGGGCTGCAGGCCTACTGTAAGCTCTACAGGAGAATCTGTTCCCAGCTTCTAGGGGCTGCCCACATTCCTAGGATCATGGTCTCCTTCCTCCATTTTCTTTTTTTTTTTTTTTTTTTTTTTTTTTTTTTTTTTTTAAATAAATCTTTATTGTTCATATTATTACAAATGTTCCTCATTCCCCCCCCCCCATTGCTCCCCTACACCAAGTTTCCATTCAATTCTCTGCCCTTTCCCCATCCCCCATTGTCCTCATCCATAGGTGCAGTTTATGTTCAGTCTCTTCCCGCCCCGCTCCACTCCCCATTTCCCCAAGAATCATCAGTCCACTCCCCTCCCATACCTCTGATTCTATTATATTCACCAGTTAATATTGTTCATCATTTTTACTTCCCTTGGTTTTTAGACTCACTTGTTGATAGTTACGTGTTTGTTCATAATTTTTATCTTTATTTTCTTCCTCTTCCTAAAGAACCCCTTTTAACAATTCATATAATTCTGGCTTGGCAGTGATGAATTCCTTTAGCTTAAATTTATTTGTGAAGCTCTTTATCTGGCCTTCGATTCTGAGTGATAGCTTTGCTGGGTAGAGTATTTTTGGCTGTAGGTTCTTGTTATTCATCACCTTGAATATTTCTTGCCATTCCCGTCTGGCCTGTATGGTTTCTGTTGAGAAATCAGCTGACAGTCGTATGGGTGCCCCTTTATAGGTAACTACCTGCTTTTGTCTTGCTGCTTTTAATATTCTCTCTTTGTCTTTAGCTCTTGGAATTTTAATTATGATGTGTCTTGGTGTGGTTCTTTTTGGATTCCTTTTGTTTGGGGTTCTGTGTGCTTCCTGGACATGTAAATCTATTTCTTTCACCAGGTGGGGGAAGTTTTCTGTCACTATTTCTTTCAATATGTTTTCGGTATCTTGCTCTCTGTCATCTTCTGGGATGCCCATAATTCTGATGTTGGTTCGCTTGAAGTTGTCCCAGAGGTTTCTTACATTATCTTCAACTTTCTGGATTCTCTTGTCTTCTTGCTTCTGTGGAGGAGTGTCCTCTGGCTCTTTGTGTTGCAAATCTTGGACTTGATTCTTACAATCTTCCATTCTGTTTTTAGGACTCTGTATAATATTATTTATTTCAGAGATTGTATTCTTTATTTCTAGTTGACCTTTTATTATTTCTTGTTGACCCTTTATTATTTCTTGTTGATCTTTTTTCATATCCTCATAGGTCTCATTTATTTTATCGGCCTTTTCTAGGAGATTGTTGAACAACCTTATAAGCGTGGTTTTGAACTCTATATCCCGTCGCTTTTTGTCCTCCATTTCTTTCGTTTGTGATCTGTTTCCTCGTTTCGACATTTTCGCTGCTTCCCTGAGTTGGTAGGTTGGGAGGATCAGCTGTGTCTATGCCAGGAGATAACCTTATTCCACTAGACTTGGAAACCTGCAAAAGCCTCTCTGAGTTCAGCTTGGATGGGGCAGTTTCAGGGCGGAACCTACAGCCTTGGCTTCCAGTTAGCCCCGCCCTCGGAGGTTCCTGAGTCTCAGTGTTCCTCAGGGTCCTTTGGTACTCGCTGCAAGCACCTCTGAGAGAAAGGCGCCCTGGAGCTTCGCCCGCTTCCAGACAGTGTAGTCTCTCCCCCAACAAGCCCACAACTGGGGTTCAGAGCAGTTGGAAGTGGGGTTAAGAACAGTCCGGAGCTTATGTCTCCTTCCCGCTAGGGCGATCTCGCGGCCCAAACAACAGTCTGTCCTCTGTGCGCGTAAAGTGCGCGACTCAGGGGATCTGCTTTTCGCTCCCCTGAGCTTCTGCCTTACAGCCCAGATTCCCCCTGTATGAGGCTGGGGCCCGAGGGTCTTGCCCAGGACTGGGGTTCAGTGCAGTCAGAACTGGGGCTCAGCACATTCCTGAGCTTTTGAGTCCTTCCCGCTGGGGCAATTCAGCAGCTCAGCGAACAGTCCCTCCTCTGCGCGCAATGTGCGCGACTCCGGGGCTCTGCTGAGCTTCCGCCTTACAGCCCAGATTCCCCCTGTATGAGCCTGGGACCCCCGGGGTCTCGCCCAGAACTGGGGTTCAGTGCAGTCAGAGTTGGGGTTCAGCACAGTCCGGGGCTTTTATCTCCTTCCCGCTAGGGAACGCCAGCCAGGCACTCAGCCGCCCCTCCTCTCCGGCTCCGTCCTCTCCCCGTGCGCGCACCGCGCCTCCGTACCTTAGGCTTTTACAGCTCCTCTGGTTTTCCTTCTGGTTTTCTCTTTCCTTCTAGTTGTAGAATTTCCAGTCAGTCAACTTTCCTGTAGTTCTGGATAGTGTCCACTCTATATTTTAGTTGTATTTTTTTAAATTGTTGAGGGCGGCTGCAGTTAGGCTTTTACCTCTGCCGCCATCTTGTTGTGTCTCTCCTTCCTCCATTTTCAAAGCCACCAACAGAGAGTCAAGTCTCTCAGATCATATCACTCTGACACGGATTCTTCTGCCCCCTTCTTCCACATTATAAGGGCCCTGTGATTACATTGGGCCCACCTGGCTAATATAAGATGATCTTATAATTTTTTAATTATTACTTTGCTATTAAATTGATTGGAGTGGCATTGGTCAACATGATCATATAGGTTTCAGGTGTGGATTTCTATGTTACATCGGTACATTGGCCTCTGTGCCCATCACCCAAAGTCAAATCCTCTCCTGTCACCTTACTTTAGGACCCTGTTCACCCCACACCCCCTCCCTCTGGCCACCACCACACTGCAGATGTGTTCACCAAATTTAGTTTTATGTTCCTCATATGAGTGAAATCATATGGTTCTTAGCTTTTTCGGACTGACTTACCTCACTCAGTTTAATATTCTCAAGGTCCATCCATGTTGTTGCAAATGGCAGTATTTCATCCTTTCTTATGGCTGAGTACTATGCAGTCTTCTATTGAAGGATGCTTTGATTGCTTACATGTCATGGCCACTGTGAATAATGCTGCAATGAACATAGGGGTGCATATGTCTTTGTGAATACATATTTTCCAGCTTTTGGGTATATGCCCACGAGAGGGATTGCTGGGTAGTAATTATTTGAGGAAATCACCAGACTGCTTTCCATAAAGGCTGTGCCAGTCTACATTCCCACCAGCAGTGAATGAGGGTTCCCTTTTTTCCAACACTTGTTATTGCTTGACTTGTTGCTAATATAGCCATTCTGAAAAGTATGAGGTGGTATCTCATTGTAGTTTTGATTTGCACTTCCCTAATTGCTAGTGGGGTTGAACATCTTTTCATATATCCATTGGCTGCTCATATATCTTCTTGGGAGAGGTATATTTTCAGGTCCTCTGCCTCTTTTTGATTGGGTTGTTTGGTGTTTAAACAGCAGTTTTATTGCAATACTCTTGGTTTACAGATAATATGCTTCTCAATCAGACGCCAAGGGTAATGGGAGGCGAGCTTTGGGAGTTCAAGAGGTGGGCCAGCACTGTTGTTCCCTTTTTTTTGCCCGAAACATCACAGCCCAGCCTGGTAGTGGAGGCCCTCACTGCAGAACCCTATGCTCTGTCAGGAGTCTTCTGGTTCAGACACTGTTCATCTACTTGCCCCTCACCTTGCTGGAGTCTCCTCCCCCCCCCATCTCCACCTCTCCACAGCTCTCTGCTCCTCCTGGTGGATGGAAGCACCTGCTACTGCCAGCTTCCTCCCCTCTCCAGGCCAAACCACAAGCTCCCAGCTGCAGGGCTGTGTCTGTGGGCTGTCTGTGCTTTCCTCCCTTCTAATCTCCCCTTTTATTCCTGGTTTCCCACCTTTCAATGTTTCAATGCACGGGTCTCTCAGTCATGCCTCTATGTTGAACAGGGAATTCTTTGTTGCGTTATAGTTGGTTAACTTGTTAAACTTTCAAGGGGATCTCACACAGCCATTCCTCTAATGTCCTCAATCTTTTTTATCTTAGAGTTAGTCTGTTAACAATCTCAATTCCTTCTTCAACCTGAATTTCTCATTCCATTTAATGTAACATATTCACAGGCTCCAGGGATTCTGATTTGGACTTCAGGAGGCAACTAGCCTGCCTACCAAGCGAGGGAGGGTGTTTCGGGCAGTGGGAAGAACATATGCAAAGGTCCTGAGGTCTGCGAAGAGGGTTATGCTGGGGGAAGACACAGCACCTTGGCTGAACAAGGTGCTATGATATTAGTTTGGAGAGACTGGCAGAGGCCAGATGATGGAGAGCTCCGTGGGCCATGATATGAAACTAGATTGTATTCTAATTATAGGAGAATACCACTAGAGGTTTTAAGCAGATAAGTGGCATGATTTGATGTATATTTTTAAAAGATGGTTTTGGCTTGTCTTTTATTCATTGAGAATTAAGGAAGGAACGTAAGGAAGATTATATGAAAGTGGGAGAAAGCAAGATACAGGGTAGTTAACAAGATTATGTGCTTCCTTGAGGGGCGGTTGCACCTTTGAGGTATCTGGAAAAGATTATTTTTGGCTTTTTAAAGGGTACACTAACCTAGATGCACAAGAACAATGAACAGGGCGGGCTTAAAACTTTACTAAAGAAGTTATAGGCCTGGGCATAATTGGCCTGCCCAGTTAGAAATTTATGATCAGATGACCCTGTGAGGTTACTTTCAACCACTGAACTTGTATATACCCCCATTTTTGTCCACAGATTGAAAAGGGAAGGGTGTGGGGGCACATGGGGAGGGAAGAAGAGATGGGGTAGAGAATACTGGGCTTTCCTTGAGACACCCAAAAGACACACCACAGAACCTTCCATTGCATTCCATTTGGGCTCCTTTGTCCTAGCTCCTATGCGCTTGATCTTTATCATGTCTAGAATTGTAAATCCAGCGAACCGGAGTCCTATTTCCTCTGAAAGCATATTGAGCAATAGGAAAACGGCCAAAATAGGGTCCCTCTTGCCTTTGAGGCACTCACAAATAATTTTAGTACCTTACAATTCTGGAACACATCTTATAATAAAGAGAACAGGGGTCTGCAAAGTACAGACCAAGGTTGGCTGCCAGGTTTTGTAAATAAAGTTTTATTAGAACACAGCTCTGCCTGTTCATTTACGTGTGATCTATGGCTGTTTTGGACCACAGCAGCAGAGGCTTAGAGCTAGCAAAGTGAAAAACATTTACTACTTAGACCTTTGCAGAAAAAGTTTGCTGACTCTTGACCTAAGGCACTTAGTCTTTTGGAAATGTATGCTTTTGTTTCTGAATTTTTTCTGGTTCCTAATCTATACTAATAAAAGGGTAATATGTTCATTAGACCAGAGTCTTGCCTTCCGGATGTCATTACAGACAAAGCCAGGGCCAGAGGGAAGCCAACCGGGGTTCGGGGTGCGAGCAGGCATCCAGAACAGGGAAGCAGCCCTGGTCCTAGGTACTGCCAGCAGCCAGAGGAGGGAAACCTGGGTCCCAGGTGCCAAAGGGAAGCCAGTGCCGGCAGCCAGAGGAAGGAAGGCCTACTCTTGCATGAACTTCATGCATTGGGCCTCTAGTTTCTTATAATGTGGATCGCCAATGAAGCAATTCTTTGAAAGTCTCTATTTTCCAGTGCTTACATTATCAATACCACCATGCCAAAAGCTTTCCAACTAAAAGTGTTAAGCTGCCAGTATATATTTAACTTAAAGGCTATTATTATTATATATAGGTTGGTTTTTTTTAACCAGGTATTTTGTAGACCTTTCATTTTAATTCTTTTTAAATTGTATTTTATTGTTTAAAGTATTACATATAGTAATACCTATATTTCCTTTTTGTTCCCCATTGGCCTTCTCCCAGCCTCCCCTAGCCCCTCCAATTCTTTATTTATCACCATTGAACACAAGCTATTTCTTAATGTCATTTTCCCCCTACTCTTCAAGGTCATTTTGAATTATAATACAATCCTCTGAGGTGTTAGCTATCCAATTTTGCACCATCTGCAAATTAAATCAACTTGTCTTTTATTTCATCACTCAAGTAACTAATAGAAATATTAAGAAGATCCTGCCTCAGGACATCCTTTTTAAATATCACTGTTTCCCTCAAGGTTCACCCAGAACCACTAATAATCTTTGAGTCTACCTTTAAGTTCCCACTCTTACACAAATGGGATCTAGTTGGTACTTTCCAAACTTATAATGCCAGTCATTGTGCCAGAAGGGGTATTGAATATGCCTACTTAATTGATCCTTTCCTCTAGCCAAATGCTTTGCCATATCTGTCATGTCTTCATTTATCTTATATTCTAGTTCTGTCTCTTTTAAATTAAGGGGGTCAGGGGACTAGCTCTAGCCAATGAAAGGTGAGCAGAAGTTTCTTGTCCCTTATGGGGTGAAGTTTTGAAAGGCAGTGTACAATTCACCGAGACCCTATTTCCTGTCTGAGTAGCCACGGAAGTATGTGTTAAAAGTAATCTTCATCAGCCTGTGTTCCTGAGTGGCTATGAATAAGAGTCCTGCCTGCTGATTTGTGTAAACATACAGCATGACTGAGAAACATACCTTTGTTTTACAAGCCACTGAGATCTGGGGGTTGCTTGTTAACAGAGCATAACCTCACCCGTCCTGCCTGATATAGCTATTCAGCACGTTTTTCTAGAAAGCTCCATGAAAACTAGTGACCATTCTTTTGCATATCTTTTTCTGTGTGCATGCTTCATAGACTCTTATTCATAGTACACACCAATTAAATCTGTATTGGATGGAAGTGAATCAATAATAGATTAGTAGGTAGATACCTAAGTGCAATGTTTAGGGAATCTTTCTCATGTTTTTTTTTTTCTCATTATTTTCGTCCTCACCTGAAGATATGTTTTTATTGATTTTAGAGAGAGAGAAAGTGGGGAGAGAGAGGGAAACGCCTATGTGAGAAGCAGACACGTACACACCTCAACAGGGTATCAAATTCGCAACTTAGGTATGTACTCTGACCAGGAATTGAACCCTTTTGATGCTTGGAACAACACTCCAACCATCTGAGCCACCTGGCCAGTGCTCCTTACTTTTTTATATAAAGAATGAATGATAAAAATAACTCCATGAACATTCAGCTTTCTGAGCATCTCCAAGATACTTTTCAATGAAATGTGCTCATCCTCCTCAGTTACCAGATAAAGGACATTGTCGTGATACCATGATGCATCAAGTCTTATCTTTTTCTGGCATTTTCCTTATTTGGCTCAACCCAGGTTCACTCAGTCTAATCATGGTGAGACTAGCCTCTGGCCAGTGAGCGGAATCTGCAGTTGCCACAGTGAGAGCACTAACTTGGACATTTGTCTATTATTATTTCTTCATTGACATGGAACTTCAATTAAACATTATTGTATTAATTGAGAAATTTGGTGAAACATTAGAGTTTTACATTCCTTAATATGAATGTGAACAGTCATTCCTGTAAGGTTGTTAGCTGGGGGAGGAAGAGCATGCTTAACTTGCTATTAATGGGTGTTTTCCCAAAACCTAGCAAAATGCCTGCATCATAGAAAGCACCAATACATACATGTAGAATGATCATTAGGAACTATCAGTCATCTGTGAGACATACAGCTATTTTTATTTTCATTTGGAGGTAAGGCTCAGAAATATTAAATAATTTACCCGAGGTCACACAAGCAAGAGATGGAACTGGAATGGGAGCATCTTCTGATGCTAAGGCATTTGCTCTTTTCTCAGAGAGAGTGGTATATCCAGCATGCGTTAGAAATAGCAAGCGTTCTGGAGTCTGGTGGACCGAGATTTGAATTATAGCTCAACTACTCGTTAGTTATATGTCACTGGGAATTTCTAAAATCTGTCCTCTCATGTTTTCTTTAAACCACAATGATATTTTCTCCACTTCAAGTAAGTCTTGTGTTTTATTTAGTTTCCCATAAGTGCTATTTTTTTGGCAACTGTGTAATTATTCAGCTGTAAGTACTCTCTCGTTGGGTCCTCTATGGTTAGGTTGGATCCACGCTGCTTCAGTGACCCAGCCTTTTCCAAACCATTTCTTGAGGCATCCGGAATGGATTCAGCAGAGGGTTGCATTCCCTCTTTGTAATATGCTACTTAGAGATCCAAACTTCATTTTGACCTTCCAAATCAATAATTATAGCCCCAGATATTTTGTGTTTAAAACCTAAATGATTGTTTGCTTAAAATTGTAAGAACAAATTTGGAGGCCAGCTTAAAGCACTTAAAGGTTTAGCCTGCCCTGGAAAAAAAATGCATTCTTTGTCTTGTATCAACATGTTAATAAAATCTAAAGTTCCTGTGTAAACAGAACTTGCTTCAGTGGGAATTGTGAGAACATAAAGGGTGCAGGATCATAAATGGACTATATTAGTGAAAGCCATTTACCTAGCATGGCACACCGTGTTTAATGAGAGCCCAGTAAGTAGAACACTCTAATATTCCTTCTAGCAGGAAAGTCAAGGTGAACCTTAACTTTATACAATAGAAATGTGTATACTGTGAACAGAAAATGTGTGCAGTGTTTGCAAAGTTATATTTTCATAATATTTTAACCCACATTCATATTCAATAAAGATACACTTATGATCACATTTTATGATCTTTCTGGAGTCATTTAAAGGCAGTAATTTTAGCAGTAAGTTATGACTTTATAATAGCATTTTAATAAGTATATTGCAGTACTATATTGCATTTAAACACTCTGGACATATGATTATTAAAAATATTTGCACATGGAAAATGTCATTTTCGTGTTCTTCTCCCTCTTCAAGAATTTTTGAAAATTCTATTGGAGTTAAATTCTAGAAGATCTGTGATCTTGGATGTTCCCCAGACTGATCATGAGACTTTGGACAAATCACTTTATCTCTCTGCAAATCAGTTTTGTTATCAGGGAGAGGAAACAATAACACACTTCATAGCATTCTTGTTGCAATATAAAAAGAAATTGTCTGAGAAAATCTTTGCCCGCTTTAAAATGCTATTCAAAGATTAGTTACCCTTCCTGACAGTGCAATTTGTGCAATTTACTGCTCTTAACAAAAACTCTTCACAATTGGTTTGTGCTGGTGCTGCCTGAGGTAGTGTGCACACATCCATTCCTCTCCCCTTTCCCTAGCAGAGATCTAAAAAACAGCATGGAGCTATTTTTACCAAGATTGTCACTACTCAAGGAGCAGTCAACCAGTGGATGGAATAGAACAAGTGATTCATTTTAAAGTAGGGTTTATTTAACAGGCAATTTTCACCTCCAGCATCAGGTACTGCAAAGTCTCGAATCTCTACTTTCTAGTAATATTTCAGCTCAATTGGTTAGAATAAAAAAGAATTATTACTGTAGTAGTGGTAGATAAATTTAGGGGGAAAGAGCCGATTATTGGACAATTGATAGAAATACTTACAGTTAAAAACCATGTTTTGATCCTAGAGGTAGGCCTCCCTCAGAGTTCTTTTAAAAATATTTTTTGCCCTGGCCAGTGCGGCTCAGTTGGTTGAACATTGTCCTGGGCACCTAAGGGTTGCTGGTTCAATTCCCAGTCAGGGCACATGCCCAGGTTGTGGGTTTGATCCCTGATCAGGGCGAGTGTGGGAGGCAATGAATTACTACCTATCTCTCTCCCTCTCCCTCTCCCTTTATCTCTCTTTAAAATAAATAAAAACATTTTAAAAATAGGCTGGTGGAAGGTCAATTGGGAAAAAAAGGAGACATATGTACTACTATTTGTAATACTTTAAACAATAAAAAAAATATTTTTTCTTACCTTCTTAAGCCCAGGAAGTCGTTTAAACATTTTTGCATATAATTATGCAAATCTACAAGTCTTAGCTTTTTCTTCTGAAACCATCAAATAACGCTTCAGTATGTGGTCTCAGGAGGGTTATTACGTGGAATAAATAGATGCCATTATGTGTCATTTCGCCCATCAGAGAATACAGTAGCAATTATTGTGTTGTAAAAGGAGTAGACTCAAAATGATCACATTGCATTATCTACTAAAGGCCCGGGAAAGTTGAATAACTATTACTTACGCTGCTCAAATAAGGCATTTGAGCCTCCTTTGATAGAGGTTTGTTCGCATTCTCTTCCTATCACATGTTCTATTCACTTCTTTGCAAATAATTCCGAGACAAGTTACCCTGGTTTTAAAGACATGAAAGACAAATGATAATATCCTATACTTTGGTTTTTCTCCCTACAATGCCTTCAGATAATATAAGGTTGATCACAGCTCATGATATAAAATATTAGCTGTTGACTCACAGTTACGCGAGAAAGGCCAATTTTACAGACTGCCAGGATAAAGATGATTTTAATTAAATCGCACAAATCCCTTTGTACTGCGACCGAACCCTATGCGGGCTGACTGCCTCAGAGCCGTTCCGGCGCGTGTAGAGTTAACCAGGTTACCGGAGTCCTAGTTAACTTCTTTCACCAGGAATGCAATTCATGTTTACCTATATAAGGAAACCTGTTCGCCTGACCTGAGTTTGGCGGATTTGTGCTCTGCCTGGGAGCGTGTGAGCACACAGCCCGGAGAGGGGGAGTGATCCGAGCTGGACAGAGCAGGCTTCCTGCACGCCCAGCCATTCACTGATCAGAGGCTGCCTGCCTGGACGACCTACAGGTTTGCTTTTTCCAGATCCCAGTGAGGAACAAAACCCCCGTGCTGGGAAAAATGGGGAAGCCGGTAAGTCTTACCGATCTCTCTCTTCTCGCTTCTGCTAAGTGGCAGTCTCTCTGCGCTCACCCAGGAAGCAAAGGGAGGGCTGAGCTCAGCCTCTCGCCCCCCAGCTCCTTCCTGAGCAAACACAATGCTTCGCAAATACCTCCAGACTTTCCTGCCTGTTTTGTGCACCAAGAGTCCACAGAGGCAATGCTCCGAGCGCTTCAGACGCGCCAGCGAGTGTTTTCACTCACCGAGTTTCTAGACCATCCTGATGAGCAAACTTTCTCATCTTTGTTGCACTCTGAAGCGCTGGAAATGAGCCTCGGGGTGCTTTGTGAGAAGCCTGGGTCCCCAAGGAAGTAATAGTAACTTTAAGTGGGGTTCTCTCAAGCACAGGCAGGGTGATATTCTGCAGAAGTGCAATTTGTCACCGAAAAGGCGGTCTGAAGGTATCATTTTTCATCCGTGCAGCAGCAACATGCTTGCGTCCTGAACATGTAATAAAGGACACCTTCCGAGACACCGAGGAGAGAGAGGAGCCGAGCTGGGCTCTTTGTTCTAGACAATGTGAAGAAGCTCCCTCTTGCATTTTGACAAGTAGCGTGTGTCTATGTATACATAAGGCGAGAACGATGCATAAAGGCTTTATGCCCAAGCCTTGCAGTCCACGAATTTAAAACGTGCCTATATTCTGTATGTGTACAAAGATCTCAAGCTGAATGTAATTAGACGTGGGCATGTGAAAGGGTAACAGGCTCGCAGGGCAATTTTAGTTACACTTGGGAACAGCCAGTTATGAGACAACTGAGAAAGAAGAAGAAAACCGGTCGCAACTGGGTTCTGAGGCACAGGTATAATAACTTTGGGAGAAAGTCTCTTTTATAGTGCAGCTGTCAGAAGAGACTTGGGAATCGGGTTCAAAATTGTATTCTTTTTATTTTTTATGACAAGGTGGTTCTTCATGGAGTTAGCTCGGCTGAACATTTTGAATTATTTGATGGCTCATCCATCAAAGAAATATTGTTGTCTTCTGTCCCACACAGAGTCTTAATCCTAGGGGGTCAGGAAGCAGGATTGTGCCACCAGTTACAGCAAGTGGCACGGGGAACCGATCTTGAATTTCTCATAGTCAGAAGTTGATTTTGTAAGTTAACCTCAAGGAAAGTAATAAGGTCAAACAAGCAGATTGGAGAGAATGACCACTTCTTGAAAAACTGTGGTCCATAGCCCATTCCCTGGAGGCTCTGGACTGAATACAGCTGCTGATTCATAACAACAAAAGCTGGGGCCAGTTTTATGGGGGCTCTTGACTTGAAAAAGAGTAGCGATTCATACAAACTCGGTTTCAGTGAGACCTGCTCACCTCTATGAGAATGGAGCCTAGAAAAGCAGTGTGTGCGATGCGGTAGCCGTCTTAATAAATAAAATTCTTAATAGCACGAAGTAGCAGACCTGGGGAGACTGCTGTAAACGTTGCTGCGACGCTTGTTATCTCTTAGGCGCCGCTCAGAAAAACAGGAGTCTTGCTATTGTGTTGCTTTCGGTGGGACTCGGTCACCCAGGAGACACAAAACACTATTTTAAAATATACGGTTAATAACAGATGTTTATACCGCCTTGTCTCCCCCCGCCGATGAGATGGCCTCAAGCCAAATCACCCAGCACGTCTGCCGGTTTTCCTGTGAGTTGATATGTACACAGTTATTATACACTAATTACATCAACAGCCAAGGGAATATATAACCAGAAAGACAGATAAGTTTCCTGGGGCGGGGAGGGCGGGGGCTGAGCACAGGGTTCTTGAATCCCATGTTTAGAGCTCTCCTTGCCAGTGGCCTCTGAATTAGTGGAGATGACGGGGGTCCCGGCTCCAAAATCCACTTATCCTTAGCTCCGCAGCCTCTCATTTGGGGGCAATAATAGTGATTATTGTATTTAACACTTTGGCATTAATAAAGTTCCAAGCCGATTTCTTCTCGGAGATTCAAGTTATTTCAGTGTCCGGACTAATCCTCCAGTGAAAGGCAGTTAGGACGGGTGGTGTTGCGTTAACCCTTTCAAGTCACTGGTTCTGTGTGCTTGTAGGGAGGGTTTAACCACCCTGCGGCTGCCCAGCCCTGTGAGGTGTTAGAGTGTCCAGGGTAAAGGAGACTGGAAAATACTAGGGGGAAATAAAAAAGAGAAACCAGTCTTTTCAGAGATTTAATATGCTGTTCTTCTGCTAGCATGCTGTGGGGCTCCCCACAAAAGCATAGCATGTGAACTACAGTTTGCTGCAAACTCTCCTGACGGCTGATCACCCCGAGGAGCATTCTTTAAGACAAAGCTTCCCTGCAGCTGGGCCCCAAGCCCTGGTCAATGATGACTGGGTTAGAGACATGCTCAGATCTCTCTCTCTCTCTCTCTCTCTCTCTCTCTCTCTCTCTCTCTCTCTCGGCATCGAGGCCATCAATCTGTGCTTGGGCTGGGTTATCACCCCAAAGGGTCTCTGCCCCACATAAGCTTCCTCAATGTGCCCCTATATTGTACAGATGGGATTAATCTCTATATCAATCGCTTAGCGTCAAACCTAAGACACTCTGACAATCCAAGCCTAGAATATAGGTCATACAAATCAAAATGCTGCGGTACTGCATTTACCAGGGTCTTGGGGCTCAGTGTGAGAGAGAATACACTAATTTTTATTGTCAAGGCCTTCTGTATGTCATCTAGTTTGCCCTTTTTATTTTATAAAAATTTTAAAGTGTGAATGTGTGTGTGTGTTGTCCTATTCTTAAAGATTTCTTGAAAAGTAGATGGCAAAGTGTTTTATTTCCTGGGATCCTTTGTAACATTAACTTACCATTTATACTTCCCTTTCTCAAACTGCTATCAAGGTTTGTTTGGCTGGGATTCTCTCGCCACCAGTGTGGCCTAGTCCGGAGGCAATGACATAAAAGGACCTGGTTTTAAAAGTTATTTATTAAGTGTAAATTCTTTCCTTGGACACAGTACCAAATTTGTACACAGCATTTGTATCCCTGGTGAACTTTCTCTGGCTTTCTCTGCCTACCATTTGACATCAATTACCTTTTCAAAAACATTTGGCGTTATTAATTCCTGTTACATTCATTCAGCAAATATTTATTGAGTGCCTTTTGAAGTCCTGTGCTAAGTACTCTGGAGGAAAAGTGGATATATAAGAGACAGATGAGTTTAAACCAAATCTTCATGCAAGCATAGCATTTCTGCAAAGAGAAAGATCATTCTTTGATTGAATGATGTGCGCATATAAAGTCTATTGCTCCAAACTTCCTCAACCACTCGCTTTTCGCTGGTCATTCTGAAGGACATTCTTTAAGGCAGACATTCACAACTGGTGAGCACAAAGCAGGTGACACACAGGTCAAGAAGTTCATGCTTTCATTGAACGGAGAGAGGATCTCCATGCCAGAACACATCGGGCAGATGCCAGTGAACTTGGTACACTTCCACAAGAAAGACACCACCTTGCTCCCTGCAGGTCATCAATAGTGACAAAGCGCTGGATGATGCATATATTTTGTTAATGTGATTTGCAAGACTCCACTTTCTTGGGTTGTCAGAGGTTCGTAGAGTCCCAGGTGAAGAAGAGACATTTCCAGAGTCCAGGGGAATTAGGGTGCTCTTATACTCACTGTTAACTACTGAAAATTATTATTTTTAAATGTATTTTTATTGATTTCAGAGAGGAAGGGAAAGGGAGAGAGAGATGGAAACATCAATGATGAGAGAGAAACATGGATCGGCTGCCTCCTGCATGCCCCTGACTGGGGATGGAGCCCGCAACTTGGGCATGTGCCCTGACCAGGAATCAAACCATGACCTCCTAGTTCATAGGTCAATGCTCAACCACTGAGCCACACCAGCTGGGCTAAACACTAAAAGTTAGTAATGTACAAGTTCTTATGACGCAGACAAGAGAAGCTGCTGTTACCTCTCAGGTTGTATATATATGGCTCAGAGTTATGGACCGCAAATTAATAACTGGTGTGTGCCAGTAGGATTTTCCTAGTATCTAGGACATTGGCAAAACCAATTTAAACTATGTTGATATTTGAAGAAAGGTTAGCTGGCAAGGTGAGAGATAGGCCTAGGACTCCTAGTTAAATGTAAAAAGTACATTTCCATTTTTTAATTAAATGCTTGCAATCACATATAAGGGAACCTTCTGTGAGTGAACCTTTCAAAGAAATTGAGTTGCTTTATTATTTCCAATGGTTCCATCAATTTTATCTTTTAAAGGAAAATAAAAATGGCTAGCAATGCTTTGTGGGCTATGGCAACCTCAGATATGCTTGGTACTTAATAACTGTATCTGCATAAAGCATGGCTCTAAAGTACAGCGTGGGCTAACGTAGGTTTACAGTTGTGAGTACATAAAACACAGAGTTTATTCTTATACTATTATTTATTCACATTGTATTATATTCCATACAGACAACTGTAAACCAACTTTAGCCCCACCCTGTTTGTGTGCTCAAATGCGCACACTCTCTTGTGAGTTGCTCTTCACTTGTCTAAACTTGAGACAGAAATGAAATTAAGCAGAACCACCTCAATTTGACAGTTTGAGTTTTAACACGTGACAGTAGTGGAATTCTGGTTAAAGAGCCGGAGCCAGGAAATGCTGCATTAGTTATAGGTATTGTTCTGCAGCAGAGGCCTTGGTTAGTTAAACCCAAATTATTTCCCCCCCTGAGTATCTAATCGTGCAGTTATTTAGATCTGTACTGACACACTCAGCATGTATTGCCTTGGGGAACAAAGCAGTATATAAACTACTAGAGAACGGATAACAAGTTTACTCGAACTGATATACTTGGCTTCAAGTGAAGAAACAAAAGAATCGCAGTGTTTCCCAAGTTTTTCCAAAGCAGTGGACGGTGTGTTTAGCCAAGTCATCTTAAATTTCTCTGGGATTCAATTTCCTCATCTATCAATAGAGACATAAATACACAATTCATTGGACAGTTATGAGTATTGAAAACGGTCATGTCTGTGAAAGCACCTACCACAATGCTCCATCAATAAGTATCACCCAGATTGAAATGGGTGGGCGTGGATTGCGCGTCTTGAGCAAACAAGAGGTTGGGGTAGAGGCAGACACACACCAATGGCCCATATGTAATGTTGCCCACTCGGTGATTTAAAAATGTGCTTTTCAGTGAAGCGTGATGTCGTTTCTAATATCTTCTACTAGGCCCTCTTTGCTTATTTTTGTTACCCGTTTGTCCCCTGGAGGGTTGTCTGTCTGAGACCTGAGTTCTAAAGGCTTCTTCCTTCTCTAAAAAAAAAATCTATGTTATTTCAAATATGTTTCCCCTTTTAAGGTGTTTTTCTAAAACAAAGAGGTTTTATAAACAAAACAAAAAAGATACGTTCACGTTGTACTTATTAATTTTAGACAGCTTGAAAGCTTTTCCAACAACTGTGGTGGGAGGGACTGAGCTAGCTACTAAATTTATTGATAAAAACCCACTTGTTTTACCACTACATTTTTCTGGTTTCAATACATAAAAATGATTTTTCAGGGGTCCTGAGAATGGACTTTTTTAAAGTTGTTATGCTTGCCCTAACCGATTTGGCTTAATGGATAGAGCGTCAGCCTGCGGACTGAAGGGTCCCGGGTTCAATTCCTTTTAAGGGCATGTGCCTTGGTTGCAGAAACATCCCCGTAGTGGGTTTGCAGGAACAGCTGATTGATGTCTCTCTCCCATCGATGTTTCCAACTCTCTATCCTTCTCCCTTCCTCTGCAAAAAATCAATAAAATATATTTTTTACAAATAAAGTTATACTCCACAAGGGTCCCATTCTCTTTCTCCTACTCCCCACCTGCCACGCCCCACCCCAGTGGAATGTGACACTTAACCTGATGTAGCTCCTATCGTGTAGAGAGGATGTATGTTGTGGGCTGATGTGCCCTGAAAGAGTTCACTCCTGGGTAAGGCAAGTGGGAAGCGTGTGCTGCTGGTGTGATGAGGAAGCAGGCAGCTGTCTGAGTCAGCTCAGGCTGCTATAACAAAATACCATAGACTGAGTGGCTTAAATACTAGACTTTTTTCTCACAGTTTTGGATGCTGGGAAGTTCAAGATGAAGGCGCAGGCAGAATCAGTGTCTGGTGAAAGCTCTCTGTCTGCCTTGCGGAGAGCCCCCTTCTTCTCACTGTGTTCACTGTGACAACCCTCCAGGTGGAAAGACAGCCGAGTCTCTCTCACATCCATTGGTTGCCTCCTGAGTTTGCAACCAAGGTACATACTTGACCGGAATTGAACCTGCAATACTTCAGTCTGCAGGCCAATGCTCTATCCACTGAGCTGAACCAGCTAGGGTGAAAATGCACAAGTTTTGAGCCTGAATATCTTAGTGTGGGTTCAAGTCTTAGCTTACTCATGTACTAGCTAAGTGATGCTGTTTCTCTGACTCTCAGTTTTTCCATCTTTAAAAGTGAGACCATAAATACTCATCTCCAAGGGTTATTCAGACAATCAGAATAGCTTCATGCATGGTCAAAGGCCCTACGCACATGAATTATTGTCTACTCCACAAATTCACCACCAATGAAGCCTGGAGGAGGAATAGCTGTTTTCAGTAACTTACTGGGTGTGAGGTAGTGTGTGAGGATCTTGACAGCTGAGATTTCAGCACTCTGGAAGTTTATCGAAGTGAAGTTTTCTCCTTGTTGATAATGTGCAGGGCAGCTAGTAAGTAACTTCAGTTGTCTGGTGCGTTTCTTCTATTTCATTCCATCCCCCTCTCCTCTTTTTCCTCAACCTGGATTCGGGAATCCCGTATAGGAATAAGCTGCATTGCTTCTCTTAGCTGAGATCCTTTATCGCTTGTAAGAGCACTATAGGATTTAGGGAAGTGTAATCTGAGAGTTTGCGCTAACAGATGAGCACACTTGATTAAGTTCACGCTCCCTGCAGACTGCGGGTGAAGGCTTTACCATTCTACTAGCCCAGCATCAATTTAGTGAGAATTTTGTATGACGTGTGATTCCACTGCCCTTGGGTGACCTCCGCAAATTCCTTTCTGACTTCCAAAGATTCTCTCATTAAAGGGAACCATTAGGCAGTGAAAGCTGCAGCCGTTGAGATAGGCAAACCTTGGCCTAGGCAGGGGAAGGGGAGAGGGGCTTACACCCTGTGGAATCCAGGTGTTAGCTTCCCTCTCCGCAGGTGTTCTGGAATTGCAGGATGCAGGTCACTGCCCGAATTCTTCTGTTGCCTTCTTTGATTTCGTTCTCTTTGTTCTTCACAAACACTGTTGAGTCTCTTCAGTTTAGAGCCGCACTTATCTCTCACCGACTTATTAAGAATATTAAGCTTTTCATCAAAACCCCCTTCAGGCATTTCCCCCCCAAGAAACATTCATTTTCATATGTAAAAACATGTGGGAGACAGTGGGAGGCACAACGTTTTCTCACTTCACTGGTGTAATGTTTGGGTGGAAGATTGTGAAACATTTGTATGAGCTTTCAGATAACAAGGCTGCACTTGGTTCTCCATCTGGAAATCTGAGCTTTTACTACATACACCCAGACTGGGATTGGGGTATGTGGGAGGAGTGGGAAAGGAAGTGGAATGAAATCCGTTATTTGAAATAGAGGTTGTAGGCATGTATTTAAGAGCGTCTTCCTTCCACCACCTTTCCTCTGCCTTCATAATTTTTCTCTCTACCCGGTCCATTTTGGCGCAAGTCATTTCAAGATATAAGAGGGGTTTCAAAAGGCAATCCTAAACCTGAGCTGTATCTTCCAGAGGGGTGGCCACTTCACCTCATAAAGGACCCATTTGGTGTTAGGTTTGCTAAGTTCCAAGCAGGAGCATTCCATAGGACCTTGCGATTAGCACGTGCAAAGGTAATTGCTCCAACTCTGGATGTTTTAGGAATCACAGTGCAATAGAAGGAAGCCAGAGAAAGCGTTCATACCAGAGAAAGAGTTCGCTTTGCCCATGAATGCAGTTACCTGCCATTAAATCATTTGCCCACAGTTCAAAGGTAATACGGGAGCCTGGTAGAATGATCCAGAGTGAAGATGGCTATAAAGAAAAAGCACATCAAACGTGACAATGAATGAAAAAAGGTGAGAACTTCTGTTTCCAGGCCCCCAAATAAAGCTCTTGCAAAGATAAAGATGTGAGCTTGATCCACCATCAGGCCTTCTGGTCTGTTTATCCTGTTCAGAAAGACTGGGATCTGGAGGAGGAAGGCCTCTGCCAACAGATTGTAGGTCATAAATTAGTTAATAAAATATGTCCCGTGTTATCTCTAAAACAGCTTATTTTATATATACTTGTCCATTTGATTTATTTGTTTCTTTGCTTACTCAAGGCTTTATTTTGGTAGCATAAGTCAATATATGAGTTTTAGATTATACAAAGTTTATTTATAAATGACCTGCCTTCTGTGGGGAAAATAAAAGTGGTGTGTGTGTGTGTGTGTGTGTGTGTGTGAGTGTGTGTGTGTGTGTGTGTGTGTGTGTGTGTGTGTGTCTGTTGGTGTCTCTGTGTGTCTTGAATATAATTTTTTGTTGTTGATCAGGAATCTCAAAGTTAACTTGAGTTCTAAATATGTAATAGTAGTGATTCCAATGAAATGTATATATTGTGATATGCCAAAATATATTGATTTTTTAGTTTAAAATTAATTTTTATTGCTGCTTCCTAGACCTTTTCAGGGCTTATATGGTTCTAGTAGAATATTTTCATGTATTATTACATCTATTGCTTGTTGACTAGAGTCACTATCAATGCTAAAGCAATACTCTATGTATCTATGTACATTTACCTGTATATCACATATATAGAAATGTGCCAATTAGAAAATTTCTCTCAAGGACAATAAGTTGTAGCCATTATTTACTGATTATTTTTTTCAAATTCAGATGAAAGAATAAGAAAAGAAAATGTCACAGTACTTATAAGACCAAGTATAATGATTTAGAAGGTAAGTGGAAGTCCAAAGAGGTAAGCGAGAAAGGAAAAGAGAAGAAAACTGGAGAAGCAGATGTTAGAGTAGGTGAGGGCCCAAAGCTGCAAAAAACTATTCACTGCTCCCCAGCCAAGGACACCCTCCATATCCAAACAAAAGCTCAGCTCAGCGGACAAACAGGTGGAGGACTAGGGATCAAGAAAAGAAGGGGCAAGCCACCAATTGCTAGGAAATACTGGAGACTAGATAGGGGGAAAGGAGGGAGGGAGAGAAGGGAAGAATGGAGCGGGGAAGAGAGGGAGAGAGAGAAAGACAGAGAGGGACAGATAGGGATAGAGGGAGGGAGAGAAAGAAAGCAATGACACAAAAGAAAGGATAAGAATGAATGACACTTCAGGCTAAATGCTTGCAAATTTAAAGCAAATGAACAAAAAGGGAAATACAGAAGAAAGTAAGAAATGAAGAGGTGACATTTAAAAAATCAAGAAATAGGAACTGAGACAAAAGGGATGATTATGCTTGAGTTGGTGGGTGGCTGAGGAGACATTAGCTCCCTAGAGGTCTTGAGGAAAAGATTAGACAGCCCTGAAATGAAGGCGGGCTCATGGAAGAGAGCCAGGAGAGAGCACAAATGAGGGGAGGGCGACGCTGCTAGCCCACGGGAGACAGCGGCCAGCCAAGCAGTGGGTTCCAGAAAATGGCTGCATAGTCATGTCCTAATGGGGTTCATCCCGGTGGCACCGGCCCCTGAAGGTGGCAGAGCTTGTCTGATCCATAATTAGTTTTATCTGCGATAGGAGTGTGAATGCAATTTGCTTTTTCAATGCCTCTGCCGGGGAAGGCTTGTACAGCAGGGATCTGGGCTTCTCAGCTATGTGGTGCTCCAGAGGAGGCTGGCTCTTCCTGGCCGAGTACCCAGTGGTTCTTGGGCTGTGACCCATAGCTTGGTGGCCTAAAGAGTTAACCTTCCAAATGTCTTCCAGACTCCCAGGAGTTATTTGCTTGGCCAGCAGTACCTAACTTAATATTTATTAAATGCTTTGCATTTCTGAAGAGGAGAGGGAGGGAGAGGTTGCAGTGCATGAATTCATTTCCACTGTCAAGCTTTCTCCAAGTACCCAGTGCTTGACTCGGTCACTGCAGGGCTTAGAGCCTGCCCGTGACATTCCAAATCCAATCTCTTGTGGGTTGAGACTTGCTTGTTGATTTTTACTGTGATTTTGCTCTTAATAACTTATGTTTGTAATTCAGCAACCCACGGAATTGTTTTTATGGCCATTTCGAATCTTATACTCAATCACACGTCTTAAGGCCCATTTCAGGAAACAGGTTAGACGCAGCGTGTTAACAGTGAGTTATTAATTCTTACCTGCAGCAGCAATGAGACCCAGAGTGGTCAGGGAACACTCCCAGCTGCATTTAAAACTCCAGTGGGCAATTCTGAAGATGGCAAGCTTTACTTTGATACAGTGCCACAGCACCTCCATTAGTGCCCTGCTCAGAATGCAAACATCTGCTGGCTTTTATTGCCCATGTGTTACTTCCAATGGCCTGTTTCTTATGACGTAAATCACTGGAATCAACTGACTATTTTTAAAGACTTTTTTTTAGTGTTTCCCTAAAACGATTGCTCTTTACAATTGTTGAAGAGATAATTGGCCCGTTAGGAACACAGCGGTTGCAAAGTTCATGCTTTCTGCTTTGGTGACCTTTCTTAAGGATGACATTACGACCAAAGCATCCTCGCCTGCCGCAGGGTTTGCTGTCTTTGGGGGCTCTGTGGAAGCTAGCTCCATGTTAGCACGTTAGGTCAAAAGAAACTCACATTTCCATTCACTGACTATGGGACAGTCGACCTGCTGATTATGGCTCATTGACCATAGCTTTGTGGCTTGCCTAGGTCAATTCGCCCTGCAAGGGTTCACTGTTTCCTTCCCCACATATTTATCTTACCCTGGCAAGTGCAATCTATTTGCCCTCCAGGCTGTATGCATACCCATGCAGATAAGCTCAGGGCAGCAAGGATTATCACTTTAATTCCAAGGCACTGGCGGTACTTCAGAGCCTCTTGGTGGACAATTTTATCTTACTTTTATGGCACTAAGGGCCTGAAGCCACTGGGACTGCTCAAGAAAATGAGAGCCATGAAACACAGGCTCTACCTATGGGAAAACAAACCCATCAATTATGATGGCAGATATGAGAAAAGATTGGCAAAAGGCATGATGAATAGTGGAATGGTCCTTCTGAGTCCACTGATTAGAAAGGCTTGGGAGGGCATGTCTATACATACTATGCCCTTTCACTTATAGGATGTTACCATGTAGGCCATCCAGAAGGGGACTCTCATGATGTTCCGTAAATTATGGCTCTTACTCGGATCCTAGGATTGCACAGAAGTAGGAGGCTTCCCTGGAATTCCCAAAGGAAGGCTGTTGGAAGATGATAATTTGAGGATTATGAGAATTCCTGAAATTTGCCAAAGAAATTAAGACGAGGTCTAAATGAGAACTCTGAGAAACCAGACAAAACAAATGTGGAAATGTTAGGTTATAACGATTTCTTCCCACATAACATCTATTTTTTTTTCTTACTCTCTCTGGGTTCCAAATAAGGAAATGAGTGTGTACCAAAGGGAAGCAATTAGGGGGGTGAGGGAAGTACACCCAGTGCCTCATGACTGGGAAGAGAAAAATATGGGATGGGGAAATCTGAGACCATGGCATGGAGTAACAGCTACAATGTACTGTTTAAAAGAAGAATGCAGTGTTCTCTATGTCACACATGGAGAGAACGTGAGTAAGGGAGATAAATTACAATTCAAATTCATTTCATTTACTTTGTTGAAAAGAGTAGATAAGTGATCTTGCAACTTTTTCTATATAGTCTCTCTCTCTCTCTCTCTCTCTCTCTCTCTCTCTCTCTCTTTTCTCTCTCTCTCCCCCCAACACACACACGCATATGCTCACATGATATCAATTGTTCCCCCATAAATAAACCCAAATAAAACTAAAACTTGTGTGTGTGTGTGTGTGTGTGTGTGTGTGTGTGTTGCTTCCCATCCCAGCTAAGAAAGATGTAGAAAATAACTCAGTTTGATTTCACAACCCTTTGTTTTCCACAGTCACCATCACTAGCTGTTGAATGACTTTTAAGGGGCTACAAGTGGTATAGGCATCAGGTGAACAAACATTTGAGCTACGCAAACCTAAAGTAGAATTTCTGCCATGTCACTTGCCAGCTGAATTTCCTGCTCTTAACACTGAAGTCCCTGACCTCCATTTCTTTCACCACACGCCTGCCAGAGTCATTTGAAAAGACTGAATTAGAAGATGCATGTGTAGTATTCTGCACAGAGTATGTGTTCAACAAATGCTGGCCAGTATCATCCCACTAAGTTTCTTGAGACTGGTGGCCTAATATTTAATGAACACGTGAGCTATGGAACTGTCGCTCTGAAGGACAAATCAGACAAAATACAGCGCCTTCGGGAAAGAAGGTACCCACTGAAAAGCTTTTGTTGCTTAATACTGCTTTTATTCCAAATCACTCAGAATTGTTTAGACTTCCTTCAGAGGTCTGTGGGCTTAGGCAGGACTTAGGAACTCTTTGTTAACATAGCATGTCAAGACAGTGCCCTGCCAGAGTTGAAGGTGGACATTCATTCCCTATCACCCTGTCCATTCATTTCACAATGGATAGCTTTATACCTTAAAGAATCTTTCTGAGACTAGATCAACCTAAAGCTTCACATATAAAACATTGCTCAAATAAATTTGAACTAATGCTACTAAAATATTCAGCAATTGCAAGCAATGGTAATGTATGTTGGCTCAAAACTAGCTTTTTAGAATTTTGCCTGGAGACAATTTCTCTGTGAAATGCTTGAACAAATTAAGTACAAAGTTAAAATTTGTTTGGAAGATGGTGTTTTATCCAGACTGGTTTTGTATTTCTTCTTGGATCAGAAACATGTTAGTCCTTTTAAAAAGACACATGTCCTGAAGACACGTTTCAAGAGGGCAGAAACCCTAATCAACAACAAAGTTCTATTTCTGTAAATATGCAAAAAGGGCAGCAATACTGAATGGAAGAAATTAACATCCGCTACCATTTCCTCTTCCTGTCACTCTCAAGGAAATGTTCGTGTGTGTGTGTGTGTGTGTGTGTGTGTGTGTGTGTGTGTGAAAGGAAATGTTCTGTGTGTGTGTGTGTGTGTGTGTGTGTGTCTGTGTGTGTCTGGAAATGTTCTTTGTGTGTGTGTATGTGTGGAAGGAAATGATTGTGTGTGTTTGTGTGTATGTGTGTAAGGAAATGTTTTCTCTGTGTGTGTGTCTCTGTGTGTAAGGAAATGTTCTTTGTGTGTGTGTGTGTGTGTGTGTGTGTGTGTGTGTAAGGAAATGTTCTGTGTGTGTGTGTGCGCGCAAATGTTCTTTTTTAAAAATATATTTCATTGATTTTTCACAGAGAGGAAGAGAGAGGGATAGACAGTGAGAAACATCAATGAGAAATAAATATCAATCAATTGCCTTCTGCACACACCCCCACTGGGGATGTGCCCGCAACCAAGGTACATGCCCTTGACCAGAATCGAACCCGGGACCCTTGAGTCCGAAGGCCGACGCTCTATCCACTGAGCCAAACTGGCTTTGGCAGGAAATGTTCTTTTGATGGAAAAGAAAACCAAGATGAAGTCATCCTGAGATTATTAATAATTGTAAGTTTTTCAAAGAATTTCATTGCTGAAGTCTACTTAACCATAAACAGTTCATTTTACTTATCCTCCTCTTAGATTCCGAAGCACAGATGAATGATTTATTTGCTTGTTTTACTGAAAGGTAGATTACAAAACTATTTCTCTATAATGTTTTAGAACAAAGACCACTGAGGACAGCACTTACGATTTCCTGTCCTTCAAATGAGCTATCTGAAAATTAAAGAGTGCGGATCTTCCTTGCTAAGATAACTTAGAGCCTTGAGTAAAGATTTCTTTTTCCTTCAAACACACCTGATTCTCCAAGAGTGCTTATTTGTCCTCACACCTTGCGGTGGAGGTGTCAATTATTCTCAGTCTTACAGAATAACCAACAAGGCAGGAACACCTAAGAGCGCAACATCAAAAGGCTTGAGGCAGCGCTATCTTAGTGCTAGAATTTGGACCCTCTGGTGAGACCATAATTTGTTTTTCTGCTAGAAAAATTGTGGTGGAAACAGAAGCTGGTCTTGCTAGCTCAGCTGGCTGGATAGCCATTGTCTCCTCTCTCATTTATTGTGCCACGAGGGCCCCTTCTGAGAGAAGGTATCTTTGTTGTAGCTACCTTTGTTTCTCCGCGGCCTCTTTGAACATGCGCTCAAGTTCTATTTGGTAGGTAATGATGTTTGGTAAGCAGTATTCAAAGTGGCACATATGAAATTAGTTTTTCCCACATGCGCATGGAACTAGTGTTCATAGTAAAATCATTTGGAGTCTGTACAGTAGCATCCAAGATGCAATTTAGTTGGTTGTTATTGTTCACTGTTCATTCAACAGCTTTTATGAACTCACTGTGTTTAGGGAAATCTGCTGGATACTGAAGGATAGTCAGAATATTGTCGAGAATTCAGCATCTCGTATGACCTTAGCATGCACAGTTTCAGAGAGGACGAAGCAACTATAATATAAAACACAAGCCATTCGTTTGTTCAGCCACCATTTATTAGGTACCTATTTATTAGCCTGTGGAGACACACGTCTCCTGCCCTCAAGGAAATTACAGTTTGATAAAGAATTTTAAATAGGTGCTAAGTAGAAGCACAAACTCAACATTTTCATTAGAAACATAACTTAAATATAGCAAGTGTGAAGAAAGCTATGATCTGTTGAATGTCAGAAATAACAACTCTGGCTTATGCTTATATCAATATTGACCTCATAAAGACTGTGTAATTGACAGCAAAGGGCTGACACGGTTTTGTTGGCTGTTCTTTTTCAACTTATTTGCCAGCGATGGATTCTATTTCCATTATCTACCTGAACGGGTCCTGAAGAGGGCATCGCTCAAGCTTCAGTGAGCTTCAGAATCTCCGGGTAAGGAATAGTGAGGAAACACGTGCCTGGGTCCTACCGGCACAAATTCTGATTCTCCTGGTCTCGGGCCTGGGAGTCTGCATTTCTAACAAGTGTGCCAGTGCTGCTGCTGCTGCTGGCCTCAGAGCCTATTTGGAGCAGAAGCATTTTCAGATGTGGATGCACTGTTGCAGTGCCTTGAGACTCTGAGGAGAGGGTGAAAGGAGCTGGGAAGTCCAATGCCAGGGGACTGAGAAGCAATCTCCCAGGCTAATGTAGAATTGAAATAAGTTCTTCTTTGGGCGGTTTGGGACCTCAGAACTTGTCTGGCAAGGCTTTGGATTTGAGGAGTTGTAACATATCAAAACCGATTCAACCCTCCTCGGGCAGTATAATCAACTTGTTAACTATACAGGTGCACAGCCCCCGGAGGCCTGAGGAAAAGGGTTTGTTTGCTGTCGTCACAGAGCTTTGGTGTTTCTGGTTCCCATACACACCCGGGAGAATTATTAAACATCATTTGCATGTTTGCACTTTGCTGTGCCTGATCATTTGCCAGTGCCATAAGGCAGTTCAAGTTATGAGCAGAGAAGCCACACAGACCCCATGGAGGAAGCTGAGGCAAAGGACAGATGGTTGGAAGTGAGCTCATAACGGCCCTAAGAGTCAAGTAAATCATGTCCCTTCGTTCGTGATGAGAAACACCCTGTCTTTCACTGTTTCCATCTGTAGTTTTACTGGTGCAGTGTGTGAGAGTATGAGAGCATAAAATGGCGAGACAGAAGAAGTGATTTCTTGTGTTTGCTTAGTCCTCACTGACCATTATGTAACTTGTCACCCTTTGGAGTCAGTTAAGGTCCCTAGTCTGGAGTTCCTGGTCCTGTAAAATGAAAATGTGTGATGGCAGGAAAAATTTTAAAGGGCCTTTACCCTGGCATCATTCAATACCAGATATTTTTTTATAATGTTAAAAATGCTTATTTTGAAATATTCCCAAATGGGCATTTTAAAAAGTTATAAGTATGAAATTATCAGATAGCCCAGAAACTGCACCCTTGGACATTTCTCCCAGAGAAATGAAATATTCACACAAATACCTGTACATAAACATTCATAAAAGCTTTGCTAGTATTCATGTTAGCCTGAACCTAGAAAGAACACAAATGTCCTTCAATGCATATAGGGTTAAACAAGCTGAGGTACATCCATACTATAGAATACTACATAGCAATAAAAAGGGATGGATTAGTGATACATTCAACAAACTGGAGGAATCTCCAGGGTATTATTCTGAGCCAAGCAAACCAATTCCCAAAGGTTACATGATGTATGATTCCATTTATATAAAATTCTTTTTTAAATATATTTTATTGATATTTTACAGAGAAGAAGGGAGAGAATAGAGAGTTAGAAATGTCGATGAGAGAGAAACATCGACCAGCTGCCTCTTGCACACCTCCTACCGGGGATGTGCCCGCAACCAATGTATATGCCCTTGACCGGAATCGAACCTGGGACCTTTCAGTCCGCAGACCGATGCTCTACCACTGAGCCAAACCGGTTTCAGCTATATAAAATTCTTGAAATAATATTTTAGAAATAAAAAACAGATTAGTGGCTGCCAGGGTTAGGGGTGGGGGGAAAGGCAGGAGGTGGATGTAGTTGTGAAAGGATAACACAAGGGATCCTCGTGGTGATGGAACTCTTAATACCTTCATCCTGGTGGTAGATAGACAAATTTGCACACTTGACAGAATTGCACAGAGCTAAATGCATATATGCACACACCGATACAAGTAAAACTAGGGAAATCTAAATAACTTGGTAGATTATATTAATGTCTACTTCCTGCTTTTGATATTATGCTATGGTTTTGCAACTATAACCATGGAAGGAAATTAAGCAAAGGGTACAAGGGGTTTCTTTGTGTTACTTACAACTGCATGTGAATTTACAATTATCACAAAAATTTCAGTGAAAAGGTTTTTTTAGAGAAATATAGAACTTTGTTTTTTAAAATAATAAAAATTAAGTTTTATTTTAAAAGGTAAAAAATAATGCATCCTTATAAAAGAAGTGGTAACATTTTACCAATGTAAAACATCACAACATTCAAATCACAGTTTGGATCTTTAACATTCAAGTGTTGTATCCCATTAGGTAAAATGTGGTCAGTTTTCAGATAAAAGTTCCTCCTCCAGATATCCTGTTCTCAGTCAAGTCTTTCTGTATCAGCGTCATCTCACACAGTAGGATAGCTGGCTACGGTGGTGATTCCACAGTGGTTGTTCCAGTCTTTGGCCATCTTTCTGCAGCCATTCTTGCCCCAAGTTTTACCCAACTCTTCTAGACAATCCAATATTTATTGTTACTTGATTCTTCTCCTTCAAAGGCATAGCCAACCACCAGAATGCCATGATCTAGATCTGTGCTGCTCATAACAAATGCCACCTTCATAGAACCGGGAGCTAAGATGGCTTGCATCTATAGCAACAAAGATGGGTCCCATAGTTGCCACTGCCTTCATGAGGGCACTCTCCTGCTCAGGGATGTTCACGAAGCCAGTGTCATTGGCAACAGAATCCTCAGACCTGTATTTGCAGGATCCAACCTTTACATGATATGGATAGGACTCCTCTGAGTCCAGGCCTCCGTTGGACTTAATACAGGCATTATCCATTAGGCCACCATTGCAACCCTCATTGACTTGAGCCTGAGATCAGTCCACAAGGTTCTGTTCCATCAATGAGATAAGTTTGTTAGTTTTCTGGAATATCTGTCCTTCAAGGCCACTGGTTGCACTAAATGTCCAACAAGAACCACCATGACCCTGGTTCTTCATGGGGGTTACATAGCCTTCTTCTCTCCAACTCACAGTTGGGGGGATTTCAGCAATGTAAGGTTCCCCAGAACACTCTCCGTTTCTTGTGCTTCTGGGTTTGATGGCCATTCATCACCTGCGTGAATCCTTTGTTGGTCATGTCACCAAAAGCACTCATTGCCAAGGTGAAGCTCTGTCTCCGTAGGTTGTATTTTGGTCGTGCAGGTCAATCATTTTCATATTCGTCTCCCACACTGTTCTCCTCCATCCTTCTTCATTCAAGCTTGGTAGCTTGCTGTGTGTTGCCTTCCCCCGGTGCTATCGTGCCTCTAAACTTCCATTAATTTTTGGAGCAGTTGAAGCTGTAGTAAAGCGCAATCAAGAAGAGAGAAGGATTCATGTTTCAAAACCTTCGGGGGTGCAGCTGAGCAGGAGCAGTCAGCACGTGCTGGTCCAGGATCTCCCAGAACTTTGTTTTTTATGCGCCACCCTAGTAACCAAAACTGGTGTTAATATGATTTAAAATGTCATTACGCTCAGTAGTTCTCACTAATTATCTATTGATGGGTTTTCTCTATTTTGTAAATTTTCTGAAAGTAAAGTTTTGAACATACCGTATTTGCCGGCATATAAGACGAGTTTTTGGCCCTGAAAAATATGCCTCCAAGTGGGGGGTAATCTTAAACGGCGAGTATATAACAAACTCTGTATTTTTAGTGGAAACGTTAGGGGGTCGTCTTATACGCCCAGTCGTCTTATACGCCGGCAAATACGTATTTTTCAGGGCCAAAAAATTGTCTTATACGCCGGCAAATACGGTATATGAAAAAAATAAAAAGAGAGTGTGATCCTAAACAGCAGGGGATGGCAAACATCAGTCCATGAGCCAAATCCATGTCGCCATCTGCTTTGGTACAGCCCCAGAGCTAAGGATGCTTTTTACATTTTTTAATTAAAAAAATTCAAAACAAGAGTAACATTTTGTGACAAGTAGAAAACTATATAAATTCCAACTTGTCTCCATAAGTAGTTTGACCGGCACACAGCCACACTCCATTTATGTATTGTCCATGGCAGCTTTGGGGCTTCAACACCACCGTTGAGTAGTTGGGACAGGCCCTTTTCAGAAAAAGTTTGCCCACCTCTGCACTAGGAGGCTAATTGCCCAGGGTTTGCTGGTATATGAGGGCTTCCTATTGTCACTTGGATTTCCTAAGGTAGCCCTGACAAAAGGCATGTGGTTTCTAGGCATTCCCTAAGAAAAAAAATAAGAAAAAGAATGCTGAAAGTTCACAATGTAAACTCGATAGGAAAATGTCCAAAGTGTCACTGCCTGAGTCAATGGCATGTACTCTTGGATTATTTTGCTTGTGTACTGTGACCTTGTAGAAGAAACATCACATTTTGCTATGCTCAACCGATAAGACAACAGGCATCTGTTTAGAGACAGCGAGCCGGGTTTCTTGTGGAGCACAGCAAAGAACATAGTCTCAGAGGGAGACAGACTTGGGTTCAAGTTCAATTCACCATTCATTGATTTATATGACAGCTATGGTGTCCATCTTTCTGGATTTTTTTACTCTTCTTTAAAATAGATACCAAGTCTCAAGGATGTTGAGGGGATTCAGTGAACTCATGTCTAGTGTCCGACACTCAGTAAATGCTAGTCCAGGGTGGGAGGCCACTCATCTGGGCTCTCCCTGCCTCACGTCCCTCAATCCCACCCCGGAATTTACAAAGAGGCATCAGAATCCCTTTTCAAACACCACTCTAGCTCCATTTCTGCAGTGTTCTTCTCAGGTGACTATAGAGTATCTCTTTTCAAAACTAGACCATCTCCCTGTTGCCCAGACCACTCCACTGAGAGACCTAAGTGTAAGCTCTAACACAATGGAATATAAATCAAATCTATTTTTCAATTATAGGATGAAATATGTCTTCAGTGCTGGGGGAACCCTACAGATTGATGTTATCCCAGTAGGTTCATTACTAGTCTCCAGGAATAAGCCAATTCAGGTTTTAAAATGTTTCCAGGCCTTCAGGTTATAAGGACAACGTTCTCACTGAAATCAGACAGTGAAGGGAAACATGCGGGGGGATTGGCTTGCCAGGTCATTATGGGTGAACGTTCCATTCGAAGTGCCCTGGCTTGCCATTAATTCTCCACACTGGTTCAATGGGAACTTAGGAGAACTTCCCATACAACTTCTCTTTGGGCAACCCATGCTGGTGGCTGGGAAGCCTGTGTTCTATGCCCGTGGTCGGCAAACTGCGGTTCGCAAGCCACATGTTGCTCTTTGGTCCCTTGGTGTGGCTCTTCCACAAAATACCACGGCCTGGGCGAGTCTATTTGGAAGAAGTGGTGTTAGAAGTTTAAGTTTAAAAAATTTGGCTCTCAAAAGAAATCTCAATTGTTGTACTGTTGGTATTTGGCTCTGTTGACTAATGAGTTTGCCGACCACTGTTCTATGCCACGTGCTCTGAAAAGGGCATAAAATCCAGTCTCAGGTGTCCTCCCCACTCTGGGCCAGGCAAAGCAGGACTGGAATGACCCCAGTGCTGATGGAGACATGCATCCCCGATCATTACTTGATCAATCATAGAGATGCTTAGAAAGGAGTGTTTTAGGGTGCTGATGTTTCTCTAGTTTCCAATCTGGTAGGATATTGGCATAATTGAAATTGGGTGTGGGGGGTGTTTAAAAAGATGATGAATTATTTTTTGGATAGGGTCAAATGAGTATTTTTTTGGAGCTTGTCAATCTTTTTGCTTCAGAGCTACAGCTTAAATTATTTAGTTTCTTGATGTCACCCCTCTTACCCATGTGTCTTAAAGATATGGCACGCTAACAACCAGAAGACTGCAACTACCTGTATGAATGAGCCAATATATTCTTTTTTGTGTGGCCAGTCAAGTTTAGTTGCCTACAGACGAAAGAGAATTGTGTGTTCCACTGTAGCCGGCCTTCCTCCCTCAATGCTCTGTTGAAACTGCCCCCCAAAATGTCACTGCTGGCCTCTTCTTGGCTGAATCCACTCAGTACTTTAGCCCTTACTGTCCTTCAACTCTGCCATATTTTCTGTTGCTTTGTTCTGACATTTCTTATGCTTTGCTTCCCAGATCTTTAAATAACAATTTAAATTGACTGTGAGACAATTAAAAGAGGTATAATATAAATAGTGGGAATACCAGAAGAAAAAAAGAGATAGAGAAGCACAAAAAAAATCATTGAAGTAACAATGGCTGAGAATTTTCCTAATTTTTAAAAAAATAAATCTTTATTGCTCAGATTATTACAATTGTTTCTCCTTTTTCCCCCCATAGCTCCCTTCCACCTGGTTCCCACCCCCCCCCTCTGCCCTTACCTCCCCCCGCCTCTCCTGCCATTGTCCTAATCCATAGGTGTATGATTTTAATCCAGTCTCTTTCTGCACCCCACACCCCTTTCACCCTGATAATTATCTATCCACTCCCTTTCTTTGCCCCTAATTCTATTATATTCACCAGTTTATTCTATTCCTCAGATTTTTAATTCACTTGATCTTCTTCCTCTTCTTAAGTAATACCTTTCAGCATTTCATATAATACTGGTTTGGTGGTGATGAACTCCTTTAGCTTTTTCTTATATGTGAAGCTCTTTATCTGCCCTTCAATTCCAAATGATAACTTTGCTGGATACATTAATCTTGGTTGTAGGTTCTCGCTATTCATCACTTTGAATATTTCTTGCCCCTCCCTTCTGGCCTGCATAATTTCTGTTGAGAAATCAGCTGATAGTTGTATGGGTGCTCCCTTATAGGTAACCAACTGCTTTTCTCTTGCTGCTTGTAAGATCCTCTTTTTGTCTTTTGCCCTTGGTATTTTAATTATGATATGTCTTGGTGTGTTCCTCTTTGGATTCCTCTTGTTTGGGGTTCTGTATGCTTCCTGTACTTGTAAGTCTATTTCTTTCACCAGGTGGGGAAGTTTTCTGATATTATTTCTTCAAACATGTTTTCAGTATTTTGCACTCTCTCTTCTTCTGGCACCCCCATAATTCTGATGTTGGTGTGCTTGAAGTTGTCTCAGAGGCTCCTTATACTACCTTCAACTTTCTGGATTCTCTTTTCTTCTTGCTTCTCCAGAGGAGTGTCTTTTGGCTCTTCGTATTCCATCTCTTTGACCTGATTCTTGTGTTCCTCCATTCTGCTGTTGGATCTCTGCATAGTATTTTCCAATTTAGTCAGTTTATGTTTAATTTTTAGTTGGGTCTCATGAAATTTATCAGCCTTTTCTAGGAAATTCTTGCATAACCTTATAACCATGGTTTTGAACTCTATATCCTCCGTCTCTTTTGTTTGAGATCTATTTCCTTGTCTGGGCATTTTTGCTGCTTCCCAGAGTTGGTAGGATGGCTTTGTGTGTTTGGTGTCCTATATGGCCCAGTGGGTCAGCTTCCTCAGCTTCCTCAGTTACCTGAGGTACACCTTCGTGGTGAATCCCTTTGTGGACTGCGTGTACAGCCCTGTTGTAGCTAAGTCTTTATTGTTGTTGGTATCCCTGGGAGGAATTGACTTTCAGGCCAATTGGATGTGGGTATCAGCTGTGTCTACTCTGGGATACCTTCTGCATTGGAGACAGTCTTATAGGATCAGACTTGCAAAATTGCAGAAGCCTCTGTACTCAGCTTGGATGGGGCAGAGTCTTAGGGCTGAGCTGCCAGTCTTGGCTTCCCGTCAGCCCTACCCTTGTGTGCTCACCTGAGTTTCCACCTGACCTCTGCCTTCCTTGTCTCCCCTGAGTTTCTGATTACCCATGCAAAAGTGTGGGTGCCCCAGGGTCTCGCCAGGAACTGGGTTGGGTCTCTGTAGTCTGGAGCTTCTAACTCCTTCCACTATGGAGAGGCCAAGGCAACCTCCATGGTCCGACCTCTCTGTGAGCACTCACTCATGTGCAACTGTAGACCCTGCCCGCTGCAGCTCCAGGCTCCGCCGGTCTCCCAGTCTCTGAGTCTCTGGGTGCCTTTCTTTACAGTCCAGACTCCACCCATAAGAGCCTGGGTCAACTGGGTTTCAGCCGGGGTTAGGGTTCAGTACAGTCAGAAAGGGTTCAGTGCAATCAGGAACTCCATTCCCCTCCTACCAGCCAGGCATTCAGTTGCACTTCCTCTCTGCACTCGAACGTCTCCCTACCTCAGTGGTCTGAAGCTCTCAATCAGATCAGTGAGCCTCTCTCCTTCTTTCTAGTTGTAGATTTCCCACTCCGCCAGCTTTCCTGTGTTTTGGGGTGAATTCCGTTCTGATTTTAGTTGTTGTTTTTGAAATTGTTGTGCGAAGCGGCAGCTTAGGTGCTTACCTAGGCTGCCATCTTGGTTTGTTTTATTTCTGTCGAATTTTCCTAAATTAATTATAGAAACCAAACCACAAATCCAGGAAGTTCATAGACACAAAGCAGGATAAATATCAAAAGTCTCTACCTAGCCATATGATATTCAAACTGCAGAAAACCAAAGACAATGAGAAAAATCTTTGAAGTATAGTAACGACTACTTATTATGTACCAAGCACAACATTTTACTTACATTATGTCATTTAATTTGTATGTAAATCTCCATGTCTAGGACTTTATCCCTATTTACAGATTATAAAACTGAGAGTCAGGGAAATTAAGGCTGCTTGATTAGTAAGTGAATTGTCCAGGATTCAAACTCAGGGCTACTTAACCTCAAAGGCTATGTCTCAGTACTAAGAAATAGTACAGATGGGACATAACTTAGTATAATGAATAAGTGTCAACCTCAGAACAGAAAGTTATAAATTTCTTCATTGGGTTAATAAAGTTTAGAGCTGTGGTTACCCATTAGTATGGAAATTGTCAAACATAAATTGTCACTTTTAATATTTATAGAAAGGAACTGATATTGAACATAAAGGCCAATCTGTAAATGATGAGGGGAACAAAATCAAACAAAAAGGGGGAATTTTTAAAATTCCAACTAAGCTTTGACTAATTTTTAAAGCCAAGGGAAATAACATAATTTCTCATATTACTAAATGTAATTGGGCCAGAAATTTTTTGAATTTCAGTCTTGACTCTCCATTTATTACAAAATGAAAGCTCTGTAAAAGCTGGAAACTTTCTAATCCAAAGGACTATTCCCTGATGATGCAGTTAAGCCCAACAGAGCTAGCCTAAGCAGCCAGGATACCGAATGATTCTCAAGGGAATGACTCAGCCATCCCCTAGTTTAAAACCTCAATTTAGGTTGGAATTCTCTTTAACTCCAGCCTGGTTAAATCAAGTGATTTCTAAAATTTCAGTTACTCAGTATGTACTTATTCTTTGCTCACTTATATTAATTCATTATATCTATGTACTGGTTCACTGTTTTCTGCCTAATGGTTGCGTCCTTTTCTGTTTTATGCTTTTGACACAGAAGTTACGCAAATGTATTAGGCCCAGGGGGCAATGTGCTCACTGTATTGTCTTCACCCATTATCTTGGTACTATATAGTCTGGGAGTTGAAGTATAGGTCACTTTGAAAACTAGCATCATTGTCTTCTGTGGATCTCACACTCCTGGCTACATGTGGCAAGCCAGTTGGTTTTATTTGGCCTTTCTGTGAGATCCTTGTATTTGTGATCTAGCGCTGCCTAACAAATTGCCCCAAACTCGGAGGCTTTAAAGCAACAGGCATTTGTTATCTGACAGGTTTTGTCGGTTAGGAGCTCAGGCACAGCTTATCTGGGTCATCTGCTGAGGGCCTCACAAGATGTGATCAAGGTGTCCACTGAGGTGGTATCTCATATGGAGACTGGGGAAGAATATGCTTCCAAGCTCACTTGTGTGGTTTTTGGCAAGATTCAGTTCCTTGAGGGCTGTCGGACTGAGGGCTTTATTTCCTTTCTGGTTGTCAGCCACCCTCAGTTCCTTGCCATACAGGCCTCTTCAACATTCCAGCTTGCTTCCTCAAAGCCAGCTAGGAAGAGAGCCTGCTAGCAAGATGAAGATCACATTGTTTAACCCATCATGGAAGTGGCTCCTCTCAACATTGCCATATTCTCTTCCTAGAAACAAGTTACTTAAAGGGAGGTAAATGCCAATCACAAATTTGAGGAAATAGGGACTATTGGGGACCATCTTATAGGTGACTACTACAGCATTTACGGTGATTTGAGGGATAACATAATCAGGTCCCTATTCTGTGACCTAATTTAGTCAAAAAGACTTCTAGAGACAGAAATGAGTTGAAAGCCCAGCTCAGCCACTGCCAATAAATCTGGACTTTGGTAGGGTTAATTGACTTCTTTAGGTCTCAATTTCTCCTTTGGGAAATATGGGGGTAATAATATGCCTCAGAGTTGTGAGGGTGTAGGAAATGTGCCTGCTGGTCTCCTACATGGTGGGTGTAAGTGTTCGCTGTATGGTAATAGCCATTCACCACCCTCATGGCTACCACTGTGACTTTAATCAGTCTTTTTGGTATCTCCACCCCACACTAAACCTTCTGGAAGTATGTTGAGTTCTCACGACTCTTGTATTATCTCACCAGAACCACATATTGATTAGCTCAGTAATGAATGCTTTTTAGTAATGATGGTTCCCAATCATAATACTTTTATTAAATAACTCTAGACATTCAATTCCGATCTTATACTATCATAAGATTTTTTTCTGCTATCTTCATGCCAATGCCTACATGAACAATTAGAAATATAAGCTTCCTACAAACTCTACAGCGGATTTTTCCCCCTCATTGCCCTCTGAATGCTGGTCAATAATTGATCATTTTGCCCAACTCAATATAATTCACTTTTAAAATTTTTGAGGGCCTGTTATTTGATTAGAAGATATTTAAGTCTGCTTATTAACAATTGTTCACTAATATTTGCTTGACGGAAGAAAAAAGGGAGAATGGCCAATAAAATCCACATTTAAAAAAGTATATGGGGAAGCTAAGATACAGATGGTTACACCACAGTATATTAGTACTGGTGGCCTGGCGGGTGAGAGGGGGTTAAGGAGAATTGTCCTTCTTTACTTGAGTGTTCATCTGATGACCTGAAAGTGCTGCTTGCTAATATTAGGCATCTACCAAGTTTGATTCTAATGCCAGTAAGAACTAAATGTAACATGATTCACTTTATAAATAAAAATTCCAAAGAGATGAAACAAGAAGAAAAAAATTCACCCACAAATACCATCATGGTGACAAAAAAAAATCAAAGACACATCTTCTCTTATTTCAATATGTGATGTATCTTCTATTTGGCTTCACAATATTCACAGTTAGACAGACTCAGGAATACACAAACAGATGGCTGCCTACTAACGAATGACAATTAAATGCCAAGAGCTTACAAAACAGTTTCTAAAATTCCTACAATGACCATACAAGACTAGCATTCTTGCTTTCATTTTTTCTTTCTTTCCTACCCTTTCCTTCTTTTCCTTCCTTCCCTTTTCCCTTCCCTCCCTTCTCTCCAACTCAACTCTCTCCTTAGAAATGAGAGCCTCATAAGCTCATAGCGATTAAATACGCCCCTTGCCACATAGCTGGCTAGTGACTCCAAAGTCTGCAATGTTTCTTCTCCACCTTTCTGACTTGCCCTAGAAATTTAAGGGAACATAAATCAGCAGTAGAAGCAGAGTGGAGTGAGGAATCAAAGTGGTAAATTGCTGTTGTAAAGCTGGGTGGATACTTGAAGCAATGATATTTAAAGAATTCAGATGAGAACTTTCAGAGTATCTAAGCCAAAATAGGAGAGGGGAGGGGAGGGGAGGGGAAGGGAGCATCAAAATGTGCCAGGCACAGTTGCCAGACCCCTAGGCAATCCAAAATAATGAGCAATATATCTGCTTTTGAGGGGCTCTGAGGCCTGTGGACAAGCCAGACTAGTCGGGACATGTTTTAATGCAAGGTGAGGGAACGCATTGTGGGGAAGGGAGCTGCAGAGAGTAATTGCTGTAAAAGGAGAATACAAGGAGTTCTGCAGGTCACAGCCACTGCTTGCAAGGCCCCATCAGCAAAGCCCACTGCTAATCTAATACCCTGCCACGCTCGCTGTAGTCTAGGCATCAATAACAGTAAAACATCTACTACTTCAGAACATGGTGCTCCAGTTTGCAGCCCTGTTACTGTATTTGAATGCGCTCTCAAAGGATAGCCCTAAACTCGAGGCCTGCTTTCTGTCCATTTAAAGAGCTGACAGAATAAGAAACAGCTAATTGGCCAAAACTGGAGAAGAAAACAACAAGACTGCATTTCACTGGTGAAGTTTTTAAAGAGAAGCAATGCATGGGTTTTTGCATATTTGCTTGTCCCATAGAGGGAGTAACCTATAGGAATGATATTTAGTAACAAGTTCTAATATTGGCTGGTGATGCCCTCAATGCTTTAGTGTCCTATCACATATACATAAGGGTGTAGAAAAACCTATCCCACAATTCCTGTATCTCATTGCAGTGGTTTCACTCAGCATGCCCTTGCAATGGGAGCCAACGACTCTGCATCTCAGGGTGATGACTTACTCTTCCAGATAGAGTGGGAAAAGCACTGACTGTGCACTTGGAATGAGCTGGCCTAAAGGCTTCCCTCAGTCCCTTGCTGGCTACATGACCCCAGCAAATTACTTAAACTCTCAGGAAAATGAGAGAAACGTGACCTACTTTGTAAGGTGAGTAAAATAATGCACATATCAGTGTTCATTGCAGGGTTTCTGTTCTGGTGGTGAAGATCAAGTTGGCTCTTTTCATCCAGGGAGCTGATATGGGCATTGGAGACTAGGACGGACTGGTAGAGTCCTGTGGGTTGCTCTGAGTGCTTTAGGCAGGCTGAAGGGGAGTGTGATGCTGCACAGGCTTGGCGTATTAGGCCCCACTGGAAATATGACTCCAATTGTCCTTGTACTTCCTGAAGAGTTGGCTTTTAAATAATTAGTATTGTTACCTCTGAAAATAGGAGATAGAATACAGGGAATACCTGGCCCACCAAGGCAGTCACTGTGTGGTAGCTTGAATGGGTTAAATTATGTTTGATCGCCTGAAAATTAGCAACCAGTTTTTTGCAAAGAGGTTATGTTGACAGAAGTAGCTTCATTGAACAGGGGGATGAGAGACAAAACAACATCATGATTTACTCAAATAGTATTCAACTCATTCATTTCATTGACTTATAACTATAAGATACTCTTTTTTCTAATAGTCAGTTATTTTAGAAAGTACATACAGAGTATTTGGAAGCATTTAGACTCCTCCTAAAATGAATCCATCATGCCAGTATGCCTCCACAAGCAGCTGTTGAATTAGTTGGTGGGAGACTTAAAGAAAAGAAAGGTGTTGAAATTGTCATTCATAAAAACTCAAAAGTTCTCTAATCAATGGTTAGACTGGGGGCCCCAACTTTCCACACACGCCACCCTCCACATCTGTGGTGAGCCATGCTGTTCTTAGAGAAGAATGCTGGGTACACGCCCACCTTCTCGGACAAACCACATTCTTTCCAGCTGGTCATCCTGAACGTGGCCTAGTTTTGGTTTTGTTAATAAGAAAGGAAGGGTATTAAATAGATCACAAGATGCAAGCTACTCATAGAGGGCTTAATGCAACACCACAAGTTAGATCGAGATGGACTATGTCAAGTATTTTTCTCTTCAGCCCAAACAAAATGTGGGGCTTGTGTGAATAAGAAGCAGGTCATTAAACCATCAGAAAGAAAAAAATGATACTAATTCACTTTTCATCACTCTGTAAACAGAATTTACTATCTGGAGACATTATACCATTCATGTCAGATATGCTAAATCAATTGCTAAATTGATCTGTTGCTAAGTCAATAACCATTGGTCAGCTCCTATATAATGTGAAATAATCCATGTAAGATTATCAGCAGCTTCTAAAATGCACTCTTTCAATTATAATAAATTACTCCTGGGTAAAAAATGAAATTTATGAAAACCCTGAAGAAAAGCTTTCTCTAAATCCACATCAGCTTTACACTAGATGGCTGATGAAGATTTATGTTCAATTTTTTATTTATTCTTTCTTCCCACCTTTTGTCTCTTGGTAAACAAACTCACAGCCTCATTCCTCCATGGGAAAACCAGTGTGTAAAGATTTGGTTGATGGCCTTTACCGAGCAAAGGCAGATAAGAAGTTTTATGGGTAGCGAGATTTAGACTTGGAGGATTTACTCTTGGATTATAACCAAGACAAGGGAATGAGGCAGTTGGAACACATTTTCTTTAGGTTGTCTTTATAGATTGTTTGTGATTAATGGCCTTTGCAGAATTGTAAAATCTTGTAAGGCTGATATCAGGGCTAGTTCTGCTCTTTCTGTTGTTAATCTAAATATATCGTCATTAAAAGAGGTTAGTTATTTTAGCAAAAGGCAGAGACAAACGACTTGTTTTTTCATAGGTTTCAAACTAAAACCAGCTCTCTTCTTTTCCTTTAAAGAGCTCTTCGTACAAATATTATGATCTCTAAATGTCTGGTTTGAAACTAGTTTTAAGATCCTTCCACCAACTGCAAATATTGCTGAGTCCCAGAGGCATTTACAGATCCTGGTCGTTTTTAAAAAGTGTAATCTTGGCATGCAATTCTTGATGAAGGCATAAAAATCCTGCATTGAATTTCAAGGAGTCTCCCTATAAAAGCAGTCCTGGCCTTATGGCATATCAGAAAGATGCTGAGAAGCAACCACAATTCAAACAGAGCTACAAGGGCAATCTGTATACATTCTAGATTGATACATTTATAGTGTCCAAAAGATAAAATATGTCAACGTATGTTTAAATAGGAAAACAATTAGAGAGTATTAGCTGATCTTTTTTTTGTCAAGTTTTTTTTAATGTACAACTAGAAGCCCAGTGCATGAAAATTAATGCACTGGAGGGGGGGGTCCCTTAGCCCAGCCTGCTCCCTCTCACAGTCCAGGAGCCCTCAAGAGTGAGAGGCGACCCAGCAACCAGGGGAAGGCAATGCCCCATCACACCTCTGCTGCTGCCACTGCCAGCAGTGCAAGTCTCAGGCAGCCCTGGTTACCTGAGCCCCAGACATCCCTGGGGGGTTAGGGGGCTGAAGAGACTGGGGGAATCCAGAGGCAGGTGCACTGGTGGGGCTGAGGGGATTGGGTGCTTTGCAGAGGGTAAGAGCTTTGCAGAAAATTAAATATCTTGTGGCTGTGGGCACTGCCATCTTTGAGGGCATGACATTCAATTAGCATATTCCCTCCTTATTGTCTGTGGGCACTGCCCTCTTTGTGATCATATGATGATCAATTTGCATATTCCCTCTTTATTAGATAAGAGTTTTCAACCTGCGTGGTTTTGCATTCAGGTAAGTATTTGGCAATGTCTGAAGGCATTTTTGGTTGTCTACCAGAGTGGTGGGTGCTACTGGTATCTAGTAGGAAGAGGACAGGGATGCTGCTAAATATCCTGCAATGCACAGGACAGCCCTCCACAAAGAATGATCTGATCAAAAGCATCAATAGTGCCTAGGCCAAGAAACCCTGCTTTGGAATCATCACTGAGTCCCTGGAAAATACTAATTGTGTGGAGATGGAGTGTGGGGTGGGTGGGTGGGTATGTTTTCATTGGCTCAGTATGTTTATGAATTAAGGAAAGGTCAAAGGCTTGACATTTTTCACCTTCCAGTCTCTTAATGGGTCAGCTGTTATTTCAAAGATTTAAAGGGGGGGGGGGGCTAGGTAAGTGCTGAATTTACTAGTATAATGAAGTCATGTCCCTTCTTGTTTCTTGATCAGCTTCCAGAGAGAAAAGAAAGGAAATCACCCACAGACTGAAGTTTACGCTTCTTTTATGCTTGGGTTAATTAAACAGAAAACAAATGGCAGTCACTATTTGAGGGAAGGTGGTATCCATGTCTTAATTGTAGAGTCTCCAAAATGCATTGCTCTCTGGGCCGTGAGTTGGTTACTCTGAGCTGCTGCTGCAAACTGTCATTTTACTCTGTGATTTATAGGGTGTGTCACCTTAAGTCACTCAGTTCAAGTTCTTTAGCTGTGTGTCTGCTGACTGGTTCCTATGCAACAGTTGATCTTGTGTTGGGAGCAGCTGGTTTCTCTTAAACGCCTGTGTCTATGTTTGCTGCATATCTATGACAATGTGTTCACACCAATATAATTATGACTGCATTAGCGCTTGCCCTGTAAACCACATGATTCAGGGCTTTATGAGCAGGTCATAAAAACTCCAGGCAGAAACTTGTCTCAGACATGGTGCTTTGGGGGTGGGCGCAGTTGTAAATGGTCAGTGTTGGTTGGGACCTTCTAAAGTTTGTGGTCATTAGAACCCCCATTTATTTGGTACCCCTTTGCAGAGCCATGGCTATGTGCTATGGGATTTTGATCTTTAATTATTTAGCTAAACATGGGACCTTGCCAAGTTTCATTCACTATCATTAATTCTTTCAACAAATATTTGAGTGCCTAACCTGGGCTGGAGCAGTGATCCTTCAATGAAGAGCACAGAGTTCATATTCTCCTACAGCTTATATTCCACTGGATGGAGAAGACGCAGGGAGGGAGAATGGAGAGAAGGAAAAAGGGATGGAGGACAGAACAAAGGGGGAAGAACAGAAAGTAGGAAGGAAAGAAGGGAGAGAGGGAAGGAGGAAAAGAGGGAAGGAGAGAGAGAGGAGAAAATATCAGGTGGTAAGAGCTTTGCAGATTAGAATAATGTATATTATTGCTACTTACTGTAGACAAGGGCAGGCTCTGTGGGAGGTGACCTGAATAAGGTGTCAGCCATGGAAGGGCATTCCAGGCCGAGGGACCAGCTAGGATAAGCTTCCAAGTCTCAATGTGAAGGAAGGCCCATAGGCTGATGGAAGAGAGGCAAGGGCAAGACTCAGCACCTGTGGTAGCCAACAAGAAGGGCATCTAGGCCTTTCTGACTCTGGGTGAAGGGCTTAGTGTTTTTAAAGAGTGAGGGGTGAATGAGCTGATAGAAGTTTCAAATAGGTCCCTCTGGTAGTTGTGGACAGAGGAGCAGGGAGACCAGTTGACAGACTGCCGCTGAAATCTAGATGGTGGTATTGTGAACTTGTAGGCAGGGCCTCATATGCACCCCCTTTCAGGGAAGGAACGCAGCTAAGGAACATTTTGGGAGAGAGGTGCAGGCTGACAACCACTTCCTGCTAGAGGTACCATCCACATATGATCCGTGAGATTAGGAGGGATGGGGAAAGAGCATGGATTTTTCTTTTTAAATTTTACATTTGATTTTATAGAGGAAAGGAGAAGGATAGAGAGATAGAAACATCAATGAGAGAGAAACATCAATCAGCACATCCCTGACCGGGGATTAAGCCCACAACCTTGGGCAGATTCCCTGACTGGGGTTGAACCAGGGACTTCTTGGGTCATGGGTTGGTGCTCTACCACTGAGCCACACCGGCTAGGCAAGAGCATGTCTTCTGACAATCAGTTTGTTCATCTGTAAAATGGGGTTTATAATGCATAATCTGCAGAACTGTGGTAAGGATCAGCAAAATATAAAAGCTCCTCCTAGCCTGGTGCCCAGCAATAATCATTTTATGTTCAGGAAAATCTGTCATTAACACATATCAACAATCAAATATCCGTGGCCATATTCCAGGGATATGGAAAGATAAAGTGCTACCATTTCCTTGTTCTCAAGACATGACAAAACCCCTCTTGTGTTTGAATTGATGTATATGGACCTATTCCAGTTGCTGAAGTTATTTATTTTTTAAATATATATTTTATTGATTTTTTTACAGAGAGGAAGAGAGAGGAATAGAGAGTTAGAAACATCGATGAGAGTCATCAATCAGCTGCCTCCTGCACACCCCCTACTGTGGAGGTGCCGCAACCAAGCTACATGCCGTTGAACGGAATTGAACCTAGGACCTTTCAGTCCACAGGCCGAAGCTCTATCCACTGAGCCAACCCAGTTTCAGCTTTATTTTTTTAAATAATTAATTTTTTTATTTTTATTTTTATTTTTGCTGCTCTTCAGTTTCCACACCTCAGATCCTGTTTTTCTTTGGCTTCCCACATTTGCACGACTTTTAATGTATACTGTCTCAAGTTACCTTCCAGAAAAATAAAAGTAGAGTATGAGAATGTCCTAGTCCCTTTTTAAAAATTGAAATATAATTTATATCCCATAAAATTCACCCTTTTAAAGTGTACAATTCGGTGGTTTTTAGGACATTCACAGAGTTGTGCAACCGTCACCACTATTTAATTTCGAACATTTTCATCACCCCAGAAAGAAACCCTGTGCCCCTCAGCAGTCACTCCCCATTTCTCCCTCCAGCCCTCGGCAACCACTAATCTGCTTTCTGTCTCCATGGATTTGCCTGTTCTGGAGATTTCATATAAATGGAATCATACAATATGTGGCCTTCTGTGTCTGGCTTCTTTCACTGAGCATCATGTTTTCAAGACTTATCCATGTTATAGTCCAATTTCTGAGCTATATATTTATTTATAATTTTCAAAATGGGATTCTTTTTTCTAGTGGTTAGAGTCGGTAAGAAAGTCTACCAATAAGTTTTATTTTATCACAAGATAGAATATGTGTTTGATTAGTCAGTTTATTGATTTATTGTCATTATATTCATATATCTTACAACTAGAATATTCCATTCTTGGTAGGACTGCAGTGTTTCCATCAACGATTTCTTACCCTCTCCCCCCCACCCCAGTTTTATTCTTCTTTGTTCTCAGTTCATCTTTGCCCTTTCCTTTTCAACAGTCTTATGCCGGACTGCCACACGATAGCCCATGGACAAAACCTGGCTTACCACCTATTTTTGTAACTAAAGTTTGATTAGAGCAGCCGTGGGCAAACTCCGGCCCTCCGGCCGGATCCGGCCCATTCGGCTGTTCTATCCGGCCCGTGGAGCCGAAAGAGCGGAGGATTCTCTTGCTCTCCCCTCCGCTCCTTCACCAGCAGCCCAAGATGAGAGTGCCAGCATGGTCAGGTTGCTTTTTCTCCGGCCCTCCGGTCCAGTTTAAGAACCCACTGTGGCCCTTGAGTCAAAAAGTTTGCCCACCCCTGGATTAGAACATGGCCATGCCCATCATTTACATATTGCCTGTGGCCGTTTCCATGTTATAATAGCAACGTTGAGTTGTTGCAAGAGAGACCGTGTGTCTCACAAAACCTAAAATATTTACTGGCTTGCCTTTATAGCAAAAGCTTGTTGACTCTGCTGTAATGACTGACTGAGGACAGGACCTGTATTTATTTAGTTCAAATCAGAATGGTTTGTGACTCGTGGTGAGTGACCTCTTTGGGCTGGGGCAACTCGACAAAATCATGAAGGTGAAAAAGCATTTCAAACTGTTTTCCTCTACACGGGAAGGTTAAAAAAATATTTCAATGAAAAAAGATGTTAGAACAGTTCTCAATATTTCAAGACAGAAAGAATGTTGTTGAACCTAACTGTTACCCTGAGGATTATAAATGTCATATTTTGGTCCCACACACTCATACATACCACCCAATGGCATATGCATGTGTATCAAACTTGACAGCAGGTGAATTACTTAAACCTCCCTGAACTTGGGAATTGCAGGTTTCTTAGGAGCTCTAGCTGGAGGCTGCCACGATCTCACCACTTAGGCTCCCATTACAAGCAAGACCCACATGTCTGGATTCTTGTAGTAAAGCCCGGGCAATTTTCATGTCATTGCTTCTTTGCCTGTTTTATCTGGCTGAGACATTGCCCCAAAGCACTATTTGACTTGGATATGGCTTCCTTCCACTCCTCCCTGAATTTGAGGAACAACAAAGAATTTAGTCATATTAGCCCTTGTCTTTTCTGAACAAAACGGAAACATGCTCTTTTTGGTTAATTTCCAGTGTCTCCGGTGTATATGCCTCCGTTGTAAATATTCCCCTGTTGAGAGAAATCTCTTTCTTTACCCCATTGTGCCCTAGCTTAAGTGTCTCATGTGCCCCATTACCTTTACCTTTCTATCTTCCCCACTAGCCTATGGGCCTTTGAGAAAAGAAACTGTTTCCTTTTCATGTATCTTCTTTCAATGCCTAATGAAGAATGTGGAGCTTCGAGGTGCTGAGCAAATGGCAAGTTGATACACGTATGCATGTACTTAAAGCTTCAAGCATTTTCTTTCACTATGTCATTTTATTCATCCACAAATTCATATATATATATATATATATATATATATATATATATATATATATATATAATTGATTTTTTACAGAGAGGAAGGGAGGGGGTTAAAGAGTTAGAAACATCAATGAGAGGGAAGACACCAAGATGGCAGCATAGGTAAACACCTGAAAGTGCTGCCTCACACAGCAACTTCAAAACTACAACTAAAAGGCAAAACAGACATCATCCAGAACCACAGGAAGGCTGGCTCTGTGGAAATTCTACAACTAAAAGGGAAGAGAAAAGCACACTGAGACTCAGAGGAGCTGCAGAAGTAAAAGCAGAGGTATGGAGGTGCTCATGTAAAGAGGGCTGGCAACTGAGTATACAGCTGTCTTTTTCAAGTGGGAGGGAAACAAAAGCTCCTGACCACTCTGAACTCCAGTTCTGGGCAAGACTCTTGGAACCCAGACTCATATGGGGGAAAATTGGGCTGTCTGATATCAGGTGGAACTCGAGGGCAGCTTTCTCTCAGAGGTGCTTGCAACAATTACAGAGGGACACTGAGATCTGGGGGCCTCTTAGGATAGGGCTGATGGGAAGCCATTGCTGTTTGCTCCACCTTGATACTCCACCCCATGCAAGCTGTGTGCAGAGGCTTTTGCATATGTGTACAGAGGCCTGGTCCTTTGAAATCTAAACTTACCTGCAGCTGAGTCAGTGAGACCCAGAACATCCAAAAGAAGGCCTAAGGTCCCACAACAGCTTGCAATGCTTCACAGCTGGGCCTCATCTGGCACCTCCAAAACCCAAACAAAGAGGAGGAATCTGCAGGTCTCTCCATTGCTCCTACTGGGTGGCTTCAGGCAGAGGCTAAATTAGCACTTCCTTGCACATCCAAGAGCCAGTGTACCCAGGGGTCAGAGTAGGGCCATCCAGATTACAACTCCTCAGATCCAGAAGAGACACACTCAGAGGGAAGACTCAGTGAACACCAAATCCCCACTAAAATAAGAATTGCTTCATAAGGCTGTCTCCAGCACAGAAGTTCTGCCATCATAGACACAGCTAATCCTAACAGCCAACTCGCCTGTGATACCAACAACAATCAAGGCTTAACTACAACAAGACTGTGCACACAGCCCACAAAGGTGTGCACCAAGAGTGTCCACTTCAAGTAACTAGGGAGGCTAGGCCACTGGGCCCTATAGGATACCTAGCACACAAAGCCACTCTATCAACACAGGGAAGCAGCCAAAATGTGGAGACAAAAAAACAGGTCACAAATGAAAGAAATGGAGGAAAGCAAATGACTTGATATAGAGTCCAACACCACAGTTATAAGGTTTTTCAAGAATTTTCTAGAAAAGGCTGATAAATTTAGTGAGACCCTCAAGGATATGAAAAAGGACCAATTAGAAATTAAGCATAAACTGACTGGATATTATAAACTCTGTATATTATAAAAAAATAATATACAGCAGACTGGGATATCCCAAGAATCAAGTCAAAGATTTAAAATATAAAGAAGAAAAAAAACTGGAAAAGCAAAAAGAAAAAAGATTCAAAAAATATGAAGATAGTGTAAGGAGCTTCTGGGACAACTTTAGCATACCAACATCTGAATTATGAAGGTGCCAGAAGAAGGGAGAGAGCAAGATACTGAAAAACTATTTGAAGAAATAATGACAGAAAACTTCCCCCACCTGGTGAAAGAAATAGACTTACAAGTCCAGGAAGTGCAAAGAAACCCAAACAAAAGGGATCCAAAAGGATCACACCAAGACACATCATAATTAAAATCCCAAGAGCAAAAGACAAAGAGAGAATATTAAAAGCAGCAAAAGAAAAAGTTAGTTACTTACAAGGGAGCACCCATATGATTGTCAGCTGATTTATCAACAGAAACTATGCAGGCCAGACAGGAGTGGCAAGAAATATTCAAAGTGAAGAACAGCAAGAACCTACAACCAAGATTACTCTACCCAGCAAAGCTATCATTCAGAATTGAAGGTCAGATAAAGAGCTTCACAGATAAGAAAAAGCTAAAGGAGTTCATCACTGCCAAACCAGTATTACATGAAATGCTGAAAGGTATTCTTTATGAAGAGGAAGAAGAAGGAAAAGGTAAAGATAAAAATTATGAACAACAAATACATACCTATCAACAAGTGAATCTAAAAATCAAGTAAATTTAAAAAATCTGATGAACAGAATAAACTGGTGAATATAATAGAATTGGGCATAGTAAGGAAGTGGACTGACAATTCTTGAGGGGAAAGTGGTGTGGGGTGGGGGAAGAGACTGGAGAAAAATCGTACACCTATGGATGAAGACAGTGGGGGGGGGGTAAGGCAGGTGGTTGGGTGGGAACCAAAGGCAGGTGGTTGGGTGGGAACCAAAGGCAGGTGGTTGGGTGGGAACCAAAGGCAGGTGGTTGGGTGGGAACCAGGTGGAGGGAAAATATTGGGGGGGGGGAGGAACAATTGTAATAATCTAAAGAATAAAGATCTATTTAATTGTTTTTGAATAAAAGAAACATCAACGAGAGAGAAACATCAATCAGCTGCCTCCTGCACACCCCCTACTGGAGATGTGCCTGCAACCAAGGTACATGCCCTTGACTGAAATAAAATCTGGGACCCTTCAGTCTGCAGGCCAATGATGCTCTATTCACTGAGCCAAATCGGTTAGAACCACAAATTCTTTATATTATTTTTGTAATTCGTTTCATTAAAATTCAGGTGTCTGCTCTTTAATCAATCCATTCAGCTGTCACTCACAAAACAGCCATGCTCTCTGTGGGACATATATAATTTTTTGGGGTCGAACAATAGATATTACACAAAAATTAAAAGACTAGCACACATACACACATTTATAAAATACGTTAAGTGCTCAGGAGAACAATGTTTGAGGGTCATAGAAGAGTCTATATGAAGAATAATAAAAAAGAATCTATACTGATTTAGATTGAGGAGTGTGAATGTCAAGATGCCAGTCAGAAACAAAATTCCCTTTATTTAAATGAAAATGTGTTAATAAAGGGGTTACTTCCAGGGGTGGGGAAGGGTTAAGGGAACTCAGGAGAGATGCCAATTTAACCAGAAAGTAGCATTCACTGGAGAGGCAAGGTACAGGGGCTTAATGAATTAGAGCTGGACATCTGGTGATAGTAAGAGGAAGTCTCTTCCAGAATGGCAGCCAAATAGGAAAGGGGTTGCAAACACCTGGACTTTCATCTCTTCCAGCCCTCAGATCTCTTACTGATGCTGCCCAATGGCAGAATCCAGCCAGGAGTCAGCTAGCAAGGACACTTAAGTTATACAGAAACACAGGTGTCAGGGACACAGAGCAGGTTGGAAATGGATGAGGAAGTGGGGGATGAAAGGAGATGGGATGTTTTGCAGTAAGCCTTTTCTAGAGCATGATGTTTAAGTCATGGTATGAAACATAAGGAATTAGTGGGAGGAGCAGATTTCCATTTAGAGGAAATAGAATGTGTGTAGCCTCTGAGTTGGGAAAAGTACTCAGGGATCACTGTGGCTAAAGCAGAGGGAAACATGGCGTGGTGTGAGATAGGCACTTGATAGGTGTTAAACAAAGGTTGACTGTTTCCCCCAGGGCAGTGGGGATTTGTTAAGAGGGCTTGAATAGGGGACAAGCTGATTGTGGTGTGCAACAGACTGGGGAGGGAGAGATGACGAGAGCTCGGCCAAGGATGGGAATTCATTCCCTTAAAATGGAGAATTCCCCACCCTTCTTAATTATGTATTATTAGAGGCCTGATGCATGAAATTCATGCACAGATAGAGTCCCTAGGCCTGGCCTGCTGTAGAGGGCCAAATGGGAAGATACCTGGACATTCTTTAGATTGTTGCTTGACTGGGCCTAGGATATTGGCAGAATCATGTCAGTTGCACTCCCGCCCTGGGAGTGAGGAGATGTTCTTAGTTCCTGATTTGTGTTTGTCCAGGAGGAAGGAGTGGGTGGGCCCTGGGCCCTCCCAGGCTCCTTGTTTTTCTGTGAAACCCCCTTGTTAGATTGGAGTATAAATAGATGTGCTGCTTTGCTCAGGAGGTTGTCAGTCTGCCTCTCCAGCAGAGGAGATCGGCAGCCCTCCCAGCTTAAAATCTATCTCTGTGTCTTCTCTCTTTATTTCTAATATTTCTCAATCCCTGGCCGCCTCCCCTTAGAACCTGTTCGTTCATCTCCCTTTCCGTGCGGGACGCAGAAAAGGGAGATCCCGCCACATCAGGCCCCCGCAGCCTGCAATCAGCACTGATCTGTGAGGTGACTAGCAGGGTGATGGGGCCCCCACTTACACCACCTTGGCTGGCCTGGCACCACCCACTCGACAGCCCCACCCCCCACCTCTGCGCTGGCAGCTCCTACATTGAGCATCTGCTCCCTGGTGGTCAGTACGCATCATAGTGACTGGTCATTCTGCCAGTCATTCTGCCATTTAGTCGATTTGCATATTAGGGTTTTATATAGATAGATTAGACCACATTCAGAAGAGTTACATTTTCTCTTAATCTCATAGAAAGGTAAAAATAGGACAATAATATTTAAGAGTAGATTACTGATATTTTTAATCCATTCATTATCATGGGATTATAAATTCCTCTGGTTTAACTGATCTAAATTTCTTTCTTCATCAAAAACTCTGGCGTGATATGCCTTAGCAAAGGAATTCTAAACCGTGACACTATTAGCATTTTGGGTCAGCTACTTTGCTGCAGAGGCTGCCCTGTGCATTGCAGGATGTTTAGAAGCATCTCAGCCTCTGCTTACTACATACTATCCCCACCCCAAGTTGAGACAACCAACATGTCTCCAGATATTGTTGAACACCCTCAATACTCTGGTGTTGCTATTCTTTCTTCTACATGGAGTTATTTTACACCTATTTTCCTAGGGATTTGGGGTTCCCTGAAAGTAAGGCCGATGCCTCATTCTTCTCCCGATGACCCTATTTCCTATGTACAAAGTCAGCAGCATATTGGGTGATCAATATGTATAGGATGTCCCAAAATATGTATACGCACTTGGGATAATTATTAATTCCAGTGAAAAGAAGGGAACATCAATTGAGCTATATTTATAGAACAAGTGAATGGACATTAAAATGAACCTTAAATGGGATACAACTGTGAACATGGGATTAGGGTTTAAGGAAACTTAAGTCTTTCACTCCCACTACTGGTTCTTCTGATTAAAGAAAGAATCACTAGAAAGAGGGGAGGTCAGTTATTATACATATATCCCAGAATGTATAAAATATTTCTATTTCACACATAATTGCTTCAAATAAATCCATTAAGCTTTACAAATTCATTAGTTATCTAGATTGGGTTGATTAATTCCTCTAGTCAGATTCAGTTAGTAAATTTTTTTCTGAGCTGCATCTCCTTGAGCTGAGGTAATGTGATGGCTGACATCTAAGCTTTGAAATCAGAATTTGGATCAAATTCTGGCTCTGCCACTTACTACCTTGGTGATATAAGACAAATCATTTAGCATGCCTTCATTTCAGTTTCCTCCCTTGTAAAAAGATGGTAAATAAATCTCTCTCACCATTAAACTAATAAATGTGATTTTTTATTACAAAAATTTAATTTGCTTTTGTTTGTACTAGATTTTAAGTGGGGGGAGCCTCTGTCAGGAAAAAAAAAATATATAAATTCCTTCTGCTTTTGTCCAAGTAGAATGTTTTTTTATTTTTCTAAAATAATTTTTACTTATGGTTACATGGAAGCATTTTTAAATTTTTTCAATTACAGTTGACATTCAATATTATATTATACTAGGGGCTCATTGCAGGAAGATTCCTGCAAGAGCAGGGCTTCCTGCAGGCTTCCCTTTGTGGAGCTAATCAGGTGGTGGTCTGTTTCAGTCTGAAGCCAGCCACTGGGTACAGTGTTTCTGGGCCCCAAGGAGGGCCACCAGTGTGGGTCAATGTCAGTGCTGCCTGTGATGGGCCTGGAGCTACCTGTCAGGAGCTACAAGGTGATCCATGGTTGGTAGCTACCAGTGCTAGACTTGCATTCCATGGGAGGGTCCACATTGCAAATTGAAGCTGGCTGACACCAATACCAGGCCTGGGTCCACTCAGCAAAAGTCTCAGGGTACACTGAGACCGGCCCCACCCACTTGGAGCCCACAGACCTATGCAGTGCTGTGGGGTCTCACGAAGTCATCAGAGTGGAGCTAGTGGTGTTCACCAAGATAATGCAGATTCAAATTTGGTCATGTGAGGAGAGGGATCAACACAGGGACAATGTCAGCCATTCCTCCAACCCCCACAAAGCCACACAATTCAGTTTCTCTCTATATGTCTCTGATGCCCCCCAAGCAGTTGTCCCTTTGAGGGAGCCCAAAGTGAATGCTTGTAAGTGAGAGTTTGTGAGCTGGACCTTTAAGAGGACACCTGGGTGTCCAATAGACTTCCTTCTCACTTGGATGGATGGACTCCTCGTTGATTCTCACAGCCAGAAGTTATGTGGGCTCTTCTTCCCAGAACTGTCATTCCAGGCTAAGGAGTCCAGCATAGGGCTGAGATCCCTCACTTCTTAGGAGGGACATCTGCAGCTGACATATCCCTCTATATTCTCAAGCACTACACGTCAGTGTGGGGCCAACCCATGTTGTGTCTCTGCCACTTCTGCTAGTTTCAGTGTGGTTTATTCTTTATATCTTTACTAGAGGCCCAGTGCACAAAGTTTGTGCATGGGGCGGGGTCTATATCTGCACCCTCTCAAATCTGGGAACCCTCAGGGGATGTCCTACTAACAGCTTAGGCTCGGTCCCTGTGGTTCTCTGCTATCTGCAGGGCCTGCCTACTCCATACCATGGCAATGGGCAAGCAGACCCTGTTGGGTGCTGTCTATGGGCCACACTTGTCTGCTTCCAGGTTGCCGCAGTGATGGCCCAGTAGACCCTGCTGGATGCTGCCTGCAAGCCACACTTGCCTGCTCCTGGGTTACCCTGGCAATGGCCAAGCAGGCCCTGCTGGGTGCTGCCTGCAGGTTGCACTTGCCTGTTTGTGGGTCGCTGCAGCTACGGCCAAGCAGGCCCTACTGTCTCCTGTCAAGTTGCATGGCCAGACCCACCTTGGGGCGGGTCCGGCTGTGCCATCCACCCTGGAGTCACCAGTCCGACCTTGCCTGGCTCCCTGGGCCCCGCAGCAGCCACAGCCACTGCTGGTCTGGCCCTGCCTTCCTCTCTGGCCCTTGAAGCAGCCTCAGCAGCTGCTGACCAGGCCCTCCCCCAGCACAGGCACGCGGAGGCCCCTGTCTCTCCGCCCCCGACACTGCATGGACAATCTCCTCCTGTCCAGTTAACCCATCATGGCATCCTGGTTAATTAGCATATTTCTCTATTATATATATATATATATATATATATATATATATATATATATATGTGTGTGTGTGTGTGTGTGTGTGTGTGTGTGTGTGTGTGTGTGTATTATCAGACTTCTGTTCAACTAGTCTTCAGATGGCTCTCTCAATGGATTGTTCTATAATTTCGGTGTAATTTTCATGTGGTGAGAGGAGGAGGTGAGTACAGTGTCTACCTACTCCAACATCTTGATTGGAACTCCTAGAAACATCCTTGTCATAAAGGATTCAAACTTGCAAAAATACATAGAATAGATCCATGAAAAATATATTTCTCATTATCCCCACCACCATTACTTTATTCACTTAAAGGAAACCAGTCTTAACAGTTTGGTGTTTACATTATTTATGGTTTCACATATATTTACTTTGTTTTTTACATAGCTAAGATTATGTAATTCGTACTGTGTCATCTTTTATTCAGAGTTTATATTTCTTAAAAATATATTTTTTTGCAAATATGTTCTAATAAATTATGAATTCTTGAGATAAGTATATTGTCTTATCTTGGACTTCCAGTCTATTCTTTATCTAAATTAAGTAAACACAATACATTAGAAAAAATTGCCTAGAAACTTGCATCTTTCCAAGCTTCCTAGAGCAGATTGAGAAAAATGTCAAATGTATCATGTGTGATGCTTGTTGAATCGTGTGCTTCCCCACCATGGCATACTCAGACAACCTAAAATTTTTGAAAACACAACTTGTAAGGGGAGTTGGCATTGATGTTAGTTTGTGAGCTTCCATAATGAAAGGTACATAGAAAACTGTCAATTGTATTTGACATTCAGGTTTTCAAATCGAATATGAAGACTGCCATTGCCCGTTGTTGGAAAGTAACATACGTTTCCCATTCACTTTTGTGTGAAGGCATTGTGAAGTGTGAGTTCTGTGGAGTGCTGCACTTGTGAGTCAATGTGGGTATGTAATCCCTATAAAAATCTAATGAGGTCTATTACACTGATGCAGAATGTACTTAATTATTAACCACCTTAATGCTTGGTTTGGTGTGGTTAATGTCATGTATTTTAATTTTATAGCTTTGTAAAAATAGGATCAAGTATAGAACTCTGAAATGAAGCAGAAGAAATCGTGTTTTCTTCTCACCTTTTTTTCTGTCAAAACAATCATCATTTTTTCTCTTTTGTAACAAAATATTGATCTATTTAGAAGTCTGATATCTTTCTTGAAATTGATAGGAGAACTGCTTTTATAGCACCAAGAATACATTTCTACAATAGGAGTGCCATTTTTTAAAAAGCTACAAATCTGTTTCTAATCTCAAATTTAGTTAAGGAACACTTCTGATGGAGGTAGAGGATTGCCAGAGGAAAATGCTTTCCTGCTGCTAGAGAAATGATGAGGCAGGCACTCTGTTTATTTTTCTAACAATGTATTTTGATCCTGTGACAAATGTTTCACCATGGCTTTAACATTTTTCCTCTTCTAAACTAAATTGTATACGTTAACATTTTGATCCGTCTTGACTTCTAAGAACACTAGGATGCATTGTTGGTGTTGAGGACTTTTCTTTCTGGTTTCATGTGGGCTTAATTTAATTACATGGTTGATAAATGTGTCCCATTTGCAAAGTATCAGGTAGGTGCTGTCATGCAATAAAAGATGATTAAACCAACAGTTCTCTCTGAGGGAGGGCAAACCCATCCCTAACTAATTTAGGCACAAAGCAGAGAGTATTAAAGCAGAGAGTATTAAGTACTATTAAGAGAGTTAGGAAAAACAAAAACACTGTAAAAAGAAAACAAGGAAGGAAGTTCATTTAAATAAAGAAAATCCTGAAGGTCTTCTTGGCACAGGTGAAAATATTTAAAGATGAGTGACATTTGACAGATTACCATGAAAGTGCTAGGGTTGGAAAACAAATATTCCTATGTGGACTAAAAAGCTTCAGATATTGCACAGGGATAGCACTGTGGCTGTCTAAGGATATAGGGTAGGGAACAGACCAGTGCTGTCCAATATGGCAGCCACCAGCCACATGTAGCTATTTAGATTTAAATTAAAATAAATAAAATTAAAAATTCTCCATCATATTAGCCACATTTCAAGTGCTTAATAGCCACCAGGGGCTGCAGGGGTTGGAAGGAGCGGTGGAAAGATTGTTAGTCAGTGTATCTCAAATGTTAGAAAGCACCTATAGAGCTTGTTAAAACATGGAGTTTTGGGACCCACCTTTGAAGATTCTGAATCACTAAGTTTGGGTGGGACTTGATATTCCTCCCAAGTGTGGGATCCTACCAGCCAGGGGACCCCACTTGGTGTAGCGCCGTTCAGTGCTTCTCAAATGATCACTGTTTTAAATTTCCGATGTTCTGTAGATGACACATTTATTTTCAACAGTGAAAAATAAATTACTAGAAAAAGGGTTTTAACAACTGTTTAACTTAACAAATCGAAAACTAAATTAGTAGATTCGACAGACGTATAGTAACATTTTAATGAATATCATCAGAACAAATGCAGGAAAGAAGGAAAGACTGGGTAGAGAGGTTTCTAAATGATTACTCCCTATTTATCTCTGTATCTCCATGGTGAAGCACGCTGAAGGATCCATGGACCAAGCTGATCCATGTACCATACTGTTGTAGATTGGATTTTGGCTTGAGGATCCTCACGGCTTTTGAGGAAGGAAATGATATCATCCAAGTCATAGGAAGAGAAACGTGGTGGCAGTGGAGAGGAGTATGGAGAATGTACACTGCCAAAAAGGGAAGGACCATTTCAAGGCCATGACAAAAGCCATGCAGAAGGAATGGGAGGGGTTAGATGCCACACACGTTGAGGTCATAGCATCAACAGGATTGGCCAGCTAATTGGATGCAGGGCGTGAGGAAGAGGAGAGATGTAATGATGACTTTGAGGTTTTGATCCTGAGCAACTGTAAGGGCGGCAATGGCATTCACCAAAATAGAAAACACAGGAGGTACCTGAGTCACTTCCCACTGAGGAGCAGATACAGACATTTTTTGTTATCCCTAAGATCAGATTTAAGCTTCATTCACCCATGTGACTTTTCTTTAGGATATTAGTAGACTATTGTTTCAGAGGTGTACTTTATAAGTCATTATTGCACACATCAGAAAAGCATCCTGCTGGGTGAGTGACTCATTTTCAGATTGTTGGCATGTGAGATGGATATTTAAATAATACAGATAAATAATATCCTAGTGATCCAAAGTACTATACAACTTGAGAGCTTTATACAACTTTATCTCGATATTTAGAAAAATGTATTGTGGTGTTTTTTTTTAAGAAAGGAGTTTTTCTTAATGTTTATTTTAAATTTATTTTAGGGAGAGAGAGAGAGGGAGAGAGAGAGAGAGAGAGAGAGAGAGAGAGAGAGAGAGAGAGAGAGAAGAGAGAGAAGAGAAACATTGATCTGTTGTTTGCCTCCTATACAAACGCTGATGTGGAAAACTTGAGTATGTGCCCACCAGGAATCAAAGCCACCGCCTTTTGGTGTATAGGATGATGCTCCAACCTACTGAGCTACACTGGCCAGGCTGTATTATCGTTTTATATATAAAAACCACTTCTCCAGGAATAATGGATTACACTGGCCAAACTAATTATCTAAAAGATCGTTCTAAGTATCATTTATTTACATATGGTGGTCTAGTGATGGAAAACATTAGATAGGTACTATTTTAAACCCACAAAGGCAAATGATAAAGTTACTTTTGAATTTGACAAGAGTAATGGAATCTTTGGAGACTTCAGATCAACAAATCGATGTCATAATAATGCACTAGAAAGGTTCTGGGAAATCTCCTGGGCGTACTAAAAGCAGCTTGATGGTTTTCTTTCTTGTTCAACATCCATAACACATCGATCAGATTTAAACCTACAAGCAGCAGGGCAACCATCTTGAGAATAGTCTCTTCAAGGGTCCAGCACTGTCCTAGGTGTTTGGGGCCAATTCCCATGATGTCAAGCAAGGAGATTTTATTTCCAAATATAACTCTTACTCCTTACACTTTTCAAAAAATGGATAATGCATCATTTTCTATATCACTGAATGCTCTTAAGTTCACAAACTAAAAGAGGTTTTGTTTATAAAAAGCTGTTTTGATGGCCTCAAGCAAAAAATATGTTTTTCTCCTTTTTTTCTAACCTAGCTAGGTCATTTCAATATTCTAGCCTCATCTTAAACTATAAACACTCAATTCGTGTGAAGTTATTCCAGAATTCATTGTCATTTTCTTCATCCATGTTTCTTTGAGTCTGGTTGGATTCATTGCCTCTCTCCCTCCAAACTGCATTTAAATAATATGTTACTGCCTGAAATTAATGTTTCAACAATTAATTTAGTTTAACTCCCCAAGCAAATTAAAAGATTTATCTCTCTATTTAGGACCAAATGCCTGGATTAAATGTTTTACCTCTTTCTGAAGTTCCCTGCAATTTATACAAATAAAATCCCTTCTTTCAACTCTCCATCCCTCCGCACCCCTCCACACTAATGACATAAATTGTGAAAGCCACAAGATTGAGGAGACATCTAATTTCCCCAGCTAATGGACACTTGAAAGGCTACTGGGAGTTAGGCTCATGTTATGTGTTTATACTAAACACACGAATAAAGGTGGCTCTCTCAAAATTGTTACTCTTAACATTGAGGCTTCCAGAGAATCCAGCCTTTATCTACCATTCCCTCTCTTTCTTACACTTTGATATCTTTACCCCTCAGCCCATGGCATCCTCAGTTAACCCCCAACTTCAAAATTTGGTATAAAAACAAGTACTCAAATACTTCTCCATCAACCCACCCGGTTCTTACCCTACCTATTGCTCACCCAACTTTCAAGAGAAGCTCCTAGAAATCTTAGACTCTTGTTGTCTCTACTTGCACCCACCCACCCCCATTCACTATTCCACACGATCTAGCTTCCATCCCACAGCTGAACTACAGCTACTTTTGCCAGCATCACAAAAGACCTGTCAGATTGTCAGATTGTCAGATTGTCAGATCCAATGACCTCTTCTCAGAGATCTTCTCACTTGGCCTCAAAATAGACTATATGCTGACAATTCCCTTCTAGCTGCCTCAGCTGAGCTTTTCATGACATCTCTCTCCAAGTTTCCCACCCACCTCCTTCTCCTTTCCTTTGCTGATTCCTTCTCCCCCCGTCCCCCTCCCCCCGACATGAAATCCTGCAAGGCTGTTGTTTTCAAGGTTGTGACTCCAGCCCCTTTCTGGTTCTTGCTCCTAGTGGCAAGCCCTTTCACCCCTTGGCATCACCATAACTCCTAATTCAATATCTCTTACCCCAACTTTTATCCGAATTCCGAGTGAACCATGGCCACTCAGAATCAACACACTTGAAATTGAACTCCTCTCCCTGTTTGTCCCCATCCATATAAATTTCCTATTGACACTGTAATAGATTACCACAGATTTAGTGGCTTAAGTCAGTGTAAAAAGTCAAAAATTGTTAAGCATTAGTGCCTTTCTTCTGAAGGCTCCAGGGGAGAATCTGTTTCCTTACCTTTTCCAGCTTCTAGTGGTCACCTGTATTCCTTAGCTCATGACCCCTTCCTCCATCTTCAAAACCAAGAGTGAAGCATCTTCATCTCTCTCTCTCTCTCTCTCTCTCTCTCTCTCTCTCCTGCTTCTGTCATCATCACATCTCCTTCTCTACCTCTGGCCCTCTTACCTCTCTTAAAAGACCTTTGCTATACACTAGTTCACCTGAATAATCCCTAGAGTTCAGAATAAACTCTCTATTTCAAGATCCTTAACATAATCACATCTGCAAAAATCCTTTTGCCCATATCAGGTAACATAATTTCTCGGCGTTAGAACATGGCCATTATTCTGTTTACCATACCCCAAGACATCCCTCTGTATGTCTTTTATCAGTGAGTGCTTCTCCAGTCACTCATCAAGTGAAGGTGGAAACTTCTGAGTCATCTTCCACACCTCTCTTTCTCTCATCCCTTACATTGAAAGTTTCCCAGGCTCTATGTGCTGCATCTGAATGTGCTCATAAATACACCATCTCTCATCTTAATCATCCCTACCCTAGACTCATAAAATTCCATCTAAATTTTCTTTCCTGCTTCCTGTCCTGTTCTTCAACTCGATCAACTCTCACATCCTCTTTCCAAGCTCCAGGTCTCACTATTCCCAATCCCATTACCATGCACGTTCATGCCTTTGTGACCATTTCTATGTTCCTATTTGCCAGGAGTGCTTTTCTCCCTTTTCTACCTGATACTTTTGTTCACGCTCCAAGGCCAGCTCAGTGATCAGCACTGTGCCGCTGCCCCACATGCTCATGCAGAGGGAGTCACTAGAGGCTGTGCTAGCACAGCACCCATTGCTTATAAACTGTGGCACTTGTCACCATTTCTTGTAGTTCTCTGTTTCTGTGGCTGTTGTTCTGGCATGTGATAAGTATTATAAGGGCAAGACAAGGAATTATGTAAATTCCCACACTGGATTTCTCTTTGTGGGAACTTTCTCTCACTCCCAAGGTGGACTTTATCTGGGACCCCTCAGTCTGCAGGCCAATGCTCTATCCACTGAGCCAAACCTGTTAAGGGCAAGTTCATTAATTTTTATCAAGTATTATGTATTGCCTCTTCAAATGCTCTTTCTCATAGAGTATAAAAGTGCTGTGCTGGTGGATTTCCATTTATTGAGCTATCCTGATGTTTCTGAAATAAATCATCCTGCTTTGAGATTATTTTTATTTCAAAGCTTTACTAGACTCTATTTATTCCTTTATTTTGATATTTTATTTTTAAGTTCACTAGTGACATTGGTGAAACTTTTTCTTTTCTTAAGTTTATCAAGTTTTAGAATTGAGGCCATATTCATCTCCAATAATTTCTTGGTGTCCTTTAGAATTCTGAGTTTGGGATGGGGAAGGCCACTTAAAACTTTCAATTTCTTCTCTTATTCATTGAATTAGAGTGTTTTTTCCCCCTTTTTATTATTGAAGTTTCAAAGTTGAGGTTTTCTTCTCTTTTTTGTTTGATTTTTTATTATAATCTTGTTTTGAGTTACGGGGAGTTCTCAGAATTCTGGGTATATACATTGAAATACACCCAAATCCCCAATAAAATATAAGTAATTTTAACTGTCTTTCTGTTATTTTACTAGGATGTAACTGCCTAAAACTTAGAGTTCATTATGTAGATATCACTGTAACTAAGATATGACATTCATGTTAATGAAGATATGCTTTATGTTTTAATTAAACACTTTCAAGAAGATTAATGATTTTATCAGATTGTTTTCATCTCAACTTTAATTAATTTGACATAATTTGTTGATTAATTTTTACTTTTTGTGAGTATATTTTTTCTTGTATTTCAATAATTAGACTTCAAATTAGTGAGAGGAGGAAAGATAGAAATATTAATTTTTAAAAGTTGGGCAAATGGAATCTTAGGGGTGTGTGCCCTGGGATAGGACAACAATATTCAGTAAGTATGTATCATTCCTCAGGCAGGGATTTGTTACATAGCCTACCTTGTGCCAAAATGGAGCAAAGAACTATGGGGGTCATAGAAGCCACAGTCTTTGTCATAAGGTTTCCAATAAAGCTGAGCTGACTTAACTACAAATAAAGCAACATAAACATGGTGTATAAATAAGGTAAAATGTAACCAAGAAAAAAATATAGTATTTCTTAAGTTCAAAAAAGGTCCACTCCACAACAGCAGAATCGGAAGATTTGGATTAATATCAGTTCTAGTGAAAAACACTTGGCAGTATCACTGGACTAGGACCTCTAATATGAGACAGTATGACGTGGGGACCAAACAATGTACTCTAAGGCTGTGGTAACGGAATCATAGTGTCTAAAATGGAAAAATCATTGCAGCTGCTGTTCTCTGCACTGCTCAGAACACAGAAAGGGAAGACAGGAAATAGCCAGACTTACACACACACACACACACACACACACACTGGCTCTCAGGCAGTTCATCAAAAGCTAATATGTAAATTTTCTCATTTATCAAAAAATGGCATTAAAACATTCCAAATTAAAAACATTTAATTTCTTCATTCCAAAAAAAAATGGCATTCAAACATGTCACCCCCCTCATCCGCCTCTGGAGTGTCACACACATATCCCTTCCCCCTCCTCCCTGCTCCACGCAGAGCGATCACAGGCTGGTTTTCAATAACATTCAATAGATGTGTTCCACCTTAGTAACTGATGATGGGCTACCTGTACATTTTCTATATAATCAATTTAAGCATTAATAAAGCATTTTGAATGCATTCAGAAATACATTATTTCATTAGCAACAATCAAAATATTAGCATTGACTTTTTCAACTTAAAAACTTTGTAATGTACTTTGGCTTTGCAATCATCTTTCAGCATGTTTAAGAGTTTTAACCAATATATTTTTGTGATCCATTATGTCCAATTAGATATTTATAATTAATGTAGTTTAAAATTGAGCTACCATTCACTTAACCTTTTATATATGTCCCTTCTGGGCTTTCATATTCCCTTTCACTCCTTTGTATGATTTTATCTTTTCTAGCAAATCTTTCAAGAAATTTCAACTATTTTAAAAATTAGTTTTATGATGATATATATGGTCAAACCATATAATGAATTAGTTTAGTACTTTATGAATTTTTACATTTTATTTTCAATAATTTGAATTAAATTTTAACTAACTTCTTCAGATGCTGTTTTATCTGATCTGTTTCTTTAATTTGCATTATGATTTTCACCTGCACTTATTTAAAGTTTATTTTCCATTGAAATTTAAAAAATTTTAATTGTTATATATAATAGGGAAAGACTGATAGCTCCTTAAAATTAGATGATTTGTTCAAAGTTTAAAAAAAAGTAGGAAGTGTCATTTGAAATCATCCAGGCTGAAATCAGAAGTAGCTGAAACAGTTCCATTGCCTATAAAGTGCCAATTTTTTTTAATAGAATGGCTTTCTATTCAAGTACACATTGACTTACTTTTGTGAGACTTTTAGCATTTTTAGGATTCTACTACCTTAAGTGTACTTAACTTTCAGAAAATATATACCAGTCACTAATATCTAGCATTCTGCTTAAAACTATTAAATTGATTAAACCTACAATAGGCAAATTTGGTATATGTGACAAATTATAAAAAATTACAAAAATCTTGGAAAATTAGCTTTTGGCTATTTGGCCTCCCTATGTGAAGACTCTGTAGAGAACCTAATGTAAGATTATGCAGTGTGAAAAAAATCTTAATATAGTGTTGAATCATTTTATACAATTTTAAGAACAGATAAAATAAATGGTTAATTATGATAGAATTAGTGATTTAGACTAGCGGTGCAGAATAATTTTCTGTCATTTGGAACATGAATATCAGCCGCATAATTGATGAAAAGGATATTTATCCTGGGTTTTAAAACTACTTGGTTGTCTACATAAATGCTGGCCTTGGAAAAATTTAGTCAGAAACTCATTCAGATTTTTCAGTAAGTGATCTTTCAATGAACAGGCCATCTTCTACATACCTTCTTAATCTGTCCAAACTAACCCCTTGTTATACGAAGTCTCACCTTCTGCATTACATCACCTGAGATTTGCCCAGTTTGGCCCAAAGTGGAAATGATCACTGTCACATCCCAGAACAAATGACACAAGATCCCTCTGAAAGCACAGAGTGAACGAGCAAGTGAGATAATCCATTGTGCAGAGCGGGTCCTTGGAGGCTAATTAAATTTGGAGAGAGAAAACTAAAAATTGGCTCAAGTGCTTCATGAATGGGATCAGTCTTAAGATCTTTCCTCATCTCCCCAAACTCATTGTTTTGAGTGTGTTTGCCATGTTAATTCATTAGCAAGGGCAACTCGCAGTTTCCAATCTGAAGGAAGAGATGAGGGGAGACCCTGGCTGACACGTTGCCATAGTGATGACATTTGAGCTTCTTTGCAGTGGTGAATTTGATTAGCCAGTTCCGTGTTTTCCCTCATTTCACTTCGTTACACAGGAAAAGAAACTCTTAAAAAGATGGTTGCATATGTATTTGTATTTGATTGAAATATAAATATTTTTCATGCCAGCCCATCTTTGGAAATGGCAAAAGCCCAGCTGTAGCTTCTCAGTTAAGAGCTGAAACAAAACTCTGTTTGCCCTGACGCCATAAATGAAACGAAAAACATGAAGCCAGGGAGTAGAAGCAAACAGCATGCTTCGGGCTAGAGCAGTTGTAACTCCATTATCTTTACCCACTTCTGCCCAGGCCCTGTGGACAAAGATTCAGTCTCCATATAACGGTGTGGATTGGCTGGTGAGCTTGTAGTTCATTCACCTCCTTATTGAAAAGAACGGGAGTGGAAATAAGAAAATGAGGGAGGTCAACACTGGCTTTGCTTAGAAATGTATTTGTTGATGGCCAAGCCAAATCCAAGGGCTTTTCAGTTCTTGTGTGCTTCTGAGAGAGAGAGAGAGAGAGAGAGAGAGAGAGAGAGAGAGATATCCCAGTGGAAAATGGGGATGCTTTTTGTTAGAAGGAAGCCTTGTCCTCTCTGTTTCAGAGGCACACCACAGGGGGTCCCAGGGTACAGAGGGAACATGCTTCTCTCTTTTCTCCCATCAATTTCCATTTGGTGGCCCTGATTAGGAAAAACAAAAACAAACAAAAAAACCTATTAGCAAATAGCCAGCAGATGGCACTATTTGGTTTAGTGCTACATTAGCCTCCTGATTTGGTTTTGTTTTTTAAAGGAAGTAGCATTAAGAAGGTCCGTTTAAGGAGGGGGAGGGGGGCAATGGTAAGCTATATACACATATAATACCTTAATAAAATTTTAAAAAATAAAAATAAGAAAATAAAAAGAAGGTCTGTTTAAATACCAGATCTAGCTGTTATAATGTGTCATCATAGGTCATTTGGTTACATTTTCTAAATTCAGGAAATAAAGGAAAATAAAATGATATGCCTTTCTTAATAGCTGCATGTCATGGTATTGTATAGCACAGTGTTATACTTTTCAACTTTTTGAAAATGATAGAAAATAGAGGAAAGAGTAGCTTGCTGCCTTCATCTCCTGCACACACACGCATACTTACATAGGTCACTGTCAGACAGTTCTCAGAAGTGTGTTATCTCCATATACTTAGTTTCATAGAACCTCATTGTTCATCTGCTCACTCACTGAGGTTTGTAGCCACGGCTATAGATGATTTGGCAAATACTGTAGAATGAACCTTAGTAAATTAACCAAGGGGGAAGAATGTATGAGTAACTGTGTTGGTAACGGCCATTTCATTCCTGGTGGGGGGGTGGAGTGAGGGGAAGAGTGAGTCCTGTGATCTCTAAGGGTCCTTCCAGAACTAACAGGTTTCATATTCTATCTAATGATAATTGAGCTCGAAGAAGGGACTGTAGTCAGCACCGTTGTCTTATCTGTCCAGGGCTATAAAATCCTCCATGCTTTCCTGGATACAAATGTGGTACATAGAGTCCACGACAGACAGAAATCCTGTAGCTTTGAACCTGGAAAGTGACGGCCCCTTTCCCTTTGTTCAACAGAAACATTATTTCCTGATTGCTAAAAGACAAGTTCAGCTGTTATTAATGATGTTCTAAAGACTAAGATTGGCATTTTCTTTGACTTTTGCTGTCTTCTTCCTTCCTACCTTCCTTCCCTTCCTTCTTTCCCTTCCTTCCTTCCCTCCTTTCTTCCTTTCTTCCTTCTTTCCTTCATCTTGGTGCTGAAAGAGCTATATACAGTTATATAGGCTTTAAACTTATTTTAAATTTTTCAAGTTTCAAAAGACAAAATATCCCTCAAGCATTTAAGTTCAACTTACAAATCTTATTTTTTTGCTTACAATTCTAGTAACTTTTTTGTATATATAAGAATAGTTTCACAGAGGGTTTTGATTAGTGTTGAATCAATTTAATTTGAACAATATAAACTCAAACAATTGCTCATATTTCTAAACTTAATTAGCTAATTTTTTATAAATTTTAATCTATGTTTATAAAATTAATATATTTTATTTTCTATTTATTCAAGTATCTATCTAACTGGGCAAACTTGCAACTCTAACTGGCAGAATCTTTTTTTAAAAAAACCTAAACTACTTTTATAAATCAAATACATGTATTCATTTATTTAACAATTGTGTATATTTAAGTTCATCACCATTTTAACTTTGAATATTTCAACTTCTTATCATTAAAACTTTAAAATATTTAGCCTTTTGCCATTTAAACTTTTCAATATTTAATTTTATTGACTACTTAAAATATCCATACTTATTTAGAGAATTGAAAGTTCACTCTAAGAGTCAATATCATTCACCAAACAATAAATTCTGTTATGCTTTTTAACTTACAATCATAACTCTAAACTCAATTTCACTTTTAAAATTGGAATCAAAAGGCTAATACATTTAACCAATTGATAAATACTGACTGAGCAATTATGTCCATTTTCTAACATGCCAAAAACTCTTAAATATTAAACATGTTTTCAGTCACATACCCAGATTAGAATGCCATTACTGAATGCATTCCTAAATTTGAAACAAAAGGACCGTATGAAATCTGTGTATTAAGTCAATTGAATTTCCATCATGGGTTGCCTGAGGATGCTAACGTGGTGACTGAAGGACATGGAGACTCCTGTTATTCAAGGTGTATGCCATGAGCCTTGAGGGACTTCCTTTATGTAGAATCACCATGAAAATATGTGATTCTAAATCCATTTCTTTACCCAATTTTTTAATCTGATGTGAGTTTAAAGAAACCAGCTTTATTTGTATTGTCTTTCTGGCAAAACTGTACTGAACTAAAACAGGGTTCACTTGCCCAGCACCCCTTTCAGCAAAGCCAATCTGCTGACACCAGGTGATAGTGAAAGAAAGAACGTTTTATTGCAAAGCGCTAAACAGTGGGGAATGGGCAGCTTGTACCAAACAACACGAACTTCCATTTATTTATTGGCTTTAAAAGTGAAATTGAGGGTAGGGGTCTTCAAAATATAATCAAGATTTCCTTGGATATCTTCTGATTGGTTGGAGCTGGGGTTACAAAGAGATATTTTAGGATTTCTCATCATCAACCCTCCGGCGCCATCTAGTCTGGGGTTTATGTGGCTGTGGTCAGTGAGAGTCAGCAGTTTTCTATCTTGTGGGGGGTTCTGGTTCCTGTAAAACAACTCAAGGTACATGTCAGTATGTTATCTGTGATTCCAGAGGGGGAACTGGCGCCCCAAGACCTTGATTTATGCCTGAGAAAGTTGACTTAGGTGAATGTAAGAAAACGAGATTTGGGTCTGGTTTCTTGCAAGTGAGAAAATTGGGGAAAGGGGGGGGGGTGCTTTTGCCAAGAAGGGATTCTGGCTCGATTTCTTTCTCATCTGGCCCTAAAGCTAATTTGAGGTCATCCCATGGTATCCTGAATCAGTTTCAGTCCTTTGGCTCTGTTCCTACATGGAGGGTTCTCACATGCCTACATCAGCTGGATCCTCTATGTAGGCAAGTACTCTACAGTTTACCATAAACTCCCCGGTCCCCAAACAGCACCCTCTCAGGTCAAACAGGGTTTCTCAGCCTCAGCACTATTACCATTTGGGACTAGATAATTCTCCATTGTGGGGGCTGCCCTGTACACTGTATGATGTCTAGTATCCTCCTACATATCCTCTGCCCATTAAGATACCAATAGCCGCTCCTCCCTCCAGCTGGGACAGCCAAAGATGTCTTTAGACATCACCAGATGCCCTGTGGTAAGCAAAATTACCTACACACACACACACACACACACACACACACACACACACACTGAGAACTACTAGCTCGGGCGACCGATTGCCCACTGAACACAGAGCAGAGCAATAGGACCACTTGTGACATGACTGTGTTGTTATTTTTCTTACATCTTACCAGTGTGCTCAGGTCTGCCCCCTGCCTGTCTTCCTCTGAATGTGTGAATATATGCTCCCGGCTCAGACCCATAGGCCAAGACTCTGCTTCTGGGAATTGAGCACCTTTCTGGTGTTTATTTTAAATTTCTTACTGTCTTTGTCAGCCTCCGTGACATTAGATAACATGGTTGGTAGATAAAAGGGTTCTGTGTCAGCTCTTTGCTTTGTATTCACAGTTGCTACACAAATTCTGCCATTAAAAACATCCGTTTATTTTCATGTAGCACCAGGAAGTGAGCTTGAAAAACACTGATATTTCTATACATGCTCATTGTCCAACCCAGGAACCCAGTTTCCCATGAACTTCCTGACTCGATCTTTTTTTCACAGAAACAGTGATGAACTGAAATTTTTAAAAAACTCTACATTGGCAACATTTTTGGTGATAATATTTTGAAACCCAAAATAATAAAAATTGGGGCAGTAAAAATACAATCTTAAAACCTGGGAATATAAACAAGCTAGGAGATGAAAGGGAATCCTCTGGCCTGATCTCACAAGCTACATGATAAATCATTTCTTCCGGGAGACTGTAGGACCTGCATCTTGCCTCACAAGAGGAGTATACTGCTCAGTCTAGCTTTGTCTCCAAATACCACCCTTTGGAATTAAAGACAGATTAAATTACCCGACAAAATAAATGATTATTGCTACCCATCTTGGTCAATGAAACGTTTGTGAGGATGGAAACCTGGGGAAAAAATCATCTTTGGCTAGTTCCCCCTGCAGGCTTGGTGGAGGTCTTTGTGAGCCATTCACCAACATCTGCACACCAAACTTAGCTGCGCATGAATGCTTTCTTAAGCATGTCAGGGCAGCTGGGTTAGTGAGAACTCCGTGGACCTGCATGCCTTTCCCTAACATGTTTCTTATGAGCTGAGCGTGCTAGTTAGCCAGTCTTCACAGGGGTGAGGCATGAGGATAACTGGGTTTGTGTGAGATCCTGTTAGCATGAGGAGGGGCTAAATAAAAATGAGGTTAGAGTGCACATTGACAATGAGCTTTCAGAAGCCAAGGAGAGATGCCACACGGAAGTCTGAGGAAACTACATATTTCCATTGGTAGTCCTGTTGGCCCCCATTGGGAAAACAAAAATTGTGTTGTCCGATAGGGTCACCATCAAAGCACTGAGTAGCATGCAAATAGGTAGAAATACTATTAGATTGATGCTACATAGACCCAATATTGGTCTATATGGAAATAATAGAATTGATGTTCTACGCATAATAATTAGATAGAAATTGAGTTAAATTGACCTGCCAGGAGGTTTTGTACTGAAAATTTCTGCCCTGCAAATGTTAGGAAACGTTGGACCATAAGGACAGATAAAATGAACAAAATCTAACCTTATTATTGCCCTACACAGAACCTAAAAATATCCAATATTTAAAAGCAAACCCAAGAGTTATTTACATATCATGTGGGACATCATATTAAAGAGCATATTTGAACTTTAGTTCGACTAATTTTACATTAACAGTCACGACTTTTATCTCACCGTTTAATGTTTACAGCAGCTGTCTACAAACTATGGCCCACCTGTTTTTGTATACAAAGTTTTATTGGAACACGGTCATGCCGATTTGTTTACATATGGTCTGTGGTTACTTTTGTGTGACAATGGGAGAACCAAATAGTTGCAGCAGAGACCATGTGGCCTACAAAACTGAAAATATGTACTCTCTGGCCCCTTTCAGAAAACGTTTGCTCACTCCTGGAAAAATCATTTGGCAGTCCTTTCCAAACTGAGATCACTTCTGTAGCCACAACTGAAAGGAAGACAAGCATTTTGTTGTTGTCACTGCTTTATACACAGTGGATCATGGTTTTAATTAGAAAATGTATCACCGTTATCCAATACTTATTTAAGGGAGTTGATGAAATACAAGGGAGAGAAAAGAACATTCACTTTTTAAGAAAGACATTTAATGATCTGTTATGCTTGATTTTCGTTCAAAAGAATTTTATGTTTGCGAATTTCTCCATAACATAAAACTTGTGTCCAGAGCAATATAAGTAGTCAGTGGGATGGATCATTTTTGATAAACCACCCCTTTTGGGCACTGTGCAAAAAGAATGGCAGACTTTATATTGAATTTTTCAAAAGACATAAGGTAAGGAAAAGAGAGGAGTCATTTAAAGGCACCTGGAAGAAAATGAGCAAAAATTTAAAAAAGAAAAAAATCATTGAATAAAAATAATGACTCAAGCGTAAATAGACTTTTTCTTGCACATTGTACTGAATAAGAACAATAGCTAACATTTATTGTTCTACCATATGCTAGGTAAATTACATACTTTATCCATTGATTACTACTCTTCAAAGCAAATATGGTAATGATTGTTTTACAATGGCACAAACTGAGGCTTTGGAAGATGAAGAAACATTACCTCCATATGAATATTTAGCCATCTGACTCAAAAGCCAATATGTTTCTTTTAGAATTCTCTTAAATTTATATAAGTAATGTTATAGCTTGATTGTATCAAATTTAAAAATAGGCCCTGGCTAGGTAGCTCAGTTGGTTAGAGCATCATCCTCATACCCCAAAACTGCAGGTTCTATCCCTGGTCAGGGTATATATAAGAATCAACTAATGGATGCATTAATAAGTGGAACAACAAATCTCTCTCTCTCTCTCTCTCTCCCTCCCTCCCTCCCTCCCTCCCTCTCTTCCCCCCTCCCTCCTTTCCTCTCTATATATAAAATAAATTTTTAAAAGTTGCCATCCTTAAAAAAATTAAAAATAGATTAATCAAGTGAACCACTACCAATTAGTGCTGTAACCCAAATCTGTCTGGTAGTGATTTGATGATGTATCAGTTAGTTAACACTGTATAACAAACCACCCTGACATGTAGTGGCTGAAAATAATAATCATTTGTTATGTCTTCCAAGTTTGCTGATAAGCTGGATGTTGGCCTATCTGGTTTGGGGTTGGGAAGAGTTCTCCTGCAAGAGCCTGCCATCCTTCTCTTGGGACCGGCAGGCAAGCCCAGGTATATCATTTGCATGGCAATTGCACAGTTTCAAGAGAGCAAGTGGAAACACTCAAGGCGTCTTGAATCCTGGGATCAGGATTAGAAAACTATCAAATCTCCTCATTCCATGGGCCAAAACAAGTCATGTGTCCAAGTCAGGAGTCAGAGAAGTACACCCTTCCCACAGTGTACTACAGCAAAGGGCTGGGACCCTGGGAGAGGTGAAGGATCGGGGCCAACCTTTCTCTCACAGGCTAATAAAAGTACATTATTCCAACTGTTATAGGTTTGGATTATCTGAAAGCCAGACTCGGAGTTGTGCTTATTTTTCATTGTAATTATCCTGTAACCAAAGAGGCAGCCAACTATTGTTCTCCACCAAAACCTCATGAGAGCAACATCTGAGGTCCACATGGAGGATTCTGGGCGCACAAACTCACAGAGTTCCTTGGAGCCTTTTCAACCACCTGAGTTCTGTTTTATACTAAATTCTGCCTCCAAAGTAGCCAGAACTTTAGTGCAGGCATACTTCATCTTATTGCACTTTGCTTTATTGCGCTTCACAAATGTTGCGTTTTTTTTTTTTTTTACAAATTGAAGACAAGTCTCTCTAAAAAGATTCTGACTCACTTTATTATTGTGTTCTGAAACCAAACCTACAATATCTCCCAGGTGTGCCTGTACTTGCTTAGAGAACAAGACCTTGTGGGTACCTGGTGGGGTACATTATTATTGACTAGAGTTCCAGTGTGTGACATTTGTGCCCTGGGGGGTGTCCTTCAGCCTGGCCTGTGCCCTCTTACAGTCTGGGATCCCTCGGGGATGTCTGCCTGCTGGCAGTAACACAGTTTCAAGAGAACAAAGACCCGAGGGGTCCTTAGGGCTGCTGCGCTCACCAGCCTTGAGCCGGGCTTCTGGCTGAGTGGCACTTCTGCATTGAGGGTCTGCCTCCTGGTGGTCAATGTGAATCATAGTGACTGGTCCTTCCACCATTCTGTTTGGTCAATTTGCATATTAGTTTTTTATTATATAGGATAACATAAAGAAATATGTCCCTGTTAAAGAAAACAGCATCTCCTTCAGCTATAGAAGATTCAAAAGTGTGCAGGTGTTTTGTGTGTGTGTGTGTGTGTGTGTGTGTGTGTGTGTGTGAGAGAGAGAGAGAGAGAGAGAGAGAGAGAGAGAGAGAGAGAAATTAAGGGACTGAACATAGATTCCACATAATTAGACTCTTGTAACAATTTACTTGAAAGTACTAGTCTATTTTGATATAAGAAATCATTTTCTTACTGCCAGTTGTTCTGAGTAGGAAATAATGGTTGATCCCAGCTGTGTGATAAGATAACTCCCTGCAGTTCTCAGGTATTTATCCAATCATTAACAGAAAATAGAGGTGTTAGTGAAGCTTAGCCAATTAATTTCAAGGCAGGAGGTATTGATTGGTGTGAATATTCTATGCATTCTCTTCATGCTGGAAAAGGAGGCAAGATAATGATAGGCTGTTCTCAATGACTAGTAGGAGTTTAGGACAACACAGATTTTTCAAGATTAGTGCAGTTTTCCTTTTTGTTTTTTCTTGGTTTTTGACAATAAAATACAACTTTGTATTAATACCCTCCAATAACACAACCACAAAAGCAACTGTAATTTATGAGATGTTTATGGGGAAAGTATAAAAAGGAAATGTAAACTTTCTCATTTTCTTTGCTATCTGAGGTATATCCAAGAACGAAAAGTTATTTTACAGTTTTAGAATAAAGAATGTAAGTGTTATTACATTCTTCTCATACCTTTAGGGAGAGATGGATTTAACAAGTAAGCCAGCAGAATAATAAAACAAGGATAAGTGGGCTTGACAGTAACCACCGTGGAAATGGTGCAATTGTAGATCTATCTAAGATAGTAAGTGCTTTTAATCCCACCGGAACCAGAGCCTTCACCTTGACTACCATGGGCATGCACTGAGCATGGATCTGTCAGGGGTGTGATTGATGATTGACTTGATGCCAAGTGATCAACTCCAAAATCAGATTGGTTTGGAAAAGTGCTTCCCAGAATGGTGGGAGGGCTGTGCCCACAGAGGCTGGATGTCCCTGAGGAGAGGCCTGTGTGACGCAAGCAGAGACCTGAGGGAGCATGTTAGGAGGGGAGCAGTGTTCTTGGGGGAGGGGGGGGTCAACTGGAAAGTCCTGCCCAGATTCCCATCGGGTCTCCTCTTGCCTAGTACACCAGCAACTGAATTCACTTGCTTAGAATAATTTTGGTATCTGTCTTTAAGTTGCACGTTACCAACCACACAGATAGTTCTTGTGCCAGAGAACTGAGTGTCTTGTTGGCTCTGATGAGACAAATTGAAAATGGAAACTTGTTCAAATGAAATGCTTGCAGAGAGTCATGCATCAAATGGGCAGCACAGTGACATCACTGACAGATGTGACAGGAAAAACCAGGAGCAGACAGAAGAGGCAGTGGCAAGCTGGGTTGGAGCATTCTGGAGAATGCTTCCATGGGAGCAGGTAAAGTAAGGTGGCTTCCCAGGAGGGAAGAAAGTGACAAGGTTATCTTGCCAGTGGGCACGGATCACCAGAAACCTTCTTTGTTTCACCTTAGAAATCAGATTGTGTGTGTGTGTGTGTGTGTGTGTGTGTGTGTGTGTGTGTGTGTGTTTCCAACCCCTTCACACTGCAGGAGAAAGTTCTAAAAATCACCAGAGCCACTTGCCCCAGAGGCCAAAGGCTCTACATGCAGATTGAACCTCCTTTGACTTCCTTCCAGTATACAGAAGTGCAGTGGTCAGCAAACTCATTAGTCAACAGAGCCAAATATCAACAGGACAATGATTGAAATTTCTTTAGAGAGCCACATTTTTTAAACTTAAACTTCTTCTAACGCCAGTTCTTCAAAATACATTCTCCCAGGCCATGGTATTTTGTGGAAGAGCCACACTCAAAGGGCCAAAGAGCTGCATGTGGCTCACGAGCCGCAGTTTGCGGACCACTGTAAGAGAAATTGCTTGAGTTCAATCACCTTCATCAGTGCACAATTAGAATAATGTATACATGTTGTCAGCATCCCTTGAGAATGGAATATTTTCTATCTGGGAGCTCCTCAGAAAGAAATGAGTATTTTACAGGATAAAAGATGCAAAATGGGAAAGGTTATGTGTGAGGAACATCTGTAATCATTTGCCTGCCAGTGCAAAATAAATGAACTGTGTACAGATTTTAAATAGTTCACTTCATCTACTTGTTGGGTGCATATTTGTGATTTGCAATCTTTACATTTTTTTCAGCTTATCTTAAATCTTGAGAAACAAAATGTTAAATTTTTGGAATTACATTTGGAGGATGGTGACATGGTAAAAAGCATTATTAAGGGTTGTTTTTCAAGAAGACATGGAATGTTGGGAGACCTGGCAAAATTATTTGTCAATGGCCTACCGATTCTGATGAGGTTTAATAAATAGAATAAATAAGTAATTTAGAACAGATAAGCTTTGTCTGTTGTCTTGATAGATAAACTAGTTTTTAATGCAAAATTTAAGTGAATTGTGAGAGCAATCAATATATGTTAATATGATTTAAAACCATTACCAGGACTAATAAATAAAGTTTAGAGTTACCCTCAAATTGGTATTTAAATCATTGTTTTTTCTTTCTTATTCATATTAAGTTAGTCAAAACAAAGAGCCTGCTTTAAAAGGAACTACATTTTTCTGAATACCAAGCTTGAGCAGAACATTTATTTTGTCACTAGAGGCCTGGTGCATGAAATTCCTGCACTCGGAGGGGGGTCCCTCAACCTGACATGTGCCCTCTCACATCCTTAGTGCTGCTGTGGAGGCAGGAGAGGCTCCCGCCACTGTTGCTGCACTCGCTAGCCATGAGCCCAGCTTCTGGCTGAGCAGCGCTCCCCCAGTGGAAGCGCACTGACCACCAGGGGGCAGCTCCTGCATTGAGCATCTTCCCCCTGGTGGTCAGTGCATATCATAGCAACCAGTTGTTCTGCCATGAGGCCAAAACTGGCTCTCAAACATCCCCCAAGGGATCCAGGATTGCGAGAGGTTGCAGGTCAGGCCGAAGGGCACCACTGGTGCATGATCAGGTCCAGGGAAGGATGCGAAAGGTTGGCCAGCTTGAGAGGTGTTGCAGGACGGCTTCAAGGCATGTCCAACCCATCTCATTCAGTCCTGATAGGCCAGACCCCAGCAGCAAACTAACCTACTGGTTGGAAAATCTGGCCCCTGGTGGTTAGTACATGTCATAGTGACTGATCAACTGTCTGCACCCTGGTGGTCAGTCACATCATAGCAAGCAGTTGAGCATCCTTGGCATATCATTAGCATATTGTACTTTGATTGGTTGAATGGATGACCTGGCACTTAGCATATTAGGCTTTTATTATATAGGATTTTGATAGAGTTCCATTTTCCACTGAAAAGTAAAATCCAGGAATAAAAACATCCAGCTTAAAGTACTGATACTTTTCTTTGAAAAGGAAGAGTTCAGATATAAAGGGTCAATCATTTAAAAGTTATTTTTCTGATGAGGTAGCATCAGAAACAATAAGTTTAACCCAAAAATGATATAAAATTCCCTACAATTTTTGGAACTGCATGCATAAACCTCAAAAATTACTGTTATTACTTTTTTTGCATTCCATCCCGTTTACCTTGCACACGGAGATCATGTAAATGGCTCTTTGGAAATATTTTCTAATGGATGCTTGTCAATACTTTCCTGATGGCAACATTGGAAATCTCAGGCTTTGTCACTGCTTTCGTCTGCAAGAAGTAGATGCACACACCATATTGTATGTGGTCCAGTAAAGGAGCATGATTGTCATCCATACATTCCATAATCCAATTTCAACCAACCTGAATTGTGCTAGTGGAATCTACTAGATCCACATGTGCACCAGGGTCCAGCATCACCCGGACACTTGTTAGAAAGGCACGTTTTTGGGCTCCACCCAGACTTACTGAGTCAGGAAACTCTGGAAGTGGAACCCAGCGAGCTGGCTTTGCAAGCCCTCCAGGTGTGCCGAGGGCAATGAAAAGGTAGCTAGTGGGACTGGATGCCTGGGTATTTGTGGCAATGAGGTGATTTTGCGGTCTGGGGCTTCTGGGAGAAAGACATTTTCAAGGGGGGGTGGCAATGGTAAGCTATGTACACATATAATACCTTAATAAAAAATGGGGGGGGGACATTTTCAATCAGGGTGAGAGCGCCTCCAATTTCTGAAGACAGCACAGAGATGACTGGACAGTGCAAATTGGGTCAGGTGTCCTGGGAAGTAGCTGGTACCCTTTACAAGGAAATTGGAACCCCTTTCATTTGAACTTGATCTGAAAGTCTTTACCTGCCACCCAAGCCTTCAGCCCAAAGCATGAAGGCTTGACTTTACACTTGATGACTCTCTCTCCCATGCACAGGGAGCGTCTCTTCTTCCTGCAGGATGAGCTACTTTTGGGACCATGAGCTACACTGTTTTCACACACCCTCTTCCTCTCTGCGTTTGAGTGCGTCTACATCTCCCCCTTCTGATACATGCGTAAATGGCTGGATCGCAGCCTTGACCCAAGACTGTGCGTGTGATTTCACATGGTAGGAATGTCGGGGATCTCGGGCTCCTCCTCTGTGAAGGGAGGGAGTTGGACGGGGGGTCCCAAAGGCCCTCGCTAGGAGTCTGCACACCCTTCGTGTTTTCACTTGTCTTTCCTTGTTCACCAGATACTTTACCACTGTAATTAGACACCATCGGTCTTAATACTCCATTCAAAATGCTCCTCCTGAAATGCAAAGCTCCTTATGAAATGCCTCGGCTTTGCTGCAAGCGCAGCGTCCTGATTTTTCACTCCTCTGCTCACTTGCAAATGAGTGCATCACCCCTCTCATCAAATAATCCGAGACTTGTTTGAAAACACTTGTATAAATAAATAAATAAATAAATAAATAAATAAATAACGTGGGATCTCCTTTTCCTTCCAAAGGAGATTACTGTGTTTGGACCAGAGAACGCTTCGATGTTGTAAACAGCTGCTTGCTCTCTGCTTTTCATTTGGCTTCCCCAGGAGGCGGTGTGCGTGCATGCATACATAGAGAGAGGAGGTCATCTCCTTGATATCGCCTTCCTTAAGGTGGTGTCCTGTGGCCAAGGAAATCAGCGACAGATTCACATCATGGCCTAGAGCTCTAGTCATTCCATTTATCTTTTTTTTTTACAAAGCTCACCTTCTTTTTCTGCTCCCTTGGAGTCGGTTTGAGGTATGTGAGCGTGCAAGCATGGGAAAGCATTTAACAACAGAGCACACACACAAGCCATGTGCCCTTTTCACCAGCTGTTTTGTGCTTCGGGTTCTTTACTTTGGTGGGCCATCTCAGCCATCCTGAAATTTCTGGAACTCCGTGTCTCTGAAAACCATAACAAGATGCACTCGCAACGCGCTCCTAGGCGTCCCCTGGTAAATTGCTGACATTCTTTCCCGCTGAACTCGGCTGGCTCTCACTCCATATTTATTAGTTCATCTGAAATTCCACAGCTGCCACCTGAGCTCTCATGCTGTCGATAAGAGCCCTGGGCTTGGGGGTTGGTGCGATTCTGGTTGAGCAAGAATCTGTAGTCTGCCTTTTACCAAATGTCTTTGCTAAGAAAGAGATAAATCTGTTCTTTTTCTCGTGCTTCCTGGGGAATGACAGGCAACTCCCCTTGCTCCACGGAACATCATTTGACATTTAGTTGGTTGGGTTTTTTTTAATTCATTTTTCCATGCTCATCGCCACGTTGGTTACTATCTCCCATCAGCAACACTTGAAAAGAATCTGTACACTGGACAATGGAAATTATTCAGTATTCTTTCCCCCTACTTTTCATTACCGTTTCAGGAAGGGAAGTAGATTTTTTGTTTGCTACAATCTTCTCTGAGTCCCTTTTACTGCTCTCTGGCTTAATGGAGGACATATTTGGATTCATGTGGCTTTTTGCTTATGTTTCCAAAGCATCTCTGTTTAACTCATCAATGTACAAGCAAACTTCAACCACAGTCCACCTTGTAAGCAGCTGAATAGGATTTGCACTAGCATTTTCATGCTTATCCTCTTACATACATGTCACTGTAAGGTGGCTTTTTCAAACTTTTCCTATAAGTTTTCTGGCATTGCGCTTTTGGTATGAGAAACAGCCCGTTTAAAAAATCACATCGCTTAGAATCAAACTTATAAAAATATTTTTAGGATAATGTAAAAATCAACATGTTCAGGTGTTTGGGGTGCACTTCTTTGAATTTAGATACCTAGAAAACAATAAAAATAAGAATTATGTTTGATGTATTCTGCAACTAAATAATTACTATTTTTTAAAATATATTTTAGCGATTTTTTTTTACAGAGAGGAAGGGAAAGGGATAGTTAGAAACATTGATGAGAGAGAAACATCGATCAGCTGCCTCCTTTTACACTCCCTACTGGGGATGTGCCCGCAACCAAGGTACATGCCCTTGACTGGAATCGAACCTGGGACCCTTGAGTCCACAGGTCACTGCTCTATCCACTGAGATAAAATAGTTAGGGCTAATGACTGTTTTGAATAAGGAGACTTTTCATTTGTGATGTGAACTTTCCAAGGGCAATGTGCCCTAGGTCTGAGACTGATGATGAGATTCCAGGGTCAATAGGAAATGGCCTTCTGGTCCCACCGGTCGGACGAATCACATCTGCCCCGTCACGCAGTGCACCTCCCTCAGAAAACGAATCACAGATAGAGAAGGTTGCCTTCTCAGCCCTCTCTGTTCGGGAGGTCTTTGTTTGCAAAGATAAACTTCCATTTCAGGGGGTCTAAGGAGAGAACATTCAAATAGAAAGATTCTCTGCATTGCTTCGACAGTTTATTTGTGTTAAGGTTATTGATGAAAGCATGCTTTTGGCTAAAAATAATATCTCCAGGTTCATTTGTACAATGAGAAAAGCTGATGTTTGAACGCGTCACTCCCAAAGGCATTCGGGACATGTTCTCTCTAATGGTGGCTCGTGTCGCAGCACAGGCTAGCAGATGCCAACAGAATGATCTGTCTCTTCTGATGAGACAATCCAGTGTAAATAGATGTCCGAAAACTCACCCCATACAAAAATGTCTTGAGTCCAACAATATCTCTCCTCAAGAATTCAGCAAATATTGCCCTCCAAATATTTTTTTTTAATTTATTGTATTTTGCTGTTGAGAGTATTACAGATGTCCCCCATTTTACCCCTTTTGCCCCTCCCCCCCAACCTGACTCCCACCTCACGCTGGTCCTTCCCATGTGTATTGTCTGTGTCCATGGGCTATGCATGCCCTCAAAATAGTTTTTAAAAAACAAACTGCTTGGTTCTTCCAAACTTTTGACAACTTCCAAAAGAGATAGATGCATCTTTCAAACATTCGCCATCTACTTATTCACACTAAACTAAAATTCTACTACTTATACAGCTTTTATAGATATTTGCAGCAGGGCTGATAAGAATTTGAATTTCTTACTTGGATTTTGACAACTTTTACAAAGAATATATTGTCCAGATTATGTGGCTTAGTAGCCTAAAACTTCAAAGGGCTTTGCTTAGCCCTTTTAGTCTTTTTATAATTGAGGCTCTTAAAACACTAAGAACAAATTTTTAACATTCTTTTTAGCATCCAGTTTTCCACTCACCAGTAGATAAATACATATTTTCTAAAGGTGAGTATCTTTTGGTTACAAGATAAGAATAATTGTATGACTTTGTAAAAAATTTTCCCAAAATTCATTTTCAAATTCCAGGCCAAAAAAATGTTTCAGACTTAGGGTTTTAGAATTTTTTGAGCAGGGCTATATTTTCCTCAAATTGTATTTTCATCCTCTGAGATTTTTAAACACCTTTCATTTAAAAGTTAAAAAAAAGTGTGTCCTGGATATATCTAATGAATAGTCCTTGAAAACACTCACCTTATTTATAATTTCAATTCTCTTTCCATTCATAGGCAGAATTTTATCCTTCCTCAGGGCATGTACTTAATAACCATTAATGAAATCTGAAATTATATATGAGCGCTGAGACCTGAATTTGCTACTCTTTTTTTTTACAGTGGAAATTTCATAAGGGTTTTGGCATGGGAACACAGCAGACATTTAAGGCAGATGGAATAATACAGTTGGCCACAATGGCTCCGAAGGAATCATAACAGTTTATAATCAATAATTTGCTTATGAAGAAAGACAGTCTTTTCGACCAAACCAGCACAGAGCATACTGCTCACTCTCCCATCAAGCCGACTACCACCACCCTTCTGCAATCCTGTGACTCCCATAGATGTTACATGTGGAGGCTGGGGGCTCAGCCCTCATTTGTTTTGTCTTTTAAGGTATCTGTTTCTACCCTCCCCTCCCCACCACATGTCCTATTCCCATTTCTTTTTAAAATCACAAAAGCTATTTGAGCAGACAGGGGCAACAGGGGCCAGAGTCGGCAGCATCTGCAGAAAGGGGCAAGACTTACGGAGGAAGAGGCTCTATCCCAACTGGTTCTAGGCCTAAGACTGCCAGATGAAAGGGGTCTTCAAGGGGGGGGACAGGTAGGGCCTTGGAAGTTCAGATGCATTTTGATTGGGCATGTTGAGTAAAGCTCTTGCAGAATTTTCTTTGGAAAAGAAAATGGAGAAAACTATAGTGGAAATATGAGGTTAGCAAGAGGAAGGCAGAAACACATGTCTTTATCTAATGGGCTATGCTACAGAACAATGTCACCACTTGGGTGCCAGTTTCCCTGCAGAGGATGGAGAAATCTGAGGCCCAGGAGACCAAGGAGGAAGGGGTCTGGGCAATTGGCCTCTATCTGCTTTTGCAAGTTTCTAGGTGGCAGTGCTGTGTACCAGGTAGATAGCACTGCATTTTCTAGTTTAATCCTCTCAATAGCCCTGTGACTTAAGGATTATGATTATCCCATTTGCTGGGTGCCAGCCTGAGGCGCAGGGACTTGGTAACTTGTCCAAGAACTCATAGTTAGAGAGCCTACAGGATTTGAAGTAAGAAGACTGGTCAAAGAGATCACTCTCTTGGTCCCTGCACTATACTCCTTACCATGGCACTCTGGGGGAGGGGGTGTGAAAGAAGACTATTTCGAAGCTCTGCTGCTATGTGAAGCAAAGTCCTTTGCAAGAGAAGCCAGCTGGCTTCCTACGACTCAAGGAGAGGGGTGGCTACTGTGCAGAGAGCTGGGTGTTTCTTCTGAAGCTTCGGGAAGGGACAGAGAGGGCATATAATGACAGATGATCAACCATGGGGCCTGAAATTCCCTTTTTATTTTAGGCAATAAAGACACTCGTTTCCAGTGAGAGAATTATCAGAGAAATTGCATAGCCTGCATTGATAATGTTATAGTTTTCTGCTGAAGTAGCAACATCACAAACAAGCATGACTGTGATACTGAGGGCACAACCTTATGCCCACCCCATATTCGGAATCATTGGCATTTCCCCTCAGCAGATGTGTGTTCGCAAATATGCTTCTAAATAAAGACTCACACTTCATCAGCTGTCTTGGATAACTCCAATCAGGCCAACAGCAAATGTAGATCTATAATTTCAAGTCTTCATGGTCAATAAATCTGAAGATGACCATGGATTGGAGAATGTGACTGGGTTACTCAGGAACTGGATCCTGACTTTGATGGCCATGAGGTTAACATGGCAGCTGACAAACAGTGCTAGGTAGTAGCTAGTAGGGAACCCAGAGTGATCTATGGGAGATCCAAATACCAACCAGCCCCAGAAGAATCATACAAGTGTTTGCTAAAAATGGAGATTGTTGGATCCCTCCTCACATCAGTGGAATATGAATCTCTGGGGTGTGATCTGGAAATTTGTATTGTAAATAGTGAGTCAGATGCCCAACCTGCTTTGGGAACCAATGAGCAGAATATTGCTCCAGAGGAGCCCTTGGCATAATAACCAGCTTATCTTCAATCATCTCTTTAGTCACCTTAGTCTTGCCGTCCTTGTTCCTAACAACATTGCTCTTTCTTCAGAGTCAGTGCAAATTACAATGTGCACACAAATCATCCCATTAAAAAAGCAGACTCTGACTCAGCAGGTTTGAGATAGGGCCTGAGATTTTGCATTTCTTACAAGCTCCCAGGAGATAGATGCCAGTGCTGCTGGTCCATAGACCACAGGTCCTGGTCTACTCCACAGGCTCATTCCTTTCCAACATCTCTGCTCAAACTATTTATGCCTTCTTCTTCTAGGTAATGTCTGCAATGTATCAGTGTCCTATGGAGACAAAGCTCTTTCAGGTCTAGTCACCTATTGAAGAAGATTCCCTATAATGGAAATTTCAGAAAAGTTGAAAGAGAGGGTGGGGAGATAATGGACTATTATCAGAGGCATTTCTGGCATGAGATATACAAAACACTCCATATTACATAGTGCAGCTCTGCACAAAGACAGGCCTAGAGCCTCTGCAGAAATAAAAAAAAGTTCATGATCCAAGAGTTGACTACAGAGGAGCAGTAGAAAGAGACTCTTGCAAAATCAGCAGCAATGACTATCTTGACTTATGACAGGACCCCCGAGTGTGACTCCTAACCCCCTATAGTACTGACATACCCTGCCACGGGTTTCTCTGGCACACTTAATTAATGAGGCTGAAAATTTCAGGGTTCAGATATCTGTTTAACTTATAACCCACTATCTACTGCTGCACACTGGGGATGAGGCCATTCTTCATGTGAGTGCGATATCACATACATGCTATACAACCACCAATGCATGTATTGGTAAACTTGAAACGTTTCATATCTCCCTGATCCATGCTTTGTTTTCCATTCATTCACTTTATTTATAATGATTATGGTTTGCAATGGCTTTGGGGTGGGTTAATCCATAACAATAAATTACTCGGGTGATAACTACACAACAGTTAAGTCAATTCATATAAACTAAGAGGAGTTGTCTTGATATAAAATCATCAATAAATTATAAATATGCATCTATTTATAACTCATACCTCCTTCTCAATTGTTCAGGATCATATATAAATCTTGAGTGCTAGCAACATAGACTTGCCTGATCTCAACTTGCTTGTTGTTTAATTTCAGACTTCACAATGTATAGCCAATAAATAAAGGTGAGTTTTCACATTTAATTGTTTTCTGTCCCATGGGGAGTGCTATAAATTAAACCTGGACCTGTGACAGGGAAGCCCGGGCCTTGCTGTTGCTGCTGGCTCTGAGTCTTAGCACTCGGGGAGCCTGCTCGATGGGCGAGGGCTAAAGAACAATAGGACTGCTTGAACAGGGCCCTGAGCACAACAAGCAGGGGAGAGGCCAGTCAGGTGGGAGAAACTGGGGCCAGTTGTCAATGGAAAAAATTAGTTCTTGGGACAGCAAGAATCTAAATTCCTAATGATCTGGACCACTAGAGTCTCATCTATAGTACACTAAATAGATCCCAGAAGCATAAGGAATTGACACACCTAAAAGAAGTGCCTCCCTCCCCCACCCCACCCCCCACTGCAAGCTCATGCCTAATGTTTGCAACTTTTGGATTTGTGAGGAATTTTTAGAAAGTGTAAGCAGATCTTAAATGCATAAACATGGCCTCATAAAATAAGTCAGAAACTTGGGGTTCAAAGGAAGGGATATTTAATGGGTAGCTTCCAAAGAAACCCAACAGGGAAGTTAATGAGCTAGAAAGACTTAGATGAAGAAACGAGTTTAACGCCTCGAGAAAACTTTTTAAGACATACACACAAATTATGATTGTATTTTCTTATTACCCACACCCCTTGACTTAATTCGGAAAATATATACAGAGTTAAACTGAGGTCATGAAGTTAGGATTTTGGAAGTGTTGCTCTCATTTGAAATTCACAAATATTTGAGTTTTGAAATGGGCTGTGGGTGTTTTTTGAATCCCCTGACTCACAGATTTCTCAAAAACTCTATCCCAGCTGCCACTGTATTAACTCTCTCTGTGGTGCTAATCCCCACCAACTCTGTCCTCAACTGTCATGTTGGCTCTTCCTTCCTCTAGACTCCCCCCTATCACATCCGCCCTTCCCCCTGTCCCCAGGCTGACCCTGCTCACACTCAGACTGAGCACCTAACTCTCAAACTCCGTCCCCCCTCCATCTACTTAGCCTGATAGCAATGGCAACGATAGTGCAAACACAGCTGTCTCTCCAAGCCTTTCTTCCCTCTGGCCATCACCTCCCGCCTTCTCCATAGCAACTCACATTATTTTTATTTAGTAATTTATTATTTGTCTGTAGTGATGGAAAAAATATTGCCTTCGTAAGTGATATCAGAATTTCTAGAGAAGTGTGCTAGCTGGTTTGGATCAGTGGATAGAGCATCAGCCTGCCAACTGAAGGGTCCCAGGTTCGATTCTGATCAAGGGCACATGCCAGGGTTGTGGGTTCGATCCTTAGCAGAGGGCATGGCATGCAGGAGGCAGCCAATCAATGATTATCTTTCATCATTAATGTTTCTATCTCTTTCTGTCTCCCTTCTTCTCTGAAATCAATAAAAATATTTTAAAAATAGAATTTATAAAGAAGTATTTTTAATAAACCACATAGGATGGACAGTAAAATATAAAATGCCTATTCAAGCACACACACACACACACACACACACACACACACACACACACAATTCCTAAATCACTGGGCATGACACAAATGGAGAAATAGAAATAGGTTTTACCCCCTAAGTAGAGGGCAGGTAATTGCTTTGCCTCATGCACAAAGAATAATTTGGATTTCCAAAGAATTCTATGATGGAAGAGAGGGAGGGTGGCTAGAAAGATGGTAAAAGGCTGTGCAATCTGACAAGCCAAAACCTTCAGAAAATATTTCTAAACTCAACATGTTTGGATGGAAACTGCAGGGGCAGAATTTCATGCAAAAATCAAAGAGGCGATGGTCAAAGGAGCAGAACCCAAAATGATGAACAACTTTAGCAATGGTGACCCACTGGAAAGTCCCAGAAACCTTGGCTTCAAATTTGCCCAAGCTTCAAAGTTGGTTGTGGCCTGAGATCTTGAGGATACAATGGCCGGCCCTCAGCTACAAAGAGATCATTAAAAAAAAAAAACAAAGATTAAGGCTGCTACACCAATACATCGTGTTCTAGCCAGTCCTTGTTGCCTTTGTAGGTCTTCTCAAGCCTTGCACTGCCCTGCCACTCTGGCTCCATGAGTACAATTCTCTTGGCTCAGGAGTCGCTCTAGCTCCTCTCTGCCTGGTGAACGTCAAAACTCATATCAAATAGCGTCTCTTTTGTATCTCCTTCCCTGGCCTCCTCCCAGACACAAATCATTGTTTCTTCCTCTGGGATTCCATTGTCCTGTAAGTCCTTGTCTCTGGATGGGTTTCAGTGGACAAACTATGAACACCATACGAACAACGGTTGTGTTTTATTCCTCTAGCCTCAGTGTAAATACACAGAAGGTGCTCAGTACATTCATTCCTCTCTTGTCTCTAGGAAAATATTAATAATCCTTTCTTACATTCTCAAGCTCTCGAGAGTTCATACTTGTCAAAAAAAAATGGGATCTTCTCAGTAGCATTGTAAACATATAGGGTAATTTTCACTCAAAAGTAATTATACAAACACTTATTAGATGCTCTGTAAGGTGCTTTACTAAAGACTTTATGTGCATTTTCTCAACTAATTGTCACCTAAATCTGGGGAACTACTTTCTCTGGTCTCTGCATGTCATTGCGTGTCACTGTTCTTCTCTTCCTCAGTAGACCAGCTTTATCCACATGATAGGAAATGTGGTTGCCAGGACCTTTGCCAGCTTCACCACTGGAAAGAAGGAGTTTTCCCTGGACATGTGTGAACCCATACCCTGATCTAGTTTTTTAAATCCCAGTGGCACAATTCTGGTCAGCCTGGTTTGAGTTATTGCCCAAATCCTTGGACCAATTACAGTAACTGAGGTGGGAGTGGTTTTGGTGGGAATTCTTATTTGTAACCCCCACTAGAGCCTTATCCTGGATGAGGATTTCCCCAAAACAACAGAGAGGGCGTCTGTTTTAGAACGAGGGAGAAAGTGGTTCTGGGCTGAAAACAAGCATACATTAAAGGTATAGTATCATGCCGCTGTTAAATACAATGAGAACTCAGAGACTTAAGGAGTTTATGTAACTTGTCCAAGGTGACCAGGGGGAGGGATCAGAATTTGAACCCATGTTAGCCAGACTCCAGAGACTACATTCCAACTTCTGGGTTGTATTAATCATGGCAGGTACATAATGTGTCTGTTTAATGGCAATTTGGAGCTAGTGAGCTAGTTAACTCAGAGCTAAAGTCCCTTTCTTCTTTTTCTGGGTCTGATTGAGTCAGAAGCATGGGTTGGCTCATTGAGTCCTGCTGAATGAACCCACGGGACCCAGGTCTTTCAACAAAGAGCTATGGGCTACCAGGTGAGCAAGTAGCAGAGTATGAATCCATCCTAATGCCATCCATCTTCATTACTAGTAGAAAATAACACAAAGCATACCTTTTCCCACAAGGTACCCCTAGTAACATCTCAGGATGAGAAGGGCCTCAAGCTTTCATTTCCCTTTCCAGATCTTCTTATGTTTTTCCTAACAAGACTGCCTTCCTTTTCATTTTCCCCACAGCAATGACCCCTGCTGGGTTGAGAGGCAGAGCCATCCTGGCTGATGTTATCACAGCTCATCCCCCGCCCCTGCACCTCCCCCCTTCCCCCCCCCCCCCCCCCGCACCATTAGTAAGTCACAGCCTGTGTTCAGTTGCATGTTTCTTAGCAACCACCATACATCATGTCCTCTCCTTTCATTTGTGTCTCCCTTCTCCAACCTAGGGGGCAAATTTAGTAAGAAATGAACCCTGCCTTCTCAGATTTCTAAGCCATGGAAACCAGAAAATTGACAATGATTGCATTTTCAGTCTCTCAAAATTATGACCAATTTCGTGGGCTGGGAGGGGGGATTGTTGGGGAAGCAGAATCATTTTCTTACATATTGCCCATGGCTTGACAAAGCACATGTGATTTATAGCATGTGTAAACTCATCTTTAGGGCAGTTGATTTAAACTGAGATTCTTCATAAGATTAAACATGTCTACTGCGATGTAACTCACTGAAGTGCTAGACGTGCGTTTAAGCCTAAATGTTTCAAAGTAGGAAGACTGCTTTCTTACAAGTTTCTATCAATAACAGCCAGTTTCCGTAGCCTACTCTTTTTTTGTAGGGTATGCACTCATTACGGTTCTAAGAGGAAGCTTCCCAGGACACATGTTTGATTTCTTAGAGCCAGCCAACGGCTTGTTCTTATTCAGCGTACATGTGAATAAATAACTCCACGTACCCGCCCTAAACACAGTTGTTAGGATTCTGGAACATGGAACAAAGACTAGAATTCTTTGTCTCACAAAGCCTGGAATCTTGGCTTTAATTTATATTAATCTGGTTTTGTATGTTTACTTTTAGTTTGCATTTTTAATGCTGCTGTTTCATATTTATCTTTGGCTTATGGATTCTTCTCCCATCATCACCACATCTCTGTAATTTAATGTCTCTTTTTTTGAGGGGGGGTGTTGTCCTCAAATAGAGCCATTTGGGCTGTTCATACCCACATGCATTTGGGCAGCTGCGAAATAGTTTATCAGACAGTGTTCTCCACACAGATCATAAAAACGGTCACTCAGCCCTAGACTCAGCCTCTGTAACGCATCATGCTCCTTCTAAGCCACAGTGGTATTCTTCTGTCTAGACGCAGTCTGTTCTCTAGAACAGATGACTGTAATTGAATATGTCAGTTTGCAAGGAAGACTTGCTTCTAATAAGCTTTTAATCCCAAGTAACAAAATTTAGCAAAATACAAAGACAGTACATTGTTTAAAGGGGGGCTTTTGGAATGGATGTTTTTGGCTTGGCTCTACTCAACTGTTGTGTAACCTGTCCTCTAAACGCAATCTGAAAGGCCCAGAAAAGTCAAGTTCACCTCATTTGTTTGAATGCCCCCAGTAGGCTTATCTGTAGACCAGATATTCAAACACAGTTGGTTTTAGTTCATTTGATAGGTTGGAGTTAACGCATTAGTCATAGAGACTGCCAAAATCAGCCAATTGTTCCAATGACTGGAGATTTGAAATGCCACAGGGACACTTATGTTAGAATGGGGACATGAAAATCTCATAGTCTTGTGAAGAAAATGAGTCTAATTTTTCTACTGAGAATAATTTGTAATTATTTGAAGAAATCAAAAAGTCGAGGATAAAGTATCTTGCCCTCTGGCTGTTTAAACCACAAGCAATTTGTCTTTCATCATTTAAAGTGTTTTCAAGGTACTAACAAAGAAAAGTCCTAATAAGATATTGTAGAAAATTCCATTTCTTTGCTATTTAAAAAAAAACAACAAGTAGATTTGGTTAGATTGATTTTTAAAGGATTAAATTCTGCCTTCTGTAGTAAGCACATGGTGCCTTTGGCAGGTCAATGATCCAAATATGTAGAAAATGGGCTTTTTTTTTTTTTAACATAGTATGTTTTCATGAAGATCTTTCTGTTGGCTTTTTTCTCTTCAAACTCCCTTTATTCCAGCTCCCCGGTTTCTGGCCACAGTCTTGAATGTCATGCAAAAGCATTATTTTAGCATTAATCTTTTATTCCTATTAAAATGAAATTCCAGAAGAGGGGAGGTAAAATATGGTAATGTCATATCAGTTTTATAACTTTAAATTCCAGAGCTTCAGACTGAGATTAATAACAAGCACAGAAGGGAGAGGGGAAAAGTGAAGGCATAGAGTCACAGAGAGGGACAGGTTGAGGGAAGGTCTGTGGTAGCAACATAAACCAAAAAAGGGGGAAAAGGAACTAAGTTGGAAGATTGAGGCCTCGATATCAAATTCATCTTATTTTAAAATGTTTCCTAGGCTTGCTTATTCCTACTGATTTCTGTTAGCAAGAGCTTTATAGAAACATACCATGTTTTTTATTCCCTTGAATAAGGGGATTTAAGAAAAAATAATAACACTTAATTTAAATGCTTAATTTTGTAAGACAAAGCATCTAAATTAAATGTTATTTTTTTCTTAAATCCCCCCTTCTTCTTGAGACATGGCTTTACATGATTTATTTCAGAAGTTGCTAATTTAGTAGACTGCCCCCCCACACACACACACAACAGTTGAATCAGTCTTCTATTCCATTTTATTTTATAGTGTCCCTATCCAAGCTCAGGAAATTATGGACAATTATCTCCTTCCCCCAGTGCAGTGGACAGGCTTGGAACAACTATCTTTCTCTACTACCGTAGTAGATTCCCGATAGCTGTAAAAGGAACAAAGATTATTTTCAAAGGCTGACATTTTTTTAACCTAAGAAGAAAAGAATGTATTGGAAAGAAATAAGTAAAGAAAGCATTTCTTTGTCCTACCTTGTTATCACTTCCATTAATTGGGGGTTCAGCCAAGAGCCCTGCCTTGATCTATCTGTACATCTTATCTTCACACAGGTCCCTAGTGTGTAGATTTCTCACCATCTCAAAACATTTTCAGACTTCCTCCATCCTTTGACCCTCTCAGTGTTGAAATTGCTATTCTTAATTTATTTCCAAAGTATAGTTCCTCCCCAAGTCAAGTGACAGTGTCATGAAGTGCTTCATCTTCCAATATCCTATCAACAAAATCCTACCTTTAAAAGTCCAAGGTTTTCTTCTGGGCTTTAAATTTGGAGGCATTTAAGCAAAAATGATGTTGACAAAGCCCAGATTCTCCTTTGCAGGATCACAATAGAACATTTTTCCTTTTTCACACTTTCCTCCAAGCCAAGCTTCATCACTTATTAACATGCTTTTTTCCACATGTCACACTTGATTTCTAATAATTTTGCCCACTTTCCAAAAATGGTTAGGAAATATTCCTATGGATTCTTTTGACTAGATTTTGAGATAAGTTACTTTTGGGTGATGTTCTTAATCCCGTCTTTCAAAAATGCCTCCAGGTGAGCAAGCTCACAAAACAAAAGTCCACAAACAACACCCCAGAGTAATGTGTAGCACTGAAGGAAAGAGGTCTAATCTGCAGCCTGAGACAAAGCCACTAAATATAGTAAGTGCATCCCTAGCCAGTGTTGCTCAATGGTTGGAGCATCGGCCCGTGAACTGAAGGGCCCTGGGTTTGATTCTAGTCAAGGGCATGTGCCTCGGTTGCAGGCTTGATCCCCGGGCCCAGTCCAGGTGCGTGCAGGAGGCCACCAATCAATGTGTCTCTCTCACTTCGATGTTTCTCTCTCTCTCTCTCTCTGCCTCTCCCCCTCCCTTCTACTCTGTGTGAAAATCAATGGAAAAAATACCCTTGGGTGAGAATTAACAAAAAAAATAATAAGTGCAGGTAAGGGTATTTTCTGTGCCAAGAACTTTGCATATACTAATACAGATTTATTTAATCCTAACAACAAGGCAAAGAAAATGTTATTAAACCCATTGTACAGTTAGAAAAACTAAAGCTGAGAAAGGAAAGAAACGTGCCTACTGACATAACAGCTAGTAAACGATGGAGCAGGGATTTGATTCCAAGAGACAGTGATTAATCACTGAACTGCATTTCTTTTTCCTCTTTATTAAACATTGTAAGTTCTCTGGGCACAAATAACGGTCAATTTATTTTGTATCACTTATATGGCATTGTAGAAGGCCCCTCTGGTGGAGTGAGAAAAGCATGAAGCATGAAAATTAGAAGCCGTGTTATCGGCCCATAACCGGCCTTGACTTCTGAAGTTACTGTTTCCTTATCTCTAAAATACCATCAATAATTCCTACCTCATAGCCATGTGAACACGTAGCTAGCCCCAAGTCCTGTGTAAAGTCTGAAGTGCCACATGAACACAAGTTAACCTCTATCCATGTATTTGACTTTCTCCATTTATCTTTGCTCCATATGTCATATGGCATCCCAGTTCTCAAAAATAAGGGGGTGGAGGGAAAGGTGATGGTAGCACAGTTCTAGAATGTCTTTAATGTATGTGTCAAAGGCGCATGAGATTTATTTTCAAGCATGTAAGCATTTGTATCAACATTTTCTAGATCTATATATCTTCTTCAGTTGCAGTCTGGAGCCCTCTTTGACAGGAGGTCAGTGCCCACACGTGGGGCATGAAAGTATTCAAAACAGATGCGGCCTATCCCCTGAGGTCTAGCCTCTGACTGAGTCTTTCCTGAGGTTTAGAACACTGGAAAATCTATATCTTAGAGGGGGCAGTGCATGCATTGCACTCCGCGTTCATAAGGCCCTGTTCTGTTTGAATAGGCTTTCTGTTTCTGCAGGGTCAGAATGCTCGGCCCCACTCATCCTTTCTTTCTATTTTTTCCCATTTTTTATTAAGGTATTACATGTGTACATATCTTCCTATTGCTCCCCCTCCCATACATGCCATCACTCCCCAGTGTCTTGAGTCCATTGGTTATGCTCATATGCATGCATCCAAGTCCTTAGGTTGATCTCTTATCTCCCCCACCTCTCCCTAACCTTCCCGCTGTAACTTGACATTCTGTTTGATGCTTTACTGCCTCTGTATCTATCTTTTGTTCATCAGTTTATAATGTTCTTTATGACATTCTTACTATTCTACTTATCTATGTCCACAACTTTATCCCTCTACTTGTAACCTCCACATTCCACCCAGCCTGCTGCTACTTCACCAACACATCCTTGAATCATCAAAAAATCCATGTAGTGCCCTGATATTCTCTGAAAATATTTGTTGAGAAATAAAACATCTTAGCTTTATCTTTCCTTTTCTTTTCTTTTCTTTTCTCTTCTTTTCTTTTCTCTTCTTTTCTTTTCTCTTCTTTTCTTTTCTTTTCTTTTCTTTTCTTTTCTTTTCTTTTCTTTCCTTTTCTTTTTATTTCCAAGTTACTTCTGAAGGCAAATAGGAAGTACTTCACAAAATGATGAGGCTCTGTGATAGTTTTTCATTGGATCAGAAAGAAGGTTCTTAAGAATATACATGGTGCCCTGGCCAGTGTGGCTCAGTTAGTTGAGCATCGTCCCAGGCTCTGAAAGGTTGCTGGTTGGATTCCTGATCAGGGTTCATGCCCAGGATGCGGGTTCGATCCCTGGTAGGGGGCATGTAGGAGGCAGTCAATGTTGTGCTCTCACATCAATGTTTCTCTCTTCTCTGTTCCTTTCTCCCCCCCCCCCAATAAAGCTATTCTTAAAAAACAAAAATACACATGGGCCCAGGAAAATCATACTTAGATGGAATCTTAAAGGCCATTTATTCTCACTTCCCTCCCACCACTGCTACAGGAAGGCACTAATATAACTCCTGTTGAACATTTCCAAGGACAGAGAATCCATGCTACCCAAACACAGGAACAGGATGTCTAATTGTACACCTCCCATCTCTTCAGCTGCCCCCATCAATTTTATTTCTGCTCCCTGTGTCTTCTCATAACTTATCCAACAGATTGATACCCTTCCCAACATATACCAGGTCTCCTGCTCTTTGGAGAAGTGAACACATTGCTTTTATGCCTGACAAAATATTGCTGGAATCCAAAGAGATGCTAGAATGAAAAACAAAATAAAACAAGTCTTTAAAAAAATCCCCATGGCACATGGGACAAAGGTTTAGGACACTTTTTGCATTTAGCAGAAAATTACTATAAGGTGAAGGTGTAGCCTAATATCCATCATTAACCAATAGAAATAAAAAGGAAGGATGAGACAGTACAATTAGTGAAAATAAGTTAGGAAAATAACTCCTGCAGATAAACAGATCTAAAACTAAAATTTGCCAGATCAAATACAGGACATCTGGCCCAACCTTAATGGTTCAGTGGTGAAGCATCATCCCATGCACCAAAAGGTTGCTGGTTTGATTCCCTGTCAGAGCACATACCTGTGCTGCAGTTCAATCCCTAGTAGAGGTATGTACATAAGGCAAACCATCGATGTTTCCCTCTCATATCCATGTTTCTCTCTCTCTTCCTTTCTCTAAGCATGTCTGCAGGTGAGGGTTTAAAAAAAATAGGACTCCCAGTTCAATACAGGCAGTCCTTGAGTTACATCGGACTCAACATACATCGTTTTGTAGTTATGTTGCCATCTCCCAATTATTTATTTTTTTAAAGTGCCGTCATTTTGACATATGTACATATGTGTTTTATGTTTTTTATTAATTAGTTACCACAAGTAAAGGTCAGGAATTTTTACCTTTCTTTTAAATTTTTTTACTGTCATTTCATTCCTGCTGTGTATGTGCTCCATGTGAGTGATATAGGGGCTTATGTAGGTGGGTTCCGACTTACAGAGAAAATCACATTACGTCACCCCATAGGAATAGATCTCTGACATAACCCAAGGACCTACTGTATATACTTCAGAGAAACAACGAATAACTTTCTAGTATTGGTATGTCCCAAATAGTGCATTTGTCTCTCTGTCTCATCTTCCTTCCCCCTTTCCAGAGTGTCCTGTCTCTCCCTCTCTCTGCATGGGATATACTTATCCTAAAAAAAGTTATATTTCTACTAAAACACTGCTCATGATTTATCTGAAATTCATATTGAAAAAACCATGTGTATGCCCACTGATTTCCTAGAGAAAGAAGGTTCCAGACAAAGTATCCTAATACCAGAGCCATGGTCATTTGCTTTTGTGATCTGAGTCCTAGTTTTTCCTGGCCAGTGGCTCCCTCTGTTTACCAAAAGGAGATGTTGTGACTGGTAAAATCTGCCGTGACCTTGTGAAAGGCTGTAAGCACCGCTGTGGGTGGTTCTACTTTAGGGTTTCAACTTCTGCTTCCCAGTCCAACTTTCCCTGACTTCGCTGTAGCATTTCCTGTTTATGTGTATGCTCTTCTTCTGAGCCCAGATGGGGAAAGGAAAAGATAAAATGCCTCATGTAACTCATCAAGACAGTGAAAAAACTGGAGCGGGGATGTCTACATTTGTGTGAGATCAGGACTGCCCGGTGATTCAGTGATTCCAGAGGTGACCTAAGCTCCCTGAACTTGGCCCTCTGATGTTTGCATTTTATGAGAGGAGCAGGCCCAGGGGGAAATCACAGGGCTGCCCCTGGTTCTGCTCCCAGCTGCCGCTCTGGCTGGTGCTTAGCTGCCAGTGTTGTCTCCGTGGATGGACACAGCCTCCCTCTTTCTCCTGTTCTATCCCTCCTTTTGTCTCTGCCAGTCTGCATCTCCCCTCCCTTTTGCTTTGTAGCTCCCTGTGTCTTAAGACTGTCCTTGTTCCTTCATTCCTCCTCAGTTTTATTTGTGTCTAGTCTCTGCCAGTCTGTCTCTCTCAGTCCCCTTCTACTTCTCTCTTGTACCTCTCTCTCCCATCTTTATGTCAGACCTTTCCTCCTTTTACACTTCTCCCATTCTCCCTTTCTCCCTCAACTGTGACCCTCCAGTATTCCTTTTTCTTTCCTGTCCTGCCCCTCTTCTTTATCCCCTTCCTCCGACCCTCTCCCACTTTTCCCTTTCTCCCTCCCTCCTTCTGTCTCATGCATTCCCACTGGTATCACAACAGAGGTGACATTTCTGAGACTGTGGAAGGACCCTCCTATGATATTTGTACTTCTGGTCTCTGCCATTGGCCACAGTGACACATTCAAGATGGGGCTGGCCCAAATTTACATGTCAAAGTGGCTTAAGTGGGCAGCAGGATCCATGCAGAGGTAAGATTTACTGAAATGGAACACAGAGTCTTTTCTGGAGGCCTTTGAGCATGTGCATGATGTGGTATCATCTACCAGGGCTGGGTGTGTGTGTGATGCATTTGCTTGGTTCTGGAGAAACTAGTTTTACAATAATTATGAGAAAATCCATCAAATCACTCTTGCTGTTGGAGCATATGTTGTTCCTAAGCATATTTCAAAGGGATCAAAATAAAGTTTTCATGAGCCCTTTTCAACTTTTTTGTTGAGAATGAAAAGCAGTATTCTAAGATTCTATTCCCCAAATCTGAAGGGTAAATGTAGAGACTATTTTGAAATAAGAATGTGTGTGTGTGTGTGTATATATATATATATATATATATATATATATATATATATATTTGTGTGAGAGTGTATCTATAATATATGCATTATATATGCAGTTTACTATACAGTGTAACTATAATAACTATGCATGTACTGCCGAAACCGGTTTGGCTCAGTGGATAGAGCGTCGGCCTGCTGACTGAAAGGTCCTGGGTTTGATTCCAGTCAAGAGCATGTACCTTGGTTGCGGGCACATCCCCAGTAGGGGGTGTGCAAGAGGCAGCTGATCGATGATTCTCTCTCATCGATGTTTCTAACTCTCTATCCCTCTCTCTTCTTCTTTGTAAAAAAAACAACAAAACAAAACAATAAAATATATTAAAAAATAACTATACATGTACTTACCCAAAAAATATATTATGTTTATGCCCTGGCTGGTTTGGCTTAGTGGATAGGGCCAAAGGGTCCTGGGTTCAATTTTGGTCAGGGCACATACCTTGGCTGTAGGCTCCTCCCCAGCCTGGGCCCTGGTCAGGGCTGATGCAGGAGGTAACCAATCAATGTGTTTCTCTCACATAGATGTTTCTCTCTGTCTTTCCCTCTCTCTTAAAAAATAATAAATATATGTATGTATATTATGTATATCTATAAACTATATTTGATCATGATTTTATAGATATAGATATAGATATAGATATAGATATAGATATAGATATAGATATAGATATAGATATAGATATAGATATAGATATAGATATAGATATTCTCTGAAGCCTATGGTTGTATATAAATACCTGATTATATTAAGAGACTGCAATGCTATCACAGGGAGGAAAGAATAATGAATTTGGGAGTTTCCAATTTTACTTAAAGATACTACTCAACTTCTTGGTTTTCATTTAAATTAGGTTTACTCATTCCATTAAAAAAAAAAAAAAAGACGTCTTAAGTAGCTCTCACATGTAAGTATAAACGGAAATGAGCCTAGCTCAAAGAATCCTTTGGTGGCAGGGAAAGGAAGGCAACCCCGGCTAAAGCAAAACTCTGAATCCAGAAGTTTGACTTTCTGGTCATGAATGGCCTCATCCCATGTGGCAATGTGTCTTTTCTGTTTTCTGCTGCATATCCAGGGGCTGAAGACGGCCGGTGACCTTGAAGACAACGTTCTGCCTCCATCATCAAACCCTGTATCTTTGGTATCTTTAAAAGAGGGGAATTGGAGTCTTGAACAACAACAACAAAGGAATATCATGGACAAAATGTTTCTCTGCTCTTTCCAAAGAAAACTCAACAATAGAGCCATTGTGAAGTGTTGCTTTCAAAACAACTCCTCCCACCCACCTCCCAACAACCCTCCAATTTCAAACTCTGTGCAAAAATAGCAATTAGAATAAAGACAGCAATTTTATATTAAGGATATCATAGCTAACCTTTGACAACTGATTTTACTTTATTTATAATTTTTACACCATGGTGGAAATTAGAAAAATATTAGAAGGTCACACACCCTGACAATGTGCTTCAAAACTCATAAATGAGTAAAGAGAATTATATGCAGTAATTCTTGGTCTTTAGAAGCAGAATGATTTGAAGTTTGAACAATAACAAATTTAAACAGAACTTTTAACTTGATACTCACCTATACATAAAGTTCAACAAAAATCCCCTAACCAAGTTCATAGAGAACAGATAATAATTTTCTTTTAGGGCATGTGGGAGGAGGTGGGGGAAGGTCAGCAACTGCAAAAACAATTTGCTAAAGCGCTTGTACCATTTTACACTCTTCACCAGTAATGTACCTTGTTTCCCTGAAAATAAGACAGTGTCTTATATTAATTTTTGCTCCCAAAGATGCGCTAGGTCTTATTTTCAAGGGATGTATTATGTTTCCATTAAGTAGGTCTTATTTTCGGAGGATGTCTTATTTTCGGGGAAACACGGTATGAAGATTCTTCTAGTTGCTTCACATCCTCACCAACATTTGGTGATGTCAATCTTTTTCATCTTTACCATTCCAATGAGTATGAAATGATATCTTGTGGTGTTAATTTACATTTCCCTGAGGACAAATGATGCCAAGTGAACTTTTTTTCTGTGCTTATTAGTAATTCACATACTTTTCATTGTGAAGTTTCTCTTCATATGTTTTACCCATTTGGGGGTGGGTGATTTTCTTTCTTTTATTGAATATCTATTCTACTAGAGGCCCAGTACATGAATTTGTGCATGGGTGGGGTCTAGCCAGCCTGGCCAGGGGGAGGGGACAAGGGCAGTTGACCAGCCTGCCTGCTGATTGAACTCATGGTTGAGGGAACAATTTGCATATTAGCCTTTTATTGTATAGGATATACACTGAGTGGCCAGATTATTATGCGTTCAGAGATCATTATCATCCGGCCATTCAATGTGTGTGTGTGTGTGTGTGTGTGTGTATTATATAAAAGGGACTAACAACTGTTTAAGAGCAACAAATGTTCACAAGGTAAACACAGTGTCAGTCACATCTTATTTAGGAACTGAGACATAGGATTCAATGTGAGACTCACACATAGGTCCAGGCTGAGAAACATGACTGAGGACTACTTTAAGGAGGCCTCCTGACACTCTGTGCTAATGTGCTAAACTGGCTAATTCTCGAAGCTAGATGTGGTGGAGATACTGTCTACAAAGATAATGAAAGACAACAGAAATGGAGAGGTACCCTACTGAGTACCCAGGTAAAAGTGTATTATATCTCTAAAGGTGAAGGTTACTTGAAGCTGCAGTTTGTTGAAATAGGTACTGAGTAGAACATGTCAGTCAAATACTTTCCATGACTGTGAAGTATTTACCAGTTTTTGTGTATAATCAATAATTTTAATAATATTATATATGGATACCTAATAGGTGAGACCATGACATGAATGGCCTTAAAATTCACACTGAGGCACAAATCATACTTATTAGGTTTAAGAGCAAGTCAAATTTGGCTGTTAAATTTAGAAGCAGGAGGAACAATTATACCTTCTCTAACTAGGTCTCTATAATGGGTGTCTATCTGTGAAGGTCCTGTGTCCATTTACATTGGGGCCTTTTTCAACAAGGGTGAAAGGTGTTTTTTGATAAGTGGAGAGGAGGGTCCACAAGGTAACATTCTTTCATGCTGATTATAAGGGCAAAATATTTATCTTGTTATTCATTAGTTCAGATTGTCTATGCACTAGAAAATATTTTAGGACAATAGGTGCTTTGACTAAGGGAAATTGAGGCAATGCAATAGTTCTAATGGTTAAGTTCAGACATATTTGTATCTATTTTATGACCAGAAACCCTTTTTTAATCACATTCTCCAAATGTTGGCTGGTTAGGGAAGAGAAATGAATGAGGCTTAAAGCTGTCCATAGTTTTATCATCTAAACTGGAAATCAGATTCATTATTACACACTGCCAACCCTCACACAACACCTCCCCCGCCCCTCAGCCCTACCACCGCCACCCCCCACCCCCAATGCCAAACACAAGCAGAAATAATTTCTTTTCTTCTTGACATTATGATGAAGTGTTCAAGTAAAATGCATCTTCAGTCTTCACTTTCTCCTTATTCTTAGTGTCTGGCTAACTATGGAATGGCTGGTCTGGTGCCTAAACTTGTAGAATTCTACATCCCTCCCTTCTCACATACCTGCCCTCTCCTTTGCTCTCTCTCCCCATCATCAGAGAACAGAGATACAAACACATTTTCTTTACACACAAGATGGTATTTATTCAAGGGGACCATTTAGGTTTTGATCTAATAATGCCCATTTCTTAAGCATTCTTCTGGTAGGGCCTGGTCATCTCTTGTGAAAGAAGAACACTCAGGAACTTGTTTGTTTGTTGGCTTGCTTACTGGAGGTTTTCTACCCTTCCTGTGGTGGAATACAATTACTTGTCTGTCTCTTTTTTTCTCCATGTGGTCTCTCAGCTTAAGGACAGAGTTTACCAAAGCCATTATCGTCTGTACCTAGTTGGGAAACAAGTTAAACACAAAGACATTGGTTTTTAAGGGATAAATTGGGAAATGGGTGGGAAAAAGGGTTTATAATAGAATGACAATGGATTGAATGAGGAAGTGCCTGTGCCAAAAAAGCACAAGGCCAGAATCTTGGGCGAGCAATTATTGGGGAAGAGGAAGCATATGAGTAGGGGAGTCTTACCTCAGTCCTTTCTTTTTCAGTGAGTTGGGGAAAGGACTTCTCATTCACTTCAGTACTTGTAGTGTCTCTTCCCATCCTTGTGGTTGGAATCTGATTCGATATCTAAACTAGTCTACCGCACTTTCTTTGTAACTTTGGCTTTGTTCAAGGCTATTTCAAGGCTCCTGGCCTATATATATATATATATATATATATATATATATATATATATATTTATATATTTATATATATACTCTCTAGGACAATGAGGAGCCTTCAGCTCTGATTGGCCAACAGTCTGTGGTTGCCATGGTGTGGCTTGACATCACAAAGCCTCAGCTTGACCATCCAGGAGGGGGAGGTGGGAGAGGATGCAGAAGACTCAGATGCTCTGGTTAGAGGAAGGGCAGCTTCCTCAATACTTACTAAAGTTTTTTTCCAACTGACCTCCCTTTCCCTCATTTCTTCTAGTTCAATTATTGACCAGCATATGGCAGGGAGGTGGTGTTTCCTCTAAGACATTTCCCATACACCCCATCCCTTCAGTGGTCCATTCTACTATCCCCCAGATATTCCCATTACCTAGTATGCCCCATGTAATATTTGGGACATATACACTGAGTGTCCAGATTATTATGATCTCTGAATGCATAATAATCTGGCTGCTCCGTGTATATCCTACATAATAAAAGGCTAATATGCAAATTGTTCCCTCGACTAGAAGTTCGACCAGCAGGCAGGCTGGCCAACTGCCCAGGTCTCCTCCCCCTGGCCAGGCTAGCTGGAACCCACCCATGCACAAATTCATGCACCAGGCATATTAGCCTTTTATTTATAGGATATACACTGAGTGGCCAGATTATTGTTTGTTCATAGATCATAATAATTTGACAACTTGGTGTGTGTGTGTATAAACTTTTGACTTTATTAAATAGCTATTAGTTATTGGCTTTCTATTTTATTGTTTGCTGCTTTTGTATTTATTTTTCCTTCCTTCCATTACTTTGGTTTTAACTTGTTCTTCTTTCTCTAGCTACCTAAGGTATAAATTTAGATCACCGATTTTTAAACTTTTCTCCTTTTGTAAATATTTAGCTCTACAAATTTCTCTCTAAGCAATGTTTTAGCTGTATCTCACAAATTTTGATTTATTGAGCTTTGTTTTCCATTCAGTTCAAATTATTTTTTTCTATTTCCCTTGTGATTTCTGCTTTTACTCATGGATTATTTAGCAGTATGTTGTTTAGTTTTCAAACATTTAGGGCTTTTTAGAAAACCTATCTTTTGGGTCTAGTTGTTTTATCTGTTACTTAAAAGGAGGTATAAATATCTATAACTGTGATCATATATTTGTAATTTCTTCTTTAGTTCTGGCAGTTTTTCTTAATTTCATTTGAAGCTCTGTTATTAAAACTATATACATTTATTGTTGGTTTGTCAACCTAATGGTTTGCCTTTTGTCACTATGAAATGTTCCTGTTTGTTTCTGGAAATATTCACTGACTTTATTAACTAACATTAATATAGCCAGGCCAGTTTTTTAATGCTGAGTATTTGCATGGTATGTGCTTTTCTATCTTTTTACATTTTATTACATATATAAAGATTAAAATCCATCTTTTCTATACAGTATATAACTAGATCTTTTCTTTTTTAATCAATCTGACATGTTCTGCCTTTTAATTTGTCCTTTCATATTTGGTATAATTATTGGCTTTATTAAGATTAGGTCTACTACCCAACTATTTGTTTTCTATCTATCCCCTCTCTTTCAGATACTTCTTGTGACTTTGTTGCCTTCTTTTGAGACTAACAGAGTAGTCGCTAATAACTACAAATATTCTTTCATCTCAAATATTTTCAGGATTCAAATTCAGTATTTTATGTGTACCTTGGCATTTGAGATAGCACACAAATTAAAATTGTGTTTATCATATATAAATAGCATAAATTTCAACATTAAAGGGCAATAATAGCAATAAAGTAATCACTATTCAGATTTTAGCCATATCTAAGTTCTCTATATTCCAGTAAGAAGTGATGTCTTCTCTTTGATCTAGAAGATTGGTTGGTTGGAAACATTTCCAGTCTCCTTGATTTGTATATCATATACTTTCATTCAATGCTTTTTTCTTGTAAAATCAGAGTAATCACCTTTGAAATTATATCTCAATTTTTATTCTTATATACTTACATTTCCTCATATTCTTTCTGCATGTAATTTAAATATTCAAAAATCATGCAAGATTTGCATTTAAGTCTGCCCTCTACCCTCGTAACAATTATATGCTAAGCTAATTGTATTACATTTTGTTAAATGAAAATATGTTTCTAAAAAGTCTTTAGAAACATCTAGAGTCTCTAAAGTGCCTTTTCTAGAAATAAAAGAATTCTCACTGTCCAATCTATTTTGACTAAAGATTCATGCCCACGCTCCACAACATTTAGAAAAAGTTGTGTGTTGTTTTTGCTTTTTGGGGGGGCGGAAGGGAAGGTATTTTTATTGAATTTATTGGGGTGACATTCAATAGCTTGAAATAAACAGTGGAGTGATTTAAGAAAAAGCCCATTATTTTATTAATAATAGCAGATAACTTTTCACAAGCTGTGTTGGAATATCATCTGCATGAGATTAATTATTATAGCTCTATGTGCAAAATTAAAACATTAAACATTTAACTTCTGAAGTAAAATTTTTTTTCTTCACAGAAAGTCACATGATGCCATATACTTGGATGGGCATAATGGTTGCTTTAATATTTTTCCGTTTATTTTCCCTTTATACTCATGACTTAAGGAAGGATTAGCATTCAGTAGCCAAGGTTTAAGAATGTACTATTGATCCACCTAGGCAGACTTGGTTTTGAAATTTAATTTGGTCAGCCACTGCTTTAACTGGACAAAGAGAGAGGAAGGTGATAGCATGACTGGTGCTTGTTGTTGTTGGAAACGTGACCCTCCGCTCTTGAATGGTTCCCAGTTTGTCTGCAGGAGCAAGCCCCTATGACATAGGAGAGCAGTCAGAGAGGACAGTGAGTGAACATGGATGACAGAAGTGTCTGTGCCACTCATTCATTAGGGACTCACAAAGGGGCATAGAAATTCTGGGCTTTTGTGGGGATTGTGAGCTTCATATCAAATGTCTGTCGGGTAATTTAATTACATGGGCATGGTAGGAATGACACAGTGGTTACATTAATAAACCGAAGCATTAAAGAATAATAGCCCAGTTATTGCTGAATTATGGGAAACACGTTGCCTATTCATTCCTGGTGATATTAGAAGGGAGAAGGAGGGGGCTTCGTACTTTGCACTCGCCATGCATAAAGAAACAGTTTCTTGCCTCTCTAGACCTGTGGGAAACCTGGTACAGTGGAAGGTCCAAAGTCGCACCCAACAGCGTAAGTCTTGCTTTGTTTAAGATGCTTAAAATATCATAAGCTAAGTCTGTTTTTATGGCGCTAAATAAAATTGACCTGAGCCAGACGTGCTGCACAAACATCTCCAAATAGCCTTTCCAACAAAGCTCAGTCCTGATCATCCCCATTCATTGTCCTGGACCTCTTGTTAATAGAAACCATGTATACAATCAAAGGCTACAACAGAAGCTGAAGTATTTTTTCTATTTTACCCATCCCTTCTGGCAGACTGGAAGAAAATGCCCTTTTCCCTCCTTAGGAGAAATGAAAAAGGAACACACTTTTTATTTCATACCTCTTTTCTTTTTTAAAATATATATTTTATTGATATTTTACAGAGATGAAGGGAGAGAGATAGAGAGCTAGAAATATCGATGAGAGAGAAGCATCGACCAGCTGCCTCTTGCACACCCCCCACCGGGGATGTGCCCGCAACCAATGTACATGCCCTTGACCGGAATCGAACCCAGGACCTTTCAGTCCACAGACCGATGCTCTACCACTGAGCCAAACCAGTTTCGGCTCATATCTCTTTTCAAGCAACATTTGTTGAACTATGCCAACATTGTCCAAAGAACTATGATGTGGAAGAGGGGGAAGAGATGAAGAAGATGCAATTTGTTCTTGAATTCAGGTTTGAATAGAAGAATTCACAGCTCAGCAACTGGCCACCTACTTCCACTTAACCCATGGAAACTTCTCTGCATAAACTCTCATACTCATCATCTTGTGATCTGGGTTAAAAAAATATGTTGATGACTTTTAAAGATCTCTTCCAATTCTAAAATTATCTGAGGCTATAAATTCTAGAAGATGTATTTCAAGGAGAAAATAGACATTTCACTAGCTCAAAAACCAATTATAAGATAGAGAGAGAATGGTCCAAGCAAGTACTCTCAATAATACAAGTTATATTTTATGTTTTGAGGTTTTAGGAAAATCTTTGGGAATTCAAATTTGAACAAGTTCAATAATAGACTTTGAGTGAACTGATGGCTTATTTTCTTTAACTAAATGGGAGTGGTCTGATTTTATGGACCAAATACAAAGCTGAACAGTCCCTGGTATCACATTAGCAAGCAAGCCATTTCCTGGAGGACATAGACACTGTTTACTCTCACAGAAGTCACTTCTGCAAAGATTCCTTAGGTCAGTGGTTCTTCAGTTGAGCATGCAACAGGATCACGTGGAAGACTGGACAAAACACAGATTCCTGGAACCTGGCCTCCAAGTTCTGATTGTGCAGGACTGACATGAAGCCTGCAACCTGCATCTGTCTCCATCTAGCCCTCATTAATGCGATGCTGCTGGCGGAGGTTGGGGGTGGGGAGGAGAGGGAGAACCACACTGCGAGAACCAGTGCTTTAGACAGAATGACACTGCTTTCGAGTCTTAAAAGAAGTTGCAAAATCCCCTCTACTTTAGCAGAATGAAGACATTTTTTTCACTTCATTTGGATCTATGTGTGGCTCTGATGAGCTGGTCCTTCATAACTCAAAAGGCAGAGTTTAAAAATAATGCTGATGAGCCCTGACCGGTTTGACTTAGTGGATAGAGTGTTGGCCTGTGGACTGAAGGTTCCGAGGTTCAATTCTCAGTCAAGGCACATACCCGGGTTGCGGGCTTGATCCCCAGTCGGGGGTGTGCAGGAGGCAGCCTATTGATGATTCTATCTCTCCCCCTCTCCCTTCCTCTATGAAATCAATGAAAATATGTTTAAAAAATAATAATAATGAAGAAAGAGAAAGTGTGAATCTTCATTCTGCCACATAAGAGATTTTACAGCTAGAGAGCTGAATGCAGAGTTAGTTCTTTGCTTCATGTCTTCAGATCCTTGCATGGGCAGCAGGAAAGCAGGCTTACAGCACTTGCCACTGGTGTCCCTTCCCAGTCCCACGTTGTCATGTGCTTTGGGCACAGAAGGGGAATCCAAGCATTGCTCGCTGGTTCCCGTGCAGCCACAAGCAGAAAGGGCTTAGCCAGCAGCCCTTGGCTCTCTGGCCCACACTAACCACACTTTGGCCACCAAAAATGTGGGTCAGCAAGTTGCCAGAATGCGAAGTGTGGTGGTTGTGGAGACCAAAACACTCCAGTTGGAACATATGATGCCGCCACTTCTCATAATGGGAAATGAGGGCAAAGGTAAACTCTGCTGTCCTTGGACTAGGTTCTGCTATGCCACCGCTTTCTAAAGCCAACTGCTGCTTACATAGTTTTATTTTTCTCTCATAAATTCTGCCAGATGGTGGTTTCAATCGACCAGGCTTGGTTGACTTTTACTCAAATGTATCTTTATTATTTTGTTCTTTTCTCAGAGAAACACTCCACCTAACTTTACATTACAGACTGATATCTAAATGTCCAATCTCCCATCTGAGCCTGAGTCATCACCCCCATAGTGTTAGAAATGGCTCCTTCTTCGTTTTGATTTTGTCACAAAGTACGAGGAAATTATTTTCTTTAAATGTTTACTACGTTTCCCTTGTGAGGAATTAAGTTATTAGCTTCCTAAAATAATAAAATAGCCCTATCTGGTTTGGTTCAGTGGATAGAGCCCTGGCCTGTGGACTGAATGGTCCCAGGTTTGATTCCAATCAAGGGCACATGCCGGGGTTGCAGGCTCAGTCCCCAGTAGGGGGTGTGCAAGAGGCAGCCGATCAATGATTCTCATCATTGATGTTTCTCTCCTTCTCCCTTTCTAACAACAAAATAATAAGATGTATCTATTGATCATCTTATATGGAACAAGATAAAATTATCAATTTGTAAGAAATGACAAATTCTCCTTAGTTAATATCCAGAGAGTATCTGCATGCTGGTTCTGGTTTAAATACCTAGTGGAAAATCAGCTTTAGACATGGCAAGTCTAAAAGAAAAATCTCAGAATATATCATTTATCATATATCTTGCTTGCATAGCTTTGTCTGCAATCAGTGGCTTAAAAACATGGTAATTTTTTATTTATTTTATTTTTTAATATATTTTATTGATTTTCCACAGAGAGGAAGGGAGAAGGATAGAGAGTTAGAAACATCGATGACAGAGAATCATCAATCAGCTGCCTCTTGCACACCACCTACTGGGGATGTACCCGCAACCAAGGCACATGCCCTTGGTGGGAATCGAACCTGGGACCTTTCAGTCCGCAGGCATTCTATCCACTGAGCCAAACGGGTTTCGGCAACACGGTGAATTTTTAAAAGCTTCTATCTAGTTCCATTAAGAATTAAGAAGGCTCAATTCTAGAAACACAGAACATATTAAGAGTAACTATGAGGCAGTGCAGGGAAGATATTTGCATGCTCTGCAAAGTACATTGACCGTATGTCCACTAATGTACCAAGATTTTAAAAATTCACTATTAAGCCGAAACCGGTTTGGCTCAGTGGTAGAATGTTGGTCTGCGGACTGAAGGGTCCCGGGTTCGATTCCGGTCAAGGGCATGTACATTGGTTGCGGGCACCCCCTGGTAGGGGGTGTGCAGGAGGCACCTGGTCAATGTTTCTCTCTCATCGACGTTTCTGGCTCTCTATCTCTCTCCCTTCCTCTCTATAAAAAATATCAATAAAATATATTTTTAATTCACTATTATATTAATATTGAATATTTAACACGACCACTATAAAATATTTTTAATGGTTACATACAGCTTTATCCGTATTGAGCAGAATACATTCCTAATTTTTATATCAGGTCTTTGAGAATACTATTGTATTCCCTTTGCTTTCCTCAAAACCAAATCTCTCTTAGAGTGTTTGCTGGGAAGGCACCTGTGGCAGTTGAGAGAGATGCAATCTGGACCTTTGTGTACAAGGAATGATAGCTTTGGTGCCTGACTTTGTTCACTGAGTTTCTTTAGGGCACTGAAGCAGACACAGATTTCTAGATAAGGGCTTGGCAACCTCAGTGTCATACCGGTAGTGACATCCTCCCCAGGAAGAGCAAGAGTCCTGTTGTGTGTGTGTGTGTGTGTGTGTGTGTGTGTGTGTGTAGTAAGATTTGTTGATTGAGTCAACCTGCGGGACTCAGGGACGTGAGCCCTGAATCACTTACACAATGCCACAGATTTTGAGCTCGAAGCCATTGTCTCATAACCACCAGACTCTAACCTCAGGGAGCAGCCCACTCAGAAAATGAAAGCCCCACGCTGGTTTCATCGGACATCTCCACATCTCCACGGAAGCTTGCTGAGAGGCAGGCACATTGAACCCATTCCCAGGTTTCTACAAAGCAAAACTATTTTCTCTATGAAGACCACACTTTATGAGTAAAAGCATATTGGAATCTTTTGATTAAAACTCCAAAGTCAATGAAGGTGACTAACAAAAAGAGTAAAACCACAAAGTGGACCAGATGGCAAAAAGGAAAAGCTCCTCCCTTTTGTTCTTTGTTTTTGTAGTCTTCTACAGAGAACTGGGTACTAAAGAAAGTCAGGTCAAATGACACCCCCTTCAAAAGGCGTTTCAGATTTTCCCAGCTGGAAATGTCCTTGCCATTTTCCTCTGAGCACCCACACTTCATATATTGAAATATTATATTTGACTTCATGTTTTTATTCCTCTTGTACGTGTCTCATCTCCCAGACCCGTGGTCGGCAAACTATGGCTTGCAAGTCACATGCAGCTCTTTGGCCCCTTGAGTGTGGCTCTTTCACAAAGACCACGGCCTGGGCGAGTCTATTTTGAAGAAGTGGCGTTAGAAGAAGTTTAAGTTTAAAAAATTCGGCTCTCAAAAGAAATTTCAATCGTATTGTTGATATTTGGCTCTGTGGACTAATGAGTTTGCCGACCACCGTTCTAGACTGTCAAATCCTTCAACGTGAGCATCACACTTTAGACATTGTGTTTCCAAGGAAGGTCAGCATCTTACTCTCAAAGCTACATACTAATTAAGCACATGCATGGGACAGGCTATACATGTTATAGGGCCCAGTACATATTGAAAATGTGGGTACCTTTGTTTAAAAATTACAAAGAAGTTCAATTTCAGAACTGGGAAATGAAGAAACTACATCTTTAATGAAATACCACTGTTTTCCTGAATTTTCTCAAATAACTTTTTAAAAAAAATCAATCTTCATCCTACTATGTATTTCTAAGAAGCCTAGGCATGCCAATGTGATGCGTGCTTTTTGTGACAAATTTCTTTATGATTTGTAATAGCAGAACCATGGCGGGTGGCTTGGGGCTGGACCCTGTAGCATCCTTCATTCTTGAATGAGGCTTTATTTATGCGAGAGGGGAGCTCTATAAACCTAAAATGGGAGAGCAAAGTCTGCCTTAGAAAAATCCAGCCGCTAGAAATGTGGTCTTGTCCAGATAGTGAGAAAATAATTGTCTCCAGGTTTGATGAAGGGTTTATAGTGCTAACCTTTTAGGATAAAATACAGCTGGTTTCAAATTCCACTGTCAACTCAAAATCAAGCTAATTTCATGTGGTTTGGGGTTTTGCAACTACTTTTTTTTTTTAAGTGTGTCTCATGACTTTTTGTTCCAGAAACACCCACCAAAAATGTTCTACTTGACTTCAGCCCCGATAAACTTACTGGGCTGCATTTCTGATTGCCTCCGGCAGAGGGCACCATTATACCTCCGTCCATTCTTGAGGTCCAGTTACTTCAACCAAACCCTCAAAGTTCTTTAGATCCTCAACCTGGACACGGGCTCTCTGATAAAGGGGGAATGAAGCTAACGAGGAAGAGACAGTTTTGCTTTCCCGAGGCAGCGGCTTCTGCTAGCAGAAGCTCTCAGTGTCAGAGGTTGCTATGCAGGCTCTCCTTGGAAAACTTCAATCTAACACATCATTTTTGTTTATGTCCATCTTCTGAGCTAGATTTCCAATCACCTGAGAAATACCTTCTGCATAAATAAATAAAGATATATACATAAATAATGCAAATGAGCTTGATATGATAAATGTCAGTTTTCCTCTTAAGGGCTGATATTCATGAACTCTACAGCTTAAAGGAAAGGCGGCTTCTCAGCCACGATATTCTTGCAGTTTTCACAGATGGTTTGGTAAAGAACAACGGACTTGATTTTTATTTGTCTTCAGTTTTTGTTTTTCCCGTTGGAATGGTCATTTAAATAGTCCTTGTGGAGTGTGTCAAGGTTACCATCTAACAAATAATAAACACGTGGTCAGCATTGCTAACTATCCATATCATGTACTAGCAACATATACTTAAAGGGATTGAGACTATGGATTCACATTTGTTTCTATAATTTCCTATGCATTTATAATAACAACGTGTATTTAAGTGGGGTAAGCCAACGGGACAGGTCCTTTTACCTGGCAAGAGAGAATATTAGAACTAGAAGGAGCTTTTGAGACATTTACATTCCCTGTCTCCCAACCTTGGACAAGAAGCATCATCCATGATGTGATTTTTATGTAGCAATATGCTTACTTTTAAAATTATACTCCACATAGGAGAACATGAAAATGTTTTTTCTAGCCGTACATTTACTCAGATGTATGTGCATATAGCCAAATAACTGTGTGTAACCATGTGAAAACATTTCTACACATAATCTGAAAATAGCAAACCTGTGCACTATGGAACAAAGTATTCTGTTTTAAAAAGTGAAAACTATTGGTTTGGCCTTAATTTTCAGAAAGATAGGTTTATAGATGTAATCCCTGTTACCCAAGAAAATAATGGAGCCGAAACCGGTTTGGCTCAGTGGATAGAGCGTCAGCCTGAGGACTAGAAGGGTCCCCAGTTAGATTCCGGTCAAGGGCATGGACCTTGGTTGCGGGCACATCCCCGGTGGGGGGTGTGCAGGAGGCAGCTGGTCGATGATTCTCTCTCATCAATGCTTCTAACTCTCTATCCCTCTCCCTTCCTCTCTGTGGAAAATCAATAAAATATATTTTTTAAAAAGAAAATAATTGATGTTTTGGCTAGCATCATTTGTTAAGAAAGTTTTTGGCCCTTAATCCTTCTATTACAAGCTGAACTTTGGATGAAGGGAAATTTGATCTTGTGTTTTAGGCACAGAATGACCATGGAAAATATTTGTTGATTGATTGATGTTGCTGCAACATTAGCAAAGAATGTTATATCTTTGGATCTGATAAGCCAGAAACTGACAAAATTGTACTTTATATGAATTTATCTCTGAGTTTGAAACATACAAATCTTTTACATCTGTTATTACTCAGCCCTGTAATTGGGTTAATTACTCTTTCACACCGTGGAAAGCTGTCCTGGAGTTCTGATTACTGAGAAGTCTATCTGTTCACATGTACACATATGTGTGGAAAATATCCTATTGACCACACACAAAAAAAACCCTCTTAACATCGAACTTCATTTCTGGGAAAAGCTCAACTTTCTAATTCATGTTATTCAAATTATTTTTTTTAAATGCAATATATATAGTAATCAAAAGAGAGTTCTATGTCTTGATGAGAATGAACTTAGAACAATAAACACTTTTTATTTTATTGGGGTTTTTTTTCAGAGAGGCAGGGAGAGGGATAGAGAGCTAGAAACATTGATGAGAGAGAAACATCCATCAGCTGCCTCCTGCACACACCCTCACTGGGGATGTGCCCGCAACCAAGGTATATGCCCTTGACTGGAATCGAACCTGCGACCCTTCAGTCCATAGGCTGACGCTCTCTTCACTGAGCCAAACTGGTTAGGGCAATAAACACTTTTTTTGAAATCATCATATTTTACAGATAGAGTTTTATTTTATTTAAACAAAGCCCAGCATTCTACATGTTATCACTAATTACTTTTTTTTCCCTTTCGTCTGATGATATCGTTCCCTTATGTTAGCATCTTGGCAGGCTCCTGGGATATGAAATCTTTTCAAGCTCTACCAGACATGGCTTCATTTTTGTTCTCTTTTCATTATGTTTGGAATATTACAAACAAGGCTATTGGCATGTTACATGTGACTTATTTTTATCCATGGCTATCTGGAAGCATAGCAACACTTAAGTAAGCAATAGCACTAATACAATTGAAATACAAATCATGTTAAAATGTTCCAGATTTTATTAACAAAAATAGATTGCTCGACAATTTTAAAGGGGCCGTGCTAGTTCTACACAAGATCAGAAACTCTCAAAGATGAACTGGTGGTATTTCTTTCAAAATCGGAATTCCTGGTTTGGGCATGAAGGCCCTGTGAGCTGTATAGATTTCTGGGTTCAACAGCCACATCATTAGGGCTCCTCTGGCATTGAAGGCCTGTCATGCCCTCTCCCACTCAACTTGAACTTGGGCTTAACTTTAAGCTGTGCTCCCGGAAGGCATGCTTCTTCCCAAGTTTGAACTGCTCAAGTGCTGATGAAAGTTTCTGGTTGTTTGCGTGCCCAAGCACTGGCATAAAAAAGAGACTTCTCCCTCAGCCTTTAATTGCATTTTCATTTTCTTTTAAGAATAATCCATCTTGCTATGGAGAATGTAAGAGGAAATTCTGCCAGAGCGTAAAATTCCAAGTGTTCTAAGTACAGTGGTGCCCTCAGGAAGAAAAGATGATTAAACCAGGACACTGCTAAAATAGTAACTGCAAACAGGGCGTTCTCTTTCCTCTGAGTTCCGGTTCTCATTGTCATAGGGCATGAACATGCCAACATGAATGATGACATTTTTTTCACAGCTTGAAATTGAGATGAATACAGAGATGACAGGAAGAATTAACTATTGCCCTTTTCTCATGAAAAGACTGAACATGCCCAGGAAGCTTCATTAAAAGAAGGTATCCTATTACCCCTGGCCTAAAACTTACTTAACGACAACATTTACTTTCTAAAGATCTTTTGACTTTCTCTGCGAGTGGGCTTTCAGTCAACATATATCCATGAGATCACAGGCTGCACTGGAAATGAGATTTTAAGTGAAAATCCCAACCCAGATTTTATATTTTAAATTTATGCTGTTGAGGATAAGGTAATATCTTGATTTGTTCTTGAGTAACACAAACCTAGAACTTCCTTAAGAAATTCCCTCTGTTTCTATTTCACCACCATTTTTTAGCTAAAGCAATTGTTTTGAGCTTGGGCATATTATCACCTGGAAGACTCGGTAAAGCCAGTGAGCCTAGTGCCAGAGTTTCTTACTCATTTAGATATGGGGTGGGGTCCCAGATGTTCATGTCTAAGTTACTATTGTAGCACTGTCCTGGTTTAATCATCTAAGTTCCCAGGAGCTGTTGATGCTGCTGGTCCAAAGACCACACTTTGAGGGCCACTGAGCTAGTCCCACCATATAAGGGGCTCTTGCTCTTTCAAGGCCTTGCAGAATCCTCTGGCTGATCTGAAGGAATTCCTTTCAGTAGGAATCATCCGTAAGCCCTCATCTGATCATTAGAATGAGTTTAAGAAGGAGAGTGGCCAAACCTTTCATAACTTTCTAAGCCTAAAGATATATCCAGTGGTTCCTTCAAGAGAAAAGGCACATTTCTCATTGATCCTCTTTGTAGTTTTCTTCCTCAACTATTATCCTTTAGAAGAACTTAATGTTACTGAGGTACTGGCTCTTATATAAGTTCCCTGATATGAAACTGAAGACTGCTCTGGCCAGAGTAGCTCAGTTGGTTAGGTGTCGTTCTGTGCACTGAAGGGTTACCAGTTTAATTACTGATCAGGGCACATGCCCAGTTTGCAGGTTGTATCCCCAGTCAGATTGTATGCAGGAGGTAACCAATCATTGTTTCTCTCCCTCTCCTCCTTTCCTCTCTCTAACATGAATAAAACATATTTTAAAGAAGAAAATGAAGACTTCTAACTTTAACCTAGACAAAGAGTTGAATCTTGTTATCATCCCATGTTGTTACAGCTGATAATGCTTGAGATGATTATTCAAATGTCAAGTTAGAATCTGACGAACTACATTTGAAGTAAATTAAATCAGGGTTTCTCAGCTTTGGCACCATTGACATTTAGGACCAGTCATTCCTTGGTGAGGAAAGCTGTCCTGGGATTGCAGGATGTTTAACAGCATCCCTGTCTCACTCACTAGATGCTTAGAACTTCACCCTGGTTTTGAGAAAATGTCCCAAACATTGTCTAATGCCCCATGGCAGGACAAAGTCGCCCCTGATTGAGAACCACTAATTTAAATCATTCACAAAGTCATTGGAATGTAGAAAAGAATTATAAAAAACATTCATAAGAACCTACTACCATAACTCATGTGACTTCACTTTCAACATTTGGCCATCACAAACCTTCATACACTGCCTACTGCACCTTGACCCTTTGCCTCCTCTACTCGATGATCCTAACATCTGCGCCTTCTCTTTCTGTCCAAGAGGGGATATACTTGAAAAGATAAATAAACACAATCAAATACAGTGTAATTTTACTTTGGACCACTTAAAAGAGATATGGCCAGAATTCCTAAACTCCTAATATTATATATGGGATCAATATGACTGGGAGTGTTTTAATCATGTTTCATGTTATGTACACCTTGCTGTGTTCTATTAATTTATAATTATTGGAGTGGAATGTTTGACTTTAGTAGTCACTGTAAAAGCCCAAACATTGCAGGGCTTAAAAGAAGTCCGTGAACAATTTGAAGCTTGTCCAACTATTCTGGGGCGAGGGTAAACTCTGTACTTCCTCTCACTAATTTCCAAGCTATTTGGGGGTTTCTTCTTCTTCTTCTTCTTCTTCTTCTTCTTCTTCTTCTTCTTCTTCTTCTTCTTCTTTTTGACAACACAGAAAACTCTCATTAATGAGCTGTCACTTTCTTTGACCAAAAGACTGTTCTTCATCCTGGCTTCTTAGAGCATCATGACAATATCTCAATATAATAGAGAGTTTGATGTAAGAAAGGAAGGGTAAGGAAAGGTTCCTCTGAATAACCCATGCACTTATGTCTCTCCACTGCTTTTGACCTGGGGCTGGAGGTGGGGATATGGGTAGGAGGTACCATGGTATCATCATTGAGGAAGAGAAAAGAAGAGCTACTTAATGAATTCAGCAGTCAGCCTGAAGATGGGACATGGCTGGTTTCTGTCTCTCACAGTTATGGTGACAATACTTTCAGAGCAAAATCAAGGAGCATGGTATGATACAAGAAATTGTGTTACTTCCAGATGTGAACAGCCTCTGGGAAAAAGAGATTAGAAGTTGACATGTTGGAATTTTTTATGATATTTATGTGGATTATGTAAGAGGACAAAAGAAGTGAATATACAAAACCATTATTCTCCCATATATAGTGGCTAATGTGGTTGGAGACTTTGTGTCCAATGCCTGAATGTGGTGGGTGATCCATCAATGTTTATCAGAGGGAGGAAGGAGAAAAGGAAGGACTTTGGGAAATATGGCCTGATCTCCTCCAAAGTAAGGAATGGCCTGGCTTGAAATTCTTAAAACAAACTAATAACTTTCATATGGTTGGTGAGGTTGAAATAAATACAAGTTTTAAGAAAAGTACATTATTTGTATTAAAACCTACACACAAAAAGTATATCTTACTAAAGGCCCAGTACACGAATTCATGCACCAGTGGGGTCCCTTGGCCTGGCCTGTGGGATTGGGCCGAAACCAGCTCTCCAACATCCTCCGAGGGGTCTCGAATTGTGAGAGGGTGCAGGCCAGGCTGAGGGACCCTACCGGTGCATGATAGGGGCTAGGGAGGGACACGGGAGGTTGGCCAGCTGGAGAGGGACCGAAGGAGGGCTCCAGGTCATGTTCAACCCATCTTGCTCAGTCCCAGTCCATGAGGCCGCAGCAGTAAGCTATCCTACTGGTTGGAGCATCTGCCCCCTGGTGGTCAATGCACATCATAGAAAATGGTTGAGCGGCTTTAGCATATCATTAGCATATTACACTTTGATTGGTTGAATGGTTGACCGGTGGACCAGACACTTAGCATATTAGCCTTTTATTATATAGGATTGCCAATCAACCCTACTTCTAGGAATTTATCCTAAGGAAGTAAGTGAACAAATCTGCTAACATGAGCATAAAGTAATTCAATGTGTACACTCCTCATTGAATTATCCCAATCACTAGCTGCTTAATATAGTAACAGCCTTTTTTCAAGTGTTATTTTATTCTAAGGGACTCATGAATTTGTTAGATGTATTATTTCACTATACCCAGGTTTTGGTTGCAAAGACATAATTGTTGCCCATTACTTATTAATTTATATAACTTACTAATTGCATGATTATGTAATTTACATGACTTATTAATACAATATATAATGTTATCATTCTAGAAAGATGGAAAAGTTGGCTGCTTCCTGTTTTAGTATAACTTCTGGGCAAAATAAAGCCAATGGACACATAAAATTGGCCAGGCATTTCTATCAGGACACAAATAATGGATTTCTCCATTCTTTTAAAGAACCAAGCAGAAAATACTAGCTCCAATAACTAGCTAAACCCTTTACTTGCATACAGTTTTGGCTGCCTCCTGACCACCCCATCAATGAACCCTGCCTGAATTTCCTGCTGTAGGAATTCTGTCATTGCCAGCAATGAGCTCCCACACCTGTAATAACAATTGACCACGAATGTTGGATCACCAGGTAGCCTCTTTCCCCGGAGAACTCAAGGCACATAATCTTCCCTAATGGTTAGACCCATAAATTCAGGGCAGTTAAATTGAGCTGTCTCATTTAGAAGTGAATAATCACTTTTTAAAAAGGAAGAATCTGCTGTCTTCCTCTCTCCCCACATCCCACATACTGCCTCCTCCAACCTTCTCCAGACTTTCTGACTTTTTCACTTCCTTTCCTGAAGTTTGTCTTTTGAATCAAAATTGTCATTGTGGTTAAGGATGAGGATACTAAATTAGAACAAAATAAGAAAGTTTCACAAGAGGATTGCAGCTTCCAAAGCATCAGACCATCCAAATAGCTATAAGATTCAGAAGGGAGGACCCAATGATCCTTAATAAACAGCATGCGAATTCTGTGCCATGTAAGTGAATCCACTTGTATAAATTTGGACTCAAGTTTAAATTTCAGTGGGTGACAACTATGATGGCGGTCAGAATTTGCTAAGTGCCTCTGGCTGCCATCACTCAAATAATTTTCCTCCACTGTCAGAAACTTGTCAAGCCACCAAATTCTTTCTTAGATAAATGAGCCAAAAAGGGCAAAATTTGCCTAACCTGCCAGAAGCCTGCTGCTCTGTCTCTCCCAGATATTAAAAGACTGAGAACTCTACCATATACAGTTCATTGCACACATGATACTTCTAACAGTGGAAAAGGAAAGACATCATGAACCAACAACTTTATTTTCTTTAGTGAAGACAATGACTGATCTACCTTTCTGGCTATTTCTATTACAAATTGGCACAATCAGTGACTGAATTGTTGGACAACGGCAGCTTTTAGATTAAAAACTTCTTATTTGTATATATATTTTTTAATTTATTGGGGTGACATTGGTTAATAAAATTATAAAGGTTTCAGGGGTACGACTCTATAATACACCATCTGTATATTGTATTGTGTGTTCACCACCAAAAGTGAAGTCTCCCTTCCATCACCATTTATTCCCCCTTTACCCTCTTCTACCTCCTCTCACCACCCCTTTCCCTCTGGTAACCACAATACTGTTGTCTGTGTCTATGAGGTTGTATTGTGTGTGTGTGTGTGTGTGTGTGTGTGTGTTTTGCTTAATCTCTTTACCTTTTCCACCCAACCCCTGAACTTCCTTCCCTCTGACAGTTGTCAGTCTGTTTTCTGTATCTATGAATCTGTTTCTGTTTTGTTTATTTGTTTATTCTGTTATATTCCACATGTAAGTGAAATCATATGGTATTTATTTAAAAAAAAAAACGTCTTGAGTACTCACATATAAGAGTTTTGGAGGTCAGAATAGTGGAGGTTTCAAGTTACCTCAAAATAATGCCCTTTGAATTGACTCCATTGTTTCCCATCTGGTTTATTATAGGGTCTCTCTGCAGGATACATCTTACTTCACACAAAGGATATGTTCCTGGAAAGCTAAACCTTAAGATTAACTTTAAGAAATTGCCATTGTGCCAGTCAAAATGGTCAGATATTGTCAGTTTCATAGTGTTCAACCTAAATACCAAAATAATTTTTATTAAACCAAAATGTCTTCCATTGGTTCCAGGGGAAAGTCCCTAGTGGAATGCATTTTATAGTAAATGTCAAGGTAAAGTATGGAATCCCTTTGTAAATTCAATAATGGCAAATGAATTCATCTCTGTGCTTCCATATTCTGTTTACTTAAAGCGGAGCATATCTGTTGCCTGAGAAATAGCTAAGTGGAGAAAAGGAAAGCCAGTGCTGGCCTTCTGTTCAGACTGAGGCTTGTAGGTTCTCACCCCCAAAATACCCCCAGGAATGCTGTGGAGAAGTGAGTCCCTTTAGTTGCACTTTTTTCTTGTTTTTCCCAGAAATTTCTTTTTTCTCTCTAATAGGAGTCAAGTGGCCTAAGGAGAAATCAACTAATGTTCGGTTTAGCCCAGGGACCCTAGACTTTTATTCATTTCCCTTTTTCTTTCTGACCTGTTGATCATCCTCTTCTGATCCAAACTTACATCAGTCTTGGAAGAAACTGATTTAAATCCTGAATTATACAGAATGCATCCTGAATTCTTAAGAATAAGAATTATTTTGTTGCCATCCAGTTACTTCTTTTTTCCCCTAACTGGATAGAAAACAAAACAAAACAAAAATTATTTACACATATCTGAATCATCAGCCCACATTTCACTCCCCTAAAATAAAATTGATTTCAGGGAATATGCATTTTAAGTAACTACTAAATGTTAAAATTAATATCTTGGCATAGAATGCCCGGACATTTGTTTTTATCAATTTGTTTGAGTGAATACAAGAAAAATATAACCTAAGATATTCATCTGTATCAGTAAAATGACCAGATAATTTCTACTGACCATTTTCCAGTTAGCTGATTTATGATTATATCTCTTTATTCAATAGTAAGTTCTTGGCATTGAAAGATTCATTCACATAGCTCTAGCAACACGGTGCATTTATTTAAACCACACTTGACTAGTGGTATATAAATAATCTCCACAAACCATATTCATTTCCCAAAGGGAATATTAAATGCTAAATAACTTCACAAATTGGAAGCAGTCCTGTCTCTGTGTTCATTTTTGATATAATAAAAAATGATGACATTGTAGCTAGCTTATTTTTAATAATTCACACATTGAGAGCAAAAGAAAATATTACACCATTGCTAGGGGATGTGTATTGCACAGTATAGCACATTCGCCTTTTCTTAATGAATGATAACGGATTGACCAACATCAGAATGTCTGCCAGGAATTAAGAATGTGTCTGTTCATAATGGGGCTATAAATTAGCATAGTGGATTATTCTCCAGATAGCAGATACATACATAGCTTAAAGTCTTTGGGAAGAATATAGCTCACACATCTTTCATTAGTCCTCATAGAATCTTTATAAAGTATAAATATCCTAATGTTGCAAGCTAGAAAATGGGTAATGTATCACTCCTGGGCAATGAAAACAATTTTGACTATTCTGGCAAAGTATGGCTATATGTTCAAACAAAGCTGCTTTCCCTTATGGACATACAGCTGACTCTGTTTCCTGGTCTGCCTTATAGTTAGCCATGGTCATGAAACTTAAGTTCTTATCAATGGAATATCCAAATTCTAGACATGGTCTATGAAAACCTCTATTGCCATCTGTGCACTCTCTCTTCCTTCTATCAGTGGTGAAGATGAGAACTCCAAATACCTAAAGAAAAGCAGAGCCAAAATATTGTCAAAGCTTGAGTCCTGGAGTCACAGTACAGAGAGGAGCATCCTAGAACACCTAAAAAACACCCAGGATCATTCATGTAATACTATCATGTAATTGTTAGATTGCAACAGTTAACCTGTCACAGCTAATACCACCAGTAACTTGAAAATACTATAATAAACCTGGAACTATTGAACCTAGCAACCTTTGATTCTAGCCTCCCCAAATTCAGTGCTTTCCTCATTCACCCAATTGTAGAACTGTAATTAGCCTCAACTATATTATGAGTCACTATGTCTTTATATCCCTTTAATATTTTTGAAAGCATAGTAATTTATGGTACACCCTCTCTTAGGTAAGTTGAAACATATTTCTGTAGAGCAAAGTTGATTGCCTTCCTTTTCCAAACTAGAGTGAGTTCCACCAAAAAACATTTTGATAGAATAATGTGAAATCTTTTTATGAGGTGGTAGTTACATGACAGGCTCTACATTATGGCAGACGATTATGTGTGTGTGTGTGTGTGTGTGTGTGTGTGTGTGTGTGTGTGTGTGTCTTGTTTTAAAGGGAAACTATATCTTACCGAAGAGTCCCAGGATGAGTAGGAGTTTCCTAACTTCTTAAGCACAAGGCTCTTAATATTATTTTCATAAGGGCAATGGTTCTTACTCAGGGTGATTTTCTCCCCAGAAGATATTTGGCAAAATCTGGAGATGTTTTTGATTGTCATAATGTTTGTGTGTGTGTGTGTGTGTGTGTGTGTGTGTGTGTGTGTGTGTAAAAAAGGAACCAATGTTTCCTGGGATTTATCCCGTGTCAGGTACAGAGGTAAGGGTGCACACCATCTCATTTAATTTTCTCAACAATATCTATGGAGTAGTAATTTTTGTTTCCATTTTATGGGAGAGGAAAGTGGATTTTAGAGATGTGAAGTAACCTGCCCAAGCTATTGAGCGGCACAAACAATGTGAGAATTATAAGACCCCAAAGCCCAGGTTCTCTCCATCAAAACACACTGGCACCAAAACTGGTTTGGGTTAGTGGATAGAGTGTCAGCCTGTGGACTGAAAGGCCTCAGGTTCAATTCCAGTCAAGGGCATGTACAACCAAGGGCATCCTTGGTTGGGGGTGTGCAAGAGGCAGCTAATTGATAATTCTCTCTCATCAATGTTTCTAACTCTCTATCCCTCTCTCTTCCTCTCTTTAAAAAATCAATTTAAAATATTTAAAAAAAAAACAAACACTGGCCTGTCTACAAAGCTCCTAAAACTTCACTATGTGCTATAAAATCAAAGGGTACAAAGGTTAGTCCTTTTCGTTTTACAAAGCTCATGTTATGTGGTATTAACAATGTTTGTTGAGCTAGGAGGCAATATCCCCCTTTCCAGAGCTTTCATCTAACATATAATGTAGTCTGGCCAACACATTCAGAAAGTTACAAAATCATTGATCCCATATTGTACCAAGCCTTGAAAATCAAAGTTGTAAATCTATGTATATAAAAGCCTAAGCAACTGGCTGATTGGCCAGTAGCTATGATGCTCACTGACCACCAGGGGGTGGACACTCAATGCAGGCGCTGCTGAGCTGCAGTCATTTGCCAGCAACTGTTCTCAGGTGACATACCTGGAACCAGAGAGGAGGGAGGCCCGATTCCAGGGTGCATCACTGGAGAACCTCTCTCTTGCCATCTGGGACCCCTTGGGGGATGTCTGAGAGCCTGTTTTGGCCTGATCCCCACAGGCAAGGGCGAGGAACCACACCAGTGCATGAATTTGTGTACCAGGCCTCTAGTATTAAATATTTATAGAAAAGAGGAGTACCTAGATTCATCTGTAACTTTGTCCCTGTTCTGCTTTATCTACTAGAGTCTAAAACTCTTATAATCATACACTCTATTCTGTTTCCTTTTTGGTAACACCTGGCCCAATGCTTCTGGCAAAGGTAATATGGCATTCTCAGAGCAAACCTACATACTACCTGGGAGAAAGCAAGTTTACTTGCCTAGATACAATTTTCATAGTCGTATAAATTTTTAAGATAAAAAAAAAGTCACCTCAGATTGCTAAAAAACTCACATTGACTTCATAATAACAAAGGGATTTAATAAAGCCTCCAATTTCCTATTGAAGCTTATCCAACATCCATCCAATGCTTAACAAGATTTAGCAATTTAGATTTAACAATGTTTTGAGAATCAAAACAAAATAAAATAATAAAGGAAATGAGGTTTTGTGATTATAATCTTTCTCTTCTTTCTTTCTTTTTCTTTTTTTTAAGTTTAATAGTTTTCAGTTCATCTCCTTTTTCAGCGATATTGGGACAATAGCCTTTGGGTTCTATTGTAACTTTTATTGATATTCACATGCTGTATCAGTTTGATGGAGCTTTACTGGCTTCACAAAAGCAAATCACAACAACTTTTCAAAGGGTCTGGAGGCTCATAAAGGCTGGGCTACAGGTGATGGTAGTGGTGGGCCACTTTAAATATGGCCACTCCTTTGGATGCCCACCAACAAACAGTGCACTCTGCAGAAAGGCAGTGGTCCCCTGGGCTCTCACTGAGCTGTGTTTTTCTTTAGAAAAAAACGTCATAGAAAAACTTTGACCTGATAATGACATAATAAGTGAAGCTTAGAGCTAAATATGCCTTTCAAAGGTCACAAGTAGAAGAACTAAAGTATAACTAGTTAGGAAAGACTCTGTAACCACTTCAAAAATGAGGTGACTAAATAGGAAGGTTACTGTGCCTACTGGACAAGGTGCTGGGTGGAGAAAGAGGTTGGGCTGAGTGTTTCACTAGGCTCTGGTGTAAAAGCATTCATTTATATATCCTCTTCCTGTGAAACTGACACCATATGGTTTTGATGCAACAGGCAAGAACTAGTCTATCAAGAAAAGTTCTAACAGCTTTCCAAAGTATGTATATTTAAGAGATGTTTTGGCAATAGATTCTCTTTAGTGATTCATATTAGGATAAATCTCATTCCTGTTTGTCAGAACTTGGAGATGAAATAAAACTGGCATTTACTCTTTGTGTATTGATTTTTTTAAAGGAACTATTTTTGAACACCCCAGAGGAAAAGAAGAAATTATGAACAAAACTTGTCTTATTTTAAGCTGTCCTCTTCTCCTCTCCTCTTTTCTCATCCCTGCTACCTTCTCCCTCTCCTTTGCTCCCTCAAAGGTGAGAATGGTTGGGGGTCTTTGGTTTAGGATATAATAGAGGAATTTCCAGTAATTCCAGTAATTCCTTTGGTTTAGGATATAATAGAGGAATTTCCAGTAATTGCTATTAATCAGCTTTCTCAAAGTGAGTTTTTCCAGATGTCCACACACAGCAGGTACCACGGCCACATAAATTGAGGAAACGTTTGAACAAGGTTATATAGGTGTCTCTTTATAGGACCTCTAAGAGGTTTTGTGATGGCACTTTCTTGGTCTTATGACATTCTTAATGGAAAGCATCTCACAAAAGCATGCTTTAGAAGCATTTAGAAGTTGGAGGGCAACTATTTCTACTCTTTAAATAACTCTTCACTTCTACTCAGTCCAGATACTGAGGGTGCCTGATCACTGTGCCCAAAATAGAGACATATAACTAAATAAGCACGTCATTTTTTTCAATGGAGATAACTCCTAAAATATATAATTACATATATAGAGGAGTATTTATTTTAGCTGGATTAAGTATATCACATTTCTAACTCAGAAAAAGGAAAATCCATATTTGATGGTATGCATGCATATATATCATTTAATATTATGGCAAGCATTAACAATTATTTTACACTATTAGGTTCTCTGCAAACTTAACATCTGACAGCACCACTGTTGCCTTTAGTGAACTTCTTTGTATGACATTTAAATTAACACTTGAAACTGGTAAAAGCCAGAAAGGAAAATACAATTAACAAGTTGGGTGTGAAATAGCGTAACATCTTTGGGAAAAAAATAATAGAGAGGTACAGACCCAGGCATTAGAGTTCTCATTGAATTATTCATTTATTCAATAGGTATTGATGAGTTTTTGTATGCCAGGTCTAACTACCAGGGGTAGAGTCCTCAACAAAGAGAGAGAGAGAAAAAAAAAAAACACTATTGTTCTTGTGGAATTTGTATCTTGAGGAAAAAGTAAACTGCCCAATAGAATTTTTATAACTATCAATGAACTTTCCTGATAGCTAAATGAATGTTGAAAGCAATTTTTATGGTACAAACCTGAGTTTGCCTTTAAAAAAGAAAAACTAGCTGAAACCGGTTTGGCTCAGTGGATAGAGCGTCGGCCTGCGGACTGAAAGGTCCCAGGTTCGATTCCGGTCAAGGGCATGTACATTGATTGCGGGCACATCCCCAGTAGGGGGTGTGCAAGGGGCAGCTGGTCGATGTTTCTAACTCTGTTCCTCTACCTTCCTCTCTGTGAAAAATCAATAAAATATATATTTTTTTAAATAATAAAAATAATAAAAAAGAAAAACTACAGTGGTATTTATTCAGCTTAGTCATGGATTCTGAAAATGGTGTGTACTTATGAGCAAATAAGTAAGATGCCTAAAATAAGTCTTGATGCACATATGATTTAAATAATTTAAAATAATTTTTCATCTGGATCTTCTTCACTTTAAATAATAAAAGTATACATCAAACTCAGTTTGAAGATGTATCTTACTGAATAGATTCTCCACATTTTTGGAAATATACTATAATAAACATTCTTTTTAGAAAAACATTTCAACCTAGGGCTCTTGACAGCTTCATTTACAGACCAGTCAGCTAGGATGAAAATTGAGCTTCCCAAAGAGAGTTGGCAAAATAGTTTACTTGCTGTAATTAAAAAAGCGGAAATTTCTGAACCACAGTTGTCTTCAATGCTAATGTGAATAACCAAATGTTATTTCCAGTGGATCTTTTTATTTCCTCATTCTTGGCAACTTGGTACAGCTTTGTGCAGTTGGCAATCAGAAACTTTTTCCTCCAGATAGACATGCTCTTCATGTTAAACACATAGTGCTGTAATTTATCCTGCGAATTCACCATACATGTTCAGCTCAATAATGTCAATATGGAACCCAATTTCAATAATTTCAAATTTGAACACTTAGCTGGACACCTTTCCTTTGAAAAATCATAGCAACTATGCACTTCTAGCAGAATATTTCATGTGGTCAATGTTATTTACTTCTACACTCGGAAAATGACTTGATTGCAACCATGTTGAACATCTTTGCCAAGGTGTGAGCTTTTCTTCATCGGATTTTTCTTTATGAGAAGGGCTAACTTCATTTTGTGATTTTATTTGGTCCTACTCAATGACACCGTCTGGCTTAAGAGACATACTTGACAGATCTTGATACAGGGGAAAAGAAAAAAACACGAATGGAAGAATTTGGATTACAAATCCTTGTAGATGAACCACTTTAATAAACAACCAATGTTCATTGGACTACAATATTAAAGTTAGTATATCACTTTGGTTTTGGGCACGTGAATAAGTAAGTCATTGATAACTTCCACATGTTTTACTTTTTAGCTGCTGCTGTTTCTCCCCTTCTTCTTCCTTAAATGGAACAACTTTAAATTCTGAAATCCCCCAACGAAACTTTCCCAAGTGCTCCATTTCTGACAGACCAATCATGAACAGGCATCATTGTGTACTTGGGAAAAGACAATGGGGGCCGCAGGGGAAGCTGGGGGAACAGGGGGAGGACAGCTCTTTATTTTGTCCACCTAAGCATGTTAAAGTGGTGTTTGGGCAGATTTTGGCCACTGCCTATTGTGCATATGTCAGAGTCTTACATGAAGGCTAAGATGCCTTTTGAATGGCTTCACCATTTTTGCCTGTCTCCATGGGTCCTATTTACAAGCCTTGAGATGCAGATGGAAGTAAAATCCTAAATCTGCCTGGCTAAGATGTAAGAACTAAGGAGGGGATAACACTTCAGCACTAATGGGATTCACACTTTGTTAGAAAACAGCCTTGTTGCTCTAACCTTTGCTTGCATCAGCAGCGGCTGCTTAAGAATATTTGCTTTTCTTCTTCCCTGTGAGGTTATATTAATTTCTTTTTCCAGCTTACTGGTCTGCCTGTTCTGGATTTTACTTTAAAAAAAAGGAGTTCCCAGAACTGCATATTCAATGGTTACTCTTTTATTGTCTAAAGAAATTAGTTTTGTTTTCATAATTTCAAAGAAGTTTGCAGATAACATTAAAAAATAATGGTAAAGCTACAAATTCATGTTCCCATTAATATTGGAAAAGAACATTGCCATTGCATATGTAGACTTCACACCAGCATAGAGTCACACTGACCTGGGTGCATGTATTGTTTTGTTAATCATATAGTAAAAATATATTAACTCTCCTTTAATTTTCTCTAAGGCAAATCCAGTTCTTTCCTTAAACTATCTCAAGTTGCCTCCTTCTTTCTTTGCCATGCTACTATGTAAGATTTTTCCAGTAATCTATCATCTGAAATCCCACTTTACTAAATGTAAATAACTTTTTAAAATTTTTCTCCCCCCCTTTCCTATTCTCATATTTCCCACAGTCCATGAGATATAAAATATATTAAGTATAAGGAAAATTTTAATAGATTTTGCTACATCATAGGATAAATCTATCCACTGCATTACAGTAACACTTTATTAAAGTACCCAGCTAGCCACTTTACCTAATCTACATACAAGTGTCTATCTAAAAACAGCAAGATATTAAGTAAAAAGATCTAGGCAGTTTAAAAAATATATATTTTATTGATTTTTCACAGAGAGGAAAGGAGAGGGATAGAGAGTTAGAAACATCAATGAGAGAGAAACGTCGATCAGCTGTCTCTTACAAACTCCCTACTGGGGATGTGCCCGCAACCAAGGTACATGCCCTTGACCAGAATCAAACCTGGGACCCTTGAGTCCGCAAGCCAATGCTCTATCCACTGAGCCAAACCGGATAGGGCTAGGCAGTTTCTTAGCATTTGAAAGAGTATATTTGCAATCATCTGACTTAAATTAGAGATTTTGTCATGGCCAGAAATGCATTTTGCCTCACAGAGACCACGTGTGGCACCGCCAAGAAGTACACTATCATTTTTCAGGAGGAAGAAGCAAATTCAAGTAACTGCTAGAGGGGAAGATGGGACAAACCTATCAGAACAGGGCTACGGAAAACAAAGGATGGATCCAATCTGTGCCTCCAAGCAGAAGTCACAGGTGCAAAGCTCCAAGTTGCAGCCTTGGGTTTGCAGTAGAGCTGCTTCTCCAAGGGGCTGCTCTCTGCAGGGGGGTGGGGGGGAGGGTTGTCCAGGGGTGTAGTTACTTAGCGACAGTTAAAACTGGTGAGGCCAGCTGATGAACTAAAAGTGTGGGTAAAGTTTTCTTCTTAATAGGAGCTATCGATCCCGCATATTTGCCCGATTGCAGCAGGACCTGCAAAGCATAGGGGGCCTCTTCCGGGTGACAACATGAAGTCCAAAAGGGAGAGAAGCTTTTTCCTCTACCCTCTTAGGTTCCGTGACAGGGACCCTGCAAAATAAACTGACAAAGGACAGACTAACAGGGCAAAAGGTTTATTTAATATGCATGTGGGAGACCTCACAGAAATGAAAACCCCAAAAAGGCTGTCAGACCTGGAGGCTTATATACTGTTTTAACACAGGGCTATAAATTGTGACAAGACAAAGGAAGCGTTTCAGTCTTCCAGGGGCAGTAAATTGTGAGAAGGTTAATACATGGGGGAAACTAATAGAAGATACAAATCATTTCAGTAAGATTTGATTACATAGATTTCAGTCAGTGCTGTCTCCAGTGATAAGAGTGGTCTCCTATCCCTGGTATGGGAAAGTGGAGGGCGTACACATCCACAAAGGAAAGTTTATGCCCTGCCTTTAGGTGATGGGGGAGAAAAGAGGGCTTTTCCTGTGACTGCTGGTACTCAATTGCCTTCAGCTCAAACTAATCATTATGCTGACGTGGCAAGTTTTGCGATAGCTTATGTTGATCCCCTCCAATCGGTATGATTGTAGAAATCAGAAGTGGAGACACTGAGGGTGTTTATCCCTCACTAGAAAATAGTACCCATTGTCCTTTCTGAATCACTTTTAGCACAACATTCAAAATAGCATGCCTACATAAATTCAGTCTACCTTCCTGTTAAATGTGTACTCTGTCCAGAATTGTGCACTAGTCAAGCATAAGCTGTGTATTTAAATGAGAAATGTTTTTTGAAAAACTAAGATGGACCATAGTTTACATTTTATTTTATTCAAGGGTGAACCACAAATCAGTGTTATGAGTCTGTCTCATTTCTCTATTTCTTTTGGATAGTTGTACAGGATGGGGGTGGGACTCACCACATCAGAATGTCAACATGTGATGGGACCCTCCCTAGTTAATGGCCCCTCCAGACCACAGCTAGGATCTCAGCCTGCCTGACAGGGTCATGGCTCAGCGGAAAACATGTTCTCTCCATCACACTCCAATTTGTTAGAAAGATTTTAGAAACATTCATATCAAGGTATGCATCCTGGCACTTAGGGGTAAGAAACAACTGGGAGCCCTAGGGGGTATGGCTCAATGGATAGAGCATTGGCCTGAAGACTGAAGAGTCCCAGGTTCGATTCTGGTCAAGGTCGTGTACCTTGATTGCAAGCACATCCACAGTAGAGGGTGTGCAGGAGGCAGCTGGTCAATGTTTCTCTCTCATTGCTGTTTCTAACTCTCTATCCCTTTCCCTTCCTTTATGTAAAAAAATCAATAAAATATGTATTTTTAAAAAGAAACAACTGGGAAAAGCCACATTGATACTTTGAAGTCTGTATTTTAAGGGCTATTACATCCGCTGTTCTCAAGAGGAAGAAGTAGGCAATTCTGTCCTTCAGGGGAAATTTGGAGACATTTTTAGTTGTTGTGACTGTCATGGGGGGAGTGCTGGCATCTGGTGAGGAGAATCCAAGAATGCTACTAAATATTCTATAATGCACAGGACAGCCCCCACAACAACCCCTGATGCCAATAGTACCATGATGGATAGACCTGTTTTACATCATGGTACACCATATGTCAGTGAGCCTTCCCGTCCTGACCCCCAATAGCAGCTCCAAAAACAAACCACTACTGCAGGACACTTGCAGACCAAAGCCTTCAGCCAATTAATGAGAGTCTCATGTGTGTGTGTGTGTGTGTGTGTGTGTGTGTGTGTTCAGGTATACAGTCCTATATTGTATCATATGTATATTGTATTGTGTTCACCACCCCAAATCTCCTTCCATTACCATTTATCCCCCTTTTGTCTTCTACTGCCTTCCCTCACCCCTTCCCTCTTGTAATCAGGAGCAGAATAGAGAGCCCAGAGATAAACCCACACTTTTATAATAAATTCATATTTAACAAAGAAATCAAGAACATACAACAGGGTAAAGATAGTCTATTCAATGAATGGTGCTTGGGAAATAGGTCAGATATATGCAAAAAAATGAAATTAGACCCCCTTCTTACACCATACACAATAATAAACTCAAATGGAGTTTCATGTGCTTTTAAACAAGCATGCTGAATCATCAGTAAAGCTATTTGAGGTTTTTCTATTATTTTAGACTTAAAGGGGATTTTTCATGGGGGAAAAAGCCATCAGTGATGAGTGAATATGGGCAGACCTGTTTATATCTTCTTCCCAAAACTTATTTTGAAAGCTCCTTCCAACAGAGACAACCTCATTTCCAAATTCCCTTGCTATGCACTTTAAAATCTTTTCCTCTCATTATTTCTTTTGGTTTTGTTTGAATGCATAGTGAGTTTAGGGAATGCCCCCTGATGCTGTCTGGGATCCCAGTCTTTTGAATGTTGATTCATGGATGGATCCTTAGAGAGCCATTAAGAGTTGGCAGTGGTGTCTCTTTGTAAAATAGAATCAGCATTCTCACCCACTGAGAGTATCCCTGTTAATCCATTGTTTCTATTTCTTGGAGGAAATAGCTGATTTTTGCAACTGAAAAAGCAAAACCACCTAGTAGATTTCTGAAATAAATGGAGTCTCCAATCTCCCAGTTATTTTATAAGTGGGATAAATGGTATTGGGAATCTAGGGGTGTCCTTGCACCCTATGTTTCTAGAAATGAAGGGAGGAAATAGCAACACTATAAGAAAGTAAAGGTAGGTAAGAATTGTTCCATAACTTCTCAAAAGACTGTTTTGAAGAAAACGCATGGGTTGACTGTGGACAAAGATCAGTCTCCTGTTTGTTCCAGACAATGCAATTATTAGTCAGGATGTAGTTGGGTGAAATTGTTGCTAGAGACCACTTATACAGTCAATGTTATTTTTGGACACATCATTGTCCTACAAACAAATCCTAAGTTAGTTTGCCAGAGTTATAGTTCCTGGTCTAGTGTAGCACTGTGCAATAGAATTATAATACCAAGTGCATATGTAATTAAAAATTTTCAGGTAGCAAAATTCAAAATAAAAGAAAAATACATTAAGTTAATTGCAAAAATAAATTTTCTTTAACCCAATATAGCCAAGTTATTATCATTTCAACTCATTAAGGGTATTATTGAGAGATTTTACATTCTTTTTCTTACTAAATTGTTGAACTCTGCTGTGTGATTTTACATTTATAGCGCATCTCTGACTTGCTACATTTTAAGTGATCATTAGCTACATGGAACTGGTGACCGTTGTATTGCACAGCCCAGCCTAGCCCCTGCTGATTTCTCTATCTTCATCCATTTCTTCTCTCTCCCTTGTAAAATTCACAGTCCAGCCTTGGTGACCTTCTTTCAACTCTATCGCTCCAAGTGTTATTTCTTATTTCTGGGTCTTTGTACAAGTCTCTCCCTGGAACACTCTCCATCACCTCTCCCACCCTACCTGGTGACTGCCTATGTATTCTTCACAAAAGTTGAGCATTCTGGAAAAAAACTGTTGGGGACAAAAAACTTTTCCTCTTACCCTCTTAGGTTTAGTGATTAGGGACCTAAGAAATTAAACTGACCGAACACAGATTGACCAGAGAACAGATAGAGTTTATTGACATGTAAGTGCCTGGTGGTGACTAACTGAAAGGGGTTATGAGTTAGAATTTGGGTCTTATCCACCTACCTTAGTAGAAAGATGGAGTGGGGAGAGAAGACTTCTATGGGAAGAACAAATAGGTTTCTTTAGGGAAAGTCAAATGGATTTTTAGGAGAACAATTAGGAGATAAAAGTTTATGATAAGATTTGCTTATACAGGTGTGAGCAGTTTTACCATTTTTTTGTGACCTTGAAACTCTCCTGGAAAGGGGATTTATGGTAGGTTTACTTGTGGTTTCCCTCCTAGGAGTAAAAGCCACCCTGAAGAGTGAATTTATGGCAGTCCTAATTTCTCAGAAGTTTCTGCTTTTAGTCAGCTAGGGGAAGCTCTGAGAAGACTTCTGTCTGCATCTGTGGAATCTCAAATGCCTTCGGCCTACAGAAATATTTATACCAACTCTGGAGTTCCAAGTGGGTGCCCACAGAACCATAGAAAAGCTTAGATTTTGCTGCTCCATGCTTTAATGCTACTTGCACCTCCCATTCCACAGTTCAAATTCACTTTATTATGCTCTGTATCCCCTCAAGTTCAGTGTCTTTCTTTCAAATAGACTACAACCCCTCGGAAGGCAGGAATAGCTCTGCATTTCCTGTATGTTAACATGAACTCATTATCTAGTACAATGGACTAACATATAATAGACACTTGGATAAATATTTGTGCAGTGAATCAGCCAAATATAAATACTATTAGAGGATAAATATCTTTTTCTTCTACCCTTCTAAGTTCTTAGCAGTGGTTTTCTGTATCAAAACTCATATTAACAAAAGAAAAGCATATGTATTTATTTAGTATAACTATTACATGACACAGGAGTCTTTATAAAGAAATGAAGACAAGGATGTGGTTAAGCCTGTGTTTTTATGCTAGGTTTGTTGACAGGTACAAATATTATTTAGCAATAAAAACCAATGCAATAATGATATATGTTAGTACATGGATGTTGCTTTAAAAAAAAACCCACACAAAACACCATTTTGTTTAGTGAAAGAAACCACACACAAAAAAGCACACACATATTGTATGATTTCATTTATATGAAATGTTCAGTAAAGGCAGATCTATAGAGACAGGCAGCAATTGCCTGGGGTTGGGGGTAAGAACAGGGATAAATTGTAAATAAGCACAGAGGTGACAGAAATGTTCTAAAATTGAATTTTGTGGTAAGAGTTATAGTCAAGAGTGTCAAATTTGGGTTATTGGATGAAGCTGGATTAAACACTCCTGATGTAAGTGGAGTCTGAAAAATGAGACAGAGGCTGGAAACCAGGACTACAGGCTTTCTTAGAGGAGAAGGACCCTGCCGGGCTGTCCCCACAAGGGAGAGTAGCACATGTGCAGAGGGGAACACGCCTAGGGAGGAACGGGAAGGGGTGGGGCTTAGGGTACTAGGCACGCGCTGATTGGTGGTTTCATGTAAGGCACGTGATTAGGCACTTAGGTACTTAGGAATGAAGGGCTTAGGGTATTTGGCAGGTGCTGATTGGCGGTTCAATGTACAGTCCATATAAGGTGCCTGGTTAGGTGCTCAGAAATGTCCAGGCTGCAGGTGCAGGTTACATCATGCTTCATCCATCAGTTGGGGGAGGGGAGCATCTGTCAGAGTCATTTGTGTAATACTAGGAGAATATAGTTTTAACTGAATTCATAAACTGTTAAACCAGTTCATGTAAATGTTGTCATATTTGTATTCAATTCCTTTTACTTGACCCCAGTTGAAATCTCTAATACTTTATGCTACAGCTTTTCCTTCAACTCTTGAAAGGCCACTCCTCTAAAAGAACACAGGGGTGAACTCAGCCCTGATTCAACAAGAGTTCCACTGGCAACAAAGTCATTAAGAGTTTATCCTGAATAAATACAGTTCCTCTGGTTTCTGGAAGCTACTGGTGTCTGGTCCTCCTCTTTGGAATTGGATCATTATTCACTTGAACCACACACACACACATAAACTATTCATTCAAGGAGTCAGTTGTAAACTTAATCTCTCATAAGTAAGTACTCTGTGATGTTACATGTGCTATAGGAGTGAACACCACTTGTCACATTTAGTGATTAAAATGTGAATATTACTATTCTCACCCATGACTAATTTGAAGACAAATTATATTTATTTTAATGAAATATCTTCTTATTTTTTAAAAAATTGTTTTTTATGTTTCTGGTGCTTTTTTATTACAAGTGAAAAAGAATGTTATTTTTATATCCTTTAAATACTTTAAATACTTTACATCAATTAAATACTTACAGATAGCTAAACAATAAAGGGAAAAAGTGCCTTGCCATGGAGCATTCTAATTAGTGTTCAATTATCTAAAAAAAAAAAAATTAGGTCAACCTTTCTGACAATCAACTCAGATTATCGTCCTCTGAGGTTCATTTTAAAGTACCTTTTAATTTCCTATGCACATTCATTATAAGAGTATTATAAGCTCATCACAGATATATAACCAATGTTCACCTTCTGATGTAGCTTCTCTTAGAATGTTTCCAATATAAATACAAACGTAACACAAAATTCATTTCTATACAAAGATTTATTCAACAAAAATTGAGTGTCTACTATGTGCCTGTGTTACATTTGCTATTCTGTCAACTCAGTAGTCACTACCATTTGACTGTCCTTCCATGTCAGTCAATTTGGATCTGTTATATCATTTTTTTTTCTATTTTCAAATTAAGTTTTCTGGCTTTTAAAAGATGTTTTTATTGTTGACAATATTACAGATGTTGTTATATCACTTTAAGGGCTGCCTAATTATGGCAGATTATTCTTTCCAAAATGGCAACATCCATTTCATTTACTGCCCGCTCATTTTCTGAATTTTGCCATGCCACACCCAGAAGGAGAATCTATGTTCCCCTACCCTGAACCCGGGTGAAGTTTTATGACTGCTTCATTTACCAGAAGTGACACCACATGACTCCCATAAGAGACTTTAACAGGTGACCTAGATTCTGCCTAACCCTGTCTTGGGACACTCACCTTTGGAATTTAGCCACCATGCTGCAAGAAAGCCCAGGTAACATAGCAGAATCCGTGTATAGGTGCTCTAGCCAACAGCCAACAGCCAGTACTAACCGCCAGCCTTGTGATGAGGGACTCTTCAGATGATCCCAGCTTCCAGTCTTTAAGCCACAGCAGTTGAAGCCAAGTAGAACAGAGGCAGTGGTTCCTGAAGAACCTTTCCAAAATCACAGATTTATGAGCAAAAGGCATGCTTGTGTTAAGCCACTGAGTTTCCAAGTTGTTTGCAACAGAGCAGTAAGTAGATAACAGGAATATCACTTCTATGCATCCATTCGTCGGAATCACTGTTGCGAGTATAAAATGTCACATATTAAAGAAAATTGATGGAAACCACAGAAATGCCCAGCAGTAGACTGCTGAATCTGTAGCACATCTGCACAGTCAAGTACCATGTAACTGCAGCGAGGAGTGTCAGATCTCCTCTCTTTCTTACCTGTTGCTTAGTTTTCTTTTGGGCGGTAGTGTTTCTCTCTTTTCAAAGGTTAGACACTCCTTTGTCCCCATTCATCACTTCTTCTGAATTGGTTTATGCAGTTTTTTGCCACGCAAAAGTATTTTATTATGTAGGTAGGTCCCCCAAAGATAGAAAGATAGATAGATGATAGATAGATAGATGATAGATAGATAGATAGATAGATAGACAGATAGATAGAAAATAAGATATAGATGATTATATAGTAATACAGATAGAGTTGAGATATTGTCTGGACTAGTTATTCTTGTACTGAACATCTGATATTTAAATAGTAGTAAAGATGAGAGTTGTGGAGATATTAGAGCTTTGATATGCAAGTAAGTTTGTATTAGAAGTTCAAATGGATTAAGCATTATTTTCATATAATTTTATATCTGGTCCCCAAAGCAAGTTCCAGACAGAGAGACATAAGGGGAGAGAAATCTCGCTACAGTTAGATAACTTAAGGTCAGTGGTGCATGCTGGTACAAAGAACAGCTAAGACACAGAACAGAGCAAAGCGGCCAAGGTTAATTCAAGAGCTAATATTACTTCATAATGAAGAAAAGAAAATCTTTTATAATCAAGGAAAAGGTAATATTTCCAGTGAAGTCTAAGAGTATACAGATACTTTCAATATCTTTGCAGTTGCTTACATATACTTTTACTGTAAATGCTCCTAAACCGCATGTAACAAAGACATGAGTCTCATTGTGCGAGCATTTCATAGTGATGTTTAAAAAAACTCAGATGTTCCTTTGAGAGGTGACTATTTTGCTGTCAGGTGGTAAACTTCTAGGATATTGAGATCTTCTCTTTTGTTTGGTCTTGTCTGAATTCCCTATCCAGTGCATTCGTATCTTGCCCTATTCCCATCATCCCAGCCCAGGGGACTCAGAAAATATAAATTATGAAGGACAGATAAGTTACTCATTGGCTATGCACCCCAGGTTCGTTTTTGCTATTGAGTTGGCATTGTCACCAAGCAGAGGCAATTTTCTTTCGAGAGAGAAGGAGCAGGATGGGGCCTGGGCTAGGGGGGTGCAGCCAGAACCATGATGTCACAGGTTACATTGTCTCTGGGGAAACTCATCCATCAAGCCGTCACCTCCGATTCTATGCAGGGTCACTACAGAGAGAGGCAGCATGCCTCAGTTTGGCCATCTGAAGTGTTAGTATGTAGTGGAGCTGGTGGTGTGAAGCTGATTAATTTTGTTTCAAAGGCCCAAATGGCATGCTGCCGAACGTGGGCACAAGCCCAGCAGCAGCGCCTTAGAAATAATGACTCGGCAGCGAGGAGCCCTCATTGCAAAATCTAGAACTGCGCCATCTGCGTCTCCTCTTTGATTTATTCCTTTCGGGGTTTTCAAGGATGCGATGGAAAGGTAAGTCTTGTTTTTAAAAACTTGAGAGAATGGGGGGCATTCCGGATTGATGATAGCGTATGTGAAATATACCAAGATACGTCTTTTCAGTTCGAAGGGGATTTGGATTTATGTGGTGTCAATAGCGTTGTGAAATACTGTCCTCTGGGAAGATAAGGTAAACTTTAGATCTTAAAAAAAATCATGTCTTATACCTTATCTATTTACTTTTATTTCATACCCTACACATGATTTTTAAATGATTTTTTGCAAAAACAGTCATTTTCGGGAACTTTGATAGAGCATGTAGGTCCCCATTTTTCCAATGGGGCATCCTGCCTTTGGTGGGCGTTTCCGGTTTGTCTTCTGTTTGGGAGAAGTGAAAGGCGAGCAGCCACCTGGGTGGCGCAGGGCTCTTGAAGCACCAAGGTGAAAACTGGGGCAGCTCCCAGCTGAATGCCAGGCAACTAGTTGGCTAATATTCTGTCCTGGGAGGGAGCATAAGGAGCCCAGAACTCAGGGGACGTTTCAGGCTCAGCCTTCTCCATCCCTCAGAGACACCTACTAGCATTTGGGGACAGAAAGGGCAAATGCTCATCTCCCTGCCTGGCCAGGGACCGGCTTGGTGTCCTGTGGCTGAGGAGCGCAGAGCGCCTCTCTGAGGGTTGGCCTGGAAGGAATTGATGCCAGCAAACACCCCTCCCCCGCCCTGCTGCTCCCCAGGAGAGGCGCTTCTGCAGAAGTCATTTGGTGTGTGTGCGGCTTTCCCCTGTGAGGGGATTAGAGAATCGCAGAGTGCTTTGTGAGAAAAAGCCTGGAAGAGGTTGCTGGGAGAAAGCAAGCCGAGGGAAGGAAGACCGGCTTTCCTGGTCCCCTCAGTGAAGTGACTCTAAGAAAGCTGGGGGCTTGTTTGCTTTCGTCTTCCGAGGGAGAAACCGGTAAGGCTCCTTTTTCCTATCGCTCTGGGATGCTGGGATGCTACTGCAATCACTGTCCTAAAGTGGCGGTGTTGAAGGAAGGGAGATTGGCTAGCGGTCCTCCGGGCACCCTGCATTGTCCCTGGCTGATGGCTGAGAAAGGCGCTGCTTCCCGCACAAAGGGCTGCCAGCCTCAGCACCATTTGACTTTTCCCAAACTTGACCGGCATCACTTTTGAGCAACCGACTTAAAGGAAACATATGCTCACGCAGAAACTAGAACCCACAGAGGCCTGCGCTTACTTCTAGGACAGTCGTATTTTTCAAGTGTGGGGGCTAAGATAATATTACTTTTCTTCCCGCCTTCTAAGTTCTTCTGGCTGGGCTAGTAATCAAATTAATGGAGACAGATTAACGGGAGAAAAACCAACATGTGGATACATGTGCATGGGGATTCACATTGCCATGAAAATTTGAGGCAACACTGGGTAGATCTGACATTTTGGGAGAAAGGAGAAAGGGGGGAAGGAGATCTTAGATTTCAGAAGTGAGACTGGCAATTTGCAGGTCGTTGAGAAAGAACAGGACATACCTGGCAGGCAAATCCGGGCTAGGCCACTGGGAAACAATGGGACACGGGGGGAGGGGGGTGTCCAGCTAACAGGCTTGGAGTCTTCCTGCTGGGGTGAAGATTCTTAAGGTGATTAAGCCAAATCTCCCTTCCCAAAGCTTTTCTCTCTGTCTAAACCTCTTGGGCAGGAGAGGGGGAGGGTCAAAGGTTCTTTCTGAGGCTTTTGTTTCTTAATAATCAATATGCCCAAACACAGCTGGTGGCAAAATTTTAATTCCCTTCAACAGCATGCATATCTAAATTTGACTAGTTTGGTGGTACCACTGCATGGGGGTAGGAGAAAATTGGGTCTTTCTGGAAAATTCCAAGTTGTCTGTTTCTTGTATTTCCCATCACAAATGTCACCTGCTTTGTAACTAGGGCTCTGTGGACCAAAGCCACTGCTAGTAAACCAAGTAGTCCTCAAAGCAAGTTCCAGACAGCGAGACATAAGGGGAGAGAAATCCCGCTAAAATGAGGGAAATGGAATGTTAAGTTAGTCACCAAGAACTTTAGATTCTCTATTCTCTATTCAGCAATTGTTCTGATCAGAGAGGAAAAAAATGAGGAACCCGATGTCAGAAAGCATAGGTACGGGTGTCTCCAGCATTTTAACGGAATCACACAACCTTATTTGGCAAATGTTATTTCTTACTCCCTAACTCCATTCTGTTATTTTTAGAATTGACTTTGGTATTTGTGTGGCATATATATATATATATATATATATATATATATACACACACACACACACACACACACACATGCACACAGGAAACTTGAGCATGAATCATTTAGAAATATTTTAATTCAGTTTGAGGCAAATTATCCCCCAAGTAAATGACTCAAGTCCTTAGGACTTGGAGTGTGTGTGGAGAAGATATAAGTAACAGACAGCTGTTGCTTCTGTGATGGACCAGTCCAGAAGCCTGACCTCAGAGCTGAGAACCAAATTCCTGGAAACCCTGCCCGTCCTTCCCCGACCCCACAGGAGGGAATAGTAATCTTTGTTGTGGTGTTTGTTTTGCCCGGAGAAAGTCTGGATCTTGCCTCATGTAGCTGACTCTCCGCATTTCCCCGTCCTCATTAAAATAAAACTAAAAGCCTTGCTTTATATAAGGTCCTAATGGTAGAGGTTTCGTTTCTGAACTTAGCACATGCCAAATAACACAAATACTATTCCAGTTGAATCTGTGCATCATGAAAACAATGATCAAATGCAATGAATCAGCTCCCACTAATTACTACAGCTTGCACTTCAATGAAAAGTAAGCCCAGAGAATTTTTTCTACTGGATGGATGTTGCAGTCTAAAAATGACCTGGTTATTAGAAATTCAGAAATTGAAAATGTGCAGCATTTATTTCATTACTGAATCACAGGTTTTTTAAAGGATGTCACTATTTAAATAGTTGCTTTGCATAGATATTAGTATGAACACCTGGAAAATATATATGCTCTTTCTTTAAAAGAAGCTAATTATTTGCCCGAGGTAACCTTTGCAAAAGAAAAAAAAGAAAGAAAAGAAAATGAAAGCCAATTCCCTTTCCATTTCCATTTTCATTCTTCTTCAACTGAAACGCTAATTCAACCCAACAGCGTATCTTTGCCTTTAGGAATTGTTTATGGAATGCAGGCAGTTAATTTGGGGGTCCCGCATGCCAGATAACAGTTAATCAGTTTATCTGTGAGCTCTCAGGACGCCCGGGAGGGTTTCCAGGTTTGATCAATGTTATTTACCATTTTCGGCTGCATGCTGGTTCCAGTTCCAAAGACTATTTACCTTCATAATATTTGAGCCCAGGGGTGTTGAGTTTATTAGAATGGATTTTCTTTCCAGGCTGATCTTTTAAAATCCTTTCGCTGGTCGTTTTTCACTATTGCCTTGTGAGAGTTGCATTCATCTGGCACCGAGTGCCCTGGTGTCACTCGTGGCCCATGTGTGCTGTGAGAGAGAAAACTCTATTTTGGTGGGGCTCCCTGCAGAGTCAGCCACGGCCAGAAGGGAAAGATCAACTCTTGCTGTTCTGACAATTGTTCCCATGGTCTAGTTTCAAATGTGGTTCCAGCGACAACAAAAAGTGCTCCTTCTTCTGAAGTATTGATACTTTAAAATATATCACCGGCTACTTAGAACCGGGGAGTTGCATTAATCAATAATCCTCTCACATTGCACAAGACCTGCCCAGTGTTATTCTCTTCCTGCAGCTGAAATAATTCAAAAGTAAGTTTTCTCTATTCATCTGACCATTACACAAACTGGGAAAATATGGACCAGAATGTTTGAACAAGCGAAACTTTATATCTTATAAATTACCATTTTTTCTCATTTTGCCTTGATATATATTTTTTTCTGTTAGATATTTTTTGTTAAATGTTTTTGTTTTGTTAAATGATATATTACAGTGATGGGCATCATTTATAATAATAAATAGGAAAAGGACTTCATGGGAAAGAAATGAAAGGCTCTTTAATCCACCTGGCAGCAAACACTGCCTGGCCTCTTTACCAATATGTTATCACTGAATTTCCTCACAATGCTACAAGATAGGTATGATGATGATCATTTTAAGGATGAGGACACTGAAGCCCAAAGAAATTAAGAATGAAATCATGTCATGTGACTATTAAGGTGGCAAACCCAAATCTGTCCCCTGTTCCTTTTAGTCACTTCTACATTGCTCTCTTAATACCATATCTTTTTTCCCAGATCCCCTATCAACTGATAATTCCCTACAGTTTATCTTAATGCTTCCAGAAAATCTTCCATGACACTTTTAGCTGTTCTCTCACTTCCTTTATGAGCCAACAACCAATAGATGTAAGTACAGATTGGACAGGGGCTGCACATGTTCATGTGTAAAAAATGTTTTTGAAATGTTAAGGTAGAAACAACATATTATATTAAAATGTAGAATGTAGCCCTGCTGTATGATATACAGGGAATTGTTACGAGAATAAATCCTAAGAGTTTCATCACAGGGAGAAAATTATTTTCTTCTTTTATTTAAGAAGAAAGGCTAAGTGACTGGCTGACCATCCAGTAGGTATGGTGTGCACTGACCACCAGGGGGCAGATGATCAACACAGGAGCTGACAAGCAAAGCAACTTTGAAGAGTGCCCTCTTGCACTCTGGGGCTCCTCAGGAGATGTCTTAGTGCCAGTTTCGACCTGATCCCCCACAGGTCAGATCCCCGCAGGCCAAGCCAAGGGATCCCGCTCAGTCCACAGACGTCCTTTGTGACCTGGCACCACCCCAGCGAGGGACCATGGGACGTTGGCTCCAAGGCGTGTCTGGCCTGTCTCACCCAGTCCTACCCCACCAGCCACCTTCTCATTAATTTCCTTTCAATGTACACAAATCCATGCACCAGTCCTCTAGTATATAATGATGGATGTTAGCTGAACCTATTGGATAATCATTTCAAAATATATGTAATTATATCATCATGCTATATAGCTTAAATTTATACGGTGATACATATCAACTAGAGGCCTGGTGCATGAATTTGTGCACATTGAAAGGAAATTAATTTGAAGAAATATCTTAATATTGCTATTCACCCTTTCTCTGTAATAGAAGTATCAAGCAAAGTTACGATAGACAGTGACAGATGAAGTCACACATGTGTGATTGGCACCAGCGAGACCTTTATATGTATCACACATGTGCAAGTCAATTTAGCCTTTTATATATATAGAATAATTAGCCCTGCTTTCTGATTTAGCAAAACTTTTCTAGCTCAGTAAAGCACCTCAACTTCTCTTTCGGGTAATTGTCAGCAACACAGCAGTAATTAACACAAAGCAGATTATTATTATAGATTACGCAGGGAGAACAACGAGTAAAATATTTAACTGCAGCCGTGTTTGACTATATTTTGTACAGTAAGAAAACCTGAAGTAATTTTCAAGGTTCACCATTTCTTCTTTTCAGTCAAGTCAAGTTTCTAAGCTTTCTAAATCTCCATTTTCTGGCTAATGAGAAGAAAATAGGATTCCACAGTCTCCTATATTACCTACTCCAGGACTTCTGTGAGGATCAAATGAGATGAGGCACAGGAAAATGCTTCACAGACATTTGGTTAAAGTGTGAAATGTTTGTACCTGGCATTGAGTGTCTTCCCCTTGGTGGTCAATGTGTGTCATAGCAACCGGTCAGACACAGCATACTAGATGTGCTTGGTAAGGGAAATAAGAAGTAAATTTGGTTTGGATTGGGTCCATGCCTGCTCTGGTTTTCACCATATACCCAGTAGGGGATCTCAGTCTTCAAGAAAGCTGGGATTCAATCTTGTCTCCTCCATTATTTGTATAGAGATAGGGGTTTTCAGCCTCTCTATGCCTAACTTTCTGCCTCTATCAGGTGAGTTAAGGGAAGGATAAGGTTGTAGATATCTGGAAAATGCATCCCTAGTCTCCTTCTAAAGTTACTAATTGAGAGCAAGGAAACAATGGCATGCCATTAATAAAAAAGACTTTTAAATGTATCAGTGCATTAGTCTATCGCATTCGTAGTATAGTCACTGATTGACCTCATCACATTGATTTAGTCGGCATTATCTATCCAATACCCTGTGTATTGGTTTTCTTTATCACTGCTATAACAAATTACCACAAATTTAGTGTCTTAAAACCACGTGAGTTTATTTTCTTACAGTCCTGGAGATTTGAAGCCTAAAATGGATCTAAAACTAAGGTGTCAGAAGGGCTGAATCCCTTCTGGAAGCATTAGGAGATAATCTGTTCCTTGCTTTTCCAGCTTTCAGAGGCTGCCTGCATTTCTTGGCTCATGGCTTCACATCACTCTGCATTCTTCTTTCATTGTCATTTCTTCTCTGACTTTGTGTCTCCTGCTTCTTTCCATCCCTTACAAGGACCCTTGTGATTTCATTAGCTCCGCCAGGCTAATCCAAGGAAATATTTCTACTCCAACATCTTTAATCACACATGCAAAGTCCCTTTTGCCATATAACATAACGTGTTCACAGGTTTGGAAAATTAAAACATGGACGTCTTTGGAAGATGCTCTTCTGATTACCAGATATTTCAATATATTTCATCGATACATGATTTCTACGTATTCCAACATCTTGTAGGTAATGGGGAGCCATTAAGGATTTCAAATGGAGAGGTGAAATAATCAGGTTTCCATGTTAGAATCCTTACAGAGAGAACGCTATATACATGGAGGCCCAACTAGGACACCAACTGGAATGCAGGAGAGAGAAGTTGAGAACATGACTTGTGTCAGTGTCTACAGAAGGGAGGGCAAGAAAGAGTTTGAGAGATATTTAAAAGAGTGCATTTCCCTGGCCAGGTGACCCGGTTGGTTGCAGTGTTGTCCCATATGCCAAAAGGTTGTGGATTTGATTCATAGTTAGGGCATGTATGGGAGACAACTGATCAATGTTTCTCTCTCTCCCTTCCTCTCCCTCTCAAAAAAAGATCAACAAAAACATTTCCTCAGGTGGTTATTTTAAAACATATTTTAATAAAGAATACATTGGCAGGACAGCTGAAAGGAAGAAGTTTGTGACTTGGATAATTCGGGTGGATAGTGGGGAGGTAGAGAGGATGGGTGACTATGAGAAGATGCATATACACTGAGTGGCCAGATTATTATGATCTCTGAACACATAATTATCTGGCTACTCAGTCTATGTGTTTCTCTCTCTCTCTCTCTCTCTCTCTCTCTCTCTCTCTCTCTCTCTCTGAGGCCCGATGCATGAATTTGTGCATGGGTGGGGTCTGGCCAGCCTGGCCAAGGAGAGGGGACACGGGTGGTTGGCCAGCCTGTCTGCTGGCCAAACTCCTGGTCTAGGGGACAATTTGCATATTAGCCTTTTATTATATAGGATAGACACTGAGTGGCCAGATTATTATGCGTTCAGAGATCACAATAATCTGGTCACTCAGTGTATACTGCACTAGGAGCTGGAGATACAATGGTAGTCAGAAATACCTCTTCACTCATGTAGCTCAAAACTCATCTGTGAAGACCCTGATAATAATAATAACAGGGACTCATATTTATTGAGTGCTTTCAAGCTACATTTAATCTTCGTACCAACACTCTTAGATATTAGTGTCAGTATCATCCCATTTTTCAGATGAAGAAATTGAGACAAAGAGTTTATATGATTTTCTGAAATTTGAGCAATTTGCAAGCAGAGGGAAGGGATTTGAAGCCATGTAGTCTGACTGCAGGGTTCATGGTTTTAATTCTTACACTTTACTGCTTCACTTAACAATTAATTATGATTTTATGGGACATTTAGTCTGAGAACGATCTGTGCATTTCCATGCGAGGGCAACAGGGATAACAGTTATTGCTGTTCAGATAAACTGTGAATTTTTCTGAATCAAATTCCTACAGATTCACAGCTATCAGGAGGAAGTGATCCATGATAAAATAAAATGTTTGTATGGGACTCTGGACTGGGCATAAGAGCACAATTAGAGAAAGATCTTATTTCCCTGATTTCTAAGAATTTATATCCACATGGAGAAACCATATTGAAATCATAAGAAATAGATGATCAAAACCAAAATGGGTCCAAGGCACTCTAGATAAATCTGCATTGAGGCTATAGTCCTTTTCTGAAAAGTAGTGGGTCAAGCTGATCAGGTGAAGAGGTGTTATAAGCATTCATCAAATGAGTAAATGTGTTATGCACTTTCTACACATTCTCCCATTTAATTCTTACTAGAATGGGAGTTCGAGAAATCAAGGTTGACAAGTAGTTAAGGAACTTGTCCAAGATGACAACTTGATGACCCACAGAGGGAAATCTGAACCCCAGCATCTCATGTCTCACTATGCTATGTGTGTGTTTAAAGGATGTAGGTTCAATGTACCAGACAAAACTGTCTTTAATTAAAAAAACATTAATGCCTCATTAATCTTAAAATAACATTAAGTTTTTTAAGGTCCTGGTATCTTGATGTGGTTGTTCTTCATTATTATCATTGACTAGTCTGTTGGGTGGAGCTGCCCGTGTGTGAAGATACACGTTTCAGTCTGGGAGCTCTCATAGTCTGGGAGCCCTCGGAACCCTTCACTCCTTACCACCTGCCTACTTGTTGCTCCTTACCACTCGGCTTGTTGGTCCTTAGTGCTGACCTGGCTTCTGGCTGAGTGGTGCTTCCCCTGTGGGAGTGCACTGACCACCAGGGGCAGCTCCTGCATTGAGTGTCTTCCCCCTGTTGGTCAGTGCACATCATAGCTACTGGTCCTTCTGGTCATTGTGCCGCAAAGGTTGCTTAGACTTTTATTATATAGATATATATCATTGGGTAACAAATACCAAGAATATTATCAGGAGAAATGTGATGCACTTTTTTTTCTTTTATAGCTAGATCATTTCAAAGATAAGAAACCTTGATCCTTAATTTTGATCCTTAATTTATTAAACACAATAACTTAGATTTCTTTAACCTTTTCCACTGGATGTTTATTTAACAAAAAATTATTTGATATCCACTCTGTTGGGCACACATTTAATTTCACTTGTTCCTAGAAGTTCTTGCTAGGGAAGTTCCTCTTGACAGTGGAGGAAGGAAAGTCTCAGAAGAGCACGGCCATCCCTGGAAGACTTGCTCACGGGCCCCTCAAGCTACATATCCAAAATGGGTGCTCAGAGCCACCTGAGAAGGACTCCATATTTCTCCACTTAGAACAACAAACTAGGAGATTTTGGTTATATTCCCATAGCCAAAATTAGGCACATGTTGGAATCATGATTCTATTTATTAAGATAACCTGCAGCTTGCTGGAATGAAAGAGGATAACAAAGGCCATTTGTTGAAAGGATAACTTTAGGCAATTGTATAATTTGGTTCAAAGTGAGAACTCTCTCAAAAATATAAGAATTCTGAAAATAGCCGAAACCGGTTTGGCTCAGTGGATAGAGCGTCGGCCTGTGGACTGAAGGGTCCTGGGTTCGATTCCGGTCAAGGGCATGTACTTTGGTTGTGGGCACATCCTCGGTGGGGATTGTGCAAGAGACAGCTGGTCAATGTATCTCTCTCATAGACGTTTCTAACTCTCTATCCCTCTCGATTCATCTCTGTGTAAAATCAATAAAATATATTCTTTAAAAAATAATAAAAAAAAAGAATTCTGAAAACATAGCTCGCTAGCCAATTGCCGAGAGATTTACATTCAAGATTGACATCTATTCGGGCTTTTATTATGCTTACATACATGTAGGAAAAACACTTTTGGTGAACCTTCCAAATGTTCTAACCCCACGTTGACTTCTTCCAAACTCATGACAAGAGGGGGACAGAGCTAGAATTATCATCTCAGCGTTTCTGACCCTGGGTTCAATGAGAGTAGGTTACGATTAGTTTTAATAGTAAATAATACATAATTGCTGACAGGTGTCTTTGGTTATTGGGAAATAGCATTTAAAATAGTGTTTTCAGTGATATATCTCCTACAGGAAGATGTCATCATGTAAGCTTAATAGCAGTGCTTGAAAGTGAGAATTTAGTATCATATTGAAAGGGAAAGTTTGTTCAGATTTTTTCATCCACCATTAGGGAATCAAACATTTTCTAGTGTGTCTTATATTTATAAGACCAATGATAAAAGATGCTAAAATCCACAGTTTAAACCTAAGTAAGTAGTTTTCAACATGCCAATAAGATCTGCAAAGACAGCCGAAACCAGTTTGGCTCAGTGGTAGAGTGTTGGTCCGTGGACTGAAAGGTCCCGGGTTCGATTCCGGTCAAGGGCATGTACATCGGTTGTGGGCACATCCCCGGTAGGGGGGCGTGCAATAGGCAGCTGACCCATGACTCTCTCTCATCGACGTTTCTAGCTCTCTATCTCTCTCTCCCTTCCTCTCTGTAAAATATCAATTATATATATTATATATGTTATCGATTTTTTACGGAGAGGAAGAGAGAGGAGAGAGATAGAGAGCTAGAAACGTCGATGAGAGAGACATCACATCGACCAGCTGCCTCCTGCACACCCTATACCAGGGATATGCTTGCAACCAATGTACATGCCCCTGACCGGAATCGAACCCGGGACCCTTCAGTCCACAGGCCGACGCTCTATCCACTGAGCCAAACCAGTTTCGGCAATAAAATATATATATTTTTTTAAAAAGATCTGCAAAGACAAATAGCCTGAGCCTTCGATCAAAAATTATTTCATGCCCTAGAGGTTTGGCTCAGTGGATAGAGCATTGGCCTGTGGACAGAAGGGTCCCAGGTTCGATTCCAGCCAAGTGCACATGCCCTGGTTGGGGCTCAGTCAGTCCCGGGGGGGGGGGGAGTATGCAGGAGGCAGCCAATCAATGATTCTCTCTCATTATTCATAGTTCAATCGCTCTCTCTTTCCCCCTTCCTCTCTGAAATCAATAAAAAATATGTTTTTAAAATTATTTCATTCAGTGAATTTCCGATACAAAGTTCAGCTATACTCAGGCCACAGTAACACTGGCTTATTATTGCCTGCAATTCTGTACCACAAGGATAGGTTAGCTCTTTATTTCCACTAATTCAAGTTAAGGTGATCAACAAATTTAATTTCCATATACACGTGTACCTTCAAATAGAGGCTTTGAAGCTACTGCAGACACAAGCTTGCTCACTGAAGTTTATTTGATAATACCTATCCTCCTGCCGCATAACAGCAAGAACAAACATTCTAAAACTTCTTATATGTAACAGGAAATCAACCATCTCTGTTAATTATGTGAACTTTCCCTCATTAGTAATGCACTGTATGGCCCCAAGAAAAGTGTGGGAAATTGGCACATAATTGGGACATAATAGGCTTTTAAGCCTTATATTTTTGGGAACAAAACTGTCCTAAATTAAAATAAAAACCACATGTAAATGAGATTTGTACGGCTGACTGTGGACAGAAGGGCTGTAAAGATATCAGTATGTATTAGAACATGAATAATTTATTTTATGATTTAAAATCTAATAAAGATTTAATGATCACCCATATGCCTTTAAAATGATGTGAGAAATAGTAATATGGTGGGCAGCTATTACAACTCTGTCCAAAATGCTGTTTATGTTAGTTCCTTTGTAGAAAGCATTGGTCACAGAATGATGCAATAAATGCTTCCAAAGAAGTTTCTCTTCCAAGATACCTGTTAAGTGAATTTTTTTCTCTAAAACCATGAAATAAACTCTAACTTCGGACTGGGACTAACCATTTTCTGATTTATAAATGTAATGATTTCAATATCATAGAAAACTATTTTAGGGACTTATACTTTCCCAAAATATTGTTGGCCAGTTACTTTTAATTCCATTTGAATGCATGCTGTGGAATCTTTGAGTTAAATCCATCGTATCTTGGTTATTCGTCATGGATGAGTTCCAGTTCTTTGGTGATAGAACTAAATGCTCACAAGATGCTGTGTATCAGCAGTGAAACAATTAGTTGTTGAGAAGCTTTGGGAAAATCACTCAAGCAACGAATTAATTATTGTGATTCTGGTCTCCCTTCACAAATGCTACATCTCAGAAAGGATCCCCCCATCCGTAAGTTCTTGATTCTCTTATTAAAGATGTAAAATTTCATAAAACCTTTGATAAAACATTATGAAGTCTCTAAGTAATACAACTGGTATTTTTTCCCAGATTCGTATTTCCATAATTAAACATCCTAAAATACAAATCCCATTATTATTTGTTATGTCTAGTCAGTAATTAGACCTCAGCTGGTAGGGCAATTTCAGAACAGAGTTTACCAATTTACATACTAATCCAGCAGAGTCTGGTGGGACATGATTAGCATAGATTCAGTCAACATCTTAATTAGCCTGAATCCCAGCATGCATTCTGAGGTGCCTTACCCCACCCCCACCACTGTGGGTCTTGTTTAGCTGACATTTTTTTCTTCCAAATTCCCACTCTTCACAAGATATTTTCCAGTATTTTTTTTCCACAGATGAAATGGTTGTAAGTCAAAGTGCTATGCTTGGCAAGGCATTTTGTGCAAAGCCTTAGAAATGTGAGAAATCTGGCCAGGCAAATGATGAATCCACAAATCGGAAGTAACACCAAATGACCAGAGTGTGTTATGTTATCATATACCCACTAACCTGCTGCCCACCACTGACTCACTCCAACACTAGATAACAAGGTCCATAAGCCATCCTCAATATATGAGAATCTTATTTTCTAAGACACTAGAGGAAATTCCTTATTCCTGTCCACGATCATTATTTATCATCTCACATGTCAGGAAATTCCTAATCAAAACACCACATATTGCATATTTAAACCTCTAGCCCCTCTGTCCATCGTTAGTGGAAATGGAGAACTATGCAGAGCTCCTCATGTAGCTGAGAACCATAATTAAATCATCTCCTTCATTTTATCTTCTTTCGGTAGAATGTTTTCCAGCTCCTTGACTCTTTCCTCTTAGGTCCTTTCCTTCAACTGTTTGATCGTCTTTGTGGCTTTTCTCTGAACTCGTTCCAAGTTCTCCACACCCCTTTTAATTGTGGAGTTCAGAGCTAGGTGGAGTACCTTTGAAATAATTTGAATGGCCAGATTTCCTCAGGATAGGTATTTAAAATGTAGTGAACCTCCATATTCAACTTGCTTCTATAATCAGTATATTAGTTAGCTGGCTAGCTTTGTTTATTCCTCTCCTACTTTTAAAATCTTGTGTGTGTATTTGTTTCTTTTTTTAATATATTTTATTGATATTTTACAGAGAGGAAGGGAGAGAGATAGAGAGCTAGAAACATCGATGAGAGCGAAACATCGACCAGCTGCCTCTTGCACACCCCCTACCGGGGATGTGCCCGCAACCAATGTACATGCCCTTGACCGGAATCGAACCCGGGACCTTTCAGTCCGCAGACCGACACTGTACCACTGAGCCAAACCGGTTTCGGCTATTTGTTTCTTTTTAATTTGTGTGCTATTCTATAACCCAGAGGGGATTTCTTCTATTTGCTTTGTAAGATTTTATTGCAGTTTATCACCTGCATTTTGAGTTTTAATTTCAATTTGCAAAACTATAAACCACTGGTAACTCCTGCCAAGGTTTAAAGTCATTTGCAGATTCAATTTGAGCATTGCCAATGAGTTATTGCACAAACCAAGGGCATGAAGACCTCAGTGGGAACTGGGATGATCCCAGGAGGATACCACTCACTAAGAACTTACACTCAAGGATTCATCTCTCTTGCTTTTTTTTTTTTCTTTTTGCTGTGTCACCCTTCCCTGCTTTTGACCTTTGTCTCATGACATTCCCTCTCTTCTTCTGTTTTCTTTTTACTCATTCTTTCTTCCTCTTCATCTCTTCCATTTTCACTCCATGCCTTCCCATTACCCCTGCTTGAGATTTGTTCCCCAGGCAGAAAATGTATCTGGTTATCCTGGTGGGGAGTGACACGGGGAGAGACCATGGAAGTCAAGAAATACCCACCCAATTTTTCTTTCTAGCTTTGTATCAGCTTAGCTGGGGGTGAAAAGGCCATATAGAAGACAGATAAGAACAAGTCAAAAGCACCCACTGATGGATATAGTGAAAATCAAGGCGAAGGGGAAAAATTGGCCACTTCAGCTATCTCAAAGGTCCAGCCCAGGAAATGTTTACATCCTTTTCCTAGGGCACACCTTTCTAACCACACAAAAAGAGCTAGTCAGAGTGTGGCAGTGTTTGTGCATAAAAGACCCAATCTAACTCACATGTCAGGGCCAGGCATGTGTTTTAAATTCCGGAAGGTGGCCCAGCATGCCTTAAAAGTCAAGGTCTGTATTGATCCCTGTCTAGAAACTTAGGAATCTTCAGGATTATAAAAGGTTTATTCATACATCTTTGGAGACTTTTAAAAATAGTTGTATATCTGTGGTCAAGAGGTAGGTGTGAGGACTTTTGCATGGATGTCTTTATAGCCCCAAATATCTTGCTTTTGAAAACTTTAAAGCTATAAAAATGGTTCAAATAGCCCCTACTTCTTCAGGGGTTACTGATGGAAGAGAAAACACCTTCATTGGGAGTTTTGTTTAACTGGTTGGTTGGTTTAGCTTGTTTTTTTGTTTTTTTATGTGGCCAGTTGAATTTGTTTTGCATGTGTGTATTTGTTGTAACATACAATTTTAAATTCCTTGCCAAAAAATGGCTTGTACTCTAGATGTAGAAATGATAAACACATCCTTAGTTTCCTTATTTCGCATTCAAATTCCCGATCACTTTTCTGAAACCATGGTGAGGCAAATACACTCTCCCACTTTTCTTTTCTTTTTAAAAATATGTTCTATTGCCGAGGTCGGTTTGGCTCAGTGGTAGAGCGTCGGTCTGTGGACTGAAAGGTCCCGGGTTCGATTCCGGCCAAGGGCATGTACATTGGTTGCGGGCACATCCCCAGTAGGGGGTGTGCAAGAGGCACCTGGTCGATGTTTCTCTCTCATCGACATTTCTGGCTCTCTATCTCTCTCCCTTCCTCTCTGTAAAATATCAATAAAATATATTTTTAAAAATATGTTCTATTGATTTTTTTTACAGAGAGGGAGAGGGATAGAGAGTTAGAAACATGGATGAGAGAGAAACATCAATTCAGCTGCCTCCTGCACACCCCCTACTGGGGATGTGTCTGCAACCAAAGTACATGCCCTTGATGGGAACTGAACCCAGGACCCTTGAGTCCACAGGCCGACACTCTATCCACTGAGCAAAGCTGGCTAGGGCTACACTTTCCCACTTTTCACCTACAAGTGTGGCCAGATCTGCAAGTGTGTGAGAAAGGGAACTTTGGTGTTTACAAATTACAATAAATGACAGGAGCCATCAGAGTGACTTTGTAGGCTCTGGTTAAGAAAAGGAATTATTGATGGGGATGTAAAATGATGCAGCTATCTTGTAAAACAGTCTGGATGTTCCTCAAAAGGTTAAAGTTACTATCTGACCCAGCAATTCCACTTCTAGGTATATACTCAAGAGAAATTAAACCATATGTCCTACAAGAACTTGTGCATTAATGCTTAGGAAACCATCATTTACAATAGCCAAAAAGTGGAAACAATGCAAATGTCCACAAACTGGTAAATGGATAAATAAAATGTAGGATATCCATATAATGGAGTGTTATTCAGCAATTAAAAAAGAATGGAGTACAGATACATGCTACATTGTGCTAAGTAAAAGAAGCCAGTCATACAGGATCACATGTTGTATGATTCCATTTGTATAAAATGTCTAGATTAGCAACAGAGTAGATTTGTGGTTTTTGGGCGCGGGGGGTGGGGTGGGGAAATAGAGAGTTATTACTAAAGGATAAAAGGTTTTATGGGATATGAGCCTGTTCTAAAATTAGATTGTGGTGATAGTTGCACAACCTGTGAATACACAAATGAAACATTAACTTACACTTATTAAATGAGTGAATAATAGGTATGTGAATTGTCAACAAAGCTGTTAAAAATGAAAAGAAAATGAGTTCTCATACAGAGCCTAGTGTTCCTAGACCAGCCGTGGACAAACTACGGCCCTCGGGCCGGATCCGGCCCGTTCGGCTGTTCTATCCAGCCTATGGGGCTGAAAGAGGGTTCTCTTGCTCTCCCCTCCACTTCTTCACCAGCAGCCCAAGATGAGAGTGCCAGCATGGTCAGGTTGCTTTTGTTCTGGCCCTCCAGTCCAGTTTAAAAACCCATTGTGGCCCTCAAGTCAAAAAGTTTGCCCACCCCTGTCCTAGATCCTTCAAAAAATGCTTTTATATGTTCCATTTTAAAGATAGATAACTAAACTCTGTTATCATTGTAAATAAACATTTTCTCCAAATGGCTCCATTGCAGATATCAAATAAGACGATGTGAGCATAGTTGTGGCTTTAGAGAATGTACCCCAGAATGAAGCCCCTTGAGCAACTATGTGGAATCTGCCTTACAATTAGTATCTTTATAAGAGTAATCCAAAGGCCGCACTCTTTGAAAGTTAGCTGCCCATTTTCTCAGGGAGAATAACGGTATAGACCTCTAGCAAACTCACAGAATTATATTAGAGTACAATTAGATGTGTACTATCACAGCCCCCTTAAAGAATGCCATGGAAATGCAAAGCCTTAGAACATAACCAGCAGTATGTGTTATAAATATCAAATATGTGTTTGCTTAACATGTTAATATTTAGGTTGAATTTGGTTATTCCTGTCATCTTCTTGATCCTGACATTGTAGGAGTACACATCACCCTTCTACACACACAATCACACCCTATGAAGTATGAATGGACATTTACATTAGATACAATTTTGGTTTGCAAAAACCAAATGAGTATTTTAAAAAATCTCCTAACTCAGTGTTTCCCAAACTTTTAAAATATGTGTGCCCCTTCTATAATTTTCATAACAGAGTACCCCTTGTTAAAAAAAAATGGTTGTATTTTAAAAACAATCAAAATATATTTATTTTTTGATATACACTCAAAATAATAATAAATGAAAAATAAAATTATTCATAATAAAATATAAATAAAAGTTTTATTATAAATAACATTTATTTGGATCAAGGAGAAGGATGAAATTGACTTATGAGAACATATAATTAGGTGCAGCTAAGCACGGTGCAGTGCATATCCCCACCAAACTCTTCCCGCACCCCTGGGGGCACGCATACCACACTTTGGGAAACACTGTCTAACTTCACTAATGAGGGTGAAGAATGAAAAAGTATGGCTTCAACTTTTAAATTTTTCAAAAGAAAACAAGAAAGTTAAAGAAAGTGAGGATTGCAACAAGATGGCGGCAGAGGTAAACGCCTAGCTGCAGCCGCACTCAACAATTTCAAAAAATACAACTAAAATATAAAGTGGACACTATCCAGAACTACCGGAAAGTTGACTGACTGGAAATTCTACAACCAGAAGGAAAGAGAAAACCTGAAGGACAATCAGAGGAGCTGTAAAAGCATAAGGTACGGAGGCACGGTGCGAGCGCGGGGAGAGGACGGAGCCAGAGAGGAGGGGCGGCTGAGCGCCTGGCTGGCGTTTCCTAGCGGGAAGGAGATAAAAGCTCCGGACTGTGCTGAACCCCAACTCCGACTGCACTGATCCCCAGTTCTGGGCGAGACCCTGGGGTCCAGGCTCATACAGAGGGAAACCGGGCTGTAAGGCGGAAGCTCAGCGGAGCTGCGGCGAAAGGCAGAGCTCCGGGCAGAGCTCCAGAGTCGCGCACATTGCGCGCAGAGGAGGGACTGTTCCCTGAGCTGCTGAATTGCCCCAGCGGGAAGGACTCAAAAGCTCAGGACTGTGCTGAGCCCCAGTTCTGACTGCACTGAACTCCAGTCCTGGGCAAGACCCTCAGGCTCCAGGCTCATACAGGGGTAATCTGGGCTGTAAGGCAGAAGCTCAGGGAGAGCCGAAAAAAGCAGAGCCCCTGAGTCGCGCACATTGCGCGCACAGAGGACAGACTGTTGTTTGGGCCGCGAGATTGCCCTAGCGGGAAGGAGACATAAGCTCCGGACTGTTCTGAACCCCACTTCCAACTGCTCTGAACCCCAGTTGTGGGCTTGTTGGGGGAGAAACTACACTGTCTGGTAGCGGGCGAAGCTCTAGGGCGCCTTTCTCTCAGAGGTGCTTGCAGCGAGTACCAAAAGACACTGAGGAACACTGAGATTCAGGAACCTCAGAGGGCGGGGCTAACCGGAAGCCAAGGCTGTGGGCTCCACCCTGAAACTCCGCCCCATCCAAGTTGAAATCAGAGAGGCTTTTGCAGGTTTCCAAGTCTAGTGGAATAAGGTTGTCTCCTGGCATAGACACAGCTGATCCTCCCAACCTACCAACCCAGGGAAGCAGCGAAAAATGTCGAAATGAGGAAACAGACCACATATGAAAGAAATGGAGGACAAAAAGCGACTGGATATAGAGTTCAAAACCACGCTTATAAGGATGTTCAACAATCTCTTAGAAAAGGCGGATAAAATAAATGAGACCTATGAGGATATGAAAAGGGAACAACAAGAAATAATAAAGGTTCAATAAGAAATGATAAAGGATCAACAAGAAATGAAGAATACATTCTCTGAAATAAAAAATATTATGCAGAGTCCTAAAAACAGATTGGAAGATTGCAAGAATCAAGTCCAATATTTGGAACACAAAGAGCCAGAGGACACTCCTCCACAGAAGCAAGAAGACAAGAGAATCCAGAAAGTTGAAGATAATGTAAGAAACCTCTGGGACAACTTCAAGCGAACCAACATCAGAATTATGGGCATCCCAGAAGATGGCAGAGAGCAAGATACCGAAAACATATTAAAAGAAATAGTGACAGAAAACTTCCCCCACCTGGTGAAAGAAATAGACTTACAGGTCCAGGAAGCACACAGAACCCCAAACAAAAGGAATCCAAAAAGAACCACACCAAGACACATCATAATTAAAATTCCAAGAGCTAAAGACAAAGAGAGAATATTAAAAGCAGCAAGACAAAAGCAGGTAGTTACATATAAAGGGGCACCCATACGACTGTCAGCTGATTTCTCAACAGAAACCATGCAGGCCAGACGGGAATGGCAAGAAATATTCAAGGTGATGAATAACAAGAACCTACAACCAAAAATACTCTACCCAGCAAAGCTATCATTCAGAATCGAAGGCCAGATAAAGAGCTTCACAAATAAATTTAAGCTAAAGGAGTTCATCACTGCCAAGCCAAAACTTTATGAATTGCTAAAAGGGGTTCTTTAGGAAGAGGAAGAAAATAAAGATAAAAATTATGAACAAACACGTAACTATCAACAAGTGAGTCTAAAAACCAAGGGAAGTAAAAATCCTGATGAACAATATTAACTGGTGAATATAATAGAATCAGAGGTATGTAAGGGGAGTGGACTGATGATTCTTGGGGAAATGGGGAAATGGGGAGTGGGGTGGGGCGGGAAGAGACTGAATATAAACTGCACATATGGATGAGGACAATGGGGGATGGGGAAAGGGCAGAGAGTTGAATGGAAACTTGGTGGAGGGGAGCAATGGAGGGGGGGAATGAGGAACATTTGTAATAATATGAACAATAAAGATTTATTTAAAAAAAAAAAAAAAAAAAAGAAAGTGAGAGACCCAGTGATGCAACCAGCTCTATGGGAATTGTAAATAGTGTTTAAGTAACTAATGAAAGGGCATCCGAAGCAGAACGTGCAAATAGATTTCTCATTCATAATTGCTTATGGAATTGTTTTCTGAATGAATTGAAAATGTGAGGTAGATAGAAATTTTGTTGAAAGTTAACTCATTGTTCAAAACTCCTTTGACTCCAGACACCCACACACGTCTTGGAGTAATACATCATATGGTTCGATAATTGTAATTCTAAAAACTCTACTCAGACAGCACGTTCTTCTACAGGTCGTAAAAAAACACATTTCTATCCTGCATCAAAAATAGATTTTTTTCTAGAACTTTTCTGTACTTTGAAATGGTTGAATACACATGAGTTTGCAAAACTAGAACAGAGAGTTCCTATGTACCCTTCATGCAGCTTCTCCCAATGATAGCATCATTCGTAAGTGCTTATAGTGTCAAAACCTGGAAATTGACATTGACACAGTAATTGAGTTTCATAGTGATGAAATTTCCCTTAGAAACTGGGATACAAATTATCACAGAATGTCAAGTCTCAAGTGTCATGACTGACTGTTTTGATTGGTTCACGGTTTTATTATTAAAGGGTATCATTTGATTCTTCCTAGTGTTGTTGCTGTTTTTAATTGCAAGTATTGAAACACATATAATCGTGCACTTTGTCTTACATTTGTATCCAAAAATACTTATAAGCTCCACTTCAAAATAGATTACTATATTTTAGCTCTGCGTTGCTTTCAGACAACACTTCGATCATTAAATTAGGCCCCTATTGTTCCCTCAGAGGTGGCAGGAGTTATTAAAATGTATTCTGCATATTTTGTTTCTGTAATTATGTCTAATCAGTGTGATGTGATGCTGTGGTACAGTCATTAAAAGCACATATTTGAGATACAAGTGGAAACAAGAGAGAAGCTCGTCTACTTTGCTTCTAAGTGACAGAGCCCGATAGAAACCTGAAATATTAGACAAGACCAGCAGCCTGGAAACAAAAATGAGTTAACAGGTAGAGAATGCACATTTTCTGTAGAAATATCGTGGCTTTAAAACAAAAGCAAGGGCTTTGTCATTCTCCCTTGCAGAATGGATGCTGAAAGATGGTGAGGTCTCATAAATGTGCCCAAAGACCAGTTCACAACACCCGGGGAGGGAGGCTTTCTCAAAGAAATGCCTTCCCATGCTGCGTAAATGGCATGTGTCAAGGGGGAAAGACCCCAGCGCAGTCTGATTGAGCAGGGGCTGCTGTGGGCCCTTTCCTTTGTGCCCTGATCATTTACATGACTTAAACACAACAATGAGCTCTATAGTCAATAAAACAAGACACTTTGCCATAGCAACAGTTTCAGAATGTGGCACAGCTTCGGTGCTGTCCCTGAGACATAGAAAAGTGCCATAAAGAAACATTCCTTATGAATATGTTTAGAGATTTCTTTATGCCACTGTTAGTTGTTTCAGATTCCACTGGGTTCAGGTTTTATTTACTCGGCCCATCTTTCCTTTGCTTTGTGAGAACGTGCTTTGTATAGAAGTTGGGGACACAACGGAGGGGTCAGAGGGTGGGCATACATACTTGGCTGCGATGGGAATGGAATTCTTGAGTACTTTTGCAGAAAACTATTAATCCTATCCAGGAAACCATGTAAAACTCAGGAATGTAATGGACATCCCTAAGTCATTGTTGGTTTCTTTGAAGGTATGTAATAAATGGCCCTTTTAGTGTTTGCACTTTTCACTTCTATCACATATCAACATGTGCATATAATACAACCCACTTTAGAAAATCATAAGGAAATGAACTCCACACTTAATGCTGTTGTCCAAAAGACACAGCACATATGTTATCAAAGCTGTAATTAAGCTCCACTATTTCCCTCTTCTTTCAAGGTCATTTCCTGGCATCATAAAATTTTCCTGTTAAGGAAGTCCTCCTTTTTAAAAAGAAAACAATAGTACTTTCTACAAGTTTGAATCTAATGCAGGTGTTCTGGTAAAAATTTCATTGACGGAGGCAAATCAGACAGGGAAACCAGATAAAGAACTTTAATGATCAGGGATAACAGTTGGATATGGTTTGCTATGCGACATACAGTGGCTTTCACCTTTAGGAGGTAGAGAACTTTATCGTTTGTTTTCTTGGTGAGTCATTACCTTGGGACATTTGTTGTGTTTCTTCTGAAAGATGCCCTCTATGGCATATGTGCCTTGTTCCCTTTCCTCATCTCTGTTCCCCTTCATTGATTTCTGGGAAGTAGCCATCCTTTAACACAGGAGCTGCTTATAGTGATAGATGAGATGCTGGATCCATGCACCTGACTCCACAGTAATGTATAAATTAGTTATGAGCTGGTAATAAAAAACCCTAAATGTCCCTGCTTCTCGGGAAGCCACAGATCCCAGGGGTCCCCAAGCAATGAGAGATCAAACTGGACTCACCAATGAAAACACAATGAATTATTTACACACATCAGCACTTGACATTGGTATCATTGAATCAGGAGATCCTTTGTTTGCTACATGCTGCATTGATTTGTGCTCCGAAGACTGTAGGTTTGGGCGCACTCTTGTTTAGGTCAAAGGGAGAGGACCAGAGAGTGGTCAAAGGTAAGCTTTGAGTGTCAGAGTTTATGCACATGTTTTTTGTTTGTTTCTTTGTTTGTTTTGTGGTTTTGGTGTGTGTGTGTGTGTGTGTGATGTCATAAAGAAAGTAATGCTGGATACCATAGAGATATGTTAAAGAGACTTGAAATCACAAAGATTGTGTGTAAGTGCAGAGTGCAAGGGATGGGGTAGGGATGGAAAAGCAACTATAGTTCTCTTATCTTGGGCCAATGAAGGCAAAATTCATTTAAGCAGAGCTGGAGAGAAGTCTCCAGGGAGAAGGCCTTCCAAGTAAAATCCCACCGGGGAAACTTCAGCGACACCAGACAGGACTGTCTCTAATTCATGACTCTTGTTTACTCTGCCGTCCTCTAAAACGATTTCTCGAGCACAGCAGGGCTAGCGCGTCTCATTGCAGAAACTTCTGGCTCTATATCATAGGCATTTTATGTGCTAAATTGTGCATTGTGAGAATAAAGCATGTCCTCCCGAGTCAGGATGCCTCTAACATTCAGCCTACTTCAAAGGCAGAGCAGGTTTGATTCTTTTTGTGAAGCTGGGAAGAGGAATAACAATCTTTGTTTTGTAAGTTCTCTAATTTTCAAGGCTTTTTACAGTTGAAGGGCTGCCATTTGAAAGCTGGGGGTTTGGTGGGTTAAGGCTGAACAATAGGAAATTTTCATTAGGCTGAGCCAAGGCTAATTTTGAAGCAGTTCTAATACATTCCCTATTAAGTAGAGTGATTTGATTCCCTGTCCTTCCTTTCATGCTTGAAGAATCTCTGAGTCCTTGACAAAGTAATGACAGCAATGCTGGCTGCAAGCGAAGGGAGCCCTCTTCAGATGGTCAGCATTGCCACCCAGATGCTGAAATCGCTTTTGTGTCTTGGAAAGTTTATCATTCAAAACTATCAAGAGTTTTTATACTCTTTGTTAGAAGATTTAGATAGAGGTCTCTCCCCAATCAATTCAGACACATTGATTACTCACTGTCCCAATAGATGTAAACATATTCAATATTTAATTCATTTGTACAAGTGAAGAATCATAATTTTCTGGACCACACAGAGTCTTTGTACAAGTTTTGGATCTAGTCTCTGCTTTTGTACTAATTCCAAAAAAGTCAATGAAGTCTGAAGGCACTTGGCAATGGAACTAACCAATTTAAATTCTGTGCTTTAGCCTATGACCAAAAGTCAATGTTTCATAAATATTTGAACACAGTTATTGGAACACCCTGGTTAACTTTTTAAGTTCTACTTTGCTCTTACAAAAAAACCATATCACAGTATCTTTCTCCCATAAAACTCTGCAAGGTAATGCTTAAATAGCTTCACATTAAAAGAAATTGAATTCCAAAAGTTAATTGCCCTATGGATATGGGGCAGAGTGACTGATGCCCATGCTATAGATGAACCCAGCTATAATTAAATTTTTTCCTTATGTTTGTCCTGGGTTCAGTATCAGGAAAGTCACCCAGACTCTTGGACAGAGGACAAACAGAACCTGGTAGCAGCTATTTTCCTCTTCCCCATGAAAGTGCTTGGTTCTGCTCATCATCACATTGCAGTGCTCTTGATCCTCTAAATTGTTGCCATCACCTTCATGAATCTAGTTCCCATCTTTCGAGGCATCCGATAGGTGGGATGTTGTCTTTATTTGGGTTTTCTTGGATAAAGACCTTGAAATAGAATTTCAAGTACCAGTAATTTATTTGGAGGAGAGAGACAGGGGAGATAAAGAAAACAGAGTAAAACTACCCCTAGGGGTATCCCATCCAAGTGACAGTAGAGTCGGGGCATTTATATACCATACTGGTCACTCTCTGGATGAGGACTGCCCAGGGTGAGAAGTGGGAGGCTTCAATTCTTCAGCACCTCTGGCCTGCCAGTGCAAGAAAAAGTTGTCTCCAGCACCAGAGAAAGCTCTCTGGCATTAATTGTAAAGCCTGGCAGTTAGGTATCAGGCAACCAGGCAAGGAAATGGAAAGTATGAGTAGTGCATTGGCTTATCTTGTTCATACGGTTGGGAACCAACTTCATTGCCTACCAGCCCCAAAGCCAACACACACATTCCACAAGTCCCTGAGATAGCCTTGCCAACATTCTTCCACCCAGAAGAGACATAATTTTTTTGTGATTTATGTTTTTGTTTAAAGTCACCTTCTCCTTCTACCGCATACAATTTGTCATCAGGATATGAGAGCTCATAGAAACTCACCTAACTTCCCAAGCCCAGCTCTATATCAGACAGAAGATAAACCAGAAGAATAAGAGCATGGGAGTCGGGGCCTAATGGAACAGAACATTCAGGGAGGAATCTGGCTGTCAGTAATTGGCAGGTAGATAGCTTTCCTAATTGCAGGAAGAAGTGAAGTCCGCAGACAAGTGAGAGTGGTAGCAGTAGGTCTGATGATCAGTAACAGATGGAAAGTCACATTGTCAAGCAGTGGCATTGAGAAGAGCCAACTGGAAGTGGCAGGTACAGACTCTTGGTAAATGCCATAGGAAGAGGTCCAACCTGCATGTGTTGGGCATGGACTGAAGCTGGGAGATGGTCCTTAGGCCGTCAGTGAGGACAAAGCATAAGTGAGTAATGGCAAATAGGGGTTGGAAGGAAAAACTTAGGATTTAGGGATGTAGTTCAAGTCCCAGAATGAATGAAGTTAATAGGGCATCAAGTAAATGGTGTAAACACAGGAAACCCTATCATTTTAGTCAGGACTTCTGGTTGTAAATGGGAGGAAAAAAAGAGACACACTTTTATTTTTTAAAAATAGAAATTTTGTTTGTGTTGGATGTGTGTGTGAGTGAAGTGTATTAATTATGCCATGATGCTTAACAAGACATCTTAAAACTTAGTGGTTTATAACAATAATCATTTGCTCATGATTCTGTAGATCAGCAATTAGCTAGACTCAACTAGGGAATTCTGCTGGTCTCACTTGGGGTCACTTGTGTCTGCAGGTCATCTGGAAACTAGTTGGTTTAGCTATGCGTTTAGATCATATACACCATGTGCAAGCATTATATGATCTATGCTCTACATGTTTTCATCTTCCAGATGGCTAGCCTGGACCATTTCATATGTTAATGGAAAGGTTCCTAAGATCAAGAGAGGACAAGCCCCAAAGCAAAAATGTGTCTTTAAGCCTCTGCTTATGTCACATTTACTAATGTCCCATTGGCCAACGAGAGCGTATAGCCATGCCCAGATGCAGGGAGTGGATAGATTGTACTTTTTGATGGAATTTGTAGCCAAATTTTGCAATCCACTTGAGAGGAGGGAAGCTAAGGACACACAGAATTAGGAATATCACAATGATAGAACACCTTCCTGCTTTGCATCTTTCCTATTCTCTTTCTACCCAGTTCAATCTATTAGGCCAACTGTCTTTAGAATATAGTGGCTCTGGTCATATTCAGCCCTTGGGTTCATGTCCTCACTTCATCATAACCTGAGAGGAAGGTATTCTCTTGTCTTAGATTCATTTAAGAAAAATTTGAGACTAAAGGTGATTGGCCTGACTTGAATATTGAAGGATAAAGATAGGTGGCTTTCTCCACAGATGGATTTCTACAGATGGAAACAAAGCAGTGCATGCTATCGCATGGGCCTTAGCTTAAAATAGTCCAGGGTCCAAATTGATTGAGTATTCATAATAGATCAGGCATATGTAAAAAAAAGGTTGGCAAATATTATTTCAATCTTTCAACTGATTTGTAATGTGAGGTATTATTGTTCCCATTTTGTTGAGGAGAAATTCAGGCTCAGATTATTAAATAACATGGAACAGACTTGATCTAAGCCAATTGGACCCTAAAAATCAAGGTTTTTCCATTGCATACTGGTATCATTCCACAAATGCATGTTTAGTGAGTTGAGAGAATCATGTTACCTTCCTAAGAGGAATACTCCAACTATCTTGCTGCTATGGAAGCACATCAAAAAGACCGATTTTTGTCACTTTATTTCACTGATGTGTCCTGAGCATCTAGAATAGTGCCTGGCATATAGCAGGGACTCAATAAATAGTTGTTAAATGAATGAATGAATCAGAGTCTTCTGTAGCACATGATCCTATTATTGCCTGTTGACTGCCCCCCATTTACTGTGGGCTTTCCAGGATTTTATGTATTTTTATCTCTCCATTGCCCTGTCCACTCTGGCATGTGTAGGAAGGAGGTCCATAAATTATTCTTAAATAAGTAGCTGATTTACCAGAGAAAGGAAAAGTAGCTAATGCTGTTCGAAGGCAATGTTATTTTTGTGTCGCGCCAGCACAGCCAAGGGTTCAGCCAGCCTGAGGGAGGGCGGCAAAGGATGTAGAAAAGACAGACAAAGAGAATAAACTGGGTCCAGGTGGATCTCCTGTGCCTGGCTGAGGCCACAGAGAAAAGACCCAGACTGCAAGGTGATGCTTTATTTTATAGCCAGAGGTAAACAAATAGTGGTCAATGTAGTTACAATGTTCTTGTGAGTTTCACTTGTTTTGGTAGCACTTGCTGTGCCTCCCACAGCCCATTAGCTACCCAGGAAGGAACTAGGGAGGTCATAAGATCAAGCTAAATTATGCTAAGAGGGCTGTGCCCTCTAAGCTGGGACTTGTTTGTGGCTTTGCTAACAGGTCAGTCCGAGGCTCCCTACAATTCTTATAACAAAAGTGTTTTCTCTATTTAAATTATATTTTCCAGGCACAGGGAGTACATAAATAAATTTATTATATAAGATAAGATATTATATTAGAATAAGTCCCTGTCCTTCTTTGGCCTCTATTCTAATGTATAATTATATCTACATTTAATTATAACTATATTAGTGTCTATATCTAGATGCCCTTGGTAAAGATTCAGTTGAGCCAGCAGAAATTTCATCTTTGCCAGAACTCTATCTGCTGAGAATAATCTTTTTCTCTCTTAAACCCTGTGTATAAAACATGCTCCCCATAAATATTCATTGTGCGAATGACCAGAAAGGATACATAGATATTTCTAATGCTTCATTAAAGAGTATAGTTAATTGAAGCTAAAGAACAATTCTTTTAAAATGTTCATAGGATTTTTTTATTCAAGTAGAATTCTTGGCAGGAACAAATTATACAACACAAATTTTAGCAATTTTCTTTTGTGTTCCTACAAACAAAACCTTAAAAGGTATGGCTGGGAAGTATTTTATTTTCTAAAAGTGACACTAGATTTTGGTCTTTTATTTTTAACCTCTGTCAACCAAATATTTAAAATTTGTTGTTTTTAAATTTGGGGAAATATTCTGACAATTTACATTGTCACATTTCAATTCTTGAATTTTTCACGAGAAGAACAATGTTTTCCTTTTTTTCAAAAAAAAAGTAAGTTTTTATTTCTACTGTTTTTGATCAATAATGTATAAGAAAGTTTAAGACAAGCATAGTCCAATCATTAAAAGCAGTTTTCTGAGAAATGTACTGGGATGACTTTGCATTAACAATAATACCTGGTGCCAACAATATTGTTTTAGAGAGAACTTGGGTTATTGCTTGGGAGTTGACTTCTAAATCAGAATGCGGGAATAAAAGGCAAGACATGGGAACTACTGAATTGGAGTATGAACTAGTTAATGCCTTTATTGAGCTTATATTTTATTAATTTACATATTTGAAGGATAATTTATAAGGTTGGGAAAATAGCTAATACTTTGAAATACAAACTCAAGGGCAGGGGATAACCTCTCTCAAAAGAGCAGATGGAGTTGGGGCACCTGACAGGCACAGCAAAGCAGGAAGCTGAGGTCAGCAAAGCTTTACTGAGCCCCAACAACATGTCTGGCTCTCTTCTGGATGCTGACGCTACAGAGGTCAATTAAATAAGTCCCTGTCCTTCTTTGGCCTCTATTCTAATGGAAGAAGACAGACAATAAAAAAATGTGTCCCCTGTGTCAGATAGTGAGAGGTGCTATAAAGACAAATAAAGCAGGTAATGGGAGTTAGGGGGCTCCAGAGAGGAGCAAAGAGGTTTGTCCAATCATATTCTTTCAAAAAGATAATGGTTGAGCAAAGACCTGAAGGAAGTAAGGGTGCAAATCATGCTGTTATTCCGGAGCAGAGAACCCCAGGCGGAGAGAACAGCAAGTGCAAATGCCCTGAGATGGAAGCATGTGGGATCTGTCAGACTGATGGGCTCAAGGTGGCTAGAGCATCATGGGTCAGAGGAGACTGGGAAAGAGGAGGTCACAGCAGTGATGGCCTTTTAGAGCCCTATAAGCATTGCATGGACTTTGGCTTTTATTCCTCGGGAGATGCAACCATGAAAAGTGTTGAGCTGAGGAGTTCAAAAGAATCACAGCTTTTAAATAGACTAGGGAGGGGGCGCAGGGCGAAGGGGAGTAGAAGCAAGCACATCAGTTAGGAGGCTTCTGTAGGAATGTAATCAAAAGATGACGGTGGCTTGGACCAGAACAGTAGGACATAATGAGAGGTCATTAGATTCTGGATGTGTTTTGAAGGTGAGATTGACAGGATTTCCTGATGTCAGATTTGAAAGAAAGAAAGAAAAACCATGGGTAACTACAAAGATTTTAGTCTGAACATCTGGCTGTGTTTATGTCCTGCTCTTGCTTTTAGGGATAGTCACATGTATTTGAAGGGCCAGAAATGGAACATGCAGGAGCAAAAGTATTCTCATTAAACTAGCCACAGTATTCAAATCCGACACATGAAAGGAAAAGAATATCAAGGCTTCCATCAATAAATTAAGTATGAAAGGAAGAAATGTAGATTAGCAGCCATGAGTAAAGCCAGTTAGAGGGAATAAGTTTAACACAAGTTAACAGAACCTAGTATACTGTTAATTTGCAGTAATGAATTTACATCTCAAGGTGGAATCACCATTTCAGTATTTTCATTAATTTTCATTCAGATAATAGAACAATTGGAGCTGAGAAAAAGAAAAAGAAAAGATCATGAGCAGACATAAACACAGATCATATGAGAACAAGTTGACTAATTGGATGAATATCCGATGAAGCAAATGAACCAAGAGGCATAGCGGTAGTCTCTGAATATCTGTAGGGTTGTTGTGTGAAAGCATAATTAAATTTAGTCAATGTGACCCAAAGTTAAGCTAGGTCCTATAGGAAAAAGCTACTGTAAGGAACATTTAAGCTCAGTGGAAGGAGAGCTTTCCATAACAGACACTGTTAGTGCTCTCCAGTATCTGTGAGCTCTTCTCCATCCTTGTGACCCTGATCCACTATATGTCCTAAACCCCACCCCTTGTTAGCTAGCTGGGGCCATGTACCTATGTCAGGGCAATTAAATATGGATGGAATTGTTGTACACTACTTCTAGGACTGACCACTAAAGCATCCCTCAAGATTTTTCACACTCTCTGTTCCCTTGTCTACTGCCAGATGCAGAGGACCCAGGGGAAAACTCTGAGGCCCTAGAAGATGGTAGGTGGAAGGAGCCTGGGTGTGTGAGAAGAGCCAGGACAGGAACTCCATTTGGGACTGATATGAACATGAAATAAATCCTTATTGTGTAAAGCCAGGGAGAATTGGTGGTAGGGTGGAGTGGTTGTTAGAACAGCTAGATTTACTTACCCTGACTAATTTGTCTCTAATTTATATAGCTGTCCAACTGTAGAAGGGATTGCAAGGAAGAGATTGGGTTTCATATCCCTGAAAACATGCAAGAACATCCATTTAGATGTGAAACTCTTATTAATTTTTTTATTGAATTCAGAAAGGAAGGGAGAAGTAGAGTTAGAAACATCAAAGATGAAAGAGAATCATTGATTGGCTGCCTCCTGCACAACCCCCACTGGGGATCCAGCCCACATCCCAGACATGTGCCCTTGACCAAAATCAAACCTGGGACCCTTCAGTCTGCAGGCCAATGGTCTATGCACTGAACCAGTTAGGGCAAATGTGAAACTCTTGAGGCACAATCAAGCTATCGATAAGTAACTTACAGTACACTTGAAAATTTCCCACTAAGTTATCCCTAGCAACAGAGAGGTATGACCTTTTACACCAAGTGACCGGGTCTATAGTTTCTAGTGAACTTCGTTTGAAGTCTCTTGTTTTCATAATCTTATCTTAAACATGAATGCAATTTCTGTGCTCTTCTCTACAACCTGTTAATTTTTCTTTTTTAAAATTTATCATTATTATTGAAAAGTATTACAGATGTCCCCTTATTTTCCTCATTGACTCCCCTTTTCCTCACTCCCATCCCCTGACCCCGGCCTTCACCCCACTATTGTCTGTGTTCATGGGTTATGCATGTATGCATATAAGTTCTTTGATTGATTTCCCCCTCCCCGCCTTCCCTTTGAGAATCCTCAGTCTGTTCTGTATATTTTAATCATGTTTTAAGTTACAAGGGACTCAGTTAGTTGGGTGTTGTCCCCTTGTACCAAGAAGGCACTAGTTTGATTCTGGTCAGGGCACATGGCCAATTTGCAGACTCAATCCCTGGCAGAGGGCAGCCGATTGATATGTCTCTCCCTCTCCCTTTTCTCTCTCTAAAATAAATAAAAACATATTTTTAAAAATGTTATAAGGGACAAAATATTACTGAAGAGGACTATTTCTTTTAAACCTTCCAGTGAAGTAGACCCATTAGGATTAAGTGTTCAAAATTAATATTTTCAAAGACAAGTATATAAAAATCAATAAATTCATATTTAAGACCTGTTTCAAGTGAAATCCAAAATCCAAATTCAAATGAGAATATACATTATTTTTCATCAGACTGAAGTTTTAAAGTCATTTTCCATATTAAGTCAATAGTGTTCCATATGATGGAATTATACATTATAATGCCAGCGAGGGTTCCTTGGAAAACATTGGAGACTTGTTTATCTTTTAGAAATCATATTCATGGCATTTCTTTACTTAGAAGAGTAAAAATTATAACTTCGTATATAATTTTTGTATCTGCTTACAAAAAGAAGTTGCTCTAAACATGAGACAATTCCTAAAACAAAAACTGTGTTGACTTCAGCAAGGAGCACGCCTCGTACTTGCTCATATCTCACTGTAACGTGATCCAGCTAGAAGGAGAAGGAGATTTCTCCTTGGGCATTTTCCCATAACCCCACATCTTCCTCTAAACCAGCCCTGCCAGACAGAGTGGAAATGCAGAGAGTGTGTTAAAAGCTGCAGGAGAAGATAAGATGTCTAGGCTGTACTTGAAAAATAGGAAGGAAAAAAATGTATGTGCCTAAGGACATCGTTTTCTTTTGCGGGCATTCTCTCTAGTACATGTTCAGGCATAAGTAATCCCTACTGAGAGGGGCCAGACTCGTTCTACAAGCAGTAGCTGCTTTGCTTCCCTGGGGAGAATGTGTGCACGTATTTTGTAAACTTTATCTGATATTTGAAAGCCACTTCTCCATGTTTATTTTAATATCAATTTTGCACTAGCTTCCTTCATTATTAATTTACCTTTCATTTGTTAAATAAAGGCAGGAAACATAGTGAAAGGAGATCATTGTAAATTTAAGTAACTCTTATTAAATATTTTCATAAACTACAACTACTCAGTGTCCACCTAGTGGCCAATTTAAAGACTTGGTTTCATGCCTTGACATTTAACAGTGGATCACGTGGGATGGTAATATGAGCCAGGCCACAAGTGGATTGCATCACTTTTTCCCACAAATACAACTCAGAACTCGGTCACATGGTTGAAACCTATTCATGTGAGAAACTAGGAAATAATGGTCTTCCTGTGTGTCCAAAAAGAAAAACAAAATATAACAGGATTTGATGGCCATATAGCATTGTCTCTGCCACACCAGTCTTCTCATGTATAATAAAACAGGTACAGTAATTAGCATGTGCTTACTATGTGTGCACTTACCATCTCACCGAGATAGATATACTTTGGATTCTGTTTTGCAGATGAAGAAATTCAAAGTCAAATTTGTTAAAGGACTTTTATCTCCCTGAATCACTCATCCTCTTATTGGTTTGAAATAAATTGGTTTTCTCATAATATTAAATTTGGCTTGTGGATGAGTTCATAAACATTTCATAATTCATAAAATTAAGAATTCATAATTTCATAAAAGTATCATAATTCAGCCTTTCATATTCCATGTTTTAACTAGCTACTTTTGGTGACTGGAACAACTCAGATTCTCCTTTTTAAATTTAAATTTTAGTTTTTGTTTTATAAAAGCTTTTTAAAATATATATTTTTATTGAATTCAGAGAGGAAGGAAGAGGGAGAGATAGAAACATCAATGATGAGAGAGGACCATTGATTGGCTGCCTCCTGCATGCCCCCTACTGGGGACCAAGCCCGTAACCTTGGCATGTGCCCTGACTGGGAATTGGACCGTGACCTCCTGATTCACAGGTCTACACTCAACCACTGAGCCACCGCTGCGGGGTTTTATTTTATTTTATTTTATTTTATTTTATTTTATTTTATTTTCGCTGCGGGGTTTTAAAGCTTTATTGAGATATACTTTGCTTACCATAGAATGCATCCATTTAAAATGTATAACTAAATGTTTTTAGTATATTCATATATATGAGCAATCATTACCACAATCTAATTTTAGAGAATTTCATTTTCCTAAAAGAAGCTATAAGCATTAACGGCCATTCCCTCCCCCTCCCCCAATTTACAGCACTAGGTAATTGCCTAATTGTCTTTTACTGTTAAAAAAAAAAATCTTGCACACTTCCAGGATTCATTGGCATGACAGTGCCATCAGGAATCTGGTGTGTCTCAGTTTTCCATTCCGCCATCCTTAGTGAGTCAGTTGGTTGTCTTAGCTCCAGGCATCACCTCCTCACGCCCCATATCCAAGGGCAGGATGTGGAAGTTTTCTTTACACATCCCCTTTCCCCCTTTTAATCAGATATTAGAACCCTACTACCGTGTTTCCCCGAAAATAAGACATCCTCTGAAAATAAGACCTACTTCATGGAAACATAGCACATCCCCTGAAAATAAGACCTAGCGCATCTTTGGGAGCAAAAATTAATATAAGACACTGTCTTATTTTCGGGGAAACAGGGTAGCAGGATTCCCTTATCTCATTGGTCACAAGTGATTCAGATGCCCATGCCTAAACTAGTCACTGGCAAAAAAAATCATAGGATTACCATGATTGGCTTTGACAATCTCAATTCACTCCTTAGGGTTGAGGAGAGCACACCTCCCTGAATATATCGCTGCTCTAGACCTGACAGTACTTGGGAGAGGGTGCTGTTTGCAATGATGAAGGGGCAAGGCTACAGGGCAGTCAGCCAACAGTGTCTGCTAGATACAATCTCACCTCTTAATAAGTATTGGAAATTGATGATAAAAAGAAAAAGACCAGAGCAGGGTTTTGAATCAGAGGACTTCGGAAATTATGTAATTCACCCCTCACTTTACAGAGGGTTGAACTGAGTCTCACACAGGTTAATTGGTTTTTCAAGGCTGAACAGCAAGATAAGAGTAGAGGTAGAACTAAAATAGAATTTTCTGATGGCCAGTTTAGTACATACCTATAGATATCATTGCTTAGTAGTCAATAGACCGTTGATCACAATATGATGATACATTGCACTTGCTTACTTGGGTTTGAGTTTTCACCCAATGAGTTATGAACTCTTCAAGGGAAAAGAGCATCTTAATGAGTTTTGAATCTCCAGTACTTAGCATAGTATCCTAGATACAAGAATAGTACACTTCAAGTTTGTACCTTGCTTAACAATTGGCAGCATTTAATTCATACCTAGAGATAGGTGAAGAAACTGAAGCAGAGGCTTACCCAAAGTTACAGTCACTGAGGCATTGTGACAATAGCACAGCTATAAAAACAAATGCTAAAATATACAGATAAAGGAAAAGTCTCAGGGAAATGTTTCTTATTGTTTCTGCTCATGTGTACATAGTATATGAAATCTTTAAAAACAGAGCTATGACAGTGGAATCTCATATTTTTCTGCCAGAAGTGAAGATTTAAAACTAGAATAAAGCCTGTGACTGGAGATTATTGAGGAATTTTGTTCAACACTTTGTCATAAATGGGATAGGCGCACAACAATGTGTACAAGATGAAAGGAAAATTAAGTTTTGATAACTGGAGGAAATCCCTAAAATAAAGAATGAAAAATGTGGCTGAGTAATTTGTGGTAGTTCCACTTCTTTCTTACATATAAGACCATTCTGATGCTCTGTGGTCTCCAAGACCACTTGAGTTTTCTGTATTTTCCATGGTTACCCACAATGGGATGGAATTGTTCTGATGGAACTCACTAAATGCTTTGGACACATGGAATCCGATGTATCTTTAAGCCCACAATCACCACTATCCCTAAATTATAACCTATCTTTTTTTTGTAGCATGAGTAGTATAAGCCTTTTATTCTTCTATATCCAAGTTATCATTTGTTGCCTTGCAGCTTTGTTGTTTTAGAAAATTAGCAGGTTGTTGTTGTTTTTTTATGTCAGCCCTTCTAGAGACTAATTCTCCATTTGAAATTAGAATTTAAAAAACACAATCCTCTTAACAGTTTTGTATAGATGAGTTTGACCCTTCCCAATGTCATACTTTTCATTTTGTAGGAGTAGTCCTGGGGAAAGGCCAAATAGTAAGTTAAATTACAAAGTGATTCATCTTTTATGGAATGGTAAGCTAAACAAACAAACTAATAAAAATGTCAAAATATAGATGTGGTGTTGGTAAAAATCCTGGATCAGGAAGTAGAAGACCTAGATCTTATTTCCTGGCTCACCTCCTCCATCATTTAAACACAGGCAAATACTGACTGTTGTTTACCTTCACCAAAGAGTACAGATTCCTGTTCTACCTACCTCCCAGATCGTTGTTTAGATTGAAGGGTGTGAGTGAGATGAGACAATACCATATAAACCTTAACTCACTAGGCAAAGATGAAGTCCTTTGTATAGCCCACCATTAAAATTATATCAGGATCACAGTGAGAGAAGAAGCCTCGAGTCTCGAGTATTTACCTATCACATTCTCCAATTAAAACATTATTTACATCATGTAAAAATGACAGCTTTCTTTTCATTCCTCTAAGCCTATTTCACACTTTCTTATTCTGCAAAATGGCCTGTGGAAAAAATAAATTAGGATAATGTTGCTTTCTGAGTCTCCTTTGGAAAGAATAATAATATATATTAATATTTTAAAGGCTCAGAGAAAACTTGCCATTTGTAAAAAGAAAAAAAAAAGTCTGTATAATCTATCTTCCAAACTTACTTGACAAAGAATATTCTCCCCCTTTCCATGCACAATTGTTGATGTTCCTTATTTCTGTTCTAAAGAGAGAGATAACTCACTTCTCTCATTTTTGGCAACAAGCAAAACTGTGTTTTTCAGAAACCTTTCTTCTAAACTTTAAAATTTCTTATTTTGAGCAGAAATGAAGGTAAAAATGTCCTTCCCTTAACATTTTCCTTAACATCGGAAAGTAGAAAGAAAGAAGATCAGTTTCTGGGTCTTTCTCATTAGCCTATTTCTGTTTAAATTACACCCTGTTATATTTCCTTTCCAGTTATATTAGGTCGCCATGTGATATAGCCAAATACACTTGGGGACTGTACCAGAATCTTATGCCCGGTGGCCTCTTGAAGTCAGGCAAAAAGCTGGAACTAATTTACAGTTATCCTGGCCACTCAGCCTCTTTCCAGCCTGTTCTTATTACAAGGACCACTGGGCAGAACTGAACTCTGCCAACAAGCAATTGCAGAATCATCAAAATTTAGAGCAGGGAAGGATGAAAATGTCTGATATTGAGTAGATGCTTGTCTTAGCCTGGATCCCCCGGAGCAGATCCTGAAGCACAGCATCCATGTAGGACCAGGGGGTGACAGAGACAGTGAGAAAGCTGTGCCAAAGGCATTACCAAGTTGGCTCCTCCCATAAGCATTCTCAAGGAGTGCTCTGAGGAGCTTACCAAATGTGTCTTACAACTCAACGTTGGGATGAAAGGCTCCTATGCCCCACGAGTCTTGGGTGGTTCTATAACAGTCAACTCCCTGTGCTTCTGGGATGTGCATCCAGGAGAGCTGAGCTATGAGCCCCATGTCCTGTCAGAAGAGCTCCTAGGCAGGAATCGAGGCCATTGTGTCACCCAGATTCATGAAATCATCAGTTGTACCCATGGGAAATTGGTTGAAGCTCATGTAGAAATGGTTCCCATGCTGGTGGCTGGAGGAAGAGGTAGCGATAAAAGGACTTGGCATGGTACCTAAGAGGTGTTCAGTATGGTGCTTAGTTAACCTTATTGGTTTATCTGAGTGAAGTGCAACCTCTCACTGCCTACCTGAGGACTTTGAGATCCTGAGAAGTTAACCTGGTTAGTTGAGGGCACAAAGCTTGCTAATGGCAGAGAGAGCTGGAGACAGATCTCCTGAATCACTGTTCACTGGGGCTTTCAGCCACATCACACTGCCTCAACTTCACACTTGCTGTGGTAAAAAAAAAAAAAAAAATCGTGAGAGCAAGATGCCATGCAGTTGTACCCACAAAGTTCAAAAGAAATGCCTGGCTTCATTGATGGTCAAAACAACAGAGAAGCTAAAACAAGATAGAACAGGATCAATAATTAATGAGTGCTACAGCTAGGGCCGGTGGAATGAGTGCTACAGTGAGTGCAGAGGGAAGTCAAGAGAGGCTAAAAAGGAACCTGGGCTTGGAGACCTACTATTTGCTCTTGTAATCAATGCATCTTACACTTTCTGAGTTTGAGACGGAGTAACATTTTTGTGTCATGCTTGGAAATTGTGCTACGTGGCTATAATGGGAACACTGGACCCTGTTCTGGAGCTAAGAATAGCTGAGCTACTAATTAGGTTACTTGACAAATGCTGGAGAGGAACTAATCAAACCCAGAGAATTCATAATGGGATCTCATGGTCAGACCATGGTTGGCTCTAATTAGGGTTCTTGAGTTGCCACAGGCACATTGACCACCCCTTGCTTTCTCATCTGGGAAATAATATGATGTACTAGAATATAAATTTAAGTACTCAAGTATTGAGATGTATTGATCTCTAAATTCAAATATTTTACATTCAAACATATGAATAATAACAAAGAAACATCATGGAGGGAAGGAATAAAGATAAGGTTTGGAGTGGGCCAAGGACCCTAGGGAAGGAGATAACTAAGAGGAAAGATAAAGGAAGTTTCTCTTACTGAAATTTAATCACCATAGTCTGGTGTTCTATTCCCTAGGAATTGGTTCTTTTGTTTATCAGAGTAGGTAATTGTATTCCTTTATCATTGCACTTAAAGGGCACCATTTTAATGAGTTAATGTTAACGTGTATATGTAAGTGCCTGGTACATAACAAACAACAATAAATGGCTCCCTGTTAGTAACCCTTTTTTTCTATCAGAGAATTTTTTCCATCCTCTCCACTTCCCTCAGTGTGTTTGTTCATAGTGTACTTTGTACTTTAAAAAATAAACTTTTGATTTTAGAACATGTTTAGATTTACAGAGAAAGTGCAAGAATAGTACAGAGAGTTCCCACACACACTTCATCCAACTCCTCTAACACTAACATCCTACATTACCATGGTACTTTCATTGGAGATAGGAGATTAACTGGTACATTCCTATTAATTCCTTATACTTTTAAGCAGATGCTGTTTATTTTTTAGTCTTTAATTAGATGCCCAGATCATTCTAATGTTGATATTTGATTGAACTAGGATACTTTGTGAATAAGCAATATATGTGATTTATAATTCCAGCATTTGATACGCAGAAGTTACCATAGGTCTTTGGTCAAGTTGTTATGGTCCCATGAGATCTCCATGGCTTCTAGCTGCCTTGGGAGACTTCAGGTTAATTACTAAAAATAAATAAAGCTCACTCTATTGAAATCAATTTCAAAATCACCATGGCTGAAGCTTTCAAATCTTTTCTGAAAACATGGAATATCTCTTTTTGAATAAAACATTCTAACCTGCCATGTACCCGTATTTGCCGGCATATAAGACGATTTTTTGGCCCTGAAAAATACGTATTTGCCGGCGTATAAGATGACTGGGCGTATAAGACGACCCCCTAACATTTCCACTAAAAATACAGAGTTTGTTATATGCTCGCCGTATAAGACTACCCCCCACTTGGAGGCATATTTTTCAGGGCCAAAGGGTCGTCTTATAAGCCGGCAAATACGGTAAGTGTAATGTGCTCAGAAGCATGATGGTGCAGATGGCAGCACTCTTTTTAACATGATGTTTGATACAGGTGACATTATAAGATTCAAAATATTGAAACGAAGCCCTACCAGATAGGATTTATGGGCCTCTGTTCTAAACACATGTTTTTTACCTAGGAAAGCTATGACAAGAAAATGCACCTATATGCATCTAATTGACAGATTTCCCAACACACACACACACACACACACACACACACACACACACTTTTTTAAAAATGAAAAATATTTAGATTGCTTAAAAACATTATTGGTTAAAATTAAAAGGAGAGGTTCAGGTGCTAGTTACCGATGGTCTATCATTTATTTGAGATAATTGGAAAGTTGGATATAATGTTATGTGTCTCAGTTTAGAGATTTTGGATATAGTTAGCATTAGGTTGATGAAAAATAAAATTTCATGTATATAGTAGGTCTTTTTCTTTTGAATGTATCTGATATCCACCCTCCTTTACAAATTCAGACCTTTACCTTCTCCCCTTTTATGTTTTTGTTGTCACAAATTATCCCCTTTTGTGCTGTAAGTTTATTGGTTATCTTTCTTGTAGTTTTGTGACCTTTTGTTCTTTGTTTCAGGTAGAATAATTCCCTTGCCTATTTCCTGTAATGAAGGTCTCCTGGTGATAAATTCCCTCAGCTTCTGTATGTCTGGAAAAGTATTTCTCATTCATATCTAAAGGATAGTTCTGCTGGATATATTACTCTTGACTGATAATTTATCTCACTTGTTTGAATATTTGGTCCAATCTTCTAGCTTGTAGTGTTTCTGCTGAGAAGTTTGATGATAACCTAATGGGCTTTCCTTTATAGATTTCTTTATTCTTTTCTCTGACTTCCTTGAGAATTCTGTCTTGGTCATTAATTTATTTTAATCTTTATAATTGAAAGTGTCACATATGCCTCCTTTCCTCCCAATTGACTCCTTTGAACCTGCCCCTACCCCCTGCTCCAGGCCTTCACCCTCCTGCTCCTGCTCCTGCTCCTCCTCCTTCTTTGTTATTAGTCTTATATTGCTCCTTCTGATGGAGTCATATAGTTCTCATAAAGTTCTTTCATTTTTTTATGCTCAAGTCTCTCTCTTTGTCCCTCTACATCACTTCTAGATTTCTATCTTCCATATCACTAATTCTTTTCTACATATGGTCAGCTCTATTTCCTATACTTGCTAACTTATTCATGATCTCTTTTTTGAGCTCTTCATCTCCAAAATTTCTATTGTAAAGTTTCTTTTGTAAAGTTTCAGCCTCTTTGGTAAAGTACTCTTTTTTGTTTGTTGGTTTGGTTTCTAAGTTCATTAAACCGCCTCTGTGTTTTCTTGCATCTCCTTGAGGTTTTTCAGAACTGCAATTTTAAACTTTCTGTCATTTAAATCACATATTTCCATTTCTTTAAGTTTATTTTCTGGAGATTTTCTCATTTTCTTTCTGAGCGGTCTCATTACTTTGGTTATTCATGGTGTTTGATGGATTCCTTCTCTGTCTAGGTATCTATATATGAGTGGCACTTCTCTAGTAGATTAATACAGAGGTCTTTCTATTCTTTTCCAGTATGTGGTGTTGAATCATAGGGTGTTTCTTGTTTGTTTGCTTAGCTCTCTGGCTTTTCAGACCTCTGAGGGTGGTGGAAAATAGCCTGTGTTCCCTGGGAAGGTGGGCACTTACCCTGTGATTTGGTTGTTCCAGTCCCAGGGGACCAACCTCACATGGGACTGTTGTGGGCATTGGGTCTCCAAATCAGTGAAATCCCAGTGCATTTCCCAGCAGCTCAGTGCCATCAGCAGTGCAGCCTGGCTGTGTGGGGGTGGGATGAGCTGCAGGAATTCAGCTACCTCCTTTATTGCTTCGCCCTCTCAGCAATGGCGACCTCAGACCTCTGAGATGCCCCACCTCCACCTGAACCTAGGATTAGTTGCAGAGTGCACCCTTCACTCAGGCAAAAAGTGTTTCTGTAGTACCAGTTCTCAGATTGCAGATATGATCTGCAGCCCAACATGAAGGGTGAGGGGACGCAAGCTCTTGGAGGTTAAGGGATGGTGCCAAGGCTGCACCTCTGTGATTCAGTTCTGTCCAGGTCACTGGGCTCAGCTATAGCTCATATTGTCCACTCCTGTACTAAATCTCTTTGCTCTTCCTTTCTGAGGGGAGTTCCAGCCACAGCCTGATTCTTCCCCTCTCGGGGTTGAGCTCCACAGTGAATCCAGGCTGCAGGGCTATATCCATGGCTCCTTTCCTTCCGGCCTCTTCCTTCTGGCCTCCTTGGTTCACTCTCACTTGCCCACCTTTAGATGTTTCAATGCACAGACCTCTCAGGCATGTTTGTGTGTTGAGTAGGGAATCATTTGTTGAGTTACAGTTGTTCAAATTGTTAAAACTTCAAGGAGTGAGTCCAAGGGGGGTCTTTCATAACACCATTCTTCTGACGTCATACCTTGTACTAAGCTCATATTCAGCACTGTTTAATTCATAAGCAAGCACCCTGAAAACACTGTCATCAGAATCGCCCCATTTGTCAGCATCAAATCTCTACATCATCTGTGATAGTCGTTGAGATTTATGAATTTCAATTCCACTAAGTCATTTCTGAGCTACTGCCTTGAAGTTGTTTAAATAGTAACCTCCATTTGCACAAAACCTTAGGAATACCAATAAGGTGGCCTCTGACTTTTTGAGCTTTTGACATTCAGCCACCAGAGGCTGCTCTGAGACCTTTATACTCCTTTCACTCTGGGTCCAAATCCCTATGGGGGAACCCTGTAAGGACTGATTTGGCTTCCACTGTTTTGAATTGTCCTTGCTCAGTGCAGTTCCCTGGTGGTCTGCTGTTAGAGTAGATGATTAATTGGAGTCAAGAGGAGATGCTGAAAGAAGACAAAACTACACATTACTGTTTTGCCCTCCTTGTTATTTTTAAACTCTTAATCTTGTTCTGTTTCATTTAAGTAAAAGAGAATTGCCCAAAGCTTTTCTACTGCCATTTGCTAATTTTTCATCATTCTTTCTGTTACATATTTTCAAAGAATTCTGAAGATTTTTTTAAAAGCCTTTATTCCATAATATTTACTTCCACATGGTTTCTATTATTTCACATTTTACCAGGATTTTATAGTTACTTTCATGCTGTTCACTCTCTTGTTTTTTTTAAAATCTTTGTCTTTCTCCTTTAAATCTTTCTCTTTATCTAACAAAACAAATCAAAACTTAAATGGAGTATCTGTAATTGAGTAAGAAGGATTAAAAAGGGTTTCAGGGCCTGTAATGTATTTTGTATTTAATCTTGGACAACTAAACACTGATTTAGTTTCTTCGTGTGAAATTGTTTTTAGTCTTTTCAGGCAAAGGCAGGATCGTGGTAGTCATTGGTCAGCCATGAAAAACAACTGATTCTGTGATACTGTTAAATATGTCACGCTAAAGCGTATCCTTCTATGAGCATAAGTCACTACATAAAGATGCAAAGTTTTAGACCTATGGCAAATGCCAATTACTAGTTTTGTAGCAGGCAAAGCCATCAATATGTAGATGATCTGGAAAATTTTAACACTGCAATTCTTGATTTCTAGACTTTTATTTTTTGTAAAATTCCATGTACGATTGAAACAATGTAGAAAAAAGACATAATTTAAGTATGTCTTCTTAAATATGCTCTATTTTCTACAGATTATGGAAAAAATCAATTGAACTTGAAGGAAAGTAAATACCTATTTTATTACTTTTTACTTATAGTAAAAGATAAATATTTCAAGATTTCTTTTGCTCATAAAAGACATTCTTGAGATAACATGAAACACTCCTAATGTTTCACTCACAGACTGGAACAATCTTTTCAAATGTCTGATATTTCACCTCCAGTGTAATCATAATGGTAGAGATCCTTACCCTAATAAATTCATGACTAAAGTAGGACACAAGGTCACTTATATTTTTAGGTAAAATAATGGCAGCGGTAATATGTGAATTGGCCCATATTTCACTAAATGCTTTGTTAAAAGTGGAATGCCCATGAAAGTGCCAGATTCCTTTTCTGTGGTGGGTTCTGCTTTTCAGCTTGCCCTAACTAAGGAGAGAACCAGAAGTCACTTGCGCATGAGCAATACCTTATTAAAGCATCATGATTTCATGTGGCATATTTTTTCCTCTCAGTTTGTCTGCCTGACAATCGAATTCCTAAATATCATATTTGAGCCTAGCCAAAAATGAAAAAATAAAAAAAAAGTCGACCCACTGAAGTAACATTAGGTCAGCTTTGTGGGATGCATTAGCAGCCTGTCTGGACAAAGATGAGGGACTCAGGCACAGAAAACCATCACGTGGCCCTGGCCGCCTTGCAGATGCATTGCGTGACTCATTGTTAAACATGCCGAGAGCAGACAAATTCCAGGCAAGTGAAGCATCTGCTAATCCAACTGCAGTTAGGTAAGTTGCATGATATTTGCCTTACTTGCTTTTCCTTGAGAAACTCCTCACTGCATTCCCAACTGCTCCTGAACACCACATGTCAAACACACTGAATAACTGTATTAAGATAAAACTGTTAGCATTAAAGATAGGCACTTGAATTAGTATAACCCTCAGGCCAGTTATACTTCACTAAATTGCATAGGCTTTAAAATACCAGCACTACATTTTAAAATATGTATCCATGGCAACCTCTTTGTCTAGGGAATAGTTACCTAAAGGGTGCACATCTTTTCAAAGAAACAAGGAGAAATAGAGCTATAGTAGTTAGCTGTCAATGATATTACTTGGGTTAAATGTGATTAGGGGCTTGATTCAGGAGGATATGGGGACTTTTGAAAACATATTTTAAATTGATTTTTAGAGAGAGAAAGGAAGACAGAGAAAGGAAGGCATACCTCCTACTGGAAATCAAGCCCAAAACCTGGGCATGAGCCCTGACCAGGAATCTAATAGGTGACCGTTCAGTGCAAGTGCTGACGCCCAACCAACTGAGCCACACCGGCCAGGATGGAAATGGCAGCTTTTAAGAAGTCTTTGCAATTTATGTGTTTCTTCCCAGTAGAATGGGATTTCATGCCTTCTTTATCACCAATGTGTTTTTACTAATGAGACAGTTATTAAAATACCATGAAATAACTTTGGGTTTCAGATATTTAAGAATAAATCACAGCCCTCCTCTTTCTGCCCACAGCATGCCTACCATTTTCTTAGAAAGCTCCTTCACTAGCGTACACAGTGGTTATTATCCTGAGGTTTTTGCCGCACGTGGATCTTTGATGGTCACTTCGAGGGCATCTGTTACCAGACAGGACGTGGGATCATGTAAAAGTCCACGATCCTTGTCTTGTGAGGTGACCTGATCTAAGTTGTCCTGTTTCCAATAAACTCTCTTTGATGGAATAGCCTTTCATTTGGTCATGTTATACGACATGGGTTGCAGGGGAATCCCAGGATTCAGGTTTTTTAAAATAATATCCAGTGGTCCACCAACCAGATCTAAAATATCATGGCTGACACGTACACATAAGGAACTATTTGACATTGACATGGGGACTCAAAAGAACTGTTGGCCCAGAAAGGAACTCACTACAGACTGACTCATTTGCCTCTCGGCATAACCATTAAGGCTTGTCTCAGTTTAGGTTCTTACAAGGATATTTCTTGGATCACATTACCTCACACATCTAGAGGAAATAATGAACAACATAGACTGGTGAACAAAAATAGACCCAGGGAAAGAGAAGCAGCGATCAGACTCTCAAACCTCAGAGGGAAAGTAGGGGAGGGTGGGGGTAAAGGAAGAGATCAACCAAAGGACTTGTGTGCATGCACATGAGCCTAGCCAGTGGCCATGGACAACAGGGGGGTGGGGGCATATGTAGGGAGGGGTTTGGGATGGGAATGGGGGGATAAGGAAATTATGTGATACCATAATCAATAAAAATTAATTAAAAAAATAAAATATCCAGTGACTAACTGAGGTAAAGTATAGGACACACAGGTTGAAAGTCACTGAACTGAAGAGCCTACAAAATCTCAACTTTTCCCTTCTCTTGGGTAAGGAGTGTCAGGAAAGAAAATCTTTTCCTCCACTCTCTTAGGTTTATTGACTCTTAGTTTAATTCACAGGCCCCAGTGAATAAACCTATCAAAAGCTAGACTGACGGGATAAAAGGCACATAACTTTAAAAATAGTTATGTGCACAGTTCACGGAGAAGGGGTGAAACACAAAAATACTGTTAGTGTTAGACTCAAGGACTTATCTGCCCTTTTCACAAAGAAAAGGCGGTCTGGACTTCATGGGGAGACAAAGTGTAGGGAAGACAAAGTGAGCAGGAGATATATGGAGGCTCTAAGGGAAGGTGAGGTTAGTGAGGTCTGTCTATGCACGTTCACCTTAGTGCTGACACCCATCTTCCATTATAAGAGTCGCTCTTCTGTCCCTGGTATGGGAGGCACTTTCTTCAAAGGGAAATTTATGCCCCGATTTTAGGCAAATAAGAGGAAGGCAAAGAACTCTTCTTGAATGTGTTGGTTCTCAGTTGCCTTAGACTCAAAATAATCCTGATGTCAAAGTGGCATATTCTGAGCCACTTCAGGAGTTAAACACATCGAGTTTGAAGCTTGTATTAGGTCAGTCAGGGCTGGCTTCAGAGGCAAGTATGTGGTCACGCAAAGCCCCCAGCTTAATGATTGGCTGAGTGGGTGTGGCTGCTCTCCAATAAAACTTTATGGACAGGGAAATTTCATACATTTTTCACATGATATGAAATAGAATTCTTTTGATTTTTTTCCCCAACCATTTGAAACACGTTAAGAGTCATTCTCAGGTGTGGTCTCCAGGTGGTGGGCAGAATTAGGCCTGAGGGCCTGAGTTTGCAGACCTCTGATCTAGAAAGGTGGTTTAGAAACCGGCAGCATCAGCCCCACCTGGGAATGTGTCAGAAATGCAAATTTCCAGGCCCCACCCCAGACCTGCTGAATCAGAAACTCTAAGGTGGGGCCCAGTAATTGTGTTTTAACAAGCCCTCCAGGGGATTCTGATGCTCAAATTTGAGAACCGGTGATCTAGACTGACGTATTCTCAATCTTGGCTGCTCATTTTAATTCCATAGGAGAGCTTTTCAAAACTCTCTCTGCCAAGGCCCAGCCCAGATCAATTAAACCAGAGTCTCTGTGGGTGAGACCCAGACACCAGTATATTTTAAATCTCTTCCAAGTGATTTCAATGGGCAGACTAGGCAACTAATGCTTTCATTATACAAATAAGGAAACTGAACTTACCGAGTTTAAGCATCTCGCTGGAGATACATAACAAGAAAAGATAGGTATGACACGGTCCGCTGTCAGTTCTTGAGATACATGAACATTAAAATACTACATTTGGTCATGGAATGTGTTTGCCACAAGCTTCAGGGGTCACGTTATCTTTTATTACTAGCACTGATTAATTAAAAACACATCTGGACACATGCCTAAAATAAAATGAAAACTAGCTTTAGAAACTCGTTAGGCCAGACAATGTGACTATAATTGGAAGAAATAACCGGGCAGAGGCTCAGGACAGTCCCATCTGTAAGCACTTTGGGTTGAGGCGAGACCTTCAAGACTGTGGTGGAGGACAAAGCCCGGAGCTACTTGCCAGTGTGTCTGAGCACTTGTTTCCGGTTCCATGTGTGGAACACACAGGAAAGTCCCAGCCTTAAAGGTCATTAATGAAAGTGAGAAACCAACAGTTGCATGCTTATCATGTGTTTTATGACTCTTTAGGACTCCCAGGCCTTGGGCATTTTTTAAAGGGAACTTTAAAATGATGACTACTTTGTTCTTTATTTTCTTAGCAAAAGCTTCACCGTATCTGTGCATTCCATGGAAGAAAGAACAGGGGCTGTTCACCCAAAATAAAGCTGGAGAAAGTGAGGCATGGGTGGAAATTGGGCCATGTCATGATTACAAGTGAAGTTATATGAACACATACAAACAACCATTGGATGTTTTTATTGTTTTAGTAATCACCTGATCATTGTGCAGGTTATGGTTTTTGAGCATTTACTGTGTGCTGTGTCTTCATAGTTCTGTGGTTAAAAGCATGTTTTCAGGGGCCAGTCAGCCTGAATTCATAAACCACAATCTGTAGTCTTCTAGTTTAGTGAGCTTAGCAAGTCTCATTGCCTCCGTGCCTCAATTTTCTCCCCTAAAAAATGGGGATAATAATATTCTCATAGGGTTAAAGGAGTATTAAATGTGCTCACAAGTGTGTGGCATCTAGTAAGCACTCAGTAAATGTTAAATAATATTTTAAAACCAATCGCTGGGTTCAAACCACAATGACTGAGGGAGAATAGCAGCTAAGCCATATTCACACAGTTGCTAAGTGTCTTAACTTACTATTTGGATTCAGGCTGGTTTTGGGATTGCTACTCCAAGCCACAGTGCTATACTGCATTGATTGGGATTAATAAATAAAGCATTTATGGCCCAATTTTCCCATGTATAGTGTAAATATATCCCTAGACCTTCTTTTTCTCTGGATGATTTTACAATGTCTGCGACAACTCCTCCCACAGGAGACTGAAGCAGGGAGGTGCCCCCCACCCCCCTGCTAAGGGCTCCCCATGAAGTTGTACCCATCTCAGTAAACGGTGACTCCATTTTTTCAGCTATTCCAGCAAAGAATTTGGAAATCATCCTAGCCTCCTCTCTTTATCTGACATAGTCACTCTATCAGCAAATCACATTGGCCCTACCATCACAATATATCCAGAATCTACCTAAGTCTCCTCACCTCCACTGCCATCCTGTCCCAATTCAACATCATCTCTCACCTGGTTGACCAAAAAAGCCCAACAGGCTGCTCTCTGTTACCGAACTAAAGGGGTCCTTTGGCCCGTACATCAAAGCCCAATCAAATGCAAACAGGAGTTTGCAGCCAATAAAGTACAGGTTCATTTTTTGAAACATGTTTTTATTGATTTCAGAGAGCAAAGGAGAGGGAGAGAGGGAGATAAAAACATCAATGATGAGAGAAAAACATTGATTGGCTGCCTCCTGAAGGTCTCACACTGGGGATCCAGACCACAACCTGGACATGTGCCCTAACCAGGAATCCAACCATGACCTTCTGGTTCATAGGTTCATAGGAAATGGTGTCACACCTGGAGTCACAGGGAGCTCATGCTCAAAGACCTGGCTCCGGATGGCTTCCAGGGGCTGGGATATTTAGGGGAAACATCTTTAGTCATGGTGGCTAAAGGAGGTGGGGTCATGACTCCACAAATACCTCCTGTTGGGTTTTATTTTATTAAATAGCACATCTCTCTAGTGCAGGTTTCCACTTTTTAAATTCAAGCTTTAACTAAGACTTCTTGGAGTGTGGTGCATCATCTGGTTTTGAATTTCTTTAATTGGGTTAGATTACTTTGTCCAGTTGAAGATAAGAATCACCAATTAGTTGGTTTCTAAATAGGACCATAACGAAAGTATATTTTCCCCAAGTGGATACAGTTTAGGAGAAATATTAGTAGGGCTTTTGATACAAGGCTATGAATAAGAGTACAGTTATATTGTTTATGGTATGATGTTATTTCAATCACTCATTAAAATAATTTTAAACAACAGAACTACTTATTGAATAAACTACAGAGGAAATACAATCCCTTTCTTTTGTAAATTAATAAGTTAAAGGATAAATAAAATGAAGCCTCGTTTGAATGCAGTTTCTCAGACATTTAGAGCTCTTTAACGAACATGAAGGAAGTTGAGGCACTGATATTAAAGGTCTGCATTTTTTTTCTTTGCCAGGACTCATTATATTTGTCTTGCATCCTGCACCAGGAGAATGGTACAGGAAAGCCTAGCTCAGTATGTGCGAATTTCCATAGTGGCTCCCAGCGGAGGAATAGCTTATGATGAGCCATCTAGTTATAAGAAAATAAATGCAAATATTATTTCCTTGACTATTAGGAAAGTATAAAACACCTTGACTTGTGTCTACTAAAGGAAAGAGACATATAAGCCTTAATTCTGAGATACTTTTTACATATATATATACTTTATTGATTTTTTTTTTTATAGAGAGGAAGGGAAAGATATAGAAAGTTAGAAACATCGATGAGAGAGAAATATCGATCAGCTGCCTCCTGCACAACCCCTTCTGGGAATGCGCCCGCAACCAGGGTACATGCCCTTCACCGGAATCAAACCTGGGACCCTTCAGTCCGCAGGCCAAAGCTCTACTCACTGAGCCAAACCAGTTAGGGCCTGAGATACTTTTTATATTTACCAACATCTTATGTTCAAGTATAAATATTATGCATGAAGTGGGAGAGTGTTTTTAGTAATCAGCAAAGAAATACAGCCATTTCAGCAATCTTTCTGTATGTTTGAGAAGGACCAATCTAAAGGATGAAGCATTATCATTTTACAGCAAGGAGTATAAATCCTATTCAAAGCTTTTTTTAATTAAAATTTCTGTTCACCTTCTGTCCATGTGATTATAAGTGAACCAATCTGACTTGCTTATTTCTAACATATACAAACTGATATCTGATTCACAAAATTTGAGATTTTAATCTCTAAGATGAATTTAAAAGTCAGCTATGGGCCTTAAAATATTAAATGTTTGAGAGACTAATCCTTTCATATATAAGAAGAATAAGAAAGATAAAAGGATAAGGATAAGAAGTAAAATGGTAATAATATGAAGAACAGTAACCAGCTAGTCCTAACTATACTGAAACCACGTACACAAAATAATTTAAATCAAGAATAATGCCAATAAAGAGTAAGAAGAAAATGGAGTCTTTGATTAGTCTAATGAATTATTACGGCATCTAGATTTTAGAAGTTTTGGATTAGGACTGTCTAATAACGTTCTCACTACACATGGCAAATTATCATAAACTGAGCAAATTAAATCTGTGATGGAGAAGAGGAAATGCCAATCACATCATTTGTTCATGATATAGTGACATTGCACTTGGGGTCTAGAATGGGCCCATCAGGCATGTAACTGTCTAATGCTCTATCCTGACTCTTTGGTCAATTGTGGGGCAGGTAATCATAAAATACTGCAAGTTTACAGAAAGTGGGTTTAAGGATGAGAAGTTTTCATAACCAGTGCTTATATTTTATTTTAAATAAATTTAAATTGTATTGTTTTTTAACTGTATTTTACTTTTCAATTAACTAGCCATTCAACATTATTATTATTGTTGTTGTTATTATTGTTATTATTTTGTTTCAGATGTACAACACAGTGGTTAAACAACTATATAATTTAGGAAATGACTCTCCCCTATAATTCTAATACCCACTTGGCATCATACCTAGTTATTACACTATTATTGATTATATTTGTTATGCTGTACTTTACATCCCTGTGGCTATTTTATAACTACCAATTTGTACTTCTTAATCCCTTCACCTTTATCAGTCCCCCAAGTCCCCTTCAAACTAGAAACCACATTTTTCTCTTTATCTATAGTTTTCTTTCTATTTTGTTTGTTCATTTGTTTTATTCTTTAGATTTCACAGATAAGTGAAATCATATGGTATCTGACTTTCTCTATATGACTTATTTCACTTAGCATAATATCCTCTAAGTCCACCATGTTGTTGAAAATAGTAAAATTTCATTTAAGAAAAAATATATTTTATTGATATTTTACAGAGAGGAAGGGATAGAATAGAGAGCTAGAAACGTCGATGAGAGAGAAACATCGACCAGCTGCCTCTTGCACACCCCCTACTGGGGATGTGCCCGCAACCAATGTACATGCCCCCAACCGGAATCAAACCCGGGACCTTTCAGTCCGCAGACCAACACTCTACCACTGAGCCAAACCGGTTTCAGCTAAAATTTCATTTTTAATGGCTGAGAAATATTCTATTATATATACCCTGTTTCCCCGAAAATAAGACAGTGTCTTATATTAACTTTTGCTCCCAAAGATGCGCTAGGTCTTATTTTCAGGGGATGTCTTATTTTCCCATGAAGAAGAATACGGTACACATTTATTGTTAAATGAAGATAAAGGAAATTCATTACCTGTATATGGTACGGTGGTACGGTAGTTGTCAACACAAACCAGACAAACTGAATCCTACAGTATCAAGAATTTGCTAATTTATTCAATGACAATCATGTCATCATCTTCTGGAACATCATCATAACAATCCAATTCCTGAATTTCCTGGTGAATTTCTTGTGACTCCATTTCTTTCAAAATCAGTGGACCAAATCTCTCATGTTTAGCAATAGCACTGTCTTTAAATGAGTACTTCTTGTCAAGGTAGCCTGCTCGCAGTGCATCTGCAATGCAACTGTCAGTGATTTTCCCCCATGAATTCTTCACCCAAGTCACAACTTCTTGCAATTTAGGTTTCACAAAGTTTCCACGCTGATTTCTCTCCATTAATTTTCATGCGCAAATTGTTTTTGAATGGCTTGTTTATTTCAATATCAAGAGTCTTGAGATAGGCCGTCATTCCTGCGGGAATCATTATCTGATCTATTTTTCTTTTGTGAAGAAACGTCTTCATGTCTGTAGCGTGGTGAGTGCTGGCTGCATCCCAGACAAGCAGACCTCTTTGGCTCCCTCACATAACAAGCATTAAATCGACCCACTTCCTTATAACTGCTTGTGTGGCCCAGGCTTTTTCAGTTTCAAGAATATAAATGCCCAAAACACGTTCAATCTTTTCCTTCTTGCCCTTAGAAATGATTAAAGGTGGGATTTTAGTGCCATCTAGATGAATTGCCAAAATACAGGAAACACGTGCACTTTTGTAAGCAGTGGAGGGAATGTACACTAAGGAGGCACCCCGATGTTCAATTGTTGTTTGAGATGATTGGCCCATAAACACTGCAGTTTCATCCATAGCAATCATGTTGGAAAGATTGTATTTAGAGAAGTCAGCATCATCAATAAAGGACTTGAATGCAAGTGCTCGCTTAATAACTTGAGTATCTTCCAACCTAAACAATGCTGTAGATCTTCTTAAAGACAGTTCACTTCACTGAAGGAAATTATCCAGCCAGTATTGTGATGCTTTGAAGTCTTTGGGGGCTATGTCAAACTGTGGTGCCATTGCAAGGGCAAATTCTTGAATCTGAGCCCTATTCACAACCAAAGCCTTTGCTCTCCTGTCAACAACCCATTCACAGATCAGGTCTTCCAGCTCGGAAAATAATGGTTGCCGACCTGATCCACACTTGCGCTTTTTAGCATTTCCCTTGTCCACTTGTTCAATGAGGTTACCATACTCTGCTCGCCATTTTTGGACCAATCGGATACTCAACATCTTCTCTTTGCAGAAAGCAGTAAGATTTTGGCCCCAAGAGTCTTCCACGATTCCTTTCTTGTACTCCACAGAGTAGCCTTTTCTTTTTGCGCTCATTTCTAGGGGTAAAAAAAGGAATTGGGGTATCAAGATGGGGGGAGGGGGATCAAATAAAATGACATAGGGGATCAGAGGGGGGAATCAAAATGGCACAGGAGAATCAAAGGGGGGATTACCATTTTAGAAACCCCTTTTGATCCTCCTGTGTCATTTTGATTGTCCCCTCTGATCCTCCTGTCATTTTAAGTGATCCCCTTCCCCCCACCCCTGTGCCACTGAACACCTTCACCAGACATCCCCCATACCCTTTTATTAGACATTTACCCCCTGGGGCCTGCCTGGGGACTGTCACTGGCTTTCTGGGGCCTGGATCTGGGCTGGAGCAGAGTCTGCCACTGACTGAGAACCTTCAGTCATCATGAAGGCGGCTGCGAGCATCAGGTAGTGTCACCAGAGACAGACCAGCACTCACCACCTTCGCTGTGTCCCTTCCGCTCTAATCCTCCTGTTCTTCTACACGCATCTGCGAAAGTCTCCTCCTCTCTCCCACCCCGTGCTCACCGCTCACTCCAACCTCCGCTCCACCTCCACACAGCAGTGACATCAGGACTCTGCGTAGTCACTGGTTGCTAGACACCAGTCAGGGCGGCCCTAGCGACCAGTTTTTGGTAAATTAATTTTCATTCTGAGACAGAGCCTAGGGGCCTTATTTTCAGGGGGATGCCTTATATTTCATTCAGAAGGAAACCTGTAAGTAGGTCTTATTTTCGGAGGATGTTTTATTTTCGGGAAAGCACAGTATCTCACCACTTTTGTCCACTTCTTTATTGATGGATACTTGGGTTGCTTCCACATCTTAGCTATCCTATCCAATAAAAGGGTAATATGCAAATTAACCATCACTCCATCACCAAGATGGTGGCGCCCAGTCCTCTCAGCCCCGCCAGAGTCCCCTAATCCCAAGGGGGTGGCCACTGAGAGTGGGCAGCGTGAGCGGCCTGGCGGAATGTTTACTTTGTTGCCACGACAACAAGGCAAGTGTTCCACACCCAGCCGTGAATGACGGGCTGTGGAGAGACTGGGCAGTGGCCTCAGAGCGGCCAGCCCCACAAAGTGCTACTGGTGCATGGATTCGTGCACAGGACTACTAGTTGTAAATAATGTTTCATATATCTTTTTGAATGAATGTTTTGGATTTCTTCTGATAAATATCCACAACTGTAAGTGCTGAGTTATAAAATAAGTCTATTTTTATTTTTTTGAGGAACCTCTATGCTATTTTCCATAATGGCTGCACCATTTTGTAATCCAGTAGGAGTGCACTAGGGTTCCCTTCTTTCCACATCTTCAGCAACATTTGTTTGTTAATTTATTGATGATAGCAATTCTGACAGGTGTGAAGTGATGTCTCATTGTAATTGTAGTTTGTATTTCTCTAAGGAATAGTGACATTGAGCATCTTTTCATGTGTCTATTGGCCATCTGTATATCATCTTTGGAGAATTGTCTATTCAGTTCTTCTGGTCATTTTTTAATATGATTGTTTGGGGTTTGTTTTTTAGGGTTGAGTAGTATGGGTACTTAAAAATTTTATCTTCTTTCATTCAGTAGGTTATCTTTTCATTTTTGTTGATGATTTCTTTTGCTGTGAAAAATTTTTAGTTTGATGTAATCCCACCTGCTTATTTTTTGTTTTGTTTCTCTTGCCTGAGGAGATACATCAGAAAAAAAATTTATTAAGAGTGATGTCACGCCCTAGACAGTTTGGATCAGTGGATAAAGCATCAGCCTGTGAGACTGAAGGGTCCTGGGTTAGATTCCAGTTAAGGGAACATGCCCAGGTTGTGGTCTCGATCCCCAATATGAGGCATGCAGGAGGCAGCCCATTGATTATACTCTCATCGTTGATGTTTCTATATCTCCCTCTCCCTTCCTGTCTGAAATCAAAACAAATAAAAAAATTATAAGAGTGATGTCAGAGTTTACTGCTTATGTTTTTTTCTTGGAGTTTTATGGTTTCAAGTCTTACATTTAAGTCTTGAATTCCTTTTGAGTTTATTCTTATATATTGTAAGAAGATAGTGTAGTTTTATTTTATTTTTTGCATGTATCTGTTCAACTTTCCTAACACCATTTATTGAATAGACTGTTTTCACATAATTTTATGTTTTTGCCTCCTTTATCATATATTAATTGGCCATATAGGTATAGGTTTGTTTCTATTCTGTTCATTTATCTACATGCCTTTTTATGCCAGTACCAGGATGTTCTGATTACTATAAAGCTATAGTAATATAGCTTGATATCAGGTAGCACAATCACTCCAACTTTGTTCTTCTTTCTCAAGATTGTTATGGCTCTTCAGGTTCTTTTGTTGTTCCTTACACAAATGTTAGGATTATTTCTTCTAGTTCGGTAAAAAAAAAAAAAAATTGGAATTTTGGTAGGGATTTCATTGAATCTTTAGATTACTTCAGGTAGTACAGACATTTTATTGATGTTGATTTTTCCTATTCATGAGTACAGTTTATGCTTCCATTTATTTGTATCTTCAATTTCTTTCTCCAGTGAACTTTCTAAGTACAGGTCTTTTACCTCCTTGGTTAAGTTTAAAACCTAGGTATTTTTTTTTTATGCAACTGTAAATGGAATTGTTTTCTTAATGTGTCTGATAGTTCATCATTGCTTTATAAAAATGTAACCAATTTCTGAATATTAAATTTGAATCCTTCTAACTTACTGAATTAATCGATCACTTCTAGTATTTTTGGTGGAATCTTTAGGGCTCTTTATATACAGTATCTGCAAATAATGACAGTTTCACTTCCTTTCTAATTTGGATATCTTTTATTTCTTTTTTTGTATGAGTGTTGTAGCTAAGGCTTCCAATTCTATGTTAAATAAGAGTGGTGGAAGTAGACAAGGACCTGTTCCTGATCTTAAGGAAATGCTTTTAGCTTTTTCCTGTTTAGTGTGATGTTTGCTGTGAGTTTGTCATACAGAGAGAGCTTTTATTATGTTCAGGTATGCTTCCTTTGTTCCCACTTTGCTGAGAGTTTTTATTATAAATGTGTGGCTGGCTTTTGCCAAATGCTTTTCCTGCATCTATTAATAGGATCATATTATTTTTATCCTACATTTTGTTTACGTGGTGTATCACACTAATGGATTTGTGGATCCCAGGAATAAATCCCATATGATCATTGTATATGATCTTTTTAATACATTGCTGAATTCGGTTTGCTAATATTTTGTTAAGGACTTTTGCATCTGTGTTCATCAGGGAAGTTGTCCTATAATTTTCTTTTCTTCCTTTCTTCTTATTATTTTTTTGTAGTTTCTTTTGGTCTGGTTCTGGAATAGAGATAATTGAGGTGGCCTTGTAAAATGAGTTTGGGAATCACCCTTCCTCTTTAATGTTTTGGAATAGTTTAAGGATAGTTGTTAATTTTCTTTAAATGTTTGACGAAATTCACCTGTGAAGCCATCTGGTTCAGGACTTTTATTTGTTGGGAGTTTTTTTTTTAATTCTGTTCAGATTTTCTGTTTCTTGATTCAGTCTTGGAAGATTTATGTTTCTAGGAATTTACCCATTTCTTCCATATTGTCCAATTTGTTGAACATAGTTTTTTTGTAATATTTTCTTATAATCCTTAATATTTCTGTAGTCTCAGTGGTCACTTCTCCTCTTTCATTTCTTATTTTATGTATTTGGGTCTTCTCTCTTTGTCTTTTGATGAGTCTGGCTAAAGGTTCATTGATCTTGTTTATCTTTTCAAAGAACCAGCTCTTGGTTTCATTGATCTTCTATATTGTTTGTTTTGATTCTATTGTTTATTTCCACTATGATCTTTATTCTTTCCTTCCTTCTACTCACTTTGAACTTTGTTTGTTCTTCTTTTTCTAATTCTTTTAGGTGTAAGATTACATTGGTTGGTTTTGAGTATATATATATATATATATATATATATATATATATATATATACTTTTCTCATTTCTTGAGCTAGGCCAGTATTGCTATGAATTCCCTCCTGTGACTACTTTTGCCTGCATCCTATGATCATCCTACATGTGATCAAAAAGAACTTACCTCTTTTATGCTATCTTCCTCATCGTCACCCCACATCTTTCCAATATAATTTTATCAGTTAGGAATTGGTTCATCTAGTAACACAAATTTCAAAACATTTGCTCAACTAAATTAACAGTTTATTTTTCTCATAGAACATAGATTTTAGGCCTCATTCAGAAGCTGTATAGTGTCATCAGGAATCTACAGTCCTTCTTTCTTTTCTGTTGTCCAGCTTTGTCACTTATTCTATTCTCCTAGTGGTTACAGAATGGCCCCAGTCTGTCAGGCATTGCAACCAAATTTCTGGTGTGAAATTCAGGAAGGGCAAAGGACAAACCATGTTGTGTCTTTTTAAGGAGTTTTCCCAGGAGCCCTACACACAGCTTTTATTAAAATTCCATGTGCCTCCCTAACTGGTTTGGCTCAGTGGATAGAGCATTGGCTTATGGACTGAAGGGTCCAGGTTTGATTCTGGTCAAGGACATGTACCTTGGTTTTGGGCACATTCCCAGAAGTGGGTATGCAGGAGGCAGCTGATTGATGTTTCTAACTCTCTATTCCTCTCCTTTCCTCTCTGTAAAGAATCAATAAAATATATATTTTAAAAATAAAATAAAATTCCATGTGCCATAATAGTTTCATATGACCGCCCATAACTGCAAGGGAGTCTGGGAAATGTTTTTGAGCTGGGCATATATCTGTTCCAAAATAAGTTAAAGTTCTGATAAAAATAAGTAAGGGGAAGATGAATTTATTTATTTATTGATTGATTCATTTATTTTGAGTTGTAGTTTTTTTTAATTTCTTTATTAATTAAGGTATTACATGTGTCCTTATTCTCCCTTACCCCCAACTTCCCCATTCATGCCCTATATTTTAGTGATTTTTTTTTACAGAGAGAGAGAGAGAGGGATAGAGAGTTAGAAACATCGATGAGAGAGAAACATTGATCAGCTGGTATATGCCCTTGACCGAAATCAAACCTGGAACTCTTCAGTTCGCTTTATCCACTGAGCCAATCTGGTTAGGGTAGAAGATGAATTTAGATTGGCTACCTGCAATCTCTGTCGCTATATATATATAACAGAGATCACTGCTAATTTAAAGACTGTGCTTCCATTTTTGTGCATTCTTTTGTTTTTTCCTGGAGTTAAAAAATAGCCTCACCTTTTGCTGATGTTTATGTATATCTGTTCTTCCTCAAATGTATTCTATCAGTGTCATTTCCCCCCTGGAGATCTGCCTCCTAGACTCTTCCATTTTCTGCTACAATTTAGACCAGGGCCTTTCTTGGACTTCCTTTGCTTTTCTGTATGTTGGTTTCTCTATTTTCTGAGCCCCATTGACTTATACTTTTTCATTTAATTTTCTCCTTTTGCTAAAATACACCTTTGAGTGTATTCCAAAGAAAGAGTACATGGGATTAAAATACTTTTGAGTATTTATATAAAAACAATTGCATTCTACTCTGACATTTGATGCATAGTAGAACTTAGTATAGAATTGCTAGTAATTTTGTAAAATCTCAATTTTTATAGCTTCTACCTTCCCGTGTTGTAGTTAAGAATCACAAAATTTAAAAAACTCATTATTTATCAAGAAGAGAGCCTTATACTAACAGAGGTTTTAACATTATCATTGTTATTAATTTTGACAATTCAGTAAACGTGTATTGAATAATTGACCATTTACTCTGTACTTGCTTGGTTAGATTATAGTACCCAGTTATTCAATCAAACTTTAATTTGAGTGTTACTGTGAAGGCATTTTGTAGGAGTGGCTAACAGGTATAATCAGTGACTTTAAGTAAAGGAGTTTTTCTTTTATAATGTGAGTGGACCTCATCCAATCAGTCGAAGGCCTTAAGAGTAAAACTGAGGTTTCCCCAAGGAAGAAGAAATTTTGCCTCAAAATTATAAAATGAGCTCCCTCCAGCCTGCCCTATGGATATCAAACTTAACAACCCTCACATAAGCGAAGTCCTTCTGTTTTTATTTCTCTGGAGAGTCCTGACTGATACAGAGCTCAGTGACCTCAGAATCTAGGAAATGGGTTAATCAGACAAGTAAAAAAATAAATTATTATAATTATTTTCCTCTTATAAATTTAAGCACTAAGTTAAGGTAAAAAAAAAGTATATGGTTCAGAAATTGAAGAATCCATCTTGGGAAGTAGGATATTGTGTTGACATGAAGCATAAAATTCAGTTGGGAGTGTAGAGAATATTTGACAGTGGGAGAAATATACTAAAACCATTGCTAAGTCATACATAAACCTTTACCAGATTAAGAGGGATAATGAAGGATCAGCCATATTTAATTGATAAACAAAAGCTAGAAAATGTCAAAATATCTCACCTCTAAAAGCATAGGATTATTTAATAGTAAGTTATAATTAAATTTTAAAATTACGTGACTTGTTTTAATTTCTTAATTTTCAAGTGAGAATGCACTTCCAGCTTCAGATGAAAGCTGTGATATCATATGGTGGAAGGGGCAAGAGAGCTCTCTAGTGTTTCTCTTGTAAGAGCACTAATCCCAATCATGAGGGCTCTGTCCTCATAATCTCATCACCTCCCAAAGACACTATCTTCTAATACCATCCCATTGAGCGTTAGCATTTCAATATATGAATTTTGGTGGGGGGGAAGGTCAAACATTCAGTCCATAAATTGCCCAACAGTCCACTGAAAAATCTTAAGCTTAGAGATGTCAATTGGTTTATCTGCGGTAGGTCCATCAGCTAGTTTGCTGGCCACATCAACACTAGAAATGGACTCCAAATTATATTTGCCATCCCTGCCTCTGGTATGCCACATTGCTTTCATTAACCAACTGAAAAAAAAATTTAAAAAAGACCTAGCTTAATGAGTACTTATACTCAGTGAGTAGAAATGTGTTTCTTTTTTGTAACATCCTATAAAAATTATATGTGGGGTTTTCTTTCTTTTCTAAGCAGGGACTTGGTTTTGTTGTCAACTTAAATTACCTTCACTAATCACCTCAAATACAATATTCCTCAAATTTTCCTCTGCCACCATAAGTATAAACAACTGGGTTTCTGGAACCTCTTAAGGAGAATCAACACACTCTTTTCAGAGCCCCCAAAGGACCATACACTTGCACAGGCACACTGTTCAGGTGGCTGAGTAGGCAACTTCAATGATTGTGATGACGCGTCCTGACACATATTTCAATAAACTATCTGAAGAACCTGATACCATTTCTATCTTTATATAAACACTACTTCCAGATGTGTTGAACTACTAGAGCACTGAGATATGACACAGGTACTTCTAGTTGCCCCCTAAGGTGTCCATCCATGTTCAGGAGAGCCTGTCCAGGACCACCTGCCCGGAGACCTATGTTGTGTTTGTTGTGGAGGTCTGTTTATAACCAAACCTGAACATAACTGCACAGGTTTATCATGTAGGCTGTTTTTTGTTTGTTTGTTTTTTATAGCTGATCTGTCAAGACTACAATATCCTTTCAGCTCATGGCTGGGGAACAGAAATCCCTTCCTTTGGGGAATGTGTTTACTCTGCTTCCAATAAATGGATCTAATCCAGGGGTGGGCAAACTTTTTGACTCGAGGGCCATAATGGGTTCTTACACTGGACCGGAGGGCTGGAACAAAAGCAACCTGACCATGTTGGCACTCTCATCTTGGGCTTCTGGTGAAGGAGCAGAGGGGAGAGCAAGAGAACCCTCTGCTCTTTCGGCTCCGCGGACAGGATAGAACAGCCGAACAGGCCAGATCTGGCCGGAGGGCCGTAGTTTGCCCACGGCTGGTCTAATCCTCATTGAATGGACACCCCCAGGACCATTGATCTAATTAGAAATGTTTTTAAACTATATTTATTTGTAAATAAATAAAAAGAACTTCATTTATTTGCACTATTTATTTTTCTTAGGAGTTCACTGCATAACTTCTGGATACAGTTTATTTTACAATAAAAATCCCAAACACTAAGTTTGATTCCTGGTGCAGCAATTTATAATAATAAAACCTTGGTTTATCTACTTTGCCTAAACGATCCAGTCTTTTCATGTTAACCTGGCAGCTGTGCTGTCCACTTTTTAGTATTTTGGTGGAGCTGAAAAAGTGCCCATTTGTGAAGGGCCTGGCGAAAGGCTTGGCTCATAGTAGGTACTCATAAGTGGTATTTTCTAGGGACATCACCATAGCATTTTTCCCTTATGTATTATGAGAAGAGGGTAGAGATAACCACCATCAGTCACTGTGCCCTTTGATATGCCCATGGGAGAGTATCATATATATTCCTCCTAGAGAGCTTGTAACCTATAGCTGATAAGATGTATAATATGTAGACACAAAAGTGTGTGATGCCTTCAGATAAAAACATAGCAAATATACTGCCTCACAATCATGTCCATGCAACTGAGGTTCTGTTTTAGAAGGCTGGTCTCTTCTCTTTTCCTCTCGCCTGGATGTGGCTCAGATGTGGTAGTGTTAGGATGCAAGACGGTATTATGTTTATTGTTCTCATCAGTGCAGAATAGACGGGCTGGATGATGGTAAGAAGTTCCCCTTAGTAGTTTAATTTTCCAACAGATTCTTTTCCCTTTTTATTTTTATTTTTAAAAATATATTTTAGCCGAAACCGGTTCGGCTCAGTGGTAGAGCATCAGTCTGTGGACTGAAGGGTCCCGGGTTCAATTCTGGTCGGGGGCATGTACATTGGTTGCGGGCACATCCCCAGTAGGTGGTGTGCAAGAGGCAGCTGGTCGATGTTTCTCTCTCATTGACATTTCTAGCTCTCTATCTCTCTCCCTTCTTCTCTGTAAAATATCAATTAATTATATTCTAAAAAATGATTTAAAAAATATATTTTATTGATTTTTTTTTACAGAGAGGAAGGGAGAGAGATAGTTAGAAACATCGATGAGAGAGAAACATGGATCAGCTGCCTCCTGCACACCTTCTACTGGGGATGTGCCCGCAACCAAGGTACATGCCCTTAACCGGAATCGAACCCGGAACCCTTCAGTCCGCAGGCTGACGCTCTGTCCACTGAGCTGAACCGGCTTTGGTTCTTTTCCCTCTTTAAATGTAGCAGTGGCAGCAGCCTGATTGGTCTGCATGTCTCAGGGAAGTGGCACTTTGCGTTTCTTTTTCTTTTCACATGTGGTTGTTGAGCACCTACTGCCCAGGAGGTCCAGGGAGAGCGCTGGGGATGCTAAGACGAAGAGGACCCACTCCCTTGAGAGTTCTATAGGTTGGAGTAGAGACAGAGCCCAGGGTATGAAAGTGCAGGGCAGCATGGCAGTGACACAGCAGAGGTGGACCATGGTTTGCTCAAGCTGGTGCTTCCCATCTCCTGACTCAGCACAGCTCTTTCCAACTCGCTGTTCAGTGTCCTCACTGCGGGGGAAAGGAGGCAATTTATACCATGGATATTGGCAAAAGCTATAAATTTTGGTTTTTTTCCCCTTGAGAACTGGTTGTTAAACATTTACCAGCACACCACTGGGTGCCTACAAAACTGCTTTATGGCACAGAGGAGGGAAGAGATTAATTTGCCCTGGGGCATTTGAGGAAACCACAAGAGTGCTGACATTTGACCTTGTGGTATGGTGGGGGTGGGCCAAAGGAGAGGGAAAATGGGAGGGGGGATTGGAAAGGGCACAGTGATTGCAGGTGGCAATCCCAGCTCATGTTTACCTTTGAGGTGATGACAGCAGAAGGCAAATGCAGTGTCGAGAAACTTCCACTGATAAGGCAATAAATAGATGTGCGAGAAGCTTCCATTGAATAAGGCAATAAATAGATGTGCCTTGGGATTGAACTCTAGCACAGCACAACCCCAACCACAGACAATGACCTGACCTTCAGTGTCAATAGTGCTGAGGTGAGGAAACCCTGGCTTGGGTCAGAGTGAAGAGTTCCGAAGTAAGTGCCAGAAGAGGACTGAAGTCAGCTTGTGACAGGTAGAAGGAGGTGACGGACCTCCAGGCCCAGATATTGGGCTGCCAGGTTGTCACAGCCCCGGTCGCAGTGCCCATCTATTGGACCCACGCAGATGGCACTCCTGAAGCGGCCAATTCCTTATTTGCTAAGTTGTTTTTTTTCTCTCTGATACCAAACGTTTTGCACTATTTATTGCGTTATTCTCACAAAATGTTGGCCACTTCTTTGGGGGCAAACATGCCACTGGTATTCTGTGCTCGGCCCGCACTCTTTTGAAACCAGAATGTTAGATTTGCAAATTGCATCGGCTACGAGTTGAATAAAGTTATTGTTTATGTGGAGAGAAGAAAGCAAACTTGGGGAATTCTTTCTAAGTCTGGGCTTCAGTTTCTAAGCAGCCGGGGAGTTAGCTTTCCTCCGCGCTGAGACCGTGTTAGGTTCTCCAGATCAGCCCTGCAGGTCAGGCGATACTTTTTCTTAACCAAACGTGTTTATCTTACTAATAACAATTTTGTTACCTAAAATTCTGCCTTGGGTCCTCAATAGGAAAAGATGCCTGTTCATCTGCTGCGTTTCAACAGGTCCGTGTGCTCATTGTATTGAGCTAGTTCCTAGATCAGTGTTTCCCAAACTTGATGAGAGTCACCTGGTGGCGTTGTTAAAATACAGATTCCTGAATCCCAACTAAGAAGTGCTAAACTAGAATTTTGGGGAACATAGAGGTAAAATTGTATCCTTAACTAGTGCTCTAATTGTATACTTAACTAGTGCTCTAATTGTATACTTAACTAGTGCTCTAATTGTATCCTTAACTAGTGCTCTAAGCTTTGGGAACATAGAGGTAAAATTGTATCCTTAACTAATGCTCTGAGGTAAAATTGTAGTGCTCTCAGAGCACTAGTTAAGGATACAATTTTACCTCTATGTTCCCCAAAATTCTAGTTTAGCACTTCTTAGTTGGGATTCAGGAATCTGTATTTTAACAACCCCACCAGGTGACTCTCATCATGAGAGAAGTTTGGGAAACACTGGCCTAGGTGGATGTACAGGCCATCGCTCTGGAAAAGAGGCAGGTGACACCCTCCTCCCTTGATTGCTTGTTTCAGTTCAGGTCTTCTAGGTGACCATTTGGCTTCCTCCCCAGAGTCTGCAAAAGCGGGACTTCAGGTGCTACAGAGCAGGTCCCGAGGGCTGCACTTTCCTGGCTGAACTAACCCTGCCCTTCCCAATGCTTTGTGTCTTTAGGGAGCTCTTAAAGGGCAAGGCCCTAAGGTCCTAAACTGGCCCAGAGCTGAGAAATAAGCTTAGAACCCGTCTTTGGCCTGTGGCAGTGTTTCCAGCTGCCTCCAGTCATTTAAATCCTGCCAGGGCTCTAATCCTTGGGAGGCGGCCTCTCTGGCTCCTAGGCCCCGCCCCTTCTCCCTGATTGGCCAGGCTCCTCCGGGGCCCACGCCACCCGCCTACGAAGGCTCTGAGACCTGATTTGAAATAAGAGCCAGGCGGTCCTCGCTGCCCGCCGCGGACTTTTCATAGGCTGCGGGAGAGAAGCCTGAGAAACTTGACATTGCCTCGGGCAGAGAGCGTGTAGCAACAGATCAAAGAAAAAGCGGAAGAAAACGTGCTCTTCGCAGCCCGTGGAGCTCCCCGAGTTGCTTTTGTCTCGCGGGCTTCTGCCGGCCTCGGCGTCCGCCCTCGGAAGACCCAGCGTGGGCTGCGAGGCAGCTCGCTCCCTGCCGATGGGTCATGGGATTCTCAACATGAGGCAGGTAGGCGCCAGGGGCCGCGCAGGCGGCTGGGGGGCGGGGGGCGCAGCTCGGGGTCCCCGGGATGTTCCCCCGCAGCGCCGGCTGGATTAGCAGATGCCTGGCCGGGGAGGTCCGCTGGGCGCGGAGACCCGGCTGCATTCGGAACCGATGAGGCAGAGTTGCTGAGATGCGCCCCCTTCCAGCCCTGCCGTACCCCCCCCCCCTCGCTCACCCTTCCTGCTTTTTCCTTCCCTGGTGCTCGGTGATGTCAGGCGGTCATTGTAAAGGGCTTAAACGCGGTTTGTGGAATATGTAAATCACCTCCAGCCTGCAGTCCCCAGAGTGTATTGTGCCAGGATCCATCCCGAGCTGCTCAGCCTCAGTCCTGTGCTTTGGGTTGGAATAAAGACAGCTGAATATCCTGAAAAAGAATTACACGGGGCCCCTTATCTCATCCTGGCTCCACCGCTCTCGGCACTTAACTGGTTTTATGGCCAAGAAAGGAGCACAGACAGTTCCTTCCAGAAAAACGCAGGCTTACTTCTCTGTCCTGGCAGTGCTGAAACCCTGCTGGGTCTGGACGGGAGAAGACCCCCCCCCCCCTGAAAGCAGTGAACTGAGAAAGGCCCCGGGGACTGCTTCAAGCAAGTCTTGGAGGCGAATTCTACACCAGCAGCCCCTGGGCGTGCGGATCGAATCCCTTATCAGCCTGGGCGGAAGCTTCCTGCGTGGCCATTGAGGAAAAGAAAAGCAGAGGGTGCAGGAGGCTAGGAGAAGGGTGTCATTTACAACCCAGTCACAGTTATGGGAGAATCCTATGTCAATATTTAAATATCAAGACCTGTACGCAGAAGGCCACGGCAGGGCTGGGAGAACGTGCCAGGAGGCTGGCGAGGGCTGAGAGTCGCAGGAGGAGTGGCTGCTTTGCCAGCTCGGGAGAAATCTGCAGGAAAAGTTCGCGTCCTCACTTTTTCTTCTTAGCCATGTTGAGTACCGCCACCCTGAGCGCTTTGGGGGAAGTGATTTGCATAGGGAAGCAAAGTGTCCATTTAAGGGGCCTGGGATGAGGGGTTCAGAACTTTCTGTTCCTTTCCTGCAGCCAGGGGGGTGAAGCAGAGCCCACAGCGACCCGCCCGCCCTCACGCCCCCCTGGCTTGCTGGGTACATTTCAGTGAGCTCAGAAAAGCACATTTAGCCAGGCAAGTGTTGTGTGTTTGCAATGAATTGCCCTTGCCTTGCGACTACAGCCCAGGCTGTTTCTTTAAGTTCTGCAAACTCCTGGCCCTACCCCATTCTTTTTATGTCCAGCCATCCGATGGGATGGGGGGGAAGGAGCCAGAGGTCTCAGTGGACAGGATTTAAAAGGAAAACGAGGAACGTAAAACATTTGTGACCAAGCCCCTTGGCTGGAACAAAGGAGTCATTTGATCCGGCGTGGAGCCACCTGTCCTCCCCTCGATGGGGTCTGAGCTCAGTTTTCCGAATCCCTGTTCCCACACAGTTCCTGTGAGCGGTGGCACTTCCCGTGCCTGAGGCCGGGGGCATGCTGTCCGGAGTTTGGCATGCTTTGTACCTCGCCTGGCTCACTGTGGCATTCACGTGGATTGGCACGCAGCCCGGGGCCCACATGCAGTGACTCCTCAGCTATTTAGTGAATGGGCTGCTTTCTGTCCTCCACCTCTACGTCTAAGCAATGTCTGGCCTCCTTCGGACTTGGGAAGAGGGTGGGATGGAGTGGGATGCAGGCGAAGAAGAAGGAAGAGGACGAGAGTCATCACTCATCCAAGGAATCAGGCAGTCCAGCGTTTCAGGAATCTTAACACATTGTTCCAGAACAGCCAGAGCAGGAATGCAGAGGGGAGGGAGATGGCGGGGCTGTTGGCTCGGATGAATCCTCACTGTATAGGCGTTTCTCCTGGGGGAAGCTGACTGTTGCATCCAGGAATGGGGAAGCACACCTACCAGCCAATTTCTCATCTCAGCCCTGCGGCCTGGGGGCCACACAGGGTTAACTCTCAAAGGGTCCCCGTGTCATCAGCTGGGCAATGAAATCCAATCCCTCTGCTGAGGAGCCATCCGTCCCCAGAGCCGCACAGATGCCGAACAATGGTGGGGCGGCCAAGAGACCCCCGTCCCTCGCCTGCCACAGCAGGAGTCAGGAATTGCCAGCAGGATGAGAAAGGCCATGAGATTCATAGGACTTTTACCTTCTGCCAGGTTGGCAGAAAAAGAGGGCACAGAGGTATAGTGTTCTTTGAGGGTTCCTAAGGTCACGCCGAGTTAGGCAGAAAGAGAAGGGTAAACCCGGTTTGCCTTTTTCAGGAAGTCATTTGAAAGTGTGTGCCAACCTCTTTTTTTTTCTTTTTGCACTCTGGTCCTACGTAGGAAACTTTCCTGAAACTTCCTTGAGAAGGAATGCTCTGTGTTCCCAGGCAAAAGGAGAGGCACGGCCACCTGTTCTAGAAGGCCAGCCAAAAACAACAGGTTTGCCGGTGGCATTCCCGCCACCGCAAATAGCCTGCCGCCCATTGTCCCCGCGCAGGAGAAGAACAAATAATTCTTTCGCGAGCTGGAGAAAAAAAAAAATCCGGTTCTCCAGACAGAATTGCCTACCAGACACATTTGGTGTTTTTAATATCCTGCTGACTTTAGAGAGAAGGTGCGCTCTCTTTCCTAGGGACTCACATAAGCCCCTGCCCCGCCTTGTCGCTTGAAGGGAGAAAGGGTAGTTAGGCAGCGCTGTAAGCAGCTGCTGAATTCCTGCAAGGCAGGGATGGTGCCATTAGAAGGAAGCAGCGACTCAATTTGATTAGCCTGGTTTGCATTCTTTAGATTGGAATTAAAATGCCCGAGGACATCTGGTTTAATAATGACTGTCTTTGTATTAATCTTCCCTTTGAGGATTAGAAAGTCCTCTGCAAACGCTATCTATTTATTCTCTGCCGCATTCCCGGGGGAGAGCGAGGTGGCAATTTGATCCTCATTGAACAAATGGTGAGGCGAAGTCAGAGAAAGGTGAAGAAGGATAAAGACATGCAAGTTAGATGCACGTCTGAGGGTGGAGCCCTGGAATCCCCAGCCGCAGCCTGAGTCTTAACCAGAACTCTCCTAGTGTTCTTACCTTATCCTGGAACCAAAGCGGAGGATCCCAAGCATGCTTGATGGTTTGCTTCATTTGAAGGTCAAGCCTGTAGACGTTTAAAAGGCATTTCTGTTCTCATTTGTCCCAACATTGAGGTTAGGCAGCTTTGATGACATCAAGTAGAAAGATACTGTAACTGACCAGAATTTAAAATATGTGTCCAAGAAATGCTCCCTTTTGGCAGATGTTTTAAGTTTTTTGCACGTGGCGTGCGGCTCTGGTATCTTGAACATATATTAGAATTTTCTTTTTTAAAAATATATTTTATTGAGTTTTTACAGAGAGGAAGGGAGAGGGATAGAGAGTTAGAAACATCGATGAGAGAGAATCATCAATCAGCTGCCTCCTACACACTCCCTACTGGGGATGTGCCCGAAACCAAGGTACATTCCCTTGACCGGAATCGTACCTGGGACCTTTCAGTCCACAGGCCGACACTCTATCCAGTGAGCCAAACCAGTCTCGGCATATATTAGAATTTTCGCATCTCTCCATAGCCATAAGATTTATGGCAGATTGGAGATCCTTATTGGTTGGTTGGAAATATTATTTTGGAATTGGCCTTTTCTTGCCATTCGTTATGACCTGCATTAGTAGTTTGCTTGGCTATGGACCACATAGGCTGCAAGCAAATCCTTTAATTGCTAGTTGCATGTTATTCGCAGACATTCCAGCAAGTTCTAAGGCTAAACATGTATGTAGATGTCTCCTGGCTTTGATCCCTTGTGTGGTAAATAGACATCCATGGTAGCTATGGCAACCTGGACTGTGCATTGGTGAAAGGGGAGGGTGTGTGGTCATTGGACAAAGTAATTTTTTTATTAGAAAAAGGTGGGGCCGATCAGGATATTTTAAGACCAATATTATTTGAGTATCCCAGTTGATCCCAAGCATTTGGATTTTCCTTAATAGACAAACAGAATTAATGCTTTACTACAACCAGAGGATTTTGCAGATGTAGCTTAACATGCTTTCTAATCAAGTGGGTGTTATTTAAAAGAAGCAACTTGTAAAATGAAAGGGAAGCCCAACATATTATATCAGTATCCCTGTTGTACTTAGTGTGAATGTTTGTATTTTCAGAAATCGGTGGGATTTTAAAAGGAAAAGACCATGCTCCCATTGGGCGGCGTGCATTTCAGGGATCCACCTGCAGAGGTCAGGCTTGAAGTGTCTGACGGAGCCAGGCTGTGGACGCCACTGCTGGGAGCCCAGATCCGAGTCAGAGAGAATTGCTCTGCTTATTTGGAACAATTAGTTAGTGATTCTTTAATCTTGTGACCAAGGCCGTGATGAAAATGAGTTCATTCAAAGGAGAAAATATCAAATAATCTGTGATTAAAGAAAAGGCTACGAAGCCAGGTCAAACTGGAATCTAATCTCCACTCAGATATGGGACAGTTTATTAACATGATTCTTTCTGGCTCATTATCAACCTTTATTTCTCATGAAACTAGAAGGGTTTTCTTGCCTAGTTTTATGAGCTAGCATGCTCTAGAAGTTTCTTTAAACAAAAGGGCAAAATATTAGGGATCCTTCCAAATCCACACAATTTTTTTCTCCCTTCAGAGAAAAGTATTTCGTTGGCCCAGATCAGGATGGTTTATGGCCTAAAGGAGGTCAGGAGGGGTTGGGCTCAGAAAACCGAAATACTGAAGAAAAAATAACTAGAGGGGACTTTCCTAAAAACTACAACAAGAAAAACCCTAAGAACGTATCTGTTTTGTGCTATAAAAGAAAAGTACTGGGTAGAAAAGGCAAAAAAAAAAGGGGGGGTGGGGGGGTAGCTGATTATTTGTACTACAAGTGGATTGGGGAGTTTTATATATAGTCAATTGTTGATAATGGTACAATGCAAAGGTTCTCCTTTATTTCTTTTATCATTGAAGGCCATCTACTGAGTACTTAACGTATTCATTAGTTCATTCAATAGAGCTATTTCAAATGATTATTCTAATTTAGCCAGGCCACTTTGGACTACAAATATGATTCTGGTATGGCTCCTCCTCTCAAAGAACCTTTGATGGTCTGGTATACAGTTTATTGTACCAATAGGCCAGTGGTAGTTATTCATGGATAAAATGCCTGCTCATTAATAACTATATTTGTATGAATAAGAATTTGCTTGATAAATTGATCATAGCCCAAACGTTACCGAACCTAGGGGACTTGAGAAATTATTTGTAATGGTGAAATTTAGTTAATTTATAGCCACATATTCATTGGTAGAAATTTATTGGTTCCTAGTTAAAATAAATGTATTAAATCGTAATTTAATTAATTGTTCTTCATAGAGAAAAATAACTCATAGGCAGTCTCCAACATAAAAATGCTTGATGCTCTAGGAGTTTGTTGTTTGAAAACCAGAACATTTTCCAATGAGAAGTGATGCCATGATTTGAGATGATTCCAAAACAGTATTTAAAAAATAATAGTAATAACAACCAGCCGAAACCGGTTTGGCTCAGTGGATAGTGTCGGCCTGGGGACTGAAGGGTTCCGGGTTCGATTCCTGTCAAGGGCATGTACCTTGGTTGCGGGCACATCCCCAGTAGGGGGTGTGTTCTCTCATCGATGTTTCTAACTCTCTATCCCTCTCTCTTCCTCTCTGTAAAAAATCAATAAAATATATATTTTAAAAAATAACCAGTCTGATTAAATGTCAGATTAGGTTCTGAGTTTTGAATCCATGCCTCCATGTTATACAGGATGGAACACAGAAGGAGAGAGAGAGTTGCCATACTTTTGGTAACTGGCCAGTCTTGGCAGTATTTGAATTAGGAAAAGTTTGCACTAGTTTTCACCTTTCTTTTTCCATTCTTCTGATATTCTCTGGGTCCCAGTAGGGTGTCTCTCCCAGTCATGACCTAATCTGCAGTTAGTTGGTTTTTCACAATTGCCCATCTTCCCGCCCTTTCCTCCCTCACCTCCAAGCCACACCCCTTTTCCCTCTAGACAACCAGATGTTGGGAGAGAAGCAGTATGGATGAGCTAAAGCTCATGACTCTTGGCCCTTTAACCCTCAGGATGAATCTTGAATTAGGGAAATAGACAGTAGAACCTAAAGCTGCAAAAATCCTAATTACCCTTTCCGGGACATTACTTGTGGGCAAGGTTGTGCCTTTGGCAGGTGTGTCTGTGAGTGGGGTTACACCTGTTCATTTGTTTTTTGTCTCTCAGCATCCTTCCTGAACTTCTGGATTCATTGGGGTCTTTATGAGTGACAGTCAGGGAACCACAGGGGGCCAGTCATGTGAGGGGAGTGATGGCATTTGTGGGTTTGGGTTGTTTGTAAGTGTGCTCTTTGTAAAGTGAACACTATTTGGATTAGAGTAATGGAAAGCAAATAGCTGCAGCTTCCTCTTATCCACACAAGTAATTTTAATGGTGTATGTTTTCCCAGTTAATCATTTGCCTATCTTGGGACTGAATTACTCCAGAGCAAGACTTACTTCTTAATTACCTTTAAATCCCCAGATCCAAGCACAGTGCCTGGCATACAATAAGAATCATTAAATATTTTACAGGCACATGCTGGGTGACCTTTAGCAGAAATGATAATGGAACGTGCTTCTTAAGATGAGAGGGGATATGAGGAAGAAAGGTCATGCTAAAGGTTGAGGGACTAGCAAGGACTAAATAAATTAAAATAGGTTGTGATTGTTTAACCATCTAGTCTGTTCGGTTGTGCTCTGGGTGAGGACACAACCCGGAACATGGCAGGCAGCCTGGCTTACACTCTCGTGTTGGGGCTACAGAAATGGTCAAGAAATGGGACATACCCTTCAATAACTCAAAAGTCTTAAAGCAAAGCTAGAACCAGCTATTCACTCGTATTGAGCTCAACCTGATGTTTTAGGCCTTTGGCCTATGTGCAGTTAGTTTACTTTGCCAGGTGAAGGGCATGGCCAAGGTCACTCACCATCTGAGAGATTGTTCCTAGAAGACTGAAGCCTTCCCCTCTACTCCATGCATATGGCGGTCACATTTTCTATATTCTCCATTCAAGACACATGCTGGACAAAACATTTTCACTGCTTCTGAGTGTGACAGACCATCTGAGAGTTATGATTAAAATGATGAAATAAAAATTTCTGGCCGAAACCGGTTTGGCTCAGTGGTAGAGTGTCGGCCTGCAGACTAAAAGGTCCCAGGTTCGATTCCGGTCAAGGGCATGTACATTGGTTGCGGGCACATCTCCGGTAGGGGGTGTGCAAGAGGCAACTGGTCGATGTTTCTCTCTCATTGACATTTCTAGCTCTCTATCTCTCTCCCTGCCTCTCTGTAAAATATCAATAAAATATATTTTTTAAAAAATTTCTGAAACATTTAATGGTTTACGTAGACAACAGAATTAATACAGTTTCAAAGGGTCCACAAATTTGGTGATTTTATCTGTCATATGTCCAGTTGTACGTATCTTGAAGTGGACTTTTCCAAACGAGGAAAGGGGCCGTTTGTGGACAAATAGAGCTCACTAAATGTCCTGCTAAGTTGCCAGTCACTAGATGAATGGCCAGTTAAAGCAATATGTCAATGGAAGGTATCACCAAATATTAGAAATCTTTATTTGTACCAGAAAGAATCTTCTATGGAAGTCAGACAAAGAGTACTAGTTGAAAATTCTTTTTAAAAGAGTATTAGTTAAAAGTTTAGTGTTTGTGGGTTGAAATTGTAGCACAGAGAAAGGCCTTTCCTTCCATCAGGGAGCAAAGTTATGAGCAAGTCTCCCATCTAGAACCTGAGTCTTTTAGACTCTGCATCTTATTTTCTTCTGACTCCACCACATCCCTTCTAGTAAGGTATAGTTTGGATGTTTGGGGGTCACATGCTAATTTAATGTGCTAATAAATTACAAGACAATTTGAATGGTTTGATGGTTTATAATGAGGCAGCAATCAGGAAAGACTGATTACATTTAGGAGGAAATACCATCCAAAAAATCCAAGTAGTCAAATAGACTTATATTTGGGATTTGTGCTGCTTTTGTCTATATATTCTCTGCTCTGATTTTAGATAAGTATGAAAATGTCAGAGAATAAAACCTAGGAGGATTATGTTTATGCACAAGAAAGCTCAAAGAGTGAGATGAGTCCTTTTTTCTATGAACTAATCAGCTGTGCATTTTGGAAATAAAGCAGGAAAGGAAAGGAAAATGGAACAAATAGAAGGGAGAAGAAAGTGAGACATTTTAGTCAATAGGGAAAGCAGAATAGAAAAACTGGCTGTCCCACGAGTGAATTAGTTGAGGTTTTTTTCATTGGTTAGTGTTTCATTTAAAGTGGATTTCTACAGAGATATTTGTGCTGCTACTCTTTTTATATGGCTCTTTAGGAGAGAAGGGAACAGTCATAATTGGTTGAGATAGGTATGGCTTTCTGAATAGAGAAAGACATTATAGTAGACTATTAAATAATGAATATTTATTGCTTAATGCTGCTCAGCCTGGAGGAGACACTTTCTGAATATTTTTAACATTTCCCCTTTCTAACATTTCAGCTGTCAGAATTGAGTGGTTCACATGTAAACTGCATTGTTTGGGTTTAACTAACAAAGAGAGTGATAAGACATGAATTGTTTGTGACAGCCCTGAGCATTGATAACAGAGGACATTAATGCCTGCAGACACAACCTACATGGTAAAACTCTGGGAGCAAAAATGCTTATTATGTGAGGCCAACGTGCTTTGACCTAGTTTTGCTTTTCTGCTTGGAAATTGTGTCAGTATTAGTAACATCATCCCCAAGGATGAGCAATTTCACATTCCTGTTTATTTCAGCATCACTTTACTAGTTTCGTGTATTTAGTTCTGATCTCCAAGAAGCCAAACTGAGTCTCATTGACTTGCATGTCCCTTTTGAAATGAGTCTTCTGCATAATAGAGAGGATTTTATGTATTAACAAAACAATCTAAGATGCAGTCTTCAAAGACATTCATTTCTCCTTGAACAGGAGCCACTGGCCTCTTGCAGGCTCCGAGAGGCCAGCCAGTTTTCTGCTGGTCAGAACTAGTCTTCCTTTCTTTGTCTTACGGGGATGGAGTGGATTGTTGTGCCGAAGACTGCCATAATTAAAAAACCAAATATGACAGAGAGGTTGATAGGACATGTCGCAGCTCATCATCCTTAAGTTTGGCCAATGGCATGTTCTGCTTTATTTATCCAGTAGAACCTGGCCCAACGTACTTTTCCTATTTAACATTTTTATTGAATAATTTTCACAATGAGTTATTTCCTCAGTTGATTTCAAATACATTTTTTGGCCACTTAATACTTTATATCACCAGGAAAAAGAACCATTTAATTCTTTCATACATTTATGAATTCAAATCTTCAAAGAGTGTGAGTTCTTCCAGTGATCAACTTACATCAAATTTACAAGTATAATTTGCTACTAAAAGACCTTGAACAGTTTTTGGTGCACATGTCTTAGCACCCCTTATTAGCAAATGCAATCAGGCAAAAGCCCACGGAATATGTATTTGTGGTTCCTCTTCAAACACTGACCGTTTGCTCTTGTTTCCTAATTAAATCCCTTTGTTGTTCGCTACTTTTCAAACCCCCTGTCTGCGTGCAGAAAACCTAAGAAGGGAGTGTCTCCTTCAAAGCACTACTAAACCAACTGAATTTCAACCAGGCAAATTGCTGATTAGCTTTGGATCATTTTAACAAACGCTAAGAAAGTGATTGGGATAGTAATCTGTGATCCTTGGAGGGCTTCAAATGCTTGAGTCAACTCTGAGTATTGTGTTCCATGTCTGATCTTTATGCAAATGTGAGTACTAGTACCCTGAAAGAAAACACTTTTTAGAGGATTTCTGGAATCCCTAACTGGTTTATAGATAGTATCTCCCCTAAGCTGCCCAAGTTGTGAAATATACTATACATCTCCTATAGGGATATCCACTCATAGGTATTGATGACAGCCTCCCAGCTATTTTCCTGGTTATCATAGGCAGGTACAAATACACTTTGCTTATCTCACATAGATAGCAGCCTTCCATATACACTACGTGCACTCTGATTTTCCCCCCACTTGACAATATATCCTGGAGATCTTTCCATAATAATACACAGAGCTCCCCCCTCCTTTTTTAAAAAAACAAAAACTGCATAACATTCCATTGGGACAATGCCCCATAATGTATTTGACTCTCCTCCTACTGGTCACATAGGTTGTGTATAATTTTTTGTCGTTAAAACAATATGCATAGTAAAGGCTTGTGAATTCATCAGTTTGTGTGGGGCAGGCGCACGCGCGCGCGCGTGTGTGTGTGTGTGTGTGTGTGTGTTATAAATCCCAGAAGTGGGGTTGATGGTTTAAAGGGTGCATGCAGTTTCTGCTTTTGATGAATAAGTACTAGTAAAATTGCCTACCTACTGAGTGCTTTCCCATGGGGGCCCACCCTCCAAGAGTTCATTGCCCAACTTGTACATCTTTGCTTAATACATGAAAGGGGACATCAGGGTGTAGCTGTATGTTTCTCTTCTAAGTGGTGTTGAGCATGTTTGCACATTTGTAAAGGCCATTTGTATTTCTTGTGCAATGTCTCTTCACATCCTCTGTTTCAGATTATTCTTCCTTTTAAAAAAAAATTATCTTAGGGAGAGGATGAGAGGGAGATGGGGAGAGGGGGAAAAGCAGAGAGGGAGAGAGACAGAGACACAGACAGGCAGATAGACAGGCAGACAGGCATTGATGTGATGTTAGAGAGAAACGTGGATTGGCTGCCTCCTGCATGCACCCAAACAAGGAAATCAAATCTGCAACCTGGGCATGTGCCACCTTGTGATGTACACTCCAATAAACGTAGCCACACCAGCCAGGGCTGGATTGTTCTTGATGTTCACTTTTAGGCTATATTTGTAATCATTCACCAGAGTGCTATATCTTGTTGGCTGTCCCCAAGTATGTTGCAAATAATCCAAAAGGGACTCCTGGAGTAATATAGCTAATTCTAAAAATTTTATGAGTAGACGTGGAGCTGGTTCACAGCAGGCATTTGTGAGAGAGCCTAGATTTCTAGGTCTGTTTATCACTTTCTGTTTTGCTCTTTATCTAGCAAATATAAAGCAAAAAAACCCTCCAAAGTGTTGAAAGCTTGCTCCTTAGGGTCTAATTCTGGGAAGATACTTATGTTATTAGTACTCAGATTTTTGGAATTGTGACCATTTTCCAAGGAAGAGGTTCCACTTAAAATTTTCAAGACCCTGGAAAAGTATTTATGGAAATAGTATCTACTTTTCCTCCCAGAAAGAAAATGTTAGGGAACATCATTTACAAGAGCGATTTTAATATTCCTGCACATGGGATGGTTCTGTATCCTACAGGAGAACAGTTGCATGGGTCTAAGGTTTCAATGCATGTTTTTTTTTTTCTTTTAATAAAATTATTTAGTGTTTATAAATATGCACAAGTATTTTATAAATTTTTAAACATATTTTTATTGATTTCAGAGAGGAAAGGAGATGGAGAGAAAGATAGAAACATCCATTATGAAAAAGGATCATAGATCGGCTGCCTCCTGCATGCCTCACACTGGGAATCGAGCCTGCAACCCTGACTGGGAATCAAATTATAACCTCCTGGTGGATAGATTGATGCTCAACCACTGAGCCACGCTGGCCAGGAACACATGTACTTATTTTATGGGACTTATCCATCTCCTTAATCATGTGTGATTGCATTACCTCCCCTGTAAAATGGAAATAATAGTCACAGTATCTGTTTTATAGAATTGTTATGAAGATTCAATGAGTTAGTCTACCATTTGAAATAGCACAACATACAGAATAAGTTCTATGTAACTGTGTGTTAAATGAGTTACAGATTGATGGTTATCAATAATTGTGAAGAGTGTGAGGCTTTACCCTACTTCCAAGCCAACAGGTTAGCTTGCCACAGTTTCTTGGATGCTGGCAAAATACATGAGACTCCTAGGTCAGAGACAAAGGACCTAATCACAACTTAGCACACAGAATGCGCTTCATATTCACATTGGTTCTCATTGCCTTCCAAGTCTCACAGTGCAGCACTGGTGGGTGTTGTGCAGGTGGTGGGCTTGCCCTACAGGTATGGATCCTGAACTGGGGGAACCTAAGTCTCTTGTAAAGGACATTAAGCATGCTTGCCCATTGCTCTTTGGGGAGACACCATTTTTATCTCCCAAGACTATTCACTAGACAGAAGTCCTTGAAAAGATAGTCTGGAACAAATGCTGCCAGTGCCATTCCTTGTAAGATGTGCAAATTCGCAGGGATTCATGGGAAATTTTCTCCCAGTAGTAGTCCAGCGAAGTGTCTTTCAACCTTTGCTCCTCAGAGCTCTAAGAGTTCCACGGAGAACTGCATGGGGCAGGAGAGGAGTGATTTTTTTCCAGACACAGAAAAAGCAAGAGATGAGGGTTCAAGGGCCATCCTCCAGTACTCCGCCATTTCGACCAGAAGAGCTTGGTGTTTTAGTCTGTTTTTTTTGTTTTTGTTTTTGTTTTTTTGTTTTTTTGTTTTTTTGGCTCTTGCAAAATATTTGGCTTCTGATTAAGATTTCATTTGAACGAAGGCATCTTTAAGGAAAAAAAAGAAAATTCCAGGTCTAGTGTAATGGTGTTTGACATTATTTTGACAGTGAGAAAGCTACAGTTTAATTAAGAGAATCACTCCAGGCAATAGATTTGAAAGCATAATATCAGGGACACCCCCATCTTGGGTGAGAATGCTGATGAGTCTCTTCCTTGCTCTGTGACCTTGGGTTGATTCCTTAAGCTTTCCAAGTTTTCTCACCTATAAAATGGAAATGCTAGCACCAACTCACAGATTCATGAAATGATTAAATGAAGAACTCTATATAAAAATTAAAATATAAAGCACTTAACAGAGTATTGGTTACATATCAGGCATTAAGAAATGTTAGGTTACCTTTTTCTGGAAATAAGATTTCAGAGAAGCTGGGTTTTATGAATGTTTTTAGAATGAATGAATACGACACCCCCCACACACACACAAACACATAGGCATTCGTATCTACACATGTGCACACAGTGGAGTAACATAATACATAGATATAATGATCTAAAGGCATCTCTTCAAGCAGATATCAATGTGTGTGTGAGAAAACTGTAATTTTCTGTAAAGTAGAAAATTATAGTTAGTTACAAAAATATACTTTGTAGGATAGTCTCCTAATACGCTAAAATAAAACCAAATCTCATTGCTAGGATATGATCACTTATCATTAGTTTTCATGCGTTAAAGAAAAAATCTGACACTTTATTAAAGCAGTAAGGAAGACTTTATTTAGGACTATTCCAATAGAAACAGGGGAGAGAAATCTAACTCAACTCTGAATACAGCACAGACAGTCACAAGCTTATAGAGTGATGGGAAATTACTAAAAAAGTTTTCCTATTTTGAAATAGTTATAGATCCAGAGGAAGTTGCAAAATAAGGCACAAGAAGGTCCTATGCAACTTTCACCCACCCCTCTTTCCCATCTTTAACTACTGACAACCAGGAATCTATTTTTTCTCTATAATTTTGTCACTTCAAGAATATTGTATAACAATGACCAGGTGGCTCAGTTGGTTGAAGCATCATCCCATACACCAAAAGGTTACAGGTTCAATTCCCCTTCAGGGCACATCCCTGCTTGTGGGTTGGATCCCCATTTGGGGCATAGGTGGATGTAGCTGATCAATGTTTCTCAACTCGATGTTTCTCTCTCTCTCTCTCTCTCTCTCTCTCTCTCTCTCTCTCTCTCTCTCTCTTTCTTCCCCTCTCTCTGAAAATCAATTTAAAAACTTTAAGGACACATATGTAATGCCGTAATCAATAAAGAAATTTTAAAAAATAAAATAAATAAAAATAAAATATATTGCCCATAATTTCATCACTTAGATATTTGTTAATTAAACTGGTAATGTTATAAAAAAACTTTTAGAAAAGTTAAATATTTTTATCAGTTATGCGATTTAAATTCTACTTTTGTTTTTTACCCACACCTCATTTTATTTCTAATTACCGTATTTGCCGGCGTATAAGACGACTTTTTGGCCCTGAAAAATATGCCTCCAAGTGGGGGGTAGTCTTATACGGTGAGTATATAACAAACTCTGTATTTTTAGTGGAAATTTTAGTGGGTCGTCTTATACGCCGGCAAATACGGTAAATATTTATTGTTAAAAGTGTTACATATGTCCCCCCTTTACTCCCATTGACCCCTTCTAGCCCACCCTTGTCCTTCCCCTGCCCCCCCCCAAAAAAAAACCCCAGGCCGTCACCAACCTCATTTTATTAGTAACAGAATATAGTGATAGTGCGTTCACATTTGGACGTAGCTATCATTAATTCGAAGCTATAATGGCCTTGCCATTGAATTGTATTGTAATACAAATGCCCCAGGAATGCTGAGTCAATCCAGAGAGAATCCTTTCTTTCTCAGGAATAGAGTTTAATAAACAGCCTGGAAGTATTTCCTTCTAGAGAAAAGTATGTCTTGAAGTTTCTTATTCTTCTCTATGTGCTTGTGATCCCAGCAAACTAACTCAAGTGACATACAGCAAAGGCTCTTGGGAATGTATGAATTTTAATAAGAAAATGAACCAAGAAAAAATACGCGGAAATACTCCCAAAATAATAGAATGCATTTGTAAATGTATTGGTTTCATAGTATGGCAAATCATACTTGAAAATGCTTGACTCTGTTTTTAAAAGTGCTCAAAGAGATTTGGAGATTATGCTGAGATAAAGCTTTTGAGGAAGAAATATTATATCCATATGAGCCAAGAAAATGATCCTCTTTTATTTATAGGATTATATAGTGGAATTTTTACTCCTAAAATAAGAATGCATAGTCTTCCAAAAGGTCTCTGTGAAGTTATACAATTTCATGCATCCTTCATTTAACTTCATTTAAGATCTTTGTTATAGTAACATCATGCACACTTCATTTTCTATACAGTCCTTATGAATAGAGTAAGGGGTTCATTTATTTTTGGAGTTACATATCAAAGGGTTTCTAGAATCCAAAATAACCTACCTCTAATTTCTGACATTGACCACAAGCTCTACTTTAAGGTACAGTGTCATGGTATAAACTAATAATGTCAACTTGGTCCCCAGCCATCTTCCATCATCTCTGCCTTCTTTTATTCCTTTATATGCAAGGGTTGTATAAAGAGACCTTTTAGGATCACTAGTACAATAGCTTCTTACAAATTGGTATTATTGCTGTGAATGTTGAGGGGAACATTCGCTCAAATCCATAAAATGTCAGTAAAGAAAAAAAAGACTTCAATTTTTGATAGTTCTTTTAAACAACTCTTTGAATGAGTCCTTGAAACCTGTACAGTAGATAGTCTGAATTTTCCTGAATGCCTAGCATACAACCAACTTATTCACCTACCTGCTGAATATGTTGATTACTGAATATATTAATGGAAAGTGAATTTTTAATTATATTTTTGCAAAGTGAATTTTTATACGTAACATATTGGTTATTTGGGCTAAAATGTCACTTCCATGTAATGGAACATCACAATGGAAGCTGTAGGGGTCTGCAGATACTCTAGCTGGTCCTTATCCTCATTGGAACCTCTCAAGATACAACGTGATAAGAGTTCAATATTCAATAGAAGAAGTGATTTGCAAATCTTAAAAATGTACATAGTAGAGATAACCTATGGTTGTAGTTGCTTTCTGATCACAAAGCCTTCTAAAAGCATTTCAAACTATACACTAGTTTTGAGATATTTAACTTTGACCAAGGATAGAAAATGTGATTTCAAGAAATTCAGAACACATCTGATTAGTTCCAGCCTGAGGCAATGGAATGCTTCTAGATTTTAAATGATTGTGTGCTTTACAATTCATGTCAAGGTAGAGTCCTCCCTATGGGTCATGATTTTCTTGTAAAAAACACATACTGCCTTGTGTGTTTTCACATTTTCTCAAGGACCTCTGGTGTTATGGTCATTTTAAGAATCTACATATAAAGAGCAATTATATATCATTCAAATTTATATATATGAGTGTATATTTTTTCTTTTTAAATTAAAAATTACTTTTATCCAAATATCTTTATTTAAAAAAATACACATATAAAATATCAAGACAGGTTAAATATCTCTAACATTTACCTATAAATGTTAACTCTTTTCCTTTTTGATCTGCTAAATTGCTGCATAAATGATTTAAAAATTATATTACCATTGACATTAAGAGATCATCTTTATCACTTTCAAAAACATACCATTCTTTGGGTCCGAATCATCATAGCTGCTTTAAATTAAAAAAATCTCCATAACTGTGTTCCTTATTACCACCCTTGCCACAAACTCTACATCACCGGGGGGTCAAGTATTTGGTTCATTTCTTTATACCGTGTCCTGTTTGAATTCCTATAACATCACCAGCACCACGTTTCTAACAGCCCCAGGAATACCGACCAGCACACGGGATTCTCCTGAGGCCCATTCCGATTTGGGCCATTGTTTGCAGGTACAACGTTTGTCCTCAGATAAAATCTCTATGTGTCTCCCTATTGCTTTTACCCATGTTTGGCCCCCTGTACACAGCACAGAACACGTGCAGTTACTCTGTTCTCTGACAGCACTTCAAAGACAAAGCTAACAGGGCCTTCTGGGGGTAATTTTCCAGGTTAAATATGCCCAGATGTGTTTGATTTGGACTCTATCCTTTAGGATCAAGCAATGTTAGTAAGTACAAATGTCCAACAGTTAAATGATCTGTCCATGGGAGAGACTCACCTGATTGGAGGAAAGAGATACTGTTCAGATTCTAACACCCAGTGATGTTAAAGCCACTATTTTAAACTCTCACCGGATTATAGAGACTTTTGCCTAGCTTACTTCTGGAATGGAAATTCTGAGTCTTTGCTAGTGAGTGAGCAATAAAATGATGGCAGGCATCTAGGTACTAAGAGAAAAATCATTAATGGATAGGGTTTGAGGTTTCCCTTTTCTGTCTGGTACTCCATAGACTATCACAGTATCTGGGTGTGTGGAATAGGGCTGAAACTATTAATCAAATAAAGGAGTCCTAAGATGGAAGAGAAGAAAATAAGGGGCAGATAAGAAGAGGATGAGGAATCAGGAGCTTTCTTCAGATATCTGGAAAACTGAAGGCAACTTAAGTTATTTTGACCATCTTAAGAAATTATATCATCCTATATATTAAAAGCCCAATATGCAAATTGGCCAAACACCAGAATGACCGGTCGCTATGACACACACCGACCACCAGGGGGCAGATGCTTAACACAGGAGCTGCTCACAGGCTGCAGGCCACCCAAGGCCGGTACCAGTAGGGGCCCTCCTGATCGCCCTACTGGTTGCCCCACAGAGGGAGGTGACTAGAGGCAGCAACAGAGGGTGTGGCCAGCTGGCAAGCAGGCTGGTGCTACCCTCCCCCCAATCACCCCGCTGGCTGCCTCCAAAGCAGGTGCCAGTGGGGGCCCCCGGATTGCCATGCCAGTCACCCCACAGATCAGCTCTGATCACCGGCCAGGCCTAGGGACCCTACCCATACATGGATTTTATGCACCAGGCCTCTAGTTTTTACATAAAAGACTAGAACTCTGGAAAATACACACAGTGTGTTGGCAGTACTATGTTTAGGGGTTGACAGATCAGGCGGGATCTAATGAAAAGCAAGATTTGTGAAGAGCGAGATCCGAAGCTCAGGTGTGTCTTATTCCCCATCTTGAACAGTACATGGTACATGGTACATGGCACTCTATGAATATTAGTTGAGGAAATGATAGTATGAGCATATGGTGGTGAAGTGCTGCTCTGTTGGCATTGCTCAGACTCACAGGCGTCCCTGTGGACTATAAGAGAAACCCCGTGGGCTATTTTTACCATTTTGAAAAACTCAAAGGAAATTGTACAGTCAGTATTTTGAGCAGGGGTTTTATTTTATTTTTTAAATCCTCATGCAATGATATTTTTCTACTGATTTTTAGAAAGAGTGAAAGGAAGGGGAAGAGAGATTGAAACACATCAATTGATTGCCTCCCACACGTGCCAGGGCCAGGGCGAGGTATGTGCCCTTGACAGGAATCGAACCCAAGACCCTTCAGTCCACAGGCTGATGCTCTATCCACTGAGCCAAACCGGCTAGGGCCAGTCATTACTTTGAAATGATTATTTTCATCAGATATGTCTAAACCTAGGGATTTGTGAAGTTAAACATGGAGAGGTTTTTTAAAAAATATGATCTTAAGTGAGACAAGCCAAACCTAAAGGGCCACATATTGAATGACCTATGTGTAAGAAATAGCCAGAGAAAGCACACCTAGCGAAACAGAGAGGAGATTAGCAGTTGCCAGGACCTGGGAGGAGGGGAGAATGAGGAGCGACTGCTGATGGGCGGGGCATGTCTTTGGGGATGATGAAAACGTTCTGGAACTCACTAGTGGTGATGGATGCGTAGCTCTGTGAATCCAGTGAAAACCACTCACTGTGCACTTTAAGTGGGTGCGTTTGTGATAGGTGATTTATTCTAGCAAAGCTGGTTTGTAAAATGCTAAGCGCACACGCCCAGCCTTTAAAGCGGGGAGGGGTGCTCAGTGGTTAAAAGGTCGGGAAGCACTTGCTCATTTTACTGCAGATTAAAATGCTCCCATTCCAACCCTAAAGGGAGCACGCAGGGTATTCCTCTGGCCACGGAGGCCCAGTCATTGGGAAAACGCGTGGAGATGGGGGTGTAGCTAGCGCAGCGCGGGAGCTAGGCGGTGAGCTTTCCAGGATCTGTGGACCGCTTCGTGCTGTCGGGGGAGCATGGTCTCAGGCTGTTGGCACCCTTCTCATACCACCCAAATCTAGGCCGGGGGTCAGAAGCCTGCCTCACGAAGGGCCGCGTAGCAAGCATCCTGGGCTTTGGGGGCCATCCACTCTCTGCCACAGCTGCTCAGCGCAGCCATGAACAACAGGGAAGCACGTGGCGGTGACCGTGCTCCCGAAAGACCCCATTGATGGATGCTGCGATTTGAATCCCATGGACATTTCACATGTTGCAAAACAGCGCTCTTTGGATTTTCCCCCCAAAACCCTTAAAAATATAAGACCCATTTGCAGTGCGCAGGCCACACAAAACAGGAAGGCGGCCCGGGCTTGCGGCCCAGCTGCAGGCTAATGACTTCGAAAAAGGTTCTCAACTAATCAGCAGCTTGGTGGGCAGCACGGTAAAGTCTTTAAACCATGTGCCACGTGAGGCAATAAATAATGCTCAGTGTGTGTGTGCAGAGGCCAAGCGAGCGAGGGGCTAAATTGCAACGGCCAACTTTTTGAGCAAATTATGAAAAATCAGCTAATAAGATCTCTTCTGAGGAGTATTTAGAGTATAATAATGCTACCTTGTGTGGCTGGGCAATTTTTATTTTCGAGCCGGGGCAGCCGCGGACGGCTTGAGCACAGGCCATTAACAGCCTGCCAGGGCTGTGCGTGGAAGGCGCTGGGAACCGGTCCTTGCCGCTGGCTGCTGAGTCGAACAGCGGAGTTATTCATTAAGTTCCCTTTTTTTAAAAAAAAACAAAAACTACCAACAATGCTCCTTTATGCTTTATCTGCATTTGATACACTTCCAGAAAGATGATCTTGAATTTGGCTAATGAGTGCACACATTGTCATTTTAATGACAAGCAATTTAGGGAAAGAAAACTGCAGCCAGTGCGGCTCAGGGGGCTGGAAGGAAGGGGCCCCGGGGCTCCAGTCCACGGCGGGGCAGTGGGTGTTGGATGCACCCACGGGAGGCAGCCCGAAGCCCCTGGCAGCACTGCTGGATGAGAGCTGGAAATGCAAAAGAAAGAAAACCATTGGCAATATGTTGGGCATTTTATTTTATTTAAAAAAATATATATATATTTTATTGATTTTTACAGAGAGGAAGGGAGAGTGATAGAGAGTTAGAAACATTGATGAGAGAGAAATATCGATCAGCTGCCTCCTGCACACCCCCTACTGGGGACGTGCCCACAACCAAGGTACATGCCCTTGACCGGAATCGAACCCAGGTCCCTTCTGTCCACAGGCCGACACTCTATCCACTAAACCATACTGGCTAGGGCCTGTTGGCTATTTTATATTAACTTTTTAGGTTTCTTTTCCAGCTTGAGCACCAGTCAGGAATATAGAGGTCTGGTCTATGCCCTGTAACCCCCAAACATCCCCCTTCATTTTGTTGTAGAAATATTTAACTCTGTTGATTTGCAGAAAAACAAAACCTGCATTCACTAGGATCATGAGAGCATTCGGGGGAAGGGGCACCAGATGTGGAGCTCACCATAGTTTTCAGCATAAACTTCACTCTTTAACTTATTTTGTAAAAAATATTTGTATTGACTTTTAGAGACAGGAGAAGGGAAAGAGAGAAAAAATAGAAACATCGATGTGAGAGCAGAACATCTATGGGCTGCCTCCTGCACGCCCCATACCCCGGAACATGCCCACAGCCCAGGCATGTGCCCTGACCAGGAATACAGCCAGCAAGCTTTCTGCACTTGGGGTGACTGAGCCATACTGGCCAGGGCTTTCACTGATTTTTAAAAATATATTTTATTGATATTTTACAGAGAGGAAGGGAGAGAGACTGAGAGCTAGAAATGTTGATGAGAGAGGAACGTCGACCAGCTGCCTCTTGCACACCCCCCACCGGGGATGTGCCCGCAACCAGTGTACATTCCCTTGACCGGAATCAAACCTGGGACCTTTCAGTCTGCAGACCGACGCTCTACCACTGAGCCACACCGGTTTCGGCTGATTTTTTTTTTTTTTTGATACATAAATAAGTCAAGTGCCCACTGAGGCCACAGTTCTCGGCAGACCGTGGAGATAGCCCAGTTGTCTTAAATGTGGGCTCTGTCCCCGGGGGCCGAGAGCTCACTCTGGTTGTTGGCGGAACTGGTTTTCTTGTGGTTTTAGGACTGAAGTCCCCATTTCCTTGCTAGCCGAGGGCCACTCTTCTTCCTAGGGGCCACCTCCATCTGCGGAGCAGCAATAGCACATCGAGTCTGTCTCACACATAGGCTCGCTCTCAATGTCTCGCTGCCATCAGGTAGAAAAAGTCTCAGTTTCTAAGGGCCTATTTCAGTGCTTCTCAACCTTCCTAATGCCTTGACCCTTTAATACAGTCCTCATGTGGTGGTGACCCCCAACCATAACATTATCTTCATTGCTACTTCATAACTGTCATTTTGCTACTGTTATGAATCATAATGTAAATCTCTATGTTTTCCGATGGTCTTAGGCGACCCTGCTAGCGGTTCTCAACCTGTGGGTCACGACCCACAGGTTGAGAATTGCTGCTGTAGAGCCTAAGACCATCCTTTGTGTGCTGTGTCACTTATGACAGTGGTTGGCAAACTCATAAGTCAACGGAGCCAAATATCAACAATACAACGATTGAAATTTCTTTTGAGAGCCACATTTTTTTTACACTTAAACTATATAGGTAGGTACATTGTTATTAACTTAATTAGGATACTCCTAAGCTGGCCTTTGCTAAAAACTCAAGGGGCCAAAGAGCATGTGGCTCACGAGCAGCAGTTTGCCGATCCCTGGCCTATGGTAACAATAGCTTCGTGGACAGTTAGTCTGCTCTCTCCCGGAGTTAAAGGGCAGATGAGAAACTCGATGGTTTTTCCTTCCTCCTGGTACTTGCTTCTTTCTGCAAGGCAATCTGTATCTTTGGGCATTCTCCCCTTTCTGTGGCCACCCCCTGGGTATTGGTGCCAAGAAACACTGGAGGGCCAATGGTCCATCAATGCAGGGCAATGCCAGCTTCTTGGGAAGAGGCATACTGGAGGCCCAGAGAGCACAAGAGGGCAGCACAGAGCAAGAGCTGGTAAGTGTTGGAATGCAGACTCACAGGTCCTAGGCTCCTCAGAGGTGACCTGTTCACTTCTCTTCAAAGCATCTTCTCACCCAACATCAGTATGCCTCCTTACCCGAGCCCCACCGAGGCTTCCGTAAGAAGATGGCAGATACCACAAGTGCTGACCATGTCATATCAGACAAAAAAATCAGCTCGCTGAATATCTGCTTCATAGAACCTCGCTTTCTCCAGCTCAGAAACAGGGTGGAATTCTTTCTGAGTTGATAACATGGACAAATTTATCCTTCGAATTCCAGCACTGTAAACACCACTGGTAAAAAGTCTGATCCTTTGTCCCAGCCAGGTTGACTCAGTGGATAGAGCGTAGGCCTGCAGACTGACCAGTCACAGGTTCAAGGCTCCTCCCTGCCAGGGCCCTGGGTACTACCGGTGCAGGGGGCAACCAATTCATTTCATATCCATGTTTCTCTGTCTTGTCCTCTCCCTTCCACTCTCTCTAAAAATCAATGAAAAAAATATCTTCAGGTGATGGTTGATAAAAATAAAAATCACCCAACACATGTTTATTTTCCTTTATTTTATTTATTTGTTTCTTTCTTTATTTTTGCAAGAACTATGCAAAAATCTGAGTTTGCAACTGCGGAGGAGGAACCCTATTATTCTGTTTTCCCCTGCACACCGCCGTCTCGCAAGCGGAAGTGTTTGTTTGCAAACATCCCCACAGGAGGAGGAGGAATGGAGCCCGCGAGCTCCGGTGGGCCAGGCTACCACCCCCCCACCCCCCCCCCCCCGTGATGACGCGGAGGCAGAGAGCTCCGAGTGTCCTGGGATCCAGTGCAGAGAAATAAGACCATTGTGCGCATGCGCACAGGACTCCCGAGCGAGCGAGGTTGAGGTTAATTACTACACAGCCGACAGGGCCTACTAGGTGCCCCGTTAGCACGGTAGGTAGTGCGTCAGTATTGGGGCCTGAAGGTCGTGAGTTCAATTCTCACACGGGGCACCATGCTTTTGTTCTCTTCAAAGCATCTTCTCACCCAACATCAGTATGCCTCCTTACCCGAGCCCCACCGAGGCTTCCGTAAGAAGATGGCAGATACCACAAGTGCTGACCATGTCATATCAGACAAAAAAATCAGCTCGCTGAATATCTGCTTCATAGAACCTCGCTTTCTCCAGCTCAGAAACAGGGTGGAATTCTTTCTGAGTTGATAACATGGACAAATTTATCCTTCGAATTCCAGCACTGTAAACACCACTGGTAAAAAGTCTGATCCTTTGTCCCAGCCAGGTTGACTCAGTGGATAGAGCGTAGGCCTGCAGACTGACCAGTCACAGGTTCAAGGCTCCTCCCTGCCGGGGCCCTGGGTACTACCGGTGCAGGGGGCAACCAATTCATTTCATATCCATGTTTCTCTGTCTTGTCCTCTCCCTTCCACTCTCTCTAAAAATCAATGAAAAAAATATCTTCAGGTGATGGTTGATAAAAATAAAAATCACCCAACACATGTTTATTTTCCTTTATTTTATTTATTTGTTTCTTTATTTATTTTTGCAAGAACTATGCAAAAATCTGAGTTTGCAACTGCGGAGGAGGAACCCTATTATTCTGTTTTCCCCTGCACACCGCCGTCTCGCAAGCGGAAATGTTTGTTTGCAAACATCCCCACAGGAGGAGGAGGAATGGAGCCCGCGAGCTCCGGTGGGCCAGGCTACCACCCCCCCACCCCCCCCCGTGATGACGCGGAGGCAGAGAGCTCCGAGTGTCCTGGGATCCAGTGCAGAGAAATAAGACCATTGTGCGCATGCGCACAGGACTCCCGAGCGAGCGAGGTTGAGGTTAATTACTACACAGCCGACAGGGCCTACTAGGTGCCCCGTTAGCACGGTAGGTAGTGCGTCAGTATTGGGGCCTGAAGGTCGTGAGTTCAATTCTCACACGGGGCACCATGCTTTTGTTCGCTCTAGATCCCTAACCCTGCTGGAAAGGAGCATTTGGTTTGCTCATCTGTGCACTGGGAGGCGTCAGGCATTCTCCCATTTCCACTTTGGGGCCACCCTGGTGTCGGCTGATCCTCGGCTCAGCCAGACCTCTCCGAAGTACTCGAGCCTCGGAGGTTTCACTGCCTACAATCTCCCTACTCTCTCCTGCTGGTTTCACTGTCTACATTCTCCCTACTCTGTCCGGTTGCTCCCCCAGCCGCAGCCCAGAGGCTGGTGCATAATGTAAGGGGGACGGGACACCTGCGCAAGACTAGTCCACGTGGGTGGGCGGGACCCAGGGGAGCCTCTTTGGAAAAAGCTCATCTCACCACCTCGGAGCTGCAGCCCGGGACGTGCAAAGCCCGGGCTTAGCGAGTTCATGTCCTCTATCCACTCCTACACCCCACCCCCTAAGCCTTTGGGTGCCTTTGTTCATACCACACCAGGGAAACTCTGCCATGTCAACCTGATTACATAGAGGCCAACCTGAGTCCACATTTCTGTCAGGTAAACTGTTAGGGATCCTTCCATGTACGCGAGTGTGCTGCTCTCCTCTGGCTGCCTCTCAGTACCCGCCCGGCCACAGGACTGTATTCTGATAGCGCTTCTCCTTACAGTGCCGCCATGCCAAGCTGCCAGCAGGAGGTGCTGCACGACATGAAGGAGCAATGGCTGCCTCAGCTCCAAAGTGCTGTTGCGCTTATCCTTGTTCTGCTTCATGGTTCATGCGTGGTGCGAGTGGGTAGGGAGGGACTCTAGTGGTGCTCTGCCCTAGCCGCGTGCCCAGAGTGCATAATCTCACAGTGACTCCACAGTCCCAGCCCGATAACCGCTCGACCGCAGTCCTGTCAACATGGGCGTGGCATGTTCTAGGTCCGGTGCCGGCAGTGGTGCCCTGACACGTTCTGAGCACCTTGTGCCTTCCCGTGTTAGTTTGCCTGTGCCCCAGAGGGTGGTTCCTGTGGCCCTCCTGACATGGCCAGTGCTAGCCAGCATGCACACCACCCCAACACTCAGGGTCCTGGTGCCCTGGCTCTATGTGCTCTTACCCAACAGCTTTGGAGTGCCCGCACCCCAGACACTTCCCTCCTGAGGCCTGGGGACTGGGCCAGCTCTGGCATGGGCAGCCCAGCAACCCCTCAGCTGTCCAGTGGTCTGCAACCACTTCTGGAACTAGTCTGAACCTGAGCCTGGGGGAGGAACACGCCTCCCTTCCAAGTTTTTCTTTTCTGTACTTTCCCTCAGTCCTACACACCCTTTTCAATTCTCATTACCTCTTTAGTTACTCCCCTAGCATAGTTCAATAACTCTTAAAAATATACTATTTGCTGAAGCCGGTTTGGCTCAGTGGTAGAGCGTCGGCCTGCGGACTGAAGGGTCCCAGGTTCGATTCCGGTCAAGGGCATGTACATTGGTTGCGGGCACATCCCCGGTAGGGGGTGTGCAAGAGGCAGCTGGTCGATGGTTCTCTCTCATCGACATTTCTAGCTCTCTATCTCTCTCCCTTCCTCCCTGTAAAAAGTATCAATAAAATATATATTAATATATATATATATATATATATATATATATATATATATATTGCGTTTTTTATTGTTGATAGTATTGCAGATGTCTCCCATTCTCCCCTCCTCCCCCTGCCAGTTCCTACCCACCCTTCTAGGACCTTAGTACCCATGTCCATGGGCTGTGAATATCTATACTAATAAAAGGGTAATATGCAAATTAGTCACAACACCCTCACAGTAACAACTGAACAGCAGGCTATGTGGGGCGACCAGGCCGGCACAGGGGTTAGTGAGGGACGACCAAACAACTGACCAGCAGGCTGCGTGGAGTGACCAGTTCAGCGGGGGGTGGAGGGCAGTGAGGGGCAACCAGGTCAGCAGAGGGGGGCTGTGAGGGGTGACCAGTTTGACAGAGGGGTGCAGTTGGGGGTGGCAGGCTGCTGGGGGCAGTTGGGGGTGATCAAGCAGGCAAGCAGGTGAGCAGTTAGGAGCCAGTGGTTCCAGATTGTGAGAGGGATCGGGTTGAAACCAGCAGTCAGACATTCCCCATAGGGTCCCAGATTGGAGAGGGTACATGCTGGGCTGAAGGGACCTCTCCCCACACCAATTTTGTGCACCGGGCCTCTAGTAAATATATGTTTTTTGGTTTATCTCTTGTCCCCCAACCCACATCAAGGTATGTCAGTCAGTCTGTTCCTTGCCTCCTGCTTTGGGTCTTACTTTGTTGGTCAATTCATTTTGTTCATTAGATTCCACAAATAAGTGAGATCAGGGGATATTTGTCTTTCTTAGCTTGGCTTATTTCACTTAGCGTAACGTTTTCCAGGTCCCTCCATGCTGTCCCAAAGGGCAAGATAGCCCTCTTTTTTTTTTTTTTACAACTGCATAGTATTCCATAGTGTAAATGTCCCACAGTTTTTTTATCCACTCATCTCCTGAGGGGCACTTGGGCTGTTTCCAGATCATAGCTATTATAAATAACACTGCTATGAACATAGGTGTGCACACATTCTTTCTGATGGGTGTTTTGGGGTTTTTAGGATATGTTCCCAGAAGTGGGATCGCTGGGCCAAACAGAAGTTCCATGTTTAATTTTTTGAGGAAACTCCATACTCTTCTCCATAGTGGCTACACCAGTCTGCATCCCCACCAGCCATGCATGAGGGTTCCTTTTCTTCACATCCTCGCCAGCACTGTTGTATGTTGATTTTTTTATGATAGCCACCCTTACAGGTGTGAGGTGATATCTCATTGTGGTCTTAATTTGCATTTCTCTGATGATTAGTGACTTTGAGCATTTTTTCATATGTCTATTGGCCATTTGTATGTCCTCTTCAGAGAAATGTCTCTTCAGGTCCTCTGCCCATTTTTTAATTGGATTGTCTTCCTTTTGTGGATTAGTATGAGTACTTTATATATCTTGGATATTAACCCCTTATCAGATGTACTATTGACAAATATGGTCTCCCTTTTCATTTTGATGGTGGTCTCTTTTGCTGTGCAGAAGCTTTTAAAAAAAAGTTATATATATATATATATATATATATATATATATATATATATATATATATAATTGATTTTTTTACAGAGAGGAAGGGAGAGAAAGAGAGAGTTAGAAACATCGATGAGAGTCATTGATCAGCTGCCTCTTGCACGCCCCCTACTGGGGATGTGCCCGCAACCAAGGTACATGCCCTTGACCAGAATGGAACTTGGGACCCTTCAGTCCGCAGGCCGACGCTCTATCCACTGAGCCAAACTGGTTTCGGCAGCTTTTTGTTTTTTAGTCCCATTTGTTTATTTTCTCCTTTGTCCTAGCAGATCTATCCATAAACATATTGCTACATGAGACGTCTGAGATTTTACTGCCTACGTTCTCTAAGATTTTTATGGTTTCATGCCTTACATTTAAGTCTTTTATCTACCTTGCAGCATATTCTATTTAAAACAACTTGCAAAACAAAATGTAAAGTATTGCTCCATTGTTGTGGCTATGATGTACAGAAAAATGACCACCGGAAGTATAAACCTACTGAATGCTGCTTCTTGGTGGTTAGATTCTTCTCCAGCCCTTTCCTTTGGGGGAATGTTACAAGCGAATAAGTATTACAATTGTGTCAAGAAAAATACTATTAGAAAAGTTAACCCTTCTCTTGGTTGCCTTTACCATTTAGGATTAATGGGCAGTGTAAGCTCAGTCATTCACGGGGAGCGAAAGGAGAAATATTTCGCACGGCCCATTCATGACTCCTGTAGATATCTCCAGAGGCTTCCTGCCTCCAAGTTTATTGTCACATTCTTCTTAATTCTGCTTGGACGCATGTACATTATTTTCTGCAAAAAAAAAAAATACACCCGCTATTAAAGAGTGAGTGTTTCTTCTCTTCTAGTAAGGTTTTGGTGTCCCCGGAGCCCCCTTAGGCCTGTTTACTTTGGATATTTCAGGAGTTACTGTAGGATTTAACTGTGGTGAGTCGTTAAGCCCTCTTTTTAAATTCACAAACTGCCTCTAATCTTAGAAAAACGTCAGGTTACACTTTTGAGAGGCTTGGGAACTTGACATTTTGTAGCCCAGTTGGGGTGTAGGCTGCTTCCATTCTGAGCACCTTGTTCCAATTTATGTCAGAGGGAATTATACACAGGTCAGGGCTGAGAGCAGTTTATAATTAATGGGGTGGACAAGTGGATTTTTAGTGTTTCATAAAATAAAATGGAAATCACATGTGCACGGAACTGTTGTGTGTTTTAAAATATTTACATTTGTTCTAGTAAACATTAATTATAACTGATATATTTCTCCTGTGAACTTACTAACTGGGAGGTCATAAGTCATTGTTCACTGGATAGAAAGATTGGATGACAAGCCATATATATGTATGTATGTAATTTTTTTTTAAAGAGTACTTGGGGAGATATTGGTGAGTGAACTTGTGGAAGTAATCCAGTCTTAGGTTTTCCTCTTAATTTTCTCTCACGTTTAAAGCACCCACTTGCCAATATGATCCAGATGGCAGCTCTTCTAAGGGAGACTGGGACTCCCCTTGGCTTGTGAAATTCCTGAATGGATCCTGGTGAACACGCATGACCAATGCTGAGCTATTAATCATTTTTTAAATTGAAGTTTAGAAGTAGTTGAAACACAACCAGAATCTACAGCGTCCACATTTTCTTTGCATTCATACATCAGAAATGTCCAGTTCCTTGCACGTGTAACAGCACCATGTTGCTCAGGAAAGAGATCTTTAAGAGTCAGAAAAACCCATACTCTAAACTGGACTCTGCCATGTGCTAGCTGTGTGGCCCTGGGCAAGATGCCTGTAACTCAGAGCCTCAGTTTCCTCATCTGCAGAATGGGGAAAATGATACCTCCTTGTTAGGGTTTGGGTAGGAATTAGAGACAATTTAAAGTGCCTGACAAATTATAGGTACTAAAAAAATATCAGGTATAGGTATATGAAGGAATGGTCAGAAAAGGGGAAATTCAAAGGAAACTTTACATAAATTGCATTACATGCCAATCATTTGGGTGTTAGGTATGTTAATGCATTCTTTGTTTTTGCCCAGAAGTCTTCAACTCCCCTAAGTAATATTTCTATTAAGTTAATTATTCCTTTTATAGATATTCTTTGTTTCATGCAGTGAAGAAGGAATATAAGCACACTGTCTATCAAGACAGAATGGCTAACTAAGTGATGCATCATGAGACCTTTTTGCTCCTTTCTAAGGAAGTTATTTAAATATGTTTAAAATTATTTATTGTTTAAAGTATTACATATAGTGTTACATATGTCTCCCCCCACCCATTGACCTCTCCCTGAATTAGCAGGTAACGATCTACACTGCTTCCTAATTCTGCTTCTCCAGATGAGCCGGAAGAGTGTTTGGTGGTTCTAAATGGGATGGGGCCATTTGTCCAGATGCTTGATCAAAAATGTCATATCCACTTAATCAACCTGGAAATCACTCTAAAGAATCCACCACTTTAGAGTATCCCAGCTTAGAGAGTCTCTGCAGAATTCTACAAGGTTTTAGATCTATAGTATTCTCTGGGGAGGGGGTCCCTTAAAAATGCCTATATTTTGGGTGTCACTACCCTTCTTTGGGACAATACTTGATGAAAGGATACTGAGAGAAGATAATATGAATAGACAAAAAAAAAAAGGAAGAAGAAGAAACCACCCCATTGATTATGGGCAAGGTCTACACTGAGTTGTAGATTGAGATAGAAAATATCTACTCAGTACATATGTTCTCAATACATTTGTGCCCAAGACATAGTAGTTTACAAAATTAATATATAAATGGGTATGTTTATGCCTTATAATAAAGTTTTATTTCTAGGGTATAATAATGTTGCCATTTTCAAATGGTCATTTCCAGAAACACAAAGACTGCTACTGAATTTGGCATCATTGATCTAGAAGAAAATATTCTATTAAGTCCATAAGTGAGATATGCCTTCATCTAGTCCTTTTTGGAAATCTTGATGAAAATTCTATGTGTCCAGTAGCTAGCAGAGTTCCTAGCCAATAATAGCATCTCAATATACATTAGATTTTGCCTAGTACTGCTTTGAGGATGAGTGTGTGATAACTCTCCTCACTCCCCACAGAAAAGGTGTTTGTGTGTGTGTGTGTGTGTGTGTGTGTGTGTGAGAGAGAGAGAGAGAGAGAGAGAGAGAGAGAGAGAGAGAGAGGAGTAGTCCCGGTCTTATTTTTTCACATAGAGTGCAAGGCATTTGAATTTGGAAATGATCTTAGTGACATTTTCCAATCTTCTATCCAATGCAGGAATTCTTTCTCCAATCATCTTCACTAAAGGGCAGGAGGCCTGGTGTAAGAACAGAGGCTTTTGTCTGTTGGGCAATGGTGTGATTCAGTACAGTGTTATGACTTGGTAGCTCAAGGTGGCACAGTATAAAGTTCTATGGGAAATTGGAAGACGGAGCGCAAGTGAGGGCTGGGCTGATTTCGACCACATTGGGAAAGGGAGGATATTTGGGAGATAGTTTTGACTCACCATTATGTTCCACCATGAAACTTAAATAAATCCTATAGCTTTATTTTTACAACATAAATTTTATCCATGGCTTTAGTCTTCTTTTTCTTCTGCTTTTTAAAAATATATTTTATTGATTTCAGAGAGTAAGGGAGAGATAGTAACATCAATGATGAGAGATAATCATTGATTGGCTGCCTCCTGCACACCCCCCACTTGGGGAGACGGGTAGGAGGAGGATTGAGCTTGCAACCCGGGCATGTGCCCTTGGATCCTTCAGTCTACAGGCTGCCAATCTAGCCACTAAGCCAAACCAGCCAGGGCACTGTTCAGTGAGTTTAAATACTTACATTGAAGGAATTTGCAAGTTTTTTAATAATAGGTATTGATAAAATTTATTAGCAGCACTGTATTAAAATTATTAATTTTTTTTACATTTATTGAACATCAGGTAGAGGAGGAATTTTTGTCAGTTTCCTTTAGCATGCAAACATAACAAAAACCTCAGTTTACCTGAATTTTGCCGAAATAATCTTATCTCTATTAATCAGTTTCCTACATTATACTTTCCCAAGAGATTTCTGAAGTACAAGGAAGAAAGTGACATATGGATTAATGTAAACTTTTATACTCATGGATACAAACATACATTCGACTCAGTCTTTTCAATCTCCTCTATTTATGGTTAAAGAAAAAAAAAGATCTTTGTCATAAAGATCCCAAGGAGCAATGAAATTTGGAATTACCTAAGAACCTTTAAATTACATTCAATATGTGGTTTGTAGTTGAGCAAGTAAAGTGGACCCAAGCATTTTAGAAACATTTCAACAAGGATTTTTTAAAAAAGTTTTCTATTTGGGGTTCAGTTAGCCAGAAAATTAAATTAATCAGAACTCTTCCATTTCCAGAGAATTTCAATTAATTGTGATTTGCCTGTACTTTTGGTGTGATCTTTGTTCCCATGCAGGAATGAATTTTATCTTCTGACGTGTTTCTTGGAAAGTACCTAGCACAATGAACACCTTCAATGAATAGGGCAATGTGGCTTTTTGTTTTTGGCTTTTAAATATGACTGTATGTCTATGTCTATACATAGGAATACATGTGTACACTTGATATAGCGCTCACTCCCTGGCAGAGGTGTTACTGTTTAAAGAAAGGCGAGTCGTTAATGCTGTCACCATGTTTTGACTTCCAACTTCCTCTTTCAAGTACATCCTCCCTCCGCCCATTAAACCTGCCATCAAGGGTTTTTCTAGAAACAGGACAATGCTTTCTACTCTGTTTCTTAAAGTAGCGTACAGAAGGAAATACATTGTGGTAAAAATAACTTATAAGTGAAATTATAGTGTTTTGCTAAAGATAACAAGGAAATGAGGAGCAAAACCCCTCAAGTAGCAGAGAAGCCAGATGGTTGGTCTCTTTGTTGTTGTTGTTGTTGTTTTTAGTGTGGCCATTAAAGGGGAAATTTTGCGTGATTAAGAAGACACTGGTCTTGATTTTCATTCAGCAGTTTTGAGGGTCTTTTTAGTGGATATATATAAACACAGCGCCCAGTTTTCATTTAGCCAGTTGGTCATTTGTGCCATTGTAAGCGAGATTGTGCTGATGAGAATGCGAAGTTTCAATAATGAAGAAGTAAGCGGGTTCCCAAGTCTCAGCTATGAAAGGACTTGGAATCCGCACACTACCCTACACACCCCGGCCATTACCATCTCCATCTAATTGTTGTAGCGTCTGGTGTTTTGTTTTGTTTTCTTTTGATGACCCAGACTGGAAGAGAAGCTGTGTACCACAGTGGCTAACTCGGGTTTTGTGAGACGTAGGGTAGACTCACAGGAGAAAATAGAGGTTTTGGAGTTCAACACTCCAGGGGGGCTAATGTGCATAAAGGACCGGAGTTTAATCCTTGGAGCTGCCAGTCAGGATCAGCAGGAAGAAGCCTCCATGCAAAGAATTGCTTCTGGATGCTGCAGCGGCGTGGGGCAGGAAGGGGGATCAGAGCACCCCGTTTGGACTGCGATGCGTTGGCAGTTGATGTTCCTGGTAGGTTGCCCGGCAGTGGCTCGGGCACAACAAAGCTCCCTTCTGGGAAGTCACCCTGCCATTGTCTGGCACCCTTTGCCCAGCGCCCCAGGAGAGAGCAATTTCCCAACCTGAGTTCTAAGGAAGAAAATGAATAGAGTTGTGAAACAGAATATTTGCATCCGTTTACAAGAGTCACTTGGAGGAATCTGGAATGGAAAGAACGGATGTAGACGACTGGCAGAACTGTTTGGCACCCTGCCCTGAGTCAGGTGTCTGTTGGTTTAAAGAGGGCCAAGCTAAATAAGCTGTGGAACAAGGGATTCACCAATCTTTATCATACAGTGATAAATCAGACATTAAGATTTTTTTCCCATGCAATGCTTTCTTATATAATTGTGATTCGTCCTCCAATTAACATTCATATTCATTATCAAAATAAATATATCTCCAATAAGAACGTTTAACCACCTTGAAATCTCACTGTTCTTAAAGCTAATTATTTTTATAAGTAAATTTTTAACCCTAAATTGCATCTCAAGTCCTAACTCTTTTCATTTTCATCTTTTCTTACATTCCAAAAGCCAGCTTCTTATATAATTTAATTCAGTGAAAGAATAAAATGTACAAGATAAAATTAACACTTATTAGCTTAAAATGAAACTTATTTGAAGGCTCAAATATTCCCCCCCCCAAAAAAAAAACAACAAATAAGACACAAACCAAAACAACGAAAATGCTTCGAATCAAGTCAGAGCTCTTTTTTTTAAATATATATATATATATATATTTTTATTGATATTTTACAGAAAGGAAGGGAGAGAGATAGAGAGCTAGAAACGTCGAGAGAGAAACACCGACCAGCTGCCTCTTGCACACCCCCCACCGGGGATGTGCCCGCAACCAATGTACATGCCCTTGACCAGAATCAAACCCGGGACCTTTCAGTCCGCAGACCGACGCTCTACCACTGAGCCAAACCGGTTTGGGCAAGTCAGAGCTCTTAATATTAATTTCAAGGCAATGTCTTCAAATTATTATTAACATTTTAATGCTTCTTGTTTTATAAATCACATTCATAATTTTTCTCAAAGATACAACAAACATATTTGGATAATGCAAGAAAAATCTCTCAGAGTTTAGCCTGCCCTGAGTGTATTTTTAAAAAGATGTTAGAAGCTTTCATGGAATTTACGGGATTTATTTTCATATAGATTACAAATATATATTTCGCATATTTTTGCAGATTATCAATCCTCCATAGAAACATTTTGAATCTTGGGTTTTAGGCCAAGAAGTCTTTGGGTTGGGGATAACTCACTCTCTGAGAATTCTTGCTTTATAACCCCCTCTATGCTTGCCATTCCATCCTGTCATAAGCTTTATTGCTTTCACTGGGGAGTATCTGGCACCCCCCACCCAGACTTCCCAAGCTCTTCTTTTGGCCTCTGCTGCAGCTGCAACAGCTACTCCTTCTCCCACAATTCTCTCCGTGGTCATTTCCCTTCTAGTCCCTTCTTTAAGAAATGGCTCTAAAAATCATGATTCGGCTACGATTGCACTTTTACTTAGCCAGTGAATGTATTTCTGTGGAGATACCTTTTGTTATTGTTGTCATTAAGTCAACAATAGCTCTCTTAGGCAATGGGATCTTTTTTAGTTTCAATTCATCTTTGATCCTCCAGGCATGAAGCTCTGGCGCTACCTGTTCATTTCCCTCCCACACTGTTACCCCATTTCTTTCCTTCCTGAAATTTCTTCTCCTAAAGGGGCAAAAGCAAAACCAATGACTCTTGAAATGTCTCTCTTAATTTCCTTCACACCCTCCCCTGTACCCTTAATTGCATGTCCATGGTTACTTTCAACTTTAGGTTAACATCCTGCCATCAAACACTCAGACATTCAGGGAATTCTAAGTACCACAGTTCCTGTTTTCTTTTTTGTCCACCATGGCTTTTCTTGATCAAATTTCATTGCTACAGTAAATAAAGAACTCACTGCTTTCCAACAATTCATCACTTTGTCTTTTCATGTAAGAAATACTAAACGTTGGATTTTAATGTCCTTAGAAAGGAGTCATTCCTTAAGCAAATCTGGAACTAAACATTTAAGAACTTGAAAAATCAATTACAACTCTTTGCCCAAATGCTGGAAAGTTTTATTCTGAAATCAACATGTTCTTTGCTTTGGTGGGGGAAGCCAAGTATCAAGAAAGCCTGCACAGATATGGGTAGAAATATCTTCTTAGCTAAAGTAGACATAGTCACCCCTCTACCTTCTATCATGTCATCCTTTTTATTTCATTTTATGGGTGGTTCTTTGAAATTATCACGTTTTCTCACCCATGTGCTGGTTTATTTTATGTTTTCCTCATGAAAACCAAAGGACAGGCCTTGTCCTCATATACATCAGTGCATTGCTAGTGTCCAGAGCAGTGCCCTGCACACAGCAAGAACCTGTTGAATGAAAGAATAACCAGAGAAATGACCTTCTCTATAGTTTTACTCTGAGTAGTTCTAAAATAAAAGTGATGCTTAAAGAAAGGCAAGTTAACATATATATATATATATATATATATATATATATACACACACACACACACATATATATATATATATATATATATATATATATATATATATGATTTCTGATGTCATAAAGGTAATAAACCTAGCAACTCTTAAAATGAGTTGAGGTTAAGAGTGAAGAGTTGAAGTTGTGGACCAGATACAAGCTGATTTGGGAATAATAAGGAAGTTATTAAGGCTCTGCTATTTGGGCAAAATCTATGTGTGGGACCTACCTGCTCTCTGCTCATTTTCCCAGTTCATGGGTTCATTAGCTCATTGGCTGATGGTAGGGGAGAGTGGGGATGAGGAGCATGGAGTACTTTCTTGGGGCTTCTTTTACCTTTGTCTTCCATGGCTCAAGGGTAACCCGATGTCAGTAAACTGCCTCCACTGTAACTGCTAGAAAGCCCAGTGGTGATATGGTTTCTAGTGACTAATATTGGCCAGATCTCCAGGAGGAGACAAGAGTTATCTATTGAGAAATAATTTTCTTGGATCTCTCAGGTTGTTGTACCTCTTGTAAGCTGAGGTGCTAATGAACAGCCTTTGTTCCAGACTATCTTTTTAAGGATGTTTGTATAGTGAACATCCTTGGAAAATGGAGATAGAGTGTTTCCATCCTGGGTAGAAGGCAGGTTTGTTTGTTGTGCATTATAATTAACATAGTGTCTCTCTCCAGGGCAAATGTCATCAGGTTTATAAAAGTCATAACAAAAGAGTTGGGTGCCCTAAGATTGAGGTTGCTCAGCTCTGATGCAAACCCCCTGCATACGCAGCATGCACCTGGGATGCTCTGTGGGACTTGAGGGGACAGGGGCACTGATGTGAACTTGAAACACATGATCCTTGCTGCACCGTAACTAGGAGTGTTCTTGGTCTCTGATGCACAGAACTCGTGTATCCTGCCAGCATCCATAAAACTGGTAGGCTAATGAATAACTTGCAAGTAGGAAAAAATCTCAAACCCTTCACTGTTTTTTATGGTCTCATTTGCCCCACTTCTGCCAGGGTCCCTTATTTCCTACAAAATAAAACATTCTGGCAAAGAATTCATATGGGACCAAGAACAGGGCACTGAAACTTCAAGCTCATGGTTGTATCCAATGGTAATGAATAAAGGTATGTTAAAGTCTAGGAAACAGATGTGATTGCCAATGTGAAGACATTTAATTAAGAGTAATTAATGTTAATTATAGGAATGCTAGTTTATTAATCATTTACTGTTCATTCACATAAGACACTCCATGAACATTATTGAATAAATAAATGGATTTATGCCCTTCCTGTTTCCAAAAGTGGTTTGAAGAAGTTCCAGTAAAAATTAAAGATAATTACTGTATTCAAGGAAGAGTGGGAAGAGGTGGTTTGGAACCAGAAGGGAAGAAGGGTGTGAGATATCCAAGTTTGTGAGGCCCTTAGTGTCAAACTTTGCCTCACTTAACTCTCCAAGGACCCTTTGAAATTGCTCGCCTTGTCACATTTTACAGATAAGGGAACTGTGCAGAGTATCTGTGAGTATAAGATATGTCGAGTAGCTGGCTCCTATCTGCCTTTGCTAGGAAATGGCAGAGCCAGGATTTGAACTCAGGTTTATCTGGTTTCAAGGGACATGTTTCTTTGCACACCACCACACTGATGGTCTCACCCCAAAACTAGACCAATGCCAGTTGGGGCAATTGAGCTCAAGGCTTCACTCCAAGTTTTCTGACAGCACATCAAAGAGAAAGCTGAATGAAATGCACCATCTAGCCCTAGCTGGCTTGGCTCAGTGGATAGAGTGTCAGCCTGTAGACTGGAGGGTCCCTGGTTTAATTCCTAGTCAAGAGCACCTGCCTGGGTTGCGGGTTGATCCCCAGTGGGGATAGCAGGAGGCAATCAATCAATGATTATTTCTCATTGATGTTTCTATCTCTCTCTGCTTTTCCCTTCCTCTCTGAAATCAATAAATATATACATACTTTTTAAAATAAAAAAGTGCACCATATGAAAGAAGAAAGCCTCTCAGTTCATCTCTCACCTCACAAAGAATGGAAGAATGGGAAAGAGTGAAAAGAATAGTAGCAGATCATAAAGAAGAGGAAAAACCCTGCAATTTCAGATGCAATGCAAGATAGGATATATTATTTACTTTTCTGAACCCCATTACCTAGAGACTGTAGTCATAATAATAATCGTAATTCTTATCATGTGATAAGTCCAATAAACTATGGGAGCTCTGAAAACCTTTTTAAATGCCTTGTCATACTAACAGCTTTAGCAGAATTTGCAAAGAAAGAAAAGTAGACCATACAAACCTGACCTGACAAACCTAGTCTGTTGTATTAATGTTAGCTAATTCGTTGTGGTGATTGTTTCTCAACACAGAACCCGTCACACAGCTTCTCGGAGAGTTCCGGAGAGCTCTATTTTAAGGTTTTATTGAAAGTGTAAGTTAGAGTCTGGGATTTTTTTTCTTCTTGTAAAAAGTTCAGTGTCCTTAGTAATGGACACTAAGTTAGCTCAAATATTTAATTTTAAAGAACAACAACACCCAGTATCTGTTTTAGACGGGGCAAAACATAGATCTGGACATTTCAAGAAGAGTGCCTTGATGTGATTTGAAAGTACTTCTCATTTTATGATGCTTTAAATGATGTGTGTATTTCCATGATAATCTACCTCACTGCCCCACACAGAGATTTCTTACTGCCTGGCAAACGAATTCATCCATCAGTGTTTAAAGCTGTTCAAAGTATTTTTGCTCGAATTTCTTCCAAGAAGCTCCCGCCTTTGTTCTGTGGGAACACGCAGTTCTGACTCTGTTCTTAATATCCTGTTTGGGTTTGTCAGCGTGGTTGTCCTTTTCATTGCCATGTTCCCATGTTCCCCTTCTCTCATGTGGTGCGCTACAATAACAGTTGAGAACAAAAGAGTCACTCCTCTCTCTGTTGCCTTAAAGAAAAGGCTTCACCTACCCCCCCCCCCACCCCCCACTGCAGTGCTTCAGCGATCATGGGAAATGTTTAAAGCACGTTCTTCATAGTAGTTAACCAGGAGTCGTGAATAAAGGTTACTTTTCTTTATTTTCCACGATCACAATGTAGCTTCAAGGTATTGTGAGCATGAGGTTTGTGTGTGTGTGTGACTAACTTAGAAGTTGAGAGGAAAAGTGATTTCCTTTGAGAAAAGTGACTATCATATTCGAGAGAATGTTCCAGTCGGTTCATACAATAAAGAATCAGTTACTCTGTAACATTGTCATTACCTCAGTGAGTCATGGGACCAGACTGGTGTTCCTGTCATTGAACTTAAGCTTTCCAGTGTTCAGAGAACAACTGTGAAATGCCACATGGGCCAGCATCAGCAGCTGTTTACTGATGCATTTTTCTCCTGCCGGATAAGTGGGAAGGGGAGAGTGTGCACTTTCTCTGCCTTCTACAAAAGTCTTTTATAAAATAAGTAAGAAAATTTCCCCAAGTAGCCAGTGTTTGTTTGCTTGTTTGTTTTTTCCCGGGTAGAATCTACTTGTGGCAAAAACCTGGCTTCATTGTTCTGTCTTTCAGAGACGTCTTATGTCATTTGGCTCATAGCCATGCAACCCTTTTCCGATGTGAGTAGTGGGCTTTTGTTTTTGAATACAGAAGTTATTTACAGGTTTCTGGTTTCGCACGGAGGAAGAAAAATGAATCTAATGCAGGAGTTCCATGAAGAATGCATTCTATCAAGTCCCAAGTAATTTTGAAAAGGTGCTTTTGTATATGTATGTGTGTGGAGGTGTACATACATACCAGTGCATATTTATGTATGGCACAAAAACGGATTCCATTGTAGACACATGTAGGATTTTATGCGGGCAGAGAAATAGTTCTATGAGCGTATATAAAGCTGCCTATCAAACTTGCAAGACACTAGGAAAAGCATTCAGGGAATGGTGTTGAAGCACTTTTCATCTGGGGGCGGTGTCCTAGGGACCAGGGGCTGCCATTTCTGCCACCACCACTCCCTGGAGCTGCTCTCCAGGAGGCTCGCTTTAGACTTGTGTTAGGAGGCTGGATGTGACAGGTTCCTATGCTCTTCCTTCTCCTTCAAATCTCCTACCACTGCCTTAGAACCGAGGCTTGCCTGATAGACCGGGGAGACACCAGTCATTTTCAATACAGTATAAAATAGGTTCCATTTGCCTTTCAAACTGGATGCTTTATTTCTTAACGCAAGCTGTAAAAGATATGAGATGCCTGAGCCCCTCTGACAGTGGGAAATTTCCCGTCAAGGTTGTCAGATTATGCTCCTTAGAAGATTATACAATTTGTTGTTTAGCATTTTCTTTTGTTTTTGAGGGGTGGAGTAAATGTTTGTTTCCTGGTGTTTCAGCTTGAGATGTGCAGGCTGATTTTCCACTGCGAGGCCGCATGTCTAAGAAACGGTGACATTTTAATGTTGTGTTAACCAAAGCGATGCTTTTAATTCTGTTGATTAAAAGTTCTTTCAAATTCTGTTTGATCATATAAGGGTGACTGTTCCGTGGACAGTAGGACTTCTTCGGGAAGTCATCTGTATGTGCCATTGAGCAACCCTTTTGTTTATTGTTAAAAGACAAATGACATTGTGATTTGTACAGACATAAGCCAAGAAAATAGATGTTTGCATTTTGATGTCCAAACATGGGAAGCATGCTTTGGTTTACCGGGAGGTGTTGCAATGGCGTGAAAAGTAGGCGTTGCGATTTGCAAACTGCAACACGAGGAAGTAGCTCTTGGCCTCCTGTTTGCTCTTGATCGAGAATGTTCTGTAGACACCTTTGGTGGAGTCCAGATGTCTGGTGTGGAAGTGGATGCCTGCAGGTTTGCAGTCAGCGTGTTTGGCTTCGTTTTTTTCACTTTCCTGATGATTTACTTTAGTTGCGGTTTCTTGTCTTGCATGGTGATAAGCAACATCCTTGAAGAGCTGCAGAGCAGGATTTTTTTATTTATTTTATTTTTTTTTGCTTTTAGGAAGACTATTTCCTCTTCTTTCTTTAGACAACCAATTGTTACAAGGCCACTTTCCATTCTCAAGTCACTCTTTCCTGCATTCTGGAGACTGAAATTTGGGACACTCATCACAGATTTGCTGTGTGTGTGTGTTTTGCATATGTATTATGTGCACATGTACACATGCAATAAGTATGTATGGTGTGACATGTTTGCACAATATGTACATATATGTATGCGATGCAAAACTTGTGTGTATACACATGTACATATTTCATACACACATATTTTCAATTGTATATCAGGATGGTACATTGCGATTTAGATCTCTGGTTTTGGAGGAAAAAATGACTGCTTTATCGTGTCTGTACAAAGATCATTCTTCCTGATGTAACATTCTTAAAAACTTCTTACAGATACTGTATTTTAATTCATAAGCTAGAACATAATAAGTATATTATAAAAAATAACAAGCCAGCATCCAGACATGATGTGATCCTGGGCTCAGTAGGGCACTGAAAGAACCACAATGCAGGGGAGGCGTGCACCCATCGCTGACCCCGGGAGCTGGGCGGGACTGCTTCTGCTGGCGGCATGGAGAGCTGGCGCCCAGGGCTCAGCTGTGGGACACTGACCCGCTGCTGGTCCCTGTGAGCAGTGAAGGTGTACGGATCCCGTGCCAAGTTGTCATTTTGGGGGGAGACAGGACAGTGCGTGTTGCCCTGACCTGAGCTGTCTTTTCATTTGGTTTCAGTTGAACACTCAGTGGGCGAGGACATAGGGAAGCCACAGCGGGGTTCGTGGAAAAGGCGCTTGGAAAGCAAGAGGGAGTTTTGATTCTTCAACTCAGCAGCCCTGGCTGGGTGGATGAGGTGGAGCTGGCCTTCCTGGAATTGTCGCGTCGATTTTCCTGTTGTGTTTCACTGTTGACGCTCTCACAGACACACAGAACTGCTCCAGCACTGCCTGCCACCCAGCATCTGGTCTCCGTGACCTGTCTGTCATTTCGTGGGTCCCCATCCTCTCTGCCTACGGCGATGTTTCTTCAAAGAGAACTAGGGTGCAGTCCATTGGTGGGTATTCAAAGCGATCTGTTTGTAAGAATCAGGAGAGATGCTGAAAGAACTATTAAGGACAAATGTGCTGCTTCCTGTTTTTAACCTGTCTGTCAGACTCTTGGTAGAATAAATTGCATTTCTGTGACTATTATGGGGGTTTTCTTCACTATGAAGACAGCGGGATCAGTCAGTTGTTCTGGAGAAATCGGGATTGTTTTATTGCATTGTCATGTGTGTCTTTGCTTGTGTGCTTGTGTAAATGAACTCCAGAAGGTGTATTTAAGCATCTGTTAAGTAAACTTGGGAGACTAGGTTTCAATTTAAATAACCAGGCAGTGTGACCTAGCTCCCATTTCGACTTAATTTTTATCATTAAAGCCTTCATATCCCTAAAGACATCTGCCATGCTTTCAAGTGATTTTTTTTTTCCGGGAATGTTCATTCATTATTAATCAGGTTGCATGGTCAAGAGAGTATGTGATTATTTTAAAGAATGTCCTAGAGATCCAATTACTAAGAAATGACCGTGTTATAGACAGATGTGGAAGTACAAAACAGGGTTTGTGAACAGTTAGTTCAATTTGCATGAATTCCACCAGGTGGGTGTTTAGTGAAATTAAAAGCCTTCCCTGGTTCTCACTTCAGGTATCAGGTAAAACATTTTAACTTTAACACTCCTTAGAATAAAGATGAAATTACAAGTATCCAAATTATCTGTTGTCCTAATTAATTATTTTAAAACGAGATTAGTGCCTCAGTGCTTATCGGCTTGTCACTTTTCTTTTCAATCAGTCCCTCTGGTGCCCTAAAGTTTGGCTGGCAGAAATTCTTAGTCATTCGTGACTGATGAAGTGAACGAGTTTGAGTGTGTTGACAGTTGGAGGTTAACCACAATGATATTTCAGAGGCATTACCTAGTGAATGTTATAAGATCACTCTTTTTTTCACCTGTTCCTACTCAGTCTATATTATTTATACTATTGCTTTAAGAGCCTCTGCATTTTTATTGCTCTCTGCTGTAATCTGGGGCGGAATATAGCCTATGTTGTGACATCAATTTCCAGTCTTTTAGAATGCCATTAAATCGGAGCTCCCTCTTCCCTCTTTCCTTCTCTTCACGGCCCTGTTTTATTGTGATTTACTGACTCACCTGTGTCTCAAATCAGCCAGGGTACTAATCAGTAAAATAGCATTTGGGTAGTGTGTTTATTCTGTGGCTTTTATAACTCAAAGTTAAATCCTAAGCCATGACGGAGTATGGAGCCATTGAGTGCTTATGTTATTTAAAATACTGTTGGTAGTGAATTCATCAGGGATGTAGCATCCAGTTTTTATTGAGTTTCTGTCATGCCATGTTTTGTGATGAGAGATTATGTTGATCTGAGATGAGATCAAGTCCCTTCTGAGTTTAGTCCCTGTTGCACACACTGAAGTTGATTTCCAATGTCTCACGGTTCTAAAGTTGTGAGTCTGAAATGATGTTTCTGCTGATCTAAGATAAAGACATCATTCCACAGTCCTTAAAAAAATGCTCCACCTGTGGTTCTATAATAGGCATAATCTCATCGTGAAAATCCAGATGGCAGGGAGTCAACTAAATCTTAATTACCCAGGAGAAGGAAGGGGATAGGAAATTGGCTTGATTGTGTTTCTGAAATTTAGGGCTCATAAAGATTAAACTTATTCACAGTGTTTCTGGTACTGTCTCTTTTTCATGACACTTGTAAGAATTTCCCTTTCCCAACCATTTTTTCTGTGGCTAGGTGTAGCTTTGTGCAGTTTGGACAGTGTGTGTTTCACCTCAGTTAGGTTTTGGTAAATTTAACATCAAGCTTAGTTTCCATACCCCAGAGAGTTTTTTGGGGGGGAAAAAACAGGAGGAAGTGCCTTGGGAATCATCTGGGCAGTGGCTAAGAGGTTCCTGGTATTAACAATTGATCACAGGCTACCCGGTGCTAGTATCCAAGTTTATTCCCTGGTATAGTGACTAATTAACTTCCTTTTTTCAGAACCGTACAAAGTGGGGGACTGAAAGTGAAAATATTGGTGGCCAGAATGCATGCATTTTTTCATATACTCCAATTTAGATAAAAATACTTTAATAGATTTTTATTGATTTCAAAGGGGAAAGGAGAGAAACATCAATGATGAGAATCATTGATCGGCTGCCTCCTACACACCCCCTACTGGGGATGTAGCCTGAAACCCAGGCTTGTGCCCTGACCAGGAATCAGTTTCTGGTTTATAGGTTGACAGTCAACCACTGAACCACTATCAGCCAGACAGAAAAAATTATTCTTTTTCATGACCTATGCAGACGTGACATAGAATACATGTAGGGAAGCATTGAGAAATGGGTATACCTTATGATTAAAATAACAGTGCCTCCATTAGGACAAATTTGGAGTGAAAAAGCTCATGGACATGCTGACAGTTGAGTATCTCCTTATTTTAGTAGGCGATTATACTCATAGAATGCTCTTGGTATGGAGACTCCTGGTTCTTCATCACTCCTTAAATATAGGGATGGAATTGCCATGCTCCTGGCATTTAAAAAATGTATTTTATTGGTTTCTTTACAGAGAGGAAGGGAGAGAGATAGTTAGAAATTTGATGAGAGAAACATAGATCAACTGCTTCCTGCACATCCCCAGTTGGGGATGTGCCCGCAACCAAGGTACATGCCCTTGACCGGAATTGAATGAACCTGGGACCCTTCAGTCCACAGGCCGACACTCTATCCACTGAGCCAAACCGGTGAGGGCAACTCCTGGCATTTTTTAACTGGAAAGCCCGCTTATTGACTTTGGCCATGGGTTCAACCTTGCAATGCATGCCCACTTCATAGGGGGCCCAGGTGTTTCTTCAGGGTGAAGGTTATCTTCATTGTTTCATAGCGGAGATCAGTAGAGACTCCAAGGAATAAAGTTGTAAGACTAAAATGATCTAGCAAGCAGGGCAGTGGCGAGGGTTGTGACAGCATAGGCAGGGGTTTAAATGTTTTCTCTGCATTGACTTGCCAGGCCAATAGTTTTACTTTTCAAAACAGGAGGCAAAACCAGGGGGCTTGTAGGGCAGACAGATTTGGGACAGAAGCTGGTGAATCCTGTGAGATGCACTCTGAATTGAAGCACTCACAGGAAATGAAGCAAAGAACTGTCAGTACTGAAGTGAGATTATGGAAAGAAACGGCACTTCAAGATCCATGCCCAGGAGTCATTCTCAAAGAGGCAGAACATGAAATGAAAGAACAGCCTGGGTTTTGAAGGAAAGCTGGAAAGCACATAGACTTTGATTAGCTGAAAGGAGAAGTCAGAAGTGGTGAGAGAGAGGACAACCGAAAAAAGCACAATTTCCCTGATGCACAGCGTGAGAGAGGGAGAGAAAAGAGGAAGGGAGAGGTGTGAAAACATATACGTCATTGTTTTCATCCATTTATTAATAAGTGCTTAAAATTTTCCTTTTTAAATAAGTGCTTTCCTCGGAAGTGTTTACTCTGTAAGAGTTTTCTTGAAAAGGTGTCTGGAATTCAGTGTGTCCCGGGAAGCAGGGCTTACCTTGGGGATGTGATGAGAGTGAGTGCTGGACGGAACTGAAGGGAACCTCTGTGGACACTCACCCAGGACACTCAAGCTAGTAAACAGCCGAGCTGCAGGTCATTCTAGATAGTTTTGTCACCCTTCCAGCTCTCTCCTTTCACTCACTGTTCTGTGCCCTACTCTAGACTACAAACCTTGGACAAGCAGAAGTGTGAGCTGTGAATTGTTGCCATTCCCAGTTTGCTGCAAGGAGTTCCCACGATTACCCACATCCTCCTCTGAATGAGGACCAATCAGCTCATTGAGAAAAATGTTGGTCTATAGAATTTCCTGACAATGATACGCAAGTGTGATTTCCTTCCATTGTAGTGACAGTTAAGAAGTCCTCTGTGTGTGTGTGTGTGTGTGTGTGTGTGTGTGTGTGTCTCCCCGCCCCCCCACTCAGGGTTGGAAATTAAATTATGGTAGTTCAGAAAAGAAAATATAACATTTTCTACAAAATCTACCCACACCCACCTCTATTTTCTTGGTGAACTCATGTTCATCTTCTAAACCCACTTCACATGTTGCCTCCTTCAGGAATCTTTTCCATCTTCTTCTCCCCCAATCTCTGGCCTGTGCCTTTTGTGATGTTACATAACAATTTATTCATATTTTCCCTTCCCTAAGATCACCAAGGCAGGGGCCAGGTGCTACTGCTCCTTGTCCCAGGACCAAGCACCTAGAGGGACTTCCATGTTTTGTGAAAGAATGAATGGCATTGTCATTTCTCAAAAAAAAATATTTTAAAGGAAACTAGAAAATAAACCATGCTAATTTCTTAAGGTGGAGGGTGGGGGATGGAATGTAGGCTTACTGGTAACATTTTGTTGAGTAATTTAACCCAAATGACGTGTCTGCCACATGGTAAAAATCTGAATAAAAGTAGAAAAAGATGGCATCCACTCTGATGTCAAATAAAAAAATCCCCTTCCGTTTGGCAGCATACAGGCAAAAGATGCAGAAAATTGGCTGAACCTCACTTTGCATCTAGATATTTTGTCATCACTTAATACGTGCAACCCGCATTTACTGTGTAGACACTTGCACAGAGCACCATGCCAAGTGCGATAGCAATAAAAGAACAAGATCCAGTTCAGAGCAGCTGTTAGTAAATGCTTCTTACATGAACTGCCCCATAGCAATCAACTCACATCATTTCCACTGATGTCAGGGGAAGTCCCATTGCATATCATTTCCTGATAGCACTTGAAACTTGTGCGTTCTTGTCGAAGTCTTACTCCACCAGGCTTGCCATTGTTGCCCTCACGGCATTTTAGCTGCACCTCTCTGAGATTGATTTTCACTTATATTTTGGCTGGATGTACGTGTCTCTGTCTTCTAATACCTGGGCCAACCCAGCTTGCTACTTGGTTTTAGAAACACGATTTTGCTGGACAGCCCCAGACATTCATTCACGTATTGTATGTGACTCCTTTTGCACGCTACAAGGGCAGTTGAGCAGTTGTAAGGGGGACTGTATGGCCTGCGATGTCAACAATATTTGCTTTCTTGCTCTTTATAGGAAAAGTTTGCTGCCCTCTCTTCTAATATATTGAGAGAGCCTTAAAGGCGGTGGGTTATGTTTTATTCTTTGGGTTTTAATTCTAACTTCAGTACGTTTGTTAATTCAATCAATGAATGTTTGAGTCCTACTATGTGCAAGACATTGTTCCAAAAGCTGGTGGGACATCCCCCAACGAGCAAAGCAAGGCCTGTGCTCTCGGGAGAGTTTATATTCTAGTGGTGCAGCAGCGGGGAGAGATGGTGCAGTGAACAAACTAATACATATGTCAGTGATCAATGTTCTGCAGAAAAACAAACAGATGGGGGAAGGCTTGCCACAGCGGTGGGTGGGTGGCTGTGGTGGCAGCAGGGGAATTGGCTTTATGTGGGTTCACAGAGAAGGTGACATTGGGGCCGAGAGTCATGTGCATTCCAAGACCTTGCGAGGGGGAGACAGGACGTGCTTGGCATGTTTCAGGAATCACAGGAGGCCATGTGCCCGGAGCAGAACAAGGGATAGAGTGGGAGGAAATGAGGTCACCGTCTGAGGCTGTGTTTTCTGGGGCTGGTTTTCTTCTGCTCGTTTTTTCTCTGAGGGAGATGGGAAGCCCCTGGGGGCGGGGGCACAGAGGAGAGGTATCCCTGGTCATGTCTGAACAGGATTGCTGGCTTCTGAGTACAGGATAGGCTATGGAGGGAGGGCAAGAGTGAGAGAAGCCAGCAGACCGTTTAGAAAGGCATCGTGATAATCCAGGTAGGAGGTGATGTTGGCTTGGCCCATAATCATGGAGGTGGGAGGACGATGATGCCAGACCTGGCTTCTTGAGCCAGCTCAGTGCCTGGCACTTGGTATTATTTAGTGGAATAAAATGGCAGCATTTCCATCAGGGTCAGCAGTGGCGTCACCTCTAGGAATTCTGATGGTGCCACTCCAGGATGAAGCCTGGACCTGCTGAAAAGCCCCATGGCCATAGCTTCCCGGGTGTCACCGCTGCTCAGCGCTCTGTTGAGATCCAGCGGTCGGTGTTCTTGTTTCACCTGAGAACAAAGCTGGCTGAAAGGGCTACGTTTTTTGCCTTCATTTACACGCGTGCGATGGGAAGAGAGAAGAAATTAGAGATAATTCTATTTTCCATGATTAACCAAAATAGTGATTAGTAGGTAAAACCTTTCAATCTCTTCCAAGCCACCTGTAGGAAGGGCTGGCTGGGAGCGGGCAGGAGCGCTGGGTTTCTCACAGCAGCCGCCCTGGCTTCCCATGGCAGCAAGACAAGCGAGCGTTAACATTTCAAACGCATTTGTTCTCTCCTATGTAGTTAATTAATATTAGTGAGCGGCTAAAGGGTGTTTTTTTTTTTTTTTTTTTTAAGATACCAGGCTTCTGTGAAGCCAGCAGCTCTTTCATTTTTTAACAAGCTCAGCACATACTCTGCACTTTTAATGAGCAGTTAGCATTCGGCTGGGAGCAAGATGAGCATTAGTTTAATCAACGCACCACATGGCAGTTCTGGGGGATGCGATTGCAGAAAGGGTCAGGGCTTGGGAGGGATGGAGAGTTTTGTAAATAAATGGAGGTGTGAATACAAAAAGGCCGATGGTCGGAATCACTGAGCAGAGCTCTGGATGTGAAGCCGTCCCATAAATCAGCCCGGGAAAGCCCCCCCGGAGGGTGATGTGAACCCGAGTCCATGGGTGAATGCTGCGGGCTGCCTGTAACGTGCCGGGCTGCTCCGCAGACCTCCGCTAATGGCCTTGAAAGGGAGAAGGTTCAAAGAGGCTTGGTTCCCAGGCCTGCTAATGAGCAGGAGGCCTCTTCCCCTTAATGAACCGGGTTATGTGGGATCCTCCCCCTCCCCTTTATGAAGGGAAGGCAGCCCAGAGTTCACAAAAGCATCACGTCTCCGTGGCAAGGAGAGCGTGCAGCTGGGCCACCCGAGGGGCGGCCTGGAGGGGAGCGACAGAGTGGGCGGAGGTCGTGCCAGGCCAGCAGGGCTCTGAGGGTGCGGCTGGACCTCCTGCCAGCCCTGCCAAGCCCTTGATGGGCGTTTGTAGGCCAGGGGGGGCTGTGCAGGGTCCCCTCACAGCCTGGAAGCCTCTTCTGAGTAATGCGACTACCTTCAGCTGCTTCCTAAACTGTGATCATTACCACTGTTGTAACTTATCAAATGAATATCGTAGTCTTGTTCTGATTAATCCTTGTTCTGATTAAACTTTGTTATCAGTCATTGGTAGCCAAGCTCACCGCGGCCACTAAAAGGGCCCTTAGATATTTTTCTCTGCCCACCCACGTCCCATTGCCAGGATTCAACAGTACAATTATTCAGAAGAGTAACACACACATGCCCCAAACACCCCCCTATCACAGTCATCTTTGTGGAAGTCAATGTTTTCCCCCCCCAGGAATCCAGTTTGAAAACCGACGTCTCAGATTGAAGCATTATTTCTGCTGAAATCATGCATTTGATTTCAGACATATTTCCGGCCCATTCCCACAATAAGTGCCTTTCTAAGCGTCGTTTGGTATCACAGAGTTCTTAAAAACACATATCCATGAGCATGTAAGTTCTTAAACCCGAAGTTATGAAAGACTCTATAGTTCATTAATTAATGTTTCTACATTTTAATTTTCAACGGAAGGTAAAACTTGGCTGTGACACAGTAAGATTATTGTGATGAGATACAAATTATGAAAATTACGGTTCCAATCACTCCAATTTGGAGTAAGACCTTTTAAAGAACAAAATTGCCCATCACTCCCCTCAACCCTCCCACCCCACACCCCGCAAAAATATATTACTAATTTCAATGACTGAAACTTTGAGACATGTTAGCTGGTATGCTGGCTTTGGGTTTGTCCCCTTCCTATTTCTCCAGTGAACTAAAGAGTTATTAGAATGTACACAGATTTACCCTTCCGTGAACTGTTTGGAATTGTTGTGAGATGCATTCAAAGCTTACCCCCCTCCCCCCATGGCTGACCCCCTCGAGCCTAATCAGACCTTACATTCTCCTTCCAGATAGCTGATCAGCTTCCTTGGAATTTGCTGATGACGCAGGAGAGCTTTGCCTGAAGATGGAAACACTGGAGTCGGAGCTAACCTGCCCTATTTGTCTGGAGCTCTTCGAAGACCCTCTCCTGCTGCCCTGCGCACACAGCCTCTGCTTCAACTGCGCCCACCGCATCCTGGTGTCCCATTGCGCCACCAACGAGTCTGTGGAGTCCATCACCGCCTTCCAGTGCCCCACCTGCCGGCATGTCATCACGCTCAGCCAGCGTGGTCTAGACGGGCTGAAGCGTAACGTCACCCTGCAGAACATCATCGACAGGTTCCAGAAGGCATCGGTGAGCGGGCCCAACTCCCCTAGTGAGACCCGCCGAGAGCGGGCATTCGACGCCAACGCCATGACCTCCGCCGAGAAGGTCCTCTGCCAGTTCTGTGACCAGGATCCTGCCCAGGATGCTGTGAAGACCTGTGTCACTTGCGAAGTGTCCTACTGTGATGAGTGCCTGAAAGCCACTCACCCGAACAAGAAGCCCTTCACAGGCCATCGTCTGATTGAGCCAATCCCGGACTCGCACATCCGGGGGCTGATGTGCCTGGAGCACGAGGATGAGAAGGTGAATATGTACTGTGTGACCGATGACCAGTTAATCTGTGCCTTGTGTAAACTGGTTGGGCGGCACCGAGATCACCAGGTGGCAGCTTTGAGTGAGCGCTATGACAAATTGAAGGTTAGTCCGACCCGCCTTAAGCCAACCCCTTTGTGCCAGCGAATGTCATAGAAATGAAAAGTGTTTTCACTGCTAGCTACGTGGCAGGTGAAGGCTCTCTCTTCCTTCACCTTGGTTATCTGATTTGTTTTAGCATGCTTCTTGGCAGCCTGAATGTCACACAGCCAGGGTATCTTGTAAAAGTTGACTGCTGCTTGTAATGTTAGCGTTGTCAAGGTGAGGGCGAATTTGAAAAATCTGGATCGTTTTCAATCCTTGCAGTTGAGAGAGAGAGAGACAGACAGACAGACAGACAGAGAGACAGAGAGAGAGACCGAGGGAGACAGAGAAAGATTTGAGCGAGATCAAGAAGGAATGGCAGATAAAATCTGGCTTCGGGCACTTTGGGGGCATTTATTTTCCTCACTCATCAGGGAAAACTAATTTCACTGCATTGTACCTGTATCTAGTTACCACACAAACAAAAGACTAGAAGGAGGAATGCCTGAAGCAAATGTGGGATTTTAAGGGACATGTGACCTTCTATTCCTGGTGGAAATGCTATCCAGCTTCTTGGGGAACTAGAGCGCTCTGACCATCTCGGGTTTCACGAAAGAATTCCTTCTCGTGCAGGCTCTTTATTGGGGAAGGTTACAGGCAAGACTATTTGAACTTTACTTTTAACGTGAAATTATTAACTTAACTGCAGCTCAGGGAATGATAATTAATATGACTATACGTCAAATTAAAAAATCTCTGTCTAAATATGGATAGAATGCACCAGGGAGGAAATAAGCCAAGTCTTCAGATGTCTGTTCAACTTCAGACGACGGGTGGGTCTAATTATTGCAACCTCAGACGAGAGAGTGTGCTCATATAGTGAGAGGCTGTGTTCACCAGCTAATTTTAGTTCACAAGACGTCAATTAAAAGGAAAGGAAGCATAAATTAAGAGCTTTGAGTAAATATATATTGAAGTCCTTCCTCTCGGGAAACACACACACCGTTTTGTTGAGCAAACAAAAAATGAATCACGTGATCAAAAGAGCATTACCACTCAGAGCACATTGCCACCTTTCACAAATGGTTCCTATCACTTCTCAGCGCCAATGGATGCGTGCGTTGCCCGGGACCTCACAGTTTATTTTGTGATGCTAACATTCACAGACCACATCTGTAATTTGGTTTGGTTCTTTTTTTAAAAAATTTTTAAAGGAAGTATTTCTTTTATATATATATATATATATATTTTATTGATATTTTACAGAGAGGGATAGAGAGGGATAGAGAGTTAGAAATATCGATGAGAGAGAGTCATGGATCAGCTGCCTCTTGCACGCCCCCTACTGGGGATGTGCCGCTACCAAGGTACATGCCCTTGACCAGAATCGAACCCAGGACCTTTCAGTCCGCAGGCCGACGCTCTATCCACTGAGCCACACCGGTTTCTTGTTCTGATGAGGGAAATTGATATGCTGACGTGAATCCCCACTCCACATGTCACTTGGGGAACGGAAGCATCACCTGGGCAGCGTGCCTCCCTTCAAGTGCCCAATGACGACTGGTGCAAATCCATCTTTAAACATGGAGGGGGCGTTAAGCCCAAGGATTTAGTGATCTAGACAAGGGAAGGAAGATATGACTGGTTTTCTAGTGCAGTGCATGGCAGCAGCCAGAAACACGACAGAAGTTAATAACAGCAAAGGCGATGCATGTGTGAATTGTGCGTCTAAAGCAGATTCTTCAGAAATGGACATGGCTGTCAAATTTGAGAAACCAAGATGATCTCCCCCACCCCCTATTTGATTGGGAACAAAATGTTTACGATGATAAAAAAATGTCCCTTGGATTAGATCCACACTGCCTTTTAATGATTGTTTGTTAAAATGTCACGATGACTCTCGCTAGTTGACAACTCCAGATTTGATCTTTAAACCCGGAAGTCAAGTTTTCCTCTTGTGAGCTGTCACAGAGGCATTGTTGTATGTATATAACATTTCCAAATTTATGAGGCGATGCTGTCATGCTCTATCCCTTTATGTGATGAAAATGAAACTTCAATTATGAGCCCCGCACTCTTGTCTAATCAAGCTGATGGGTTAACGGCTGTTGATACTGTCACCCGGAGGGCCTGACAATTAACGAGGTAGTATATATTATCTCCTAATTACAGAAAGATATGCATATAAACAGCACCCAGTGCACCAACACACATTTACAGCTGCTCAACAAAACATACTTATGAGCATTTATTTACAGCCATTTCACAAAATGAGCTTATAAGCATTTAAACAAATAACATGCTAACATAGCATGTTTGTTCTAAAACATGCCACTTACGTTAGAAGAATCATAAGCATATATGACATTTGGGTATCTATGGTATTTTAGTTATCACATATTTATGAACACAAGTACTTCCTTGCTTTTTAAAAACCTCAGTATAATATAAACATTGATCTAAAAAAATTATTTGTTGTTGAAAGTAACAGCATCCAAAAAATCCCAAAACCAAGCAAGTGTATTTTTGTTCATTATTACTTCCATCTGGAAAAGTAAATGCGTCTGTAAGTGTTGTTTTCTGAGACTTGAGCATCTCATACGGAAATGGCTTTGTGATGATGAGAAGACACACATATAATGTGGGGAAAGCTCTGACTGGGTGGCCCAGTTGGTTGAAGCATCATCCCATACACCAAAAGGTTACAGGTTTGATTTCTGGTGAATTCACATTCCTAGGTTTCGGGTTCAATCCACATAGTCAGGGTGTGTCTGGGGGGGGGGGGGAACTGATTGATGTTTCTCTCTCACATTGATGTTTCTCTCCTCTTCCTTTCTCTTTCTAAAAAAGCAATTTAAAAAAAGTCATCTGGTGAGGATTTAAAAACAAAGAGGAAGTATAGAGAAATTAGAAGATGCTTTCATTGATTAGATGATGGCTCTGCTTTTCTGATTTCAGATATATAAGGATTTAGGTGTCCCCTGTTTGAAATTGTTTTTGTCTTTCTGTTAATAAAAGTCTATTGTTTGAAGAGGGGAATTCTGCTGTGATTATGAAGAATGATCATTTCTTGTAACAGCACTCAACTTTTGGGGACTTTTTACTCATATTGAGTCTCAGTATACATGTATGTATATACGGAATTGGCATACATTTTTGTACATTACAATTTTTTCCTAGGCATAAAAGAAAAAAAAACCATAAAAATTCCAACATGTAGAATTCATGCAAATAAAATCTTTCACATCGTCTGAAATAGCATCATGTCAGTAATCTAATGCTTTCAGAGACTGCACACTGAAAGCACTCATAAAATATTGAAGCAAAGAGAAAGTTAAACCAGCATTTCCTGAGCTTGGTCCTAAGATTAAAAAGAGAAAAGTCTCCCTGCCAAATGAAAAAGCCTCTAAAATGGAGCATCTCATAAGGTGGACCTTTTCCCATCATTTTAATTGCATTTGGAGAAGGCTGTCAGTCCTGCAGACTTGGATTAAAAGTTTGGTTTGTGAACCACATAACATGTAAGAGAATTTAATATAATGCATTCCAGGGTTTTTAAGGAATTACAATGCAGTAATTCCTTTTCATCTGTTCCAACATACAGCGTCGGAGCTCTTGTTTCTTTTCTCTGGTTACACCTATAAAAATACACAAACTGAGAGAAGTTGACCTTCCCATGCCCTTCAATTTCAGCATAGCACCACTTCAAGGTAGACGATGCTGAAGCTCCAAACCATTGTCTCGATATTCTGACTAGAAAAGTTGGCTGCGGGAGTGTGTTTGTATAATGCGTGCTTCAGTGGGTCACTCCATTGGAATGTGGTAATGGTTTGATAGAGGTTCCAGTGAAAGCTCAGCTTTCCTATTCAGCCCTTCTCACCTGCAGGTGAAGACTTGGGATTTCACTCTTGTGTTTCATTTAAAGATTGGAAATTTCTATACTTTTAAAATATATATATATATATATATATATTTTTTATTGATTTTTTACAGAGAGGAAGGGAGAGAGATAGAGAGCTAGAAACGTCGATGAGAGAGAAACATTGACCAGCCACCTCCTGCACACCCCCTACTGGTAATGTGCCCACAACCAATGTACCGGAATCGAACCCGGGACCTTTCAGTCCACAGACCGACGCTCTACCACTGAGCCAAACCAGTTTCAGCAGAAGTTTCTATACTTTTGAAAATCTTGTGCTTTATTTGCAATTGGGAAATTTATAAGTGGATACTGAGCTAGACATTTTTTTAGAGTTTTCCTCCAAATTCTATAACATGTTTGTTCTTTGAAAATAGCAGTAGGTATAGTGCAGGTTCCAGTGAGAGGTGTGTGCGTGGTGCAGGTAGTGGCCAGAACCCAGGGATGCTACTTCTTACTATGTGCAGGTTGGGTCTCCACCACATAGAATTATCTGGCCCCATTTATCAATAGTACCCAGGCTGAGAAACTCTAGTCTGTGAGAAGAATTTAGTGTGTATTGATGCATTAATTAGCCAGGACTGCAATAACAAGGACCACAAACTAGGTGGCCTAAATGACAGAAATGTATTGTCTCACAGTTCTGTAGGCCGGAAGTCCAAAATCAAGGTGTTGGCAGGGTTGATTTCTTCTGAGGACTGTAAAGGATGTGTTCCAGAATTTTCTTCATCGGTTGTAGGTGGCTTTCATCTCCCTGTGTCTTATCACCTAGCATTCTCCCTGTGTGCTTGTCTTTGTGTCCAAATTTTCCCTTTTTATTTTTTTAAAATATTTTTTATTGATATTTTACAGAGAGGAAGGGAGAGAGATAGAGAGCTAGAAATGTCGATGAGAGAGAAACATCGACCAGCTGCCTCTTGCACACCCCCTACTGGGGATGTGCCCGCAACCAATGTACATGCCCTTGACTGGAATCGAACCCGGGACCTTTCAGTCCGCAGACCGACGCTCTACCACTGAGCCAAACCGGTTTCGGCAAATTTTCCCTTTTTAGAAGGATACCAGTCGTATTGGATTAAGGGCCTACTCTACTCTAATATGACCTCTTAATAATTATATCTGCAATGGACCTATTCCTAAATAAGGTCACATTCTAAAGTATTAGGAGTTAGGACTTCAACAAGTGAATTTCAGGGGAGCCACAATTTAACTTATAACAGGTACTTACTCCAGTGTGCACCCAGTTATCTAGTTCATGGAGCACATGTTATATTTCTTTCAAGGATTTAATCACCTCAAGTTAGGCTCACACTCTCATCACTCACTTAAGACTGAACACAGGATCTTGTAGATAATTCTCAATAAATGTTTGTCAGCTGCTTCATTAATCATCAACTGCTAATCCTACATGGAAGTTTAAGTTAAATTCATAATGGCATTGCAGATATTCATTCAGATATTTGACAAAGCATCTGTAAGATAATTTCTAAATAAGAGTGGAGCCAGACATTATATTTTATCCAATTGGATGTGAACCGATGTTTTGGTCTATGTTGGATTTTGTTAGCTTAAATTTAGTGGTGTAAACTTAGATAAAGTTATCTCAAATAATTATAGAATTCACATTTGTTTCATGCTGATATATGATGGACACTTGATAGACCCATTATACCTATTATTCCATTTATCCTTCCAACAACCATATCTGGCATATAGGTTTTTTTGAGATCATGAATAAGTTAATATCTATATATATAAAAGCCTAAGCAACCATCCGACCATTTGACCATTCGCCTGCTAGCTAGAACATACAATGACCACCAGGGATCATATCCTCTGACCAGTAGAGGAGAGATTCTGATTCCTCTCGGAATCGGCCGTGGGTTAGGTTGTCGCTGGAGTACTGTGGGTCCCAAATCTGCTTCACCCGCACCCCAGAACCAGGGGGGAAGGAGGAGGGAGCCAGTGCGCATCCAGGTCCTAGAGACTTGGCCTGCAGGAGGGGTCTCACAATCCGGGTCTCCTTAGGGGATGTTGGAGAGCCAGTTTCAACCCAATCCCCACAGGCCAGCCTGAGGGACCCTACCAGTGCATGAATCTAGGCACTGGACCTCTAGTATGCCTAATAAGTGAAGGCAATAGGAGCTGACACAGTTCCCCTCCTTCATGGAGCTTATAGTCTAGTATAGAATTGCACTAGTAAATAAGTATTTATTTTCTCTGTTGGTGGTGGAGGTAGGCACACCATACTCAAAGCAAGGACACCAACTCCAGACCTGACAGATGAAGAAAGGCTTCCCAGAAAAGGGACCATTACACCTACCATTCCCAAGCCTTTTATTAAGAAGCATTGTTGAATTACTAAATATCTATACATTCTCTGGTATTAGTCATTCTTTTTCAGTTTTATCATATAGTAGAGGCCCCTTGCAGGAAGATTCCTGCAGTAGGGCTTCCCGCTGCAGTCTCCGCTGCCTTGCCTGCTTCCCTCCCTTCTCCCCAGCCCACCTGCTTCCCTTCCTTCTCTGTAGCCCTGCTTGCTTGCTTCTCCGCAGCTTTGCTCCCTTCTACAGCACTTGACTTCTTTCTATGCTGTCTTCAGTCTTCACTCTGGCCTGGGTATGCAAATTAATCACTATCTTGGTTGGTTAATTTGCATACTTGCCTTGATTGGCTGGTGTACGTGGCTTGTGCTGTAGTGAAGGTACAGTCAATTTGCATGTCTCTCTTTTATTAGAGAGGATTACATTCCTTTATGTAATCCTCCATATATATTTTCAAACTAGTTCACAATAATTTCAGGTTAGATTTTAATCTAAAATGTAGATAGATATACCTTAGTGTGTTTCGCCACATGATGCCATTGGAATGTATAACTTTGTCATAGGTCTTCTAAAGTGTTCTGGTTTATATGGGGGTCTCACCAATTCCAACTGGCCCTCTCACAGTGCAGTTCTGCTTGTGTTCATTTCACAGGAACATTTTTTTCATCTGCACTAGGTGTTTTTGAAAGTTCCCATATGATGAAAATATTGTTTCCAGCCCAACCAGATGGTTGGGCATCGACTTATGAACCAGGAGATCATGGTTCGATTCCAGGTCAGGTCACATGCCTGGGTTGCGAGCTCGATGCCCAATAGAGGGCGTCTAGGAGGCAGCTGATCAAGGATTCTCATGATTGATATTTCTCTTTCTCCCTTGCCCTTCCTCTCTGAAAACAATAAAAATATATTTTTAAAAGGGAAGAAAATATTGTTTCCAAATATTTTTAAAATATGTTAAACCTGTATTTTAAGTTTCTTACTTAGGTACAAAATTATTTATGATATACAGAGTAAAAGAAAACATCTCCAGGGATATGTTTTTTACAGGAAGCTCAAGGCCACATCCTTCCTCTCTCCTTCTCACCTGTCTTTTCCCTCTCATGAGCCCTCTCTCCCCTCCTTCACCAGAGGAGAGAAATGTATTATTGTCTGATGATGTATTATTATTGGAATCATTTTTTATAAGCTTAGAGAGTTCTGAGAAATGCACAGACAAGTTCAGAAGGTACCTTTTAGTCATGTGTATGTGGAAACATGTAATTCATGGGCATGTTGCTTATAGTTCCTGTGCTGCATTATACTCTTCTGTAAAACACGGCCAATAACGTACTTAATTACATAGAAACTTGGGAGAACAAAATAAAATATTTCATGTGTACCCTCAGCATTGGGCCTGTCACAGAGGAAGCCTGCAATATGCATTAGAACATTTCCATATATGTTAGCAACCAGTGGGTAGAGTGTGATGTTAAGATGTGGACTTTGGAGGGAGACTACCTGCCAATTATTTTTTTAACCACTGCTTGTATTATTTGAATATGAGATAAGGATTCGTGTTGTTGCTTTAATGTGTTTTGTAGTCTTATTTCCAAAGCACCTGGCAAAGGGCAGAGGCACAACAAGGAATAAACACTTGTTGATGGACATGCAGAATTGATGGGTTAGGAGTGTTTCGGAATTCAGAGGAGGAAAAGATGATTCTGGTTTTGAGCAGACAAGAAACCTTGCTTCGGGGTGGTGGGGTTTAGCTGCCATGACAGATCGGTGGATTATGCATCAAAGAAGAGTGAGGCATTCTTTAGGAGGGAGGCCGGCAGAGACCTGTTGGCAGGAATCTGCAAGACAGTTTAGGGATCCTAGACAATGCTGGCCAGAGCAGAGGGTGCTGATGGAGGGGCCAGGAGAGAGAGTGTTAGAAGAGTCACACTGGGAGAAGAGTTTGAAAGTCTTTGAATGCCAAGTTAAAGGTTTGGGGCATTTGTCCTCTTCTCTAATAGGGCTGCACTGAAATCACTTTGTTTTTGAAAGAGGCTGATGTATATATTCTGAAGGTCAGATTCAGATATAGGAAAGATTAGGACTACTGCACACACAGAAGAAATAGGATGGGGGAAAGATTCACATTTATCTAGGTTTTATGTTCTCTTTTTTAATTGGCAAAGTGTAGTAGTATCATAGGTCAAAACCCACCCCACTGTCAGCAGAAACACACAAGGGTGTGCGATTCAATATCTTGCCCATGAAGACTAAAAAGAAATAGGAGGTGTCATTGCTGATTGGCCCCTCGCCCCAGGCATGCATGCAGTTCTGCCCTGCTTCCCTGGTGCAGCGACACGCTGGTGACAGAGCGCTATTTTTTTTCTGGCTTTTTGATTCACTATAAGGAGGATGCTGTCCCACCCTCCGGATGCCTACTACAAACCTAAATAATATTTTGAGCCAGAAACAACCTTGGAGCTCATGTTGTTTCATCCCTGCTCTGTAGATGAGGAAATTGAAGCTGAGAGTGGTAAAAAGGAGTTCCCAAAACCAATAGTGAGATGACTTTGAACTAGGACTAGAACACAGTTCCTCTGCTGCCCCGTTTGTACTGTGTCTCTTTGGCTACTTCCTATTGCAACTAGCCGTGCCAGCTCGGACAACATTGCCTTTTGAGTGATCCAGTCATTTCTGATGCTGCTTTTGAGGTTTTGAGACTAAATCCAGTGATTTTATGTGATTTTTTAAACACATACCTGGCTTGGCTCTAGGCTATCATCTTGGCATTAGGATGATGCCTTCAGAGCCACAAAAAACAAACAAAACAAAAACAAAAACAAAAATAATGCCTTATATTCCATGCCGATGTTTTCTATAGTTGAGCCAGTGTAAAGATCTCATGCCAGGATCTAAGGATATATATATATATATATATATATTGAGTGGCCAGATTATTATGATTTCTGAACACATGATAATATGGCCACTCAGTATATATATAATATCTAGATAGATAGATAGATAGATAGATAGATAGATAGATATATCCGGTGTATGAATTTGTGCATGGGTGGGGTCCAGCCAGCCTGGCAAGGGGGCAGGGACATGGGTGGTTGGCTGGCCTACCTACTGGTTTAACTCCTGGTCTGGGGGACAGTTTGCATATTAGCCTTTTATTCTATAGGACAGACACGGAGTGGCCAGATGATTATGCGTTCAGGGATCATCATCTGGCCACTCCGTGTAGATAGACTCAGATGACCTTGGGGACATCACAGAGGAAAGGAGATGCTCTTATGGAAACAAATGAGTTGTAATTGAAGCTTCAGTGTGCTCACTACTTTCCTTCCTAGGGTGTTTTCCCCCTGAATGTCTTAATGTACACATAACTTTTAATTTAATTTAAATATGTAAAGTGAGTAAATACAGGTGAGGAGTAGCTATGCATGGTATTTGAACTTAAGTTGAAAAGTTTTGAAAGAACACACTTCGTTTTGACCAGTTACAAAGTTAAAGCTAGTACAACTTGCTGAAATTACATTAACTAAATATTTTCACTTTTAAGGCTGAGATATTCAAAAGTCTTTCATCCCATGTCATTGACAAGGCATAAATTAGGTTATCCTTTGGAAGAATGGTACATTTTCCTCCATTGGCTAGGTAAATAACAAAGAGGATATGAGTGGCCTGAGAAAGTGGATGTGGCTCAAGATTTGATTTATTTCAGTATGTGACATAACCATTCTGGAAAAATCTGATAAAACTGCATTTACAAAATCCAATTGAAACTTATTCAATTTATGTTTTTGACTTTTGGGTATAATACGTAAGGTATTTCAATGCCCATTAGGATAGCTTTTAAGCTGACAGAGGAAAAGACATTTTATATTTCTCATCAAAAAGAAAAATGCTTGTAAAGTGTCTAGCATGGTGATTGGCACATAGTAAGTGTTCCATGAACAGAAGGTGTTATTATATCTGGGCATTTACTGTTACAATAAAGACTTAGTTTGTGTGATCCGATCATGAATATCCTGACAGTATCATAAAATGCTCACTGGTTATGTGGTCAATTGGTGTTTGTGACTGACATGGGAAACTTTGAACAACCCTCAGGGGAATTATAATTGGGTGGAAACTTTGATTTGCCCTTCTTTCTTAACCAAGCTAAGTAGTAAAATGGACTTTAAAGAAGCCGTGAGCGGTGGACTAAAGAAATGGCTTTAAAAACAAGTTACCATTTTGAAATTCATGGAGGATAAGCTAGTCTTTGGTGTTCTTGGTTTACCTGATGGAATCAATGCCATACGTATTGATGGGAGAGAGAGAAGCTGGCATTTGGGTTTATGCCATGACTGTCACATTCAGACACATAGACAGATGTGACAAAGATAGGTGACATGCACAAGGCAGACTGGACCAATCACAAGCTCAGTTGGTCAGCTTTTTTTTTTTTTTTAATAATGTAGATCACCTTTGGTGTATGAGTGAAGAATGGTCCACGCTGGCCTTGGGCTGTGTGTTAGCAGCTGTCTTCTGCAGAATAGGAAGAAGGAGGGGGTTCAGGATTGGTTAGGACTAGGGCAGGAGGAAAGCTCTGAAGTGAAAGAGCTTGCAGAAGGAGCAGGTGTCCAGTGCCCCCCAACCCACATTGCAGTGGTTTGGGGTGTTTTGTGCTCCATATTCTTTTCTGTGCCCATTGGGACAGAATTCATAGAGCAGCAGTATTATTATCTGTCTCCTCCCTTCTATCTCCTTTACTACTTACTGAGGGGGAAATCAGGAAAATAATGGTTTTTTATTCACATTGGGATAGACTAGGTTCTCATTACCGACAAAATAAGGAAAGCAGGAAAGCTTCTGTCCCCTTTGTGCCTTTATAAATCAACAATTTCCCTGCCTTATCAAACCTTCCTTAACAAAAAGGAGGAAAGAACCCTTATTTATTCCCCCAAGGAATATTTGTATGTAGCTAGTGAGATAAGCCCTGGGTGAACTCTGGGAATGCAGAAATGAATAACAAAGATAAGTCTTTGCTTCCATGGTCTAGACATAATTATAACTTGTGACAAGAAAAACGGGCTATGAAAGAGGTTCGTGGAACACAATCCGTGAGATAGTTTTAAATATGAATAATAGTAAAAATTGCTGACTTAGGTGTAAATCACCTAATTCCCAAAGCTGAAGTGAAAACTGATTTCAATGGGAAGCTGCATTCAGAGAGGACAAACAGTGGCATTCACCCTGTGCATTCCTCTCGAGCGGCAGGTAAGGGAGAGTTCTCATCCATGATAAAATCTCAGAAGCAATTTATGGCATTTCCACTCTGAAAGGACCATGTCTAGGAAGATGTGAGTGGCAACTGGAGGAAGTGCCATTGTGTTGCTGAGCCAGCTGGTGGGCGTGCTTTATCTGTGATGGAATTTTTACAATCTTAGGCGTTAGGATGAATATCCTGGCTTGATAAGAGAGGTTTATTTCCTCCTCCTTTGACCCTTGACATGACTGTCCAGCGCTCAGTTGCTCTGAGTTGGGTGTCATCAGATTGAAGGCTCAGAGGAGGGAAATGAACAGGCTTTCAGACTTATGCTTGCTGTGACCTATAGCTTTTGGAAGATGTAGGAGGCATAGAGACTCGTACAAACGCCACCAAAGAAGATTGGAGAAGATGCTTTTCTTGCCCCTGGATTGCTGAATCAAGGTCTAGATGGTCTCGGCAAACAATGGTCTTACCCATTTATCACGTTCAGCTCATTAAGTGGAATGGTTCCAGGTTCTCTTTTATTCTGGAAATTCATCTGGGAACCTTGTAGGCAAGGTTATCACGCTGCTCCATACTTCTAGAAGAAAGTCGTGCAGGCCAGGGCTGGTGGTAGTAAAGGCAGGAGGCGTTATCTTTCAAGATGCCGCTTTAAGTTGTTTTGAGGTGCGGTTCAGGGCTATTTGTGGATTCAACACCAAGAACCAGCTATTACCAAGAGTAATAACTAGCATCTGTAAATCTCCAGATTGACAGTTTGCAAAGCACTTTCAAGTATTATTTGATCCTTGGAACAACCATGTATCTCCTGCAAAAATATGAGAATGATAATACCTGCTCATTAGGGATCTTGGGAGGATTAAATGAGATAATATATAGGTCCAAGTGTCTAGTCCAACATTTAGTGGGTGGGAGAAGCGCAGCAAATAGGAACCTCTTAACCAAGCAGAACACGAGGCCACAGGAAATTAAGTAGCTTAACTATGGTTAGAGACATTGAAGCTTGGGAGCTCAGATCCAGGGCCCCATCATGCCCCTAACTAATCATCACCTATGATTGAGGTAGAAGGAACTGTGATGCAAACGTGCCACACTTCAAGAAATTAGCAAGAAGTGAAAAGAGCTTGGATGATGGAGAGACAAAATAGTTTCGTATTGGCTTTTGACACAAGAGCTCCCTGGACTGAGCAAAGAAGTTTCCCTTAAAGTGGTGATTATGATTCAAGATAAACTGTTTTCGGATCTAATACAAACAAAGAAGTAAAAATACAAAGTTGAAGTGTGGGAATCCATGCGGAATAATTTTTATTTACTTACAGTAAGGCTAAATGAAGGAATGACGGAATCTCTGATGATCCCTAAAGTTATTTCATCACTTGAAATGTGGTTATTTATTTGCCCTGGTTAAAAATGAAAATTTAGAGTCTTGGTCTATGAGTTTAGCATTTCAAATCTCTTAAGAGACCTAAATGAGTTTTTATTCATATTTAGTTATTTTTTTGGCAAAGCCTGGATGCAAATAAAAATGGTCACCACGTGTTAGTCAATAACAAAGCTTTTTGGACTGTTATCCACCCTTCTTTCTAGGATTGCTTATCAGTGAGAATTGTAAGTTTAAATGAGTTTATTTATTTATTTTAATTAAGTTTATTGGGGTGACATTGGTGGACATGGTCATCTAAGTTTCAGGTGTAGCTTCTCTGTTACAAGATAAATGAGTTTCTTAGACCAGAATGTCTCAAACATAAACGCAGACAGGAACTACTCCGGAGTCTTGTTAAAATGCAGTTTCTGATTCAGCAGTTCCGCGGCGGTTTGGAGTCTGATTTCAACTTGCTCCCTGGCCTTGCCATTTTAGACTTGTGTGAATTTAGGTGAAGGGAAAAACAAAACTAACTTCTCTAAGCCCCATTTCCTCATTGGCATAACAGAGGTAATGATTTAGGATCCAACCCTGGGATGCTTGATCCTTGGGAAGCCCTGGACAAAAGATAGTAGATCCTCTCCCCATTACTGTCTTATTCCCCGAGGGCTTCCATCTCTCCCCCTCTTTCTTCCAAATTTGAAGCCTTTTCTGCAATTATAAAGACAATATAGATTCTTCTAAGAAGTCAGTCAATCCAAAGTTTATATAAATAAAAGTGAATAAGCTCTCTTCTCAATCCTTCCATCCCTTCCTCTATTAACTCCAGACTGTTCTTCAGTACATGGGACAATACACTAACTAACTGAGCCACACTGGCCAGGACCAGATTGTTCTTAGAAGGACCAACTCTTGACTCACTGAAGCTACCATAGCATAGCTTTCCATAAAATTCTCTAACCCCAGACATTTCATATCATTTTACCATTCCTTCATAATTCCATCACATATTATTTTATAAACATTCGTTGAGCACAAGCCTTCTTGCCCCAATCATTCGACCATTTCTCAAGCCCAGAGAGTGTATTTTATAGTTCTTTTGTATCTGATTATTCATTTTCAGTGACTGGAACATTTTTTTTAAAGGACAAGGTATTTTATCAGCAGTAAATACTTGTTGAAACAAATGAAACGGCTCATAATAATTTAATCAGATTATAGTCTCTTATGTCAGTAGAATTTGTTCATCAGATTTTTTTTTTTAAAAAAAGGAAAACTGTAGTCCACCAGCCATTCTCTGGAATTTTGAATACATAAGCAAGCAAACTATTGCCTTTCAAGTCTCTGCATTCATTTTTGAGTCTACACATTGCTCCCCACTGATTTAAAAAAAAAAAAAAAGACCATTTGACTTTAAAAAAAATTAGTTCAGGAAGGGATGGTGAAATATTTTCCATTCACAAGAGGTAGAACAAAATAATACTGTATACATATACATGCACAGTGATCCCTGCCCCCGCATGCACACTTTTTGTGTATATAGTTTGTTCCTTGTGTTTCAGCAGTTATCTTTAATTCCATTTTGAGGCAGGATGATGAGAACTCATGAAGACTTTAGAGTCAACTTAGCAATACATGATTGCCTTGTGATCACAAGCTGAGGGTCAAGAGGGCTGGTACTGGTATCTAGTGAGTCAAGGCCAGGGACGCTGCAAGCATCCTAAAGGCACAGGACATCCTCCATGGCAGAAAATCCTTTCGCCTTACATGTCAGTGGTACCAAGGCTGACACACCCGGAATTGAACCAAACATTTCTGCCAGCAGTGCAAAGGTAAATGCTCGACTCTTAGGCATTGACTTGTTTGTGTGACCTCCGAACCAAACCCATTTTGAGAGGTAGAAAGCCCAGCCTTGCAGAATCCCCCTCCCGCCATCTGCGGCTGCCCTGAGTGGCAGGCTGGCAGCCACCCCAAGGCTCTGGGCATGGCAGGCTTCTTCCCTGCCCCCCTCCAGGTGCCTGGCCTGTCTTGAGCAGCCTGGGCCCGCATATGCCATCCTTCGGGCTGTTTCAGCAATATTCAAACCTCCAAAGGCTTATTAAATATTCTTTAATCCTTTCCCAAGACATGATTTAGGTACAGTTGATGCTATCTGCTATCCCCAGATTTCCTAGTTATTGCAGCTCATGTTCAGGTCTACCTTGCAGGTGTAGCTATCTGTATCAGACAGCCCGAGGCTTTCTACCAAGTGGGAAGTCTGCAGAGAATAGGCTGGCAGCTGAGATGTTCACCCAAATGGCTCAGATTTGATGTATAATGGGTTTAATTGTGATATATTCAAAGTGAATTATTTCCACAGATCAAAAGTTCCTCATTAAGTCTCTTAGTCTGTTTTAAATCTGTCTTTCAAAGGAACTGTTTATGTTTACATAGCTCTGCAACGTCATCTGTGCAAAACTGTAGATTCTAAACTCCTGAAGTTGAAGACTTGGAATGGCATAAATCAAATGTGAGTCTTCAATGCTGAGGCCAGAGTGCTTTAGGCAGAATTTCCGTGTTTGTTTCTACAGGCAGATACTGTGTATTTCACAAGAGGTTTATGTTATGAAAGCCCTGAACTGGAAGGACCTCCAGTCCAGTGGTTCTCGCCCCGACTGCACACAGATCACCTTGAGCAGGGGGCAGGCTCAGTGGAACAAGATCCTCTGGGGGTGCCGAAGCTCAGGCCCTGGGATTTCCCCCAAACTCCCTAGTGATTCTGGTCTTCAAACTTGGTTGAAAACTTTAATCTTACCTAACCTCTCAATTACAAATGGGGAAACGGAGACCCAGATTAATTCATGAAGGCAAGAACTAACAAACATTGTACAAGAGCTATGTACTGCTAAAAATGGTTGACTTGACCTAGCCGGTTTGGCTCAGTGGATAGAGCATCAGCCTGAGGACCAAAGGGTCCCAGGTTGGATTCTGGTCAAGAACATGTATCTCGGTTGCATTCTCCTCCTCCCTGGCCAGGGCCCTGATTGGGGCAAGTGCAGGAGGCAACCAATCATTGTGTTTCTCTCACATTGATATTTCTCTCAGTCTTTCCCTCTCTCTTCCACACTCTCTAAAAATCAATGGGAAAATATCCTTGGGTGACTGTTGGCTTTGCAGACCCTAAGGTTTCTGCTGGAACTGTTCAGGTCTGCCCTGGCATTAAAGCAGCCATAGACAATACATAAACAAATGGGCGTGGCTGTGTGCCAATGAAATGATAAAAACAGGTGGCTGGCTGATTTGGCCCAAGGGCCATAGTTTGCCGATCCCTGATTGAGGCCTCACAGTTTATTAGTGGCAACCCATATGCTTAGATCACAAATATACCAACCTTTAGTGACTGCTCTGCTAAATGTGGTCTTCCTGTTCCAGGCAGTGTCTATGACATATGCAGTTTGGGTAGAAGTTAAATAAATACCTTTACGTACGTTTAGACAAGTATCTTCGTACAGATCCTCTTAGTCTGGACAATTTTCATTGTCTTTGTTCTTATGAGAGGTCGTTATTTTGCAGACACTTATCAAATTTAAGATAATGATCATCACAATGTGTCCATTCTAAAGTTATAAACCAATCAGTAGTATTTCTGCCCCAGAGATTTTTCAGCTGGAAAATCAGAAACTACGACGATGTGATCAGAATGCCAAAGCAAGAAGGGGAAAAAAATTCATTCTACTAAGGAAAACAGAACCTGATTTTCTTTTGATGCAGTGAAGAAACCAATTGTAAATCTCTAATTCTACATCATTATGCTGATGACCAAGTAGGGGTTTGAGTTTTGTCTCTGCCTCAGACAAGCTGCTTTTAAGAAGTCTTCTGAACATCTCTAAGCCCGAGTTTCCAAATTATAAAACTGGTCCTAATGACTGCTTCTCATGGTTTATGTGAGGAGTGCATAGATTGTGCTTCTACAGGGTTGAGGAGAATGTCTAGTACTCCAGAAACCTTCAACCAACAGTGATAGGTTATTATCTTTAGTGCTGTGATTTTTATCCTCTCTTTGACGAAAGGTGGCCTGGGCTGCAGCCCGGGGCTTCACTACAGATGTGTGTGAGGCAGGAGAAATGCAAGAGGAGGAACACGCTGGAGGGTGAATTTATCCCCCCAGGAATGTGAGGACAGCTATATCTAAGTTTGCTTCCTCCACCCTAATAAAACTTCACTGCTGTCTTAATCTTTGATACTTGAGGCTCAGGGGAAGAGTCATTTTTCCAGTGCTGTTGAGAGTTATATAGCCCTAAGTGATTTTAGGAAATAACAGTTTTCCAAAGGAGTGTTCTAGAAGATGAGTGATATGAGTTAATACCAAACGTGTGTTTTTTTTCTGACAAGGGAGTGGTAGGCGATAAAAGAGCTGCTGAAGGTTGAACTGATCTTTATCCAGGTACGTTCTGCCAGTGAGGCTGTCTTTGTAGGATGGAGAATAGGCATAGAAAATATTATAAAAAGTGGGTTTCTTTCATCCCATTGCTGAAAAAAAACAAAAACAACCCAGCTATAAACAAGACAGAGCATGATCATTAAATGCCACCAAACCCTTGAATGATTATTTCTAAATTGCTCAAATTCTAATAATTTCCATTAAAGAAAAGAAAAGCATTTCAGAACATGTGCTTTTTTCCCCCCCAAACTTGAGGCAATTATTCTTCATTTTACTGTTGCTTAATATTGGTTTGTTTGGGAGTTGCTTAAAATTTTTTCCTAAGTGATAAATTCCAGGCAATAAAAGACAGCAAGCAGTGGGTGTAATGCCAGAACATTTCAGGCATGTCCCAAATGTCATGGCAGGATAGAGGACACAACTTCATGGGTGTGGTTATTTGTCTTATAGTGTAGGAACTTTGGGAGTTCCATTTAAAATACATTGTCAATATTCGGTATTTTTTTTTTAAAGTTCTGGATATCTAAATCATAAGCTTATTCCAGTATTTATTTATTTATTTATTTACTCCAGCAGCCAATTCTGCCAAACAGAACTAAAGAAGAAAATAAAATAAAGAAAAACTAAATAGGAGAATCACTGACTACTATATGCCAATAAACAAAAGTTTAAAAAAAATCAACCAAACAAAACAAACTCGGCATTCTTTGAGTGCAATAAACTGGCATTATTTTAGATGTGTTTCTTTTCCTTATTTCTCCTCTCCTCCCCTCCCCTCCTCCTTCATCCAGAAATAATCATCTTGTCACCACAGGCACATGTCCCGTTGGGAAGATGTTTACAGGGGCCCTTCCCCCCTTTTTCTTTGTGGCCTGAATACTGGTGTGACTTTCATCCCTTTGGCAGGCTAAAGGATCAATGGCTGCACTGAAGGACTGAGCAAAGAGTGAAGAACAAGACTTTATCTTATTTCAGTCACATAAGACACAAGACCCAGGCTCCCAAAAGTACCTTCAGAGTTTGTCAGCTGGTATCACGATAGCCTACTACATGTTGAAAGTCATTCTTCTGGGCTCAAGATACCACCTTTTTTTTTTTAAAGAGAGAGGGGCTGAATCTTTCCATAATATTCTCTACATGGGGTTACACTTATATCCAGATATTTTTCTTGTTAAAATCCTGAAGTAAGTCAAGGTGTACATATGTACTGATCTAATATATCATCTTTAAAAGGATAGCCTGTATTTCACAAAGTCGAGTTTATAATTATGTTGAATTTTTACTATTTAGGATAGCACCATTTTCACCGGTTCTGAGTTAGTCCATTATCCTTTCCTTATAAATTTGGATTCAAACCTTCATCAGGGTAAACAGATAACCCAATAATTGATAGCAATATAAATAAGAATCAACCCTTAACAGTTTGGGAGAAAACTGGTATTCAGAGATAATGATAGGGACTACTATATATATTTCTACCCCCAAGTTGGATTCAGTCCTATTATTGTTTATAAAACTCTAAAGTAGGTCAGTGGTCTAGAATTGGTTTTATTTCAAGTGAATTGAACATTAAAATGAAGCAATGTTTCCCTTCTTCTGAAAAGTCTTCTAATAAGGATTTCAATTCATGGTAGCAAAGCATTTTTTGAATTAAAGTCTTTTAATTAAGTCCTGGCAAGCAGTCCCAAGCATGTCTCTTCCCAGAAGAGTTTCTTCCCTGTGGTACAGTTAGTGTTGACTGAGGTTTCAAAGCCTCTATGTTCTAACCAGTGTCACTTAGATGAAGAATATTCCTTATTTCCTTTTCTCCCTTAAGTGTAATCTTGCACATTCCAACCAACCATTCCTTTGAAGTACTGACTGTCTTTGGCATCTGTTTGTAAAACCAGTACAATATGTTGTACTCATAAGAGGAATTCTCTAGAGATGTTACAAGGAGCAAACCAAATGAATGAAAGTAATTGACATTTTAGAGAACAATGCCCTAAGATTCAAGAATCAAGACATGCATCTACTCCAGAAGTCAGATGGTATGAGGGAAACAGGCTTTGGAATCAAATGGAACTGTGCTTGGAGGTCATGTTCCAGCATTCACCAGCTGTGTGAACTTGGGAAAGTGAGCTTGAGTACATTTCTCCATCAGTAAAGATTAGGGTAAGAACACATTCCTTATAGTATTATTAAGAAGGTGAGAGATAAACTATGCAAAAATTCTTGGCATGTAGTATTATGTTCACAAATAGGGAGTGCTATTATTATTACTGCTATTGGAGTAATTCTATTGTGCTGCTATTATGGCTGCTACTACTACTAGTATACTACTGCTATTTTTGTTACTACCATGATCCCTATTGTGTGAGGAGGACTGTGTACAAAATGAATCGCCTTTTCCAGTTCTAAACAAATGAGTTGTTAACTCATCCTAGCTCACCTTTCCAGCTGGGATAGGAGAATGGACAAATACTTTCAAATCAGATAAACTCAAGAGTAACTCATGGAGAACTTAGGACCAATGATGATATGAGAACGCATGCATGCTCCCAGTGTTGAATTTGTGTGGCTGTGAAAATGAATGTTGTCAAAGGTGTTGAATTTATCTCATGGTCAATATTTGATCTGTCTACGCTGACAAGTACTTAACACACTTCAAAATAGATTAGAAGTATGCAGGCTCTGTTGTGTGGGTAGGATGGTGAACATTTATATACCAGTGAGTGTGTCATATGGGGAAATTTTTATGTTTGATACATGGTAGTCAAACTAATACTTCCACTTAATGAAATGGAATTGAATTGCACTACAAATTCTTTTTTTAATATGAAAGAAAAGTAAACTGAGATGTGATTATGATGGTATGTGACATGGTTGGCGTAGCTTTGAAATGTTTTGAAGTAGAACGGAATGGAGTACTTCAGTACTCGCACCACCAGTGGCCATGTATATTCTAATGCCATTAAAACATTTGTTGACACTATTCAACGTTCAGATAGGGAGACACTAAGATTAGCACACTGATATCTTTATAATTAAGGAAGTTACTATTCGTTAGACCTGGCTGCTATATTTAATCTATGGTCATTTTTTAAACATTTGCTTCTCATTAAAAATTCATAATAGTTGAAGGAAAGAAAAATTTTAGAGCAGCAAAGGTTCAAATTCAATCCTTTTATTCTTCAAATTTTTGTTTAGACACTATTTCTGATGTTATTCACCACATTAATTAATTCTTAAGTTCCCACCCCAGCCCTCATCATGACTTTTTCATTTCTTCCAACTGGCAGACATTGGTAAATAATGAGCTACAAGATATTTAAAGGTCTCGAGCATTTATTCCAATAGCACAAAGTACCCTATGGAGACATTGCATATACTAGTAGCAATGACCAAATGTTTCTTTTATTTTTATAATTGTTTTGGAAAACCATATGATTGCCAAAGACAGCATACACATGGTCAATTTGGATTCATCCCAGCCTTTAAAAAAATCTGCAAAACACATTAATGGTTGTAATGTATACAGTTGAGGTTTTTTTTAAAACATGCCTTCCAGCTGTACATTTGTAATGTTTAATTTAGGTGAAAATTCTATGAAGGATTTAATTTACATGATTCAGAAGTTTGTTAACTATTTTAAATGGGCATTGAGTTTTGCCAAATTCCATTCTATGTCATAAGAACATTGTCCACACTAGGTCCTATTAGTGGTGATAAAACTCCCCTGATAAATTTGACTCTTAAGCCAAGTGGTAAAATGGTGCCTGGAAATAAATGAGCCACAGTCCAGGGGAGTCTATTTAGGCTTGGCAAAATCTAGTGAAAATACCTAACTTTGGAGGGTTTCAAAAGTATTTGAAGTAAGGTGTTTCTCCTTTAAAGCTCTCACCCTCCCACTCACCTCCCAAATTCCTCTTTCAGACTCTTCATTTACTCTACCAGTGCTCAGAAAATTCATGCCTGGGATTTTTATTTTATTTTTAAATAACTCATTTTTGCCATTAAAAAAAACATTCCTAGGATACCTATCAAAGCAGACACTAAACTAGAATTTTAGGCTTCTGTGTTTAGGAGATACTTTGTTATAGTACAAAAGGCAAATAAACAACTTTAGTGACCTCATGTTTAAATCCTTATTATATCTTAGAACTTTAGGGAAGAAAGTGCTTGTCAATTAACAACTTCTTCCTGTTTTTATTTTTTATCTTGTGCATGTAATTGGTTATCAAAAGGGATGGTACACACATAGTCTGGTTCAGAGTACACCACAGAATATTTTCTTCGGATTCAAGTTTTAAAATTAGTGATTTCAGATATTGATAAGTTGCAATAACCAGCTGTAAATTACTAGAGGGAAAATCTCTTACCAGCACCTAAACTTGCTGTTTTCTGTTTGTCTGTAATCCAGAAACAAGTGTCTACTAAATGCATCTGCTAACGTGTGACAGCAGCTTCTTAGATGCAGAATAGAAGAGGTAGCACTGAGAGGCCTGTATTTTCAGCATATGTACAGAAGAGATTTAGGGCTTGGGGCAGAGGTAGAGACAAATAGGCCTATCTATCGACTTTGATATTTTCCATAGAACATAAGAATGCCAAGTAATTAGATCTTTCTAGAAAGCTCTCAATAGAATTAGAAGTACCCATTTAAGAGCACTGCAAAACTTTCAACTCCCAGGCAGCACAAGCATAGTTCTATAATCTGAGAACATTCTGCACCCCCTAAATTCATTCTCAGGATTTGGGATGAAATTATCAAATTATTTTTCTAGACTCTGTAAGGAGCCCTAATTCACCTGCCCTTTCATCCATCCATCCATCCATCCATCCATCCATCCTTCCATCCTTCCATCCTCCCATCCTCCCATCCTCCCAATTACTCATTGACCAATCACCCATTTCTTTAGCAGATATTTGCTGAGAATCTACTATGTAGCTAGCATGGCATTTGAGTCCAATGAAGGAAGAGAGAGACGGGAGTTCTTTCCTAATGATGTTTTCCTTCTAAGGGTATTAATGAATCTTTTCTACCTGAAGTCCTCTAACTATAAGAAGAGGCAAGGAGAGTCTTAGTATATGTTACTAAGGAACATGGGCACTGGTTGATTTCATGTTCACCAAATTGACTATTTGGGTAGTGTCCTCATTACCCACACCATATTTTCAACTTGGATGGAACCATCTAAGTTGGGATAATATATCTGCATGATCTATGACTCCAGTGACGGGATACTGGTCTCAGATGATCAAGGACAAACTGATTCTCATACTTTAAAGCAGTGGTTGGCAAACTCAGTCAACAGAGCCAAATATCAACAGTACAACGATTGAAATTTCTTTTGAGAGCCAAATTTTTAAAACTTAAACTTCTTTTAATGCCACTTCTTCAAAATAGACTCGCCCAGGCCATGGTATTTTGTGGAAGAGCCACACTCAAGGGGCCGAAGAGTCGCATGTGGCTCGCGAGCCGCAGTTTGCCAACCACGGCTCTAAAGCAATGAATCAGGCTCTGTAACTGAGCTAGTTTAGCATTGAATCTCTTTGGATGAACTGCAGATTGCTCTGCAGATGAAAGTTATAACCATTTGTGTAGAATACTAATAGCCCAGGACCAGATTAAGGTCATGGGCAAAACTCTTTGGACTGATTTCATAAGTACGTGGTGCTATGAAGAATTTGGAAATGTTCCAGATCTTGGAACCTTCCAAAGGCCCTTTAATAGGGCCTACTCTCTAGTTTTTTAAGCAGAATACAGAGGTCTGCCTCTTACCTGAGCTTCCATTCCCATCTACTAAAGCACACGCACAGCAGTGGGGAACAGAGGCCCCGTCACCCTATCTGTCACCTATATGATAGGGGTGTGCGTGGTAGAGCCACTTCTAGTGTTGTGGTGTCCAATAACCGCTGGCCCTGATTTCTTCTGTAAAGTCTCAGGAACCAAACAGTCCTTAGGATTCATGCAAATGGATCTGGATTTCACAAGGAACCAGGAACCCACCTTCCCACTCTCTTTCAGCCTCCATCTGACCCAAGGGGCTGGCTGTAGCCAGAATCAAACTCTTTGGCACACCATCTTAGAGTGGGCTGGTAAGGGGCTCCATTTTCCTGACTTAAGATTTTGTTTAAGACGACTCTTTGGAAGCTAGAGACCCAAGAGCAGGAGTATCAAATTCTCCAGCAATATCAATCCATCTTGACAAAACATATCTTTCTGACTTGTACACCTCCAAGCTGGTCCACATATATATTATGAAGTAATTATATTAAACCTTTTTCAGGGCACATTGAATACCTTTGTGTCCTGAGCACCAAAGATGCTATTTTTTATTAAACCAACATGAAGGTTCCCTTAGATACATATGTTTTGTTTTGTTTTTTAAATATGTTTTTGTTGATTTCAGAGAGGAAGGAAGAAAGAGAGAGAGGGAGAGGGAGAGAGAGAAACATCAATGAGAGAGAATCATTGATCGGCTGCTTTCCGGATGCCCCCCTGTTGGGGATCAAGCCTGCAACCTGCCCATGTGCCCTTGACCAGAATCAAACCTGGGACCCTCTATCCACTGACCCAAACCAGCTAAGGCAGATGCATGTTTTTATTTTTAAAAAATTCAGTTGGTTATTGGGGAAAATTATAGCTACAAGTAGTGTTAATTTTCAATAAACTGGTTAAATATTGAAATTCAGAAAACTATTCAAGTTTAATCGTGAAGAGAAAGTTAAGTATGTGGCTCAGTTTCTTTAGTTATTGTGTAAAATGGAATAGCATTGCAAAGAAAAATCAGATAAAAGAATAGAAATCACAGTGCTAGCATGTGGTTGAAAAAGTTTTGGAGGTCACAGGTAGTGTAAATTCTCTGATTATTACCAGACAGAGAAAAGCTTTATTTTAGGGAGATGGATCATTATTAAGTCATCTGTCTGATCTAGAGCCAGTAACACGATCTAATGATTTCATTCCTGGATTATTTTTAATATATAGAATTAGAGATATATGGGGAGCATTTGCTATTTTAATAGTACAGTTTCCTCCTAAATTGCTTTTGTTAAGTAAAATAATGTTGCATTGGAAGAGAGTGTGTATTTTCTTAGTAATGCTTCACAATTCCTTGTCTTACAATTCAATAAATCATCTTACACCTGTCAGCACCTATGATCTAAGTTTATTACCCGATCCAGTGAGTAGTAGATAGCTCCTTGGCTGGAGAGCAATTTCTGAAACTAATTTAATCAAAGTGTTTTTATAGTATAGTGAACTCTGGCTTGATGTTTCAAATATGTATTGACGTCTTCAGAAAAGTGTGATTTAATCCCATCCAATTTTGAAATAGAATTAAGGTTAAGCTTTATGTGATTTCTATTATAGATAGAAAATCTTTACTTGCATTAATATTATTCATGTGCTCTTTTATTGAGCAAGCATTTATTGGTACCTCTATTTGCACAGCTAGGCATCTGATAGATTCTGAGATGCCGTAGGGGAATTTTAAAAATTCTGGCTTGCCCAGCCAGTGTGGCTCAATGGTTGAGCATCGGCTTGTAAACCTGGAGGTAACGGTTCGATTTCCAGTCAGGGCACATGTCTGGGTTGCGGGCTTGATCCCCAATAGGGGCTGTGTAGGAGGCAGCCAATTGATTATTTTCTCTCTCATCATTTATGTCTCTATCTCTCTCTCCCTCTCCCTGTCTGAAGTGAGTAAAAAATATTTTTTTAAAATATTCTAGGTTGGTTGAAAGGTATAATGGAGGACACTAAAGGAGTTGAATGTTCATTTTTCAGGCTAGTGGTAATTACAGCTAGCTTCTACTGAGCAATTTTAATTCTAGATGTATTATCATTTTGAGGACTTTGAATGCCAACTCGGGCATTTGAACTTGATGCTTTAAGAGTAAATAGTTTTTGGACTTTTGAGAATGTGTTGTTATAGTTATACAAGCTTGCTGGATGTTAATTTGGTGGCCACCCATGGACCCAATTGGCTGGGGAAAAATAGAGGAATGAAAACCAGCAATTCATGGAAGAAGATGGTTAGAGTGATAACCTAGGGAAGAAAAGGAAGGCTGAAGCCAACGGGTCTTTTAATGAACAACCAAACAACCTTAGAGAGTGGTTAAAGGTAGAAGACACACACAAAAAAGTCATATTCTAAGATTGTGTTGCGGTTCTAACTTGGACAATAGTAATATCTTTGTAAAGATTAGAAAGTGGGAAGAAATATCAAAGGGGCAGATATTTTAAAGAAAGTTGAAAGAAAGTTGAGTTGAGGAACAGTTTAAAGAAAGTTGAGTTTAAAATAAAAGGGAAGCATCAAAGCTAAAAGTTTGTGTAGACGTGGGAACGAGAGACAAAGTTTAAGTCAGAGTTGACATCTGAGATGGAAATTCAAGTATTATCAGGACAGAGGAGAAAGTTGAAGCTGTAAAAGAATTCATGTTTGCTGAGGGAATGTGTATCTGTGAGGTCACTATTTTGCCATAATTGTTTGGAGATGAAAAGAACATGTTCTGGTGAATAACTCACTTGTAGTCAAAATTACTCAGTGCTGAACTCTGCCTTTAATTATAGTAAATGTGTTTGATTCGAAGAAAATGTATTTATTAGCTATATAAGTAATAGTTCGTTCAAGTAAAAGTAACACATTGGAGAATGACAGTGGTTAATGGATGGCCACTACACGATTCCCCATCACTGTTAATTGTTGAGCTGTCTCTGATGTCATGTTAGCATTCTGTCTCTCTGAAGTGTCCTATCACAGCGGTCAACCCAGGTCACAGACATTTGAAAATCAAATGACAAAAGTCACACTAAAAAGTCCTGAGAGTAATGTTTAACAGTTTTGCTTTCAGCTTGATACATGTTGTGTCAGGCCAAATCGTAAAGAGGTGCACTTATTCCAACTAGTTGGGGGCGGGCGGGGGGCATTACTTTTTCATCATAAACAGATGAGTGTGGGTCCTCTGCTGGCTGGCTGCCCTCTCCCCCTTTCAACACCACTTACATTAAAAAAAAAGCTGCATTTATAAATAATTGAGAATACACTAGGGCAACCTCACCAAGACTTTTTTCTGGAACATTCTGAACATCTGAGTTCTATCTGTGCTTTTATTAGAAAAAGTAATTCAGAATTGCCAATGATAATGAGGTAAAAAGCATGGTTGGCTGGAGTGCACATCTATTCCCAAGCCTTCCCTCTGCCGAGACATTTGGTCACATCCTCCCCCCACCTCCCCAGTTCTCCAGTGCTGCCTGTTTCCCACTATGTCTTGGCCAGCGCTCTCTTCCATTATGCGTCCTGTTCCTCAACGGAGACTGAAGGAACTAGGGAGAGGCCCAAGAATAGGGCCTGGTGACAAAGACTGAGTAATTGGACCAAAGGTGTCCATGGGAAAGGGAAGATGCAAAGAGCAGTACAGGGATCACTTACCAGCCTCCCAGCTTCTCCTCTCTAAAAATTGTAATTCCCCCTCCCCACTGAAGAATGTTACAACATTCCAATAAGTGGTTCTCAAACTTCAGCACTCAGGAGAATTGCCTGGAGGACTTACTCAATTACAGGTTGCCGGGGCCCCACCTCTGCAGTTTCTGAATCAGCTTGTCTGGGGTGGGGCCCAAGAATTTGCTTTCCAACCAGCTCTCCAGGAGGTTGCTGCTGCTGGCCACCCTACATTTTGAGAACTGGTCTCCACTCTAGACTCTACGACAGGACAGGAGGGGATGTTACAATTCCTAATTGTTAAAACGGGCAGGTCTCCTCCCAGTTCTCTGAGTATTGGACAGTTTTCTCTTACTGGGTTAAAACCAAACGGCTTAAGTTTTATTTTTGTTTTCTAAGCCACATTCATTCTTCGGCTTCCTCTTTCGAAAAACATGGTACGTGTAAACGGAAATGAGAATTAGTTCATTTCCGAAATACACTGCTGCTTAATTTGTCTTTAATCATATATACACAAACCAACTCGGAAATTGCTTAATAATTTTTGGTACAGCACCGCAAATTAGATAATTAACTCTCCAGATTTTTATTTTTATTTTTGCTATCAGACAGGTAGCCATCCATCACAGAAACAACGCTGTGGACAAAGTGGAAGGAATGCGATATTATTGCCATGGTTTCCATCATTGCAAATCTTTGCATTTTACCTTTTAGAGTACAGGGGAGTTCCTACTTTTGGGGCAGTTGTATTGCCTGTGTTGACTTTTTATTTTATCGTTTAAAGTATTACAAATAGTGGTACATATGTCTCCCCCCCCCCAATTGACCTTCCCCCAGCCTCCCCTACCCCCCAGCACATGCCCTCACCCCACTGAGTTGACTTTTAAAAGAATCTGTAGGCAGCGAATCTATTCTTTTGTCATCAGAGTTCTTTAATTTTCCCCCTAAATCTTTGATTTACTGTGTAGAAAAATCTTGTTGAATTGTAAGCATCTGTTACATTTCTGGGGCATAATTAGTGTTAAAATTATTAAACCAAATTTGTATGAGACTAATACTATTGCAGAGGATAAATTGAGGGGGCCATTCAGGAGTTCTTTTTAGACATTGGGAATACTTGAATGATATAACAAAGCATTCCCCTATATTTAAAAAAAAAAAAACCTCTGAATTGCTTAACACTAATAATCAATATTCCTTGCTAAGCACTCTTTTGTAAAGTTCCTGAGATTTACTATCATAAATTCATTAAAATTCACACTTCTAGCTACTTTTACATATAATTTTAGTCCTGTACTTATTATGTACATACACTACATTACAAAAGTATTCCTTTTATTCTGTATAAATCTTAAAGTGTAACACAGGTAAATTGAATAAATTACTAATTTTTGTTCACTGTATCACAGATCCAGTGACTTAGCAACCTGATTCCGGCATTTTGAGCAATAGTTCTTGTACTTGGCTGCACATTAGAATCTCCTGAGGAATTTTAAAGAAAGATCCCAATCCTTGGACCTCACTCCAGTCTAAGTAATTCAGACTCTGGCGGGGAAGTGGTTGTGGATCAACACGGTTGCTCAGGTGATCTCAGTGTGCAGACCCATGTGGGAACCACTCACCTGGGCAGTCATCATTTGCTTCCTTCTTTCCATAACATCATGTTTCTTTAATTTCAACTTAATCCAAATGACTTTGATTGGACAAAGGGAATGTCAGTGCTACTAAATGAGAAGGAAATGGCTGACTAAAGCTGGGTAAGTCAGGGACAAAGGATGCAATGAATTCAAGGAATTTGAGATTCAAACATTTAAGACTCAAAGAAGATTCTGTCTTTGATGGTTACTCAGAGATGAAATATGATGTCATGCCTTCATATTCATCTTTGGTTCTCTAGGCTGTCACAAATGGGAATTTTCTTTCATACCGTGTTTTCCCAAAAATAAGACATCCTCTGAAAATAAGACCTACTTCATGGAAACATAATACATCCCCTGAAAAAAAAGACCTAGTGCATCTTTGGGAGCAAAAATTAATATAAGACACTGTCTTATTTTCGGGGAAACAGGGTAGCATTGATTTTGTAAATTCTTAATAGACCAGACCCACTTTGGATGGAATAGAATCTTAATCTATTTTTTGAGTCAAAGAGTATAACCTTCTGTGGCTTTAATACTTTTTGTACCACCCAGATGGGGATATGAACTTTCTGAGCAATAATAATCTTTCCTGAGAATGCCACAAATTCAAGAGCAAAGCTGACACTGTGTTGAATTTTAATAATCATTTTAACAGCTGGTACAAAAATGTTATTTTCTTCTAAAAACCTAAAAATTTGAGGAGATGAATATTGCTATAGAAACGAAGCAAACCATAGTTACCTATGCAACATTGTCAGATCAAAGACTCAATTATATTAGTTTAAAATATATTCAGTATATTCACTTCACCTAGCATGAAGTATCTGCAGAGTGTTAAAGTATTGACTTAGAAAAAAATTTGGTCTTCCCACAGTATCTTAAAAACAAAAATGTATTTCCATTTATTGAAGGCTAAGCATCCACCATGAGACATTCAAATCTGGTAAAAATGTTTGATGGTGTCAATTAAAACCCTATTTAAGTAGAAAGGCCAGGACATGTTCTTTCATGAGTATCTGGCAATGTCATCATCTACTTAAGACAGAGGAAAGGGGATACGATCAAAATCATTCCATCTCTGAGTGATGGAGGAAGTAAAGCTTGAAGTGACATATACAAACAATGTGTATGACATCCGTCAATATCAGGGGATTTTATAGACATTAATTATCTAGTGTTCTAAGCCCCCCTTTGAGGTGTATTTTATAATTAAGAACAAAGGAAAATAAAATTGATGGAAACAGCAATCAATGAGTAATTCCACACTTGGTGTGCACTTATAAACCCAACACTTTATACTTATTGGCAGAATGGAGAGAACTAACTAATCCTTGCACTGTGCCTTCTTTACTCACTCTTGCTAAAGTAACTGTCATCCAACTTAAGAGCCTTTCTTACTCTTTCCCAGTCTGAATCTTCTGCTTTCCTGAACAAATGTTGACAGATGAATTTATTCAGACTTTATATTTTTCCCACAATTAATGCTATTTTTTTCTTTTATGAGTTAAAACTTATTGTGATAGCCAACAAAAAGAGGGGGAAAAAGGATATTCTTTTGAATTTTGAGTACCTGAATGATTGAAATTTTTAGGTATATTACCAAACTGTCATAGCATGGGTTGAAAATATCAAGTGAGTTGAGTTATATTAAAAATTTTAAAGGGCTTGGTCCAACAAAGAAAATATTCAGTACTAATTAATAAAAAGTGTTTGGATTATTTTTTCAAGGTGACATCACTTTTATGGTAAGGGCTGGTACTCAACTCTTGTCATTACAGCTCAGAAGCAGCAGCTGACAGCCCATAAACACATGGGAGTGTCTGTGATCCTATAAAATTTTATGGACACAGAAATTTGCATTGCAGATACCTTACATGTGTCATAACATTTTATCCTTCTTTTGATGAAAAAAAATCATATAAAAATGTAAAAAAAATGTTTTTAATTGGCTAGACAGACAAAACCAGGCAGGTGGACAGGATTTGGCCTGCAGGCTGTAGTTTGCAGGCCCCTGGTTTAGGAAATTAAAATTTTCCCCAACTTGGAATCTTTCATTTGAGAAAAAATAAATTTCTATTAGTCTGTTTCCCAATATTTTTATAATCCTTTCACCATCTAATTGTAGACTGACAAACCAGTCATGTCTCTTGAGTCGACCCCGTGAATATACTGCTGCAGCCCTAAGTGCTGTGCTGAGCAGGATTCCAGAACTCGAACAGGGGTGGAATGAGCAGAGAAAGGCAGTGGGGGAGCTGCCACATTGGGCCTTCATGGCTCTTCCACCTACGCTCTAATCTCAGGAAATGCTTCCTATATATTCAATTGATAGAGTGAGAGTCATTTTCTCTGAAACGTTCATTTACAGGCATAAACTTTGTAGTGGAGATAATTATTTTTAGATATTTTCAAAGGTGCTTAGGAGTTCAGCTTTTGCTCAGTGTTGATTCTCAAAACCAGCAAATGTGTCTATTGGCTGGTTGCTCGCTCTCTTATTAATAAGCAGAAATCAGGCTGGGGGTGGGGAGTGAACAGAAAAGGCCATTCACATCTCTAACACCTGTAAGTTAGTCATTGTCATTGGAGCTGCTAAAATTATAAATAAATGAACATTACTAAGAATTTTATTTATCTTCCTTAAAATTTGAAAACTCTTCTAGACCATAAATGGCATTTAAAAGTTATTCTCTGTCTACTATTGACTACCAGATTAGAATAATAAACACTAAACTCCTGATGATAGAACTTATAAACCTATGGAGCAGAGTCTGTGGAGTTAATATAGAAATATCAAATAAAACCTGACAAGGTAAATATGCTATCACATATCAAAATGACTTTAACTTGTAGTCCATGGAACACTAGACTTAAATTTGTATGCAGATTGGGTTTTTATTATGTTTTGAAGTTCCCTGGGCGACCTATCTGGCTAGGGCATTTGGAAATGTTAAGTATCATAACCAATGAAAAAAGGCATTAAGAAATAAAACCGACATAAATCAAACGTATTTGTGGTCTGTCATGAGTTGGACCCGAAGATAGCCTTAAACTCCCGCAATGTAATTAAAACATCTTAAGAGTTTAGTTACATATAAAGAATTTATGCTTTTATGCAGGTGGCATGTGTTAATACGGGTGTGTTTTCATATTAAGGGTTGTGATTCAAGTTTCTTAGAAGGAAATATATGGCTTGTGGCACTCAACGTGTTCATATCCTGATTGTGCTGGAGCGGCGGTGTTGGGTGTCAGGGCTACAAACAGTTCCTGAATGTCGCTATGAATATGATGGAATGAAACAAACCAGATCTGTGTTTGCCTTGAAAGGTATCCAGACTTAATATTATACTTTAAAGACATTCTGAAGCATTGACTTCGGAATAAGGGCAAACATTCTTTAAGACCTGGACAAACCCGAAAGGAATGACTGAAATCTCCTGTTTCAGGCATACATTTTAATAGTAGTGCTCAATGACAAGTCATTAATTCCCTGCAACCTGACTCTTAGGTACAGGTCCCCAAAGGCTAAAATTAGGGGTATTTTTGTCTGCTTACCTTACTGTTTGATTGGGTATCAGTGTGTGTAGAAGTACAAAGCTCATCTGTTAAGTTCGATTTACTATTCTCAGCTGGTGTCCACATCCATGCCTAAAGGCTCATATTGAGACTGGTTCTCCCACGGCTTGTTAAATTATCAACTCGGATCAACCTTAAAGGAGGTTGAGTATGAAAATGCATTAGAAGTGTAGGCATTAAGAACAAACATTATAGGACAAATTAATAATCCTTTCTGCATAAAGTACTGGTATACTAGAGAACCTCAGTCTTAAGAAACACGTGTTTTACAATGTTGTCTTTCACAAATTTGACTTCTACCCAGTCTTTTGCTCAATAGTAAAAAGTCAAATCTGCCTCCTTGCACCTTTGATCTTGAATTATTTAAATTCCTCTTCTTTAATGATGGTGGTGGAAGGGGCATGTTGAATTCCATCAAATAGCTACATACTTATAAAAGCCTTATCCAGCTAACAAATAGCCTTATCACATTCTTTTCCTTCTCTCTCTCTCTCTCTCTCTCTCTCTCTCTCTCTCTCTCTCTCTGTGTGTGTGTGTGTGTGTGTGTGTGTGTGTGTGGTATGTGGCAGGGAGATACTGAATTAGTAATTTAAGGCTAGGATAGCCATGGGCAAACTACGGCCCTCGGAGCCGAAAGAGGGTTCTCTTGCTCTCTCCTCCGCTCCTTCACCAGCAGCCCAAGATGAGAGTGCCAGCATGGTCAGGTTGCTTTGGTTCCAGCCCTCCAGTCCAGTTTAAGAACCCATTGTGGCCCTCAAGTAAAAAGTTTGCCCACCCCTGGGCTAGGAGCAATGTGACTTTGGTTCTAGATAGAGTTTGGATCAATGACCATTGCAAGTCTATCTATTTATATAAAGCCCTATTTATAAAAATCTGTTCAACAGTATGATATTTGCCTTCCCATAAATCTTGTGTTCTGAAGGAGTTACATAGTATTTAGAATGCTTCTAAACTATCAAGCCCCTCTTCGTGGGTTCAGACTCAGTGCTACCAATGAGAAAAGTCTGCAGGGGTAGAAGGCACTATTGAAACAATCTATAGTAGTTGTTAAATGAACTAACTAGTTAGTTGATTTACTACCTTAGATTTCAGGAGGGTTATCCAATGAATATTCAGTTCCCCATGCTAACTGTTCCAACAATGAATACTGAAGATTTATAATGGGAAGAGACTAAGCAGTGATAGGTATACAGCAGGTACTGAATACATACTATGGTTTTGTTATGCCCTCTCCTTGGTAGTAGGATTATTTTCTGCTAAGCAGATGAATTTCAGAGGAAGAGCATGTGCCCGGGAAGGAGCTGAGCCTAGGAGCCAAATCTCACTCACCACCTGTTTTTGTAAATAAAGTTGTATTGGAATGCAGCCCTGCCAATCAGTTACATATCGCCTATGGCTGCTTTCTTACTAAAACAGCTGGAGAATCCAGTAGTTGTGATAGTGAGCAAATGGCCAACAAAGCCTGAAATACTTACTACCTGGCCCTTTACAGAGAAAGTTCTAGACTCTGATGCTGTGCTGTAGCCATTAGCTTCAGGCAGCAGTTGAGTGTTTGAGATGCGGCTGATGGAACTGAGGTGCGTTATATGAGGAAAACACACATAAGACTTGGTAAAAAGTAAGAAAAAGGAATGTAAAAAGCTCATCAGTTTTTAAATGTTGATCACATATTGAAATAATATTTTGGATATTGAGTTGGGAAAAATATATTATTGAAATTAATTTTACCTGTTCCTTTTTATATTTTTTAACATGACTATTAGAAAATTGAAAATGTGACTTGCATTTATAGCTCACATCATAGTTCTACTGACCATTCTGATTTAGAGTCTATTAAAAAAAAAGGTAGAAAGAGGGAAGGTAAGGGAAGAAAACCATCTGTTATATTTGCAAAATAATTTTCAAAAGCAATAGTAACTTCTATTAATTTGGTTATTCTCATGAGAAGTAATACTTTAAAATAATGGATTAGGTTGTCTTATCGAAAAGGTTTTAGTTGAGTTCTCTGAGAAGGAGACCCTGACTCTGAATTCAAATTGGAAGGTGACCTGGGAAGCATCTGTCAGGGAGAAGGGCAGGAAAGAAGGCATGTTCCTGAACAGGTTGTTGCTGTGGGCTCTCTGGGAGATTTGACAGAACAGGACTCAAAGTAGTCCCTCTGGCAAGTGAGGAAGCTCCATGTTCATCCAACAACTGCCAATAGTTGCTGGTTGAGGGCTGCTTCTAGGGGCTCCCTTGTTCTCTCTCCAACATCCCCGCCTGCCCTGCCTGGAGCCAGATAAAGCCCTAGAGCTGAAAGGAACAGTTGTTTGCTGCCAAGAGTCACAAGTCAGCTTGAGATCAGTGACTGCCTAAGGCAGTGGTCGGCAAACTCATTAGTCAACAGAGCCAAATATCAACAGTATAACGATTGAAATTTCTTTTGAGAGCCAAAGTTTTTTTTTTTTAATTTAAACTTATTCTAACGCCACTTCTTCAAAATAGACTCATCCAGACCGTGGTATTTTGTGGAAGAGCCACACTCAAGAGGCCAAAGAGCCACATGTGGCTCTCGAGCCGCAGTTTGCCAACAACTGGCCAAAGGCATCTGCTTGGGCCCTAAAGTGTCTGATACTGATACCAAACTGAATGTTTTATCCATGTTGAAATCCATGTTTTCAACACACATTTGTATAGTCCTGTAGTGTATGTATTCATTTTTTTTCTGATCTTAACAATAGCAAGATGGGTAGGTTTATCATTATTCATACATTATGGACGGGAAAACTCAGCCCAAGAGTCATTTGTTCAGGATAATTCAACTGGGATGATAACTCCAGTCTCGTCACTCCACATGGGTGGTCACTCATGTCTGACTCCTTAGATTTCTACAAAGCTCAGCTCCTTAAGGAGATGTAAATATAGTGATATTCTCTAAGTGAGAACAGGAAACTCAACTATTAGGGGGAGGGGACTCTGTAGAACTCCTTAGATATCCATAGGGAAATAGATACTTATATCCACTTAGTCCCAAGACTCTTATGCCAAAATGTATTATCTCTCTTTTGCCAAAGCACAGTCAAAATCAAGAGGTTATAGGACCTGCTGACCACCACACAGGATGTTAGTGATACAGCTAAATTCTAGAAAACTCCACAGAAGTCCCTATAGTGGAAGCTTATGGATGCATGGTTCATTGAGGACTGGATTTTGTTACCTTCCCATTACCCAGGCTCTCTTCAAAAGTGTTGTCAGTCCCTTTGGTATTTCTTGGAAACAGTTTCCCTCCCAGCTTCATTTCCCTTTATTATACTTCTAACTGACTCAGTAATTCTTTGCGGACTTCAGTAACACTTGTACTATTTAAATTTGAATAACCCCCAAGGATCTAGATAGGTCAATATGTTTAAACCACAGGCTTTCGTCTATATATTAGTTGATTAAAAACAGATTTTATACATGATGTATACTTAATCAAGGGAGGGGGAAGCAAGCAGATGTTTCTAAAACCGAAATGTGTTAGACTATATTTATTTGGCTCTCTTGCTGACTAGCTTTAGAAAAGTCATACCTATGACAATTGAACTGTAAACAGTTAGATGATGTGTTTCCCTAGAAATTTCCTGCTCTGAAGGGTCAGCCAAAAAGAAAAGTAAAATGATTCCCTAAGATTGACATAACAAAAGAAGTTGACAAATATACCGTAAAGTAGTCATATTTAAACAAAGGACATTGAATAATAGAATGGCTGAAAATTATGTTCTAGTCTCTGACCATAAAGTAACTAATGGTTGTAATTCATTTAATCCAAAATAGTAGGAAAACATTGGCTTTTGTTGTTGTTATTAGTAAGAGTTTTTAAAGCCAGGTTTTGTGTTGTTGTTTTGTTGTTGTTGTTGTTGTTGATGATGTTGCAAACATGAAATCATTAAGTTGCACCTAAACTACTGTGTCTGGTTCATTCTCCAATTTTTTTTTATATCTCATCCTCTGACTGAGAAACGATAATTTTTTCCTCCATTACAATATTTATATTTGAGATGCTTTGAGTGTTTCAAAGCCAAAATTGAAGATTTTGTATTGGTTTTCCTGTCCAGGTAAAATATGCACAAAACCTTCCTCTGAATTCTGAACACATGATTATTATAGTAAAATACTTTAAATGGATTTTAAAGAATAATAACCAAGCTTACACATAAGTGGAAAGTCTCTAAAAACTAGAAAGGAAAGGAAATGCAAAATGGTGAAGGGAGGTTGGAGCTGGGCTGCTCAAAAGAAGTAGAGATGAGCTGGGGCAACGAGGACCCGAGGGGAAACATGGTGCAGTGTATCCTGCACATGGCAGGTGCCACCCTGTACTCCTGGGGACCACTCTAGGCTCAACAGCTAACTTCCACCCTCTCTGCAATTAGAGCCAGACAGAATTCTCATGGAAGGAAGGTGAGGCACTGAGTCAAACCAGCATCTGTGCCTCTGTGGAACGTAGGTGTCTTCTAGGAGTGCCCCCTAGGGGAAAACAACCTCAAGCCTTAATAACAGAGTGGACATCTCACCTGGTTGGGCTATGTCAATCCCCACACCACAACGCAGGGAATAAAATTCACATCAGATGAGCTGTCAGACAAAAATTGTAAGACACAAGATAAGATTCATGGCAAATGTATACAAACACAGGAAAATAGGAATTGCCTCTTCTCAACAGGGCATAAGAATAAGTATGTTTAGTTCTCTTGAATTATGGAGGGACTTGCTTCCTGGGAACATGAACAGAAGGTAATTCAACAAGAAGATGTGATAAAGAACCTACTGGAAATAAAAAAATGTGGTCATTGAAATTTAAACAATTGTTAATAGGATGAACACTAGATTAATAAGCATACCTTGTTCAGCTGGTATGGCTCGGTTGGCTGGGGTATCGATCCATACACCCAAAAGGTTACAGGTTCAATCCCATAGTAGTTGATTTGATGTGGGGAAATACTCTTTATATTATTTCCATTTCTGATTCAGATAAAGGAATAGAAATTCGATGATCTCCTTTCTTCCTAGTTCACAACCTAGAAGTAACCTAAACTAATCATTCAGTTAATTATGCCTCAGTTAATGCAAGAAACAGGAACCAAAAGAATGAAATTTGACTATCTTTTAAGGGTTCTTTTAAATGCACCTTTTCACAATCCAGTTTGAATCTATAAACAGTTGAAACTGCATTGAGGTTTCTGGGAAAAAAAAATGTATCAGTTTTCCCTAGTATGAGTGTTGTATAGTAAAATATTAAAAGTATGCAGAATAATATTCTTCCTCTCTTTTTTGAACAGCAAAACTTAGAGAGTAACCTCACCAACCTTATTAAGAGGAACACGGAACTGGAGACCCTTTTGGCTAAACTCATTCAAACCTGTCAGCATGTTGAGGTGAGTAGCTCTGTGTAGTGTGCTCCACATGAAAATTGCTGGACCACGATTTTTATACCCTCAACCTTTATATTTTTAAAACTGGAATCTTCTTAAAATTAGATTTTTTACAGAAGCTAAATATATGAGGTGGATGAAATTGGAAGGAACTAGAACCTCAGAGATACACTTTCCCCATCAACTAACTGCTTTGTCCTGCCTCCCACTCCTATCACAGCATTCCCTGATCCAGCTTTATTTTATTTAGCATTCCTAATATTGTAGATTTTAATCAACCTTACAAAGAACAGCCAAGAAAAAGCACTATTTAAAAGACATTGTATTGGCTGCCGTAACAAATTACCCCAAAGTTGGATGGCGTAAACACACACACACACACACACACACACACACACACACACACACAGTCTGGAGACCAGAAGTCTCAAATTAAGGAGTTGGCATGGCCATGCCAGCTCCCTCTGAAGGCCTTAGGGGAGGATCCTTCCTGCCTCTTCCCACCTTCTAATGTTCTTGTGGCTGAAGCAGTTTAATCTCTACTTCTAATCTCTATTTCATCAAATGGCTTTCACCTTGTGTGTCTCTGTGTCTAAATATCCTTTTTATAAGGAAACCAGTCACTGGATTCGGGGCCACCTTACTCCAGTATGAACTCACTTTAACTTGATCACATTTGCAAAGACCCTGTTTCCAAATCTATATACATAAAAGCCTAAGCCATTCGACCAGTAGCTGTGATGCACACTGACCACCAGGCGGCAGACCCTCAATGCACAGGCATGGAAATATGGAACAGACTGATGAATCTCAGAGGGAAAGGGGCTCCCTTGGCCTGGCCTGTAGGGACTAGGCCGAAACTGGCAATCCGATATCCCCCAAGGAGTCCAGGATTGCACAAGGGTGCAGACCAGGCCAATGGACCCCACTGGTGCACGAATCCATGCACCAGGCCTCTAGTAAGGGCATAGTCACAGATACCGGGGGTTATACCTTGGGCAAATTTTTTGGAAGAACACAATTCAGAACACTACAGGTATGTATTAAATGCATGTTGGTTGTCAGTTATGTTTCTGTGAAATTGACCACAATTGCAGTGTGTTGGGATTAAGTAAGAGTGTAGGCAGCAGTGACAGCAGGGCAAGTTGCAGAACCCAGATCTTTTTTAAAAAATATATATTTTTATTGATTTCAGAGAGGAAGGGGAGGGGGAGAGAGAGAAGCATCAATGATGAGAGAGAATTGTTGATTGGCTGCCTCCTGCATGTCCCTTACTGGGGATTGAGTCCACAACTCAGGCATTTTCCCTTGACTGGAATCTAGCCCAGGACCATTTGGTCTGTAAACTGACACTCTATCCACTGAGCAAAACTGCCTAGGCTCAAGTCTTTCTGACCCTCTGCTTAGATGGATTGGCTTTTGGCAATAATCGCTCCAGGGGACAATTTGAGCCTGGTTGATTAAACAACATTGTAAATAATAGTGAACAAGTATAATGCTTTCGTTATTGTAGAAGAAAGTGAATATGTATTATAGGGATAAATAGATGAACAAAATGGGGTGACCCTGGTGCTATATTTTATTTTTATGATGTGATGGCATTTGATGTTTAGGACAATAAGAAAGAATTATTTCTCTTCAGTTAAAAAAAAAATACCTGTGTTTTATGGGGACATTTTACAAATGCTTTATGGTTTGGGTGATTATTTCAATTTTAGCTAGTTTCATTACTTCTTAAAGCACTAGTGTCTGGTTTCCATTATGGCCTGTAGTCATTCCAGAACAACTGTCTTGCTCCTAATGTAATATTATTTACAAAATGCTATTCATCCTAACATGTAAAATTACATTCTATAATGTTCAATAATTTCAAATGACAGATATGTCATTTAAGAAACTGCCAAGCAGATTTCATTTTTTCCCAAAAGATTAGAGATTTAATTGAGATATAGGCTTTTAAAATGAAGTTGTTACTGAATTGATTGTAGTGGACTTGCAGATGGACACATATAAGCTATTTGAAGTTATTCTAGACAAGGAGTAAAGAATACTTATTCCTTTCACTATTGTTGTTTCTGTATACATCCTTTGGAATAGAAAGAACATTTTTATGGGTGAGAAAATTTGATATTTGGGAAATCTATTCTAGATACTAGTGAAAGAAAATTATGAGTAGAAATAGTTTGGTACTAGCAGCATCTATGTTTACATGTTTTCTTAGATATACTTATTAATGCTTTCAAAGTCTAATTTTCAAAAAATTAAGTATCCAATTGTCATCTATAGCAAAACCTCCATATAACGGATTAATTTGGGGGAGGGAGTGTCCGTTAAAGCCAAAAGCCCATTATCTAATAAAGTGGGTTTTCCGAATGCATATGTTAAAAATTGACAAATTATTTAGTTTACCTGTTTTTACTTAAGTAGACACATTTGTGTAATTAAAATTAAGTATATATAAAAAGTTCCATTTCACAGAAAAGTTTTCAATGTGTATTACTGTAATTTTAGATTTATACTGAATAGGTCTAGTAGATGCATCCATTCACCAGTCACCTGGAGTAAACAAATGCACAGGGTGGCGCATGACAGTGCACTGGGGACTTTGGCCGACGGGTTAAAACTTCTGCAGAAAGTTAGGCCAGGCGACAAGAGAATCAATTACTGCGTGCAATGCTATGTGAGCATGTGCTGATCCTTCCCTGATTTAAATATGTAGACTACACTTTTTTTTATGACACACTATTTATCTATGTCAGTGTAGTTTTCCCCACATATGGTCTATTCACTGAAATTTGTCTAAAATAACTGAATTAATAACAAAAAAACTGTAATTTAATTATAAGCAAATACTGGTTAAAAGCATTTTAAAATTAACAGGGTGTTAGTTTTCACATGTGACATACATTCCAGACATTTTGTCAGTTCAATCAGAAGTCTGTAAAATTGAGAGTTTACTGTAGTAATCCAATGAGTCCACCTTGAAGATGGAGGCCGGGGAGATAGTGCACAATCTAAGCCTACCTTCAAGGGATACCGTGGTGCAAAATGCTCACATGTTCAAGGGAAAACGTCACAACACTAGAAAAATCCAAAACAGTAGTGGAATTCACTGGCATGATGGTCTTTTAAATCAGCTCAGTGGAAAAGAATTTCATAGTTCACATCCTATGTTCCTAGACTGTATTTCTTCCTTTTCCTCTTCCTGGTGGCGTCCTTGTGTTTGAGTCTGAGCATTCCCCTGGAAAATAATCCCCATGCCAGCTGGAGCTTAAAACCTCAAAGCTCAGAGGCAGCTCTCAATTGTTGTAAATGAAATCAATGAGTTCCCACAGAATCCTGAGGAAATGGCACATCCTTATAAGTCCACACCTCCTTCCTGGGATTCACTCTGCTTTTCTTTAGAATGAAAAGAGTTTGAAGGTCTCCCCCATCCCCATTGTTTTCATAACTTGTTTTTAAAATTACTGTAAGCAAATTAAATGTTTGGGGTTTATTTTTAGCAGTTATTTCTTTAAAAATATATTTTTAATTGATTTTTTTACAGAAAGGATGGGAGCGGGATAGAGAATTAGAAACATCGATGAGAGAGAGACATTGATCAGCTGCCTCCTGCGCACCCCCAACTGGGGATGTGCTCACAACCAAGGTACATGCCCTTGACTGGAATTGAACCTGGGACCCTTCAGTCTACAGGCCAATGCTCCATGCACTTAAAAACTTTTGAGCCAAACTGGTTAGGGCATGAAATGTTTTATGTTTTTTATAGTAAGTACCAAATCTTTAAAAAACTAGATATGAAGGGTATGAAGGCCAAGGCAGTTTAGGACTCAGGAGGTAGAGGCATTGAAAAAGCAGTATCAGCTAGACTTCCAAGAAATGCTTGTGTGTAAATTGGTGGTTGGCATTCTAAAACCTAGTGGGGTTTTAGTCACTGAGTTTTGTTTTCTTCAGAAGAGAAATATAGTAGTAGAAAATTCCAGTGGGATGAGTTTAACCTATGGGAAGTAATCAAAATTTGGGTCAGCTGTAGAACTTAAACATTTCTAGGTTAAATTTGGACTTTTCCTCTTCATCATCTCATCCTTTTCTTTTGAAAATCAGAGGACCAAAAAAATAATAAATAAAATAAATAAAAAATAAAATAAAAATAAAAATCAGAGAACCTGCCGAAACCAGTTTGGCTCAATGGATAGAGCATCGGCCTGCGGACTGAAAGGTCCCAGGTTCGATGTGGTTAAGGGCATGTACCTTCGTTGGGGGCACATCCCCAGTAGGGGGTGTGCAAGAGGCAGCTGATCCATGATTCTCTCTCATCAATGTTTCTAACTCTCTATCCCTCTCTCTTTCTCTCTCTAAAAAATAAATCAAAATCAAAATCAGAGGACCTAATTTATTCGCTAAGCAAATACTTAGAATCACTGATGGGTACCAAATTCTTCACACATTCTGAGAATCAAGTTCTTTATAGGAAATACATCACCTGAGCACACAATCAATGTTCATTTTGGGAATTACCAGTGACCACAGTGAGATGATAAGGAAAAGCTACAGGAGGGTGGCTAATTGTCACAGCAGTTTGGAGAAGATAAAGGCTCAGCTGACCTCACCATCCTTTCCTGGGCTCAAACTAGAAGGTCGTCCTCTAAGCCAGCATCCCATCTGAGTCCTGGCAGTAGCCCCTTTGGCGCATTTTGCCTTGTTTGTAATAACTTTTTTAAAAGTTCCTTTTGCTATTATTTTTCACTCTAAGTTTTGAAACTATTTTTTTTTTTATTTTAATGGAAAGATTGTTCTCTTACTGGCTTTCTCTGAGTTTTTTCAATGTTAGGTGACATGTGGAGTGACAAAGTTCTGGTATGGAAGGGGAAGAAGGTGATGTGTTACGGTACCTTGTAAGAAATGGTGAAAATTGATTTGGAAAATCAGATAGGGTCTCTAGAAAACATTTCAGTCATTCACCAAGCCCTGAAGACTTTCAACTGTAAACTTTGAAATAAGGGGGAAAATTGCTGGGAAGATGAACTGTCAAGTTTAAATTAAATTTGTTGTGCAGTTTTATGTCAAAGCACTTTCTCCTTTCCTATGGAAACCTTGGCAATTGCTTCATCTACAGCCATTGGATTCAGACTGCACCTGAACACCACACATGATTTTTATGTATTGTGGACCAGTATCTGATCTTGGATGATGTGTATCCTGCTAGGGGCCAACTTGAATGTCCAAAGTTATAATCCATTTCACCAGCAGATAAGGGTTAGATTCCTACCCCATCTGAGCCCTCATGAGATAGCTCTCAAGGTATAACTTGAGTCAGATTCTGGGCCTCATTAAACCACATGAGGTAACCCACAGTCATCCATGGCTGTTACTGTAAACAGCTCTGGAACGATGATAACGTGACAGTGCAGATACAGTGGCATTTGGAAACTAGATTATGATGAGGCACTGTGGTAAAGGCTGATCTCCCAAGTTCAAGTCTTAAGATTCCCATGACAAAGGAGAAAAGGAACTCTCAACTGCACAGAAATTCATTGCCTCTGGAGAAACTACATGTTTTGACTCCTGCATGGGTATATGGGTTACATATCCAGTTTACTCAATATTTGCTGTAATTGACAACTCATGAAGCAAATTTAGCTTTGCTCAGTGGAGATGAAATTTACTGTTTATTAAAATAATCTGTAGCACATATTTCAATGTCTCTCCTTAGATTCAACGCTCTTGTCTTTAAAAAACTTGATTTATAAAGGATATTGGGTCCTGTTACCTTCTTAATTATATTCATGAGGAATAATGAGAAGACACCAGTAGAAAGTCTTCCAGAATTTTGGAATAAGAGATTAATCTTGAATGAATGAATGAAGAATGGCTTAGTTAGTTTAGTCTTACTTTTAGAATGACATTTCCAGATTTCAGCTTTGAAACTATTTTCAAAAACATGATCCAACTTTTCACTATCTGCTAATCTGTCCATTTGGATGGAATGACTATTGTGTCATATTCAGAATTCTACCAGGTGGCTCAGATTGTAATATGATCACATGTATGTGCCTCTGAAGAAAGTACCTCTGACATATTTGCATTTAGTAATGCAAATTTCCAAGGCTATGGATGTGAAAGAATAGGCCTTAATTGGGGGCCCAGTGGATGAGCAGTAGGAATGAAGAGAGAAGACATGGTTTTAGTGATGTATTTTAATGTGTGTTTTTTTCACATATTATAGGAATTCTTTATCAGATCTCCCCTACACTATTTCACACACAACTGCCTTGCCTTGAAATATTTTGAGTTGCTTGACTAGAGCAGCAGGAGTGATATTTCTGGCACAATATCAAGAATAATAAGAACAGGTTGTGACAAATTTAAGAAATGGCCATTGCAGTACTAACCCAGCTTTCACATGAGATATGGGTAGTTGGTTGGATTCAGGTAAGAGAGTCAGAGGTGTGAGAGGAGTGATGCCAGGTGAGAAGGTGATTGTCGGGCAGAAGATTGGGTCCCATTATTGCTCCTATGCATGCTGTTCAGAGACAAGCACAGTCCCAACCAGGCATCATTTTGTTATTGAACCAACTTATGTAGTTCCTGGTTCTCAATATCTAGTTTAAATTCTCTTTCTCAATAAATGAATATAAAGTTGCTTTTTATGATAATCAAGCTGAAATTACCTTTGTCACTGATTCTGAAAGAAATGGGACACATCATCTTTTACCTTCATTCGATTAGCTTCTATTTTCAATTGCTAAATGCTTTAGTGAAAACTGAAGATCTTTGTTCTAGTTTTGAAATTCCTCAGCAAAATAATTGAGTCATGCATATAAAATGTTTGTTAACAAGAGCATAATTGTAGCACTGGTTACTTTTGTTTGAAACAGAAAGATGAAATGTTAAATTCAGCTATTTAAAAAGCCCGAGGCTACCACTGAATGAATGCAAAGGGTTTTCAGTGAGGAGCGGCACAAATAAAGATTTTTACAACCAAGTGAGGTAACTTCCCAACCTAGGAATTTATGATAGAGCTTTTAACAATGTTTTTAAAAGTATTTTCACTAGATATAGCAAGTTCATACATATGAGGTGATGAAAACTATCATAGTAGCCTAATTCTCTAACAAGGCAAGCTCTATGCCGGGCTGTGATAAAATTCAGGGAAGCCATAGGTTGGGAAGATGCTTCTTTGCCCACCCTTGCAGGTGTCAGCAGATGATGACTATTTTGAGTGGCTTCTGGTCCACAATAAGGTATAGCCTGTAGTGTATTGATAGGAAAAGTAGTATGATTTATGCAAATGTACACAAAAACAATAATGACCAATGTCCCATCACTTCCTGACTTATTTACCCCAATAGCCTTTTGAGGTGGATGTCATTCAAATGACCAGAGGAATGTGACTTGAAGCAAGACACAAGAATTGGCCAGCAAATAAATGGATTGAATCCAATCTAGTAGTAAAACAACTGGAGTGGTTGCTGAATGTCAGCTACTCAAGCCAGGTGATAGAGTTGAAAGAGATGATTAATAAGTTAGATTCCTAGGGGCATTCTCATGGCAAGAAACAATCCCATGTGCTGGAGAAGTGCAAATGCTGTCCAACCCACCATAACAGGGGCCCGATGAGAATGCTATGGTGGTACCAGTAGAACCTTGTGAATTCCTTTCAAATCTTTGGCCATTAATCCTTGACCTGGTGACCTCAATTTCTTTGAGATGACCAGTTTGCTTCCTTTAGGAAATAAAGCTCTTTTGTTCTTCATCCCCCAAGAGGTTTGAGAATTTTGTATAAAGATGGAGATTTAAATAATATCCATAGAATCAATTTTTTATGTAACAATTTAGGACTAAAACATATGTTTGTATTTTAAGGGTTTGTAGTATTTAAGAGAATATGACATATTATAGAAATTTGACAGGTTAGCTTTGAGATTCCACTCTGAAACATGTAATTTATTTTAGACCTGTGATTTTAAGTTGTAAGCATAAAACAGTTTGTTTCAACCAAAATTGTAATGTTCAAGAGAGCTTGAGTTTCACTACATTTGTAAGTTTAATTTATTAGATTTCTAAGAGCTACTTAAGGATTTGGGGAGGTTTACCTTGTTAGGATTTTATTTTTACCCCATTAGGCATTTCAAGTGCTTATAAACTAAATTGAATATGTTACATTTATAAATGCAATTTAAAATGTTATAGGAATTTGGTGATAAAAATCTGAATAATGATTTTTATTTAGATTGAGTGAGAATTTACTGGAAGGTGGGCTCAAGCGTACTTTCTGGGGTGATAGAAATATTTTATACCTCATCCATAGTTGTGTGCTTTGAGCTAAATGCAAGAGATACTAGGAAAATAAAGCTACCATCCTGCTTCCCAAGGAGCCCATCCAACTAGGAGAGCTAATAGACATGCACTTATAGACCATGAGAATTTCTGCCCAAGGACTGTATCTATATCAACAAATCACCACGTAGTTTTCCTTAAGCTTTTAAGTTTGAGTTATGAATCTGATTATTCTACTCATAAACCCAAGGAATTTTATAAAGCCATGAATAATCACTCTCATCAGTCCTTAAATCAGTGTTTGATTAACCCAAGTTGAACAGACTCCACTCCATTAAACAATCAATTCCAACTATAAATCAGTTGGTTAAGTGCCCATATAGATTTTTTTTAAATTGAGGTAAAATTTACATACAGGTCCTCAAGTGGCACTTTACACATTGTTGGCACTCAAAAATTCCATAGGATTGCTTTGTGTATTGTCACCGGGACCCCTGTAACAGCCTCCTCATTCATGGATGAATCAGAACATCATTATTTCCTCTCACTGTCATTCCTGAGCTACTAAGACTGTTGCAAAGAGCTCTGAAAACCAGTAGCTTTAGCCACCTACACTTTAAGCAGAGAAAGAAGTAAAACTGACACTGAGAAGCAGGGGCTGCATCAACAGTTTAGTTCACCGCCAGGATCATAATAAGCACTGGGTGAAAATGTGTGGTGGTTCCCAGTGTGATTAACAGGGTTTGCAAAGGTAGGGTGTTGGCTTGTTTCTTTTTGGTGCAAAATGTTTCTTCATTTATCATGTTATCTGGAAACTAGTGGCCTACTGCACAGATTTGTGCACATTAAAAGGAAATTAATTAGAAGAAACAAATATTGCTATTTGCCCTTTCTCTATAATAGAAATGTCAACCAAATTCACAACCAACAATCACAGATTAAAAGACAGGTGTGCATTTTGCACCAGTGAGAGCTTTATATGTATTGGGCATGTGCAAGTCAACTTAGCTATATATATATAATATTTAATATATATATATATTAAACTTGCTTAATTAGACCTGCTTTCTGATGTAACAAAACTTTTTCCAGCCTAGTGAAGCACCCCAACTTCTCTTTCAGGTAATTGTCAGCAACACAGCAGTAAATATCAACACAAAGCAGATTATTATTGTATATCACGCAGGGAGAACAAAGGGTGAAATATTTAACTGTAGCCGTGTTTGACTATATTCTGCTCACTGAGAAAACCTGAAGTAATTTTCAAGGTCCACCATTTCTTTCTTCTTTTCACTTGGGTCAAGTTTTTAAACTTTCTAAATCTCTGTTTTCCTGCTGATGAAAAGACAATAGGATTCCACTGAGTCTCCTATCTACCTACTCCAGGACTTCTGTGAGGATCAGATGAGATTAGGCACAAGAAAACGCTTCACAGACATTTAGTTAAAGTGTAAAATGTTTGTACCTGGCTATAAAGCAAGTCGTGTTCCTGGGCTGAAGAAACTCTAAGGAGGCTAGTTGCTAGGGAGAAGAAGCCAGGTGTTGCTGCATGATATCATTACCCTGCGGCCAGCCACCATTTTCAGGTTGGGCTGGGCTGTGGGCTGTATTTTGCTCTATGGGGTCTCAGCAGCATTGGCTGCGATTTGGTGGGCTGTCACTCTGGGGTGGTGGCAGAGCCTTTGTCCCCCTTGGGGGAAGCTGAGTCTAGCTTTGTTGGCACCAGGTCCATGGTGCTGTTTTTTTGTAAATGGGTAATGCACATCATGGCAGCTTCTGCCCCCTGCTGGTCAGTGTGCATCATAATGACCAGTCGGATGGCCAGAGGGACACTTAGCATATTAGCCTTTCACATATATAGATCCTGAGGCCACAAGGATGAGATCCTAAAGAAATGTGTATTTTTGTTTTGTTTTTTCATATCACTGACATGGCTTCGAGCTCATCCTAATGAGAGAATGGCTGCCTGGGGAAACAGTGGCATCGGATGCCCAGAGAACATACACCAGTGCTAACCTGGAGTCAGGCTCTGACTACTCAAACAAAGGATTGCTTTAATTTTTGCAGAATAAAGTATTTTTTCCTTCTGTTTTTCATGAAATGGTCTTAAAGAATTTCTCTTGTTTATGGTCTCCAAAAAAATGAGAACTATGCCCATGAGGCCGGCTTTTAAAGGTTCCATTAAACAACAAGAAGGCTTTGTTCTTGGTGAGAAAATTAAAGCAAGCAGTGTTTCCATTACCTGGCAGGATGCTGTCTCCGCCATCCTTATCCTGACAGTCATAAAAAAGAGCATTCTGTTTCCTAGGTAGGAAGGTGAGAAGGCAACATCTGTCAGGTTTGTATACAGAAATATAGTTGACCTTTCAGGTAATGGAGTAATCCCTAACTCAAGTTTTTTAAAATTCAATTTTACTTGCAGAAACTGTACCTACAGAAGCTTCAAACTGCAAAGCCGTTGTTTTAGAAAGACAGTAATTTCACCGTGAGTTGAAATAATGGAAAAGTATGGGGCGTCTGGATAAGCAAATGTGCATATTTTAGTCTGACTTACTAGATTTTGTGTGCTTTTTTCCCAGGCAACTTTGCCTGCCATTGCTCAAATTGAGCCCCATTCATGGTCAGTTGTAAATGAACGCTTGTAGGTAGACTATGGCCCCAAAGTCAGGAATGACCAAGGTGAGGATAAAAAGCACTGTTAAATGAAAAAGCTGTTCAGTGCCACAATTAGTCCTAAGTCATTGGAGCTTTAGAACAATGATTTTCAACCAGTGTGCCTTGGGAATTTTTAACACATGCAGTAACTGGCTAGCTAGTCAGGGGCACTGACTTTTCTTTTAGATTGTCAGGTTAAAAAAAATGGCAACAGCCAACACAATAGCCATCTGGTGTGAATGAATCAAAATTATACCTGTTTTTTGGTCACATCAACAAAAAAATATATTTTTTGTAGTGCCGCAGACTTTTAGTAATTAGTTCTTGTGCCATGAGGTTGAAAATCGCTGTTATAGAAAGAGCTGGGCGAATGGGACCCCTGTGCCCTCTGACATCCATGAGAGCACTTCTTAGGAAGCGACCAGATTGTAGTCCCTGAAATGGAAGCACTCCTGTCTGTAGCTGTCAGTGCCAGGCCCATGTCCTCTGGCCTGAGCGCTTCCAGCTACAAACCCCTAAAACTTCGCCTGGGGACTTTTTGCCCATCCACTGCCAACAGCCTCCAAGCAGCCACTGATGGAGGATATTAGCTAAGTACCACTCTTCCTCCCCATCAGCTGGAGTGTTCTGCGCTGTGTCCCGAAGCCACCCACTGGGATTCATTTCCGATTGCCCACAGTGGTCTTGGGAAGGCACACTTCACTGGCTCCATGCCTTTCCTTATCTCACTCCCCACCCCCTACTGGTATGTCCTGGCAACAACTTGTGCTTCCAGCCTAGTTCCATGCCCTGCTTGGAGAACAGGGTCCGCAGACCTCCTTTAAAATGGAATGATAGCACAAATCCCCTTTCCCAGTGTAACCATAGCTCACATTTCATTTCCCTAAACTCTCATCTCTTTCACTGTATTTGAATAAATGTGAATATTAAACACTAGGCCACATAGATGTTTAAAAATCAGTCTACCAGCTCCTCTGGTACCCTAGCGTGACACCCAGGCAAGATGTTTCATAGATATCACTTGTGGGTGCACCAGAAAGACAGAATCAGAGCTTCAGATTTTCCAGTTGTACTTCCAAGTGCGAGCCTCACTGGTGATTTCATCCACTCCATCTCCCTCACTGTAAAGCATAGCAAAGAGCATGGATCCAGTCCTCATTCTTCACACGTTTGCAGGGGAGCAGATGGCCTCTATACTTGAGTATCTCAAGCCCGAATAGGAGCCCAACTTTGTATTTTTCCAGCACATCTCTATTCAGGAATCATGGCAAACAACTAAAAAGAATGTCACTTAATGAGAAATAGCATGTGAGATTGAAATGAGTAATGGAAGGTCGTGGGATAGACGCTTCCTCTTTCCATTGGAAATTACTTCCCTTCCCTGAAACACATCACCTCCATCCTCCCCGGCACTCATTTAACCATCCTCGCCTGTAAGTTTTTTGTGCCCTTTTTAAATTTATTTTTAAAGTTTTGACCACAATGTCTAAAGGCTAACTGTAAAAATATATTTGTTGACAATTACTTGGAAGTATAACTTTTCAGAAACTTGATGACAAAGACTTCATAGAGACAAGTGCCCATGACAGCTGCTTAATTTTTTTTTCTGTGTGCCCAACCCGAACGGAAGGGTGTGAAGCATTTGTTTTATAAAGTGTGTAATTAATAAGAGAAAGGAAGGGAGGGATTTATTGTTTTTGAATGAATTATGAGCAACACCTTCCATTCTGCTGCTTTGAACAGTTACCATGAAACACACACACACACACACTCACACACACACACACACACAGTCTGTGGCATTCATGCCAAGAGTGCAAGCTTGAAGTGTGTTGAGTGTACTCAGGAAAACGCCCATGGAAGAACAGCATTTAGTACAACTGACAGAATTCAGCAGGACATCACGGGGAAAGTAAGAACCATACTGCAAGTGTATTTTCATTTTCAAATAGAAATCCTCTGAATGCAGTAATTGCAAGTGTTCACGCTTTGAAGGAAGAAAACTAATGTTCATCAAGCACCTCCTATGTGCCAGACAGCCTACAGATATTTTCATGGAAAGTATGCAAATGAGCAACATTCTCACAGAAATTCAACACATTTTTTATACCTGCAGCTTTTGGGCTACAAAGTCCATAACCTTTTCCTCTCTGCTAGAGGTTGGTAGACGATGACCCTAGAGCCAAAAGTGACTTATCACTTCTTTTTATAAAGAAAGTTTTATTGGAACAGCCACACCCATTTGATTACTTATTGTCAGTGGCTGCTTTCTTACAGCAGTGGCACTGAACAGTTACAGCAGAGACCATATGGTCAACAAAGTTAAATATTTACTCTCTAGCCCTTACAGCAAAGTTTCCCAACTCCTGTTCTTCATCATGGATACTTTTCTCTGTTCTTCCCCTCTCCCCAATTGCACCAAGATGGAGCTTTTAAGGATTGTATTTGGCATTTGAAAGTGACTCCAAAAATTCTGGAGTTAGTCCTCATGTTATACCTTCCAAGCCATTATTTTGAATTAAGCTGTAGATGGAAGTTTTGATTCTTGCTAGAAAGTCTCCAAGTAATCAACACAGGCTGACTGGTCCTACAGCCTACCATGTTGCTTGTACATAGACATTCCAAATAAATGGAGTTTGTTAGTGATAGTTAGCATTTATTGAGTAATTACCACGTGCCAAGCATTTTTCAATGGCCTTTTATTTACTAATTCATTTAGTTCTCACCACCTACCTCAGGGTTTCTCTACATCAGCACGTGTGACCTTTGGGTTACACTGGCTGGATAATTCTCTGAGGTGGTGGACTGTCCTGGGCATTGTTGGATGTTTGGCAGCATCTCTGGCTCCTACCGACTAGATGCCAGGAGCACACCCTTCGCTCCCTTCTGCTCTACCCTCATTGGGACAACTGACAATGTCTTGCAGCCATTGCAAATATCCCCTGGGGCAGTGGTCAGCAAACTCATTAGTCAACAGAGCCAAATATCAACAGTACAACCATTGACATTTCTTTGGAGAGCCACAATTTTTAAACTTAAACTTCTTCTAACGCCACTTCTTCAAAATAGACTCGCCCAGGCCGTGGTATTTTGTGGAAGAGCCACACAAGGGGCCAGAGAACCACATGTCGCTTGCAAGCCACAGTTTGCTGACCACGGCCCTGGGGGGCACCTGGTCTACCAGGTAGCAGTTGGTATTTTCTTCATTATGCAGATGAGGAACTTGAGAAATGAGTAGTTTAGGCAAATGCCCAAGGCCTTACATCATGATGTAAGAAAACCTGGCATTCAAGCTAAGGAAGACTTTTTAAGGACCCTGAGTTCTGAGCTACTGTCTTCTCTGGCCCTGTTCACACTAAATTATTTCCCCTTGTTTGAGCGTTTTGTTTTACTGAAAAGTGAACATCAACAGCAGCTTGGATGGGCATGTTGTATGTGCTCCTCCCGGGAGAGAAAGTTCTTGTGTGAAGCTTCAAAGTTATAGGCATTAGCGGTGGCATTCTGGTTGGACAGTTTTGTCGTATTGTTATAGTTGTGTTTTATTTCTAAGAAGACTTCTATTGCCCAGTTCACCACAGTGTGTTGCCACTATCAATAGCTTCTCACTCCCTATCCAACATCCAAGCTTCATAATCTTGGAAACTTCAAGAAAAGAGGATTTATCATGAGGTTCCTGGGAACTATTTTTTGTTCTCATCACAGAAATATAGCAAAACCCTCTGGATGGGTAATCAATATGTACAGTTCTACCACGTCACTCTGATAAAGGCTGGAGGATATGTAGCTTCTTTCCATGCCCCCACTACTGCTACTTCCCACCAGAAGCATTTTATGAAGGGATTACATTTTTGTTGTTCTGAAAAGTCTTTGCTTGGACTTTAAAAGTTTTAGTCAAAAACTTCCAATATTAAATTCACATATTAAATATTTTAAAATATTGTTCTATACTTTGGCTTCTTCTTCGAAGACAGGGACCCTGGGAACTTGCCCACTCTTCTCGCTCTCATCTACTTGAGCTGGGTTCATAAATATTTGACTTTGGTGTGAGGGAGTTTCAGGGTGAAGATTACATATAAACATATTAGATGAATTACAGTAATACAGTCTGCTCTTACTCAGTTCTGCTTGGCTCAGTTTTATATACAAAGTCAAGTATTAGAGTCCCTTTCATTGTTCCTTCTGGCAGCTCTGTCTCACTTCTGCCCCAGGGTCTGGAATGTTCATCTCAGCTGCCTTTGGCAATAAAACCCAAAGCACCCTCAGATCCTCATATTTCTCTTTGCACCTGGTCAGGGTCCACGGCAGGGCAGAGAGCCCACTTAAATACAGGCTTTCCCTGTCCCCTCACCTTCCTGGCCAAACGTTTAGCTTACATGCAGATCATTTGTATTTCAGTTGCTCCAGCCCTGGGCAGAGTGGAGTGAAGTCCCCCAGTGTTTGTCTTTTTGAGCGTGATGTTATTGTTATGGACATATATAACAATATTCAGTAAGAGTGTTATTGGGATACAATAATACCAACCCCTTTATATTTTTATTCAGACAAAAAAAATTACATATTCTTATCAATAGAGAAAAGTACTATTGAATTTAAACAATAACATCAACAGATAAACTATTTCCAAAGATGGTATCTGTTGATGTTATTGTTTGCTATATTTGTACCTTTCACAAGGTCACCGTGATTTGAACCATGGTCCAGCATTGCTTTTGCCATGAGGACTGATTTTAGGCAGATTTGTAAACATTTGTCTTTCAACACCCCCCCCCCCCCCGCTTTGTTGGTAGTGATCTCAAGGACAGCAAGGTTTGGATTCTTACACCAGAGGGGTTGCAGTTTGATGGAACAATTTGTAGAGTGCAGTCAAGGTGGGCCAGTGTGGTAGGGGTCTTCCTGGGCTGCACCATTCTCCAGGAACTGAAAGTGAATGGTGGCTGGAATTATGCAATGCCAGCGCCCTTCTTTTCTCACTCTGAAATACAATGTCCTTTCTCCAACACACCGGGATTATCTTCTCCAAGCTCACTTCAGCGTTTGCATCTGTGTATGAACAGGAAGTGATCTATCAAGTCAGCATGTCCTTTCCACAAGAGGAATTAAAAGGTTTTGTTCTGAAAATCTAGAGATGGCTAACTTAAATGAGTTGATGGGGATTTTTAAAACGCATATGAATCAGCTCAATTTCACTGTGAAAAGTAGCCAGATCTTTTCCCCATTGATGTTTCACTCCTTTTAAGAGTTCTGTAGACTATTTCCGAAGATGTTAAGGCCACACATGTCTGAAATCTAATGATGTTTATGCTCTGCCCTGAACATCTCCTTTTGCAGTAAAATACAAGTCAAATGAAAAGAGCAAGTTTTTCGAAATACTTAGAAGCTGTTTACAGACTAAAGAACATTTCACAGACACGTAGTCCAATTTCTAGTGTGTGTGTATGTAATTAAATCCCTTTAATGTTTATACATATATGACAAGAACAAAATAATAAATGGTCTGTCTCACCCCACCCCTTCTGTGAAATACTGTAATACTATTTTACTGGAAAACTTAGCAAGGGGACTCTTGGCTAGGCATTGCTAACAAACTGCTTTGGAGAAAATAGTCAACCTGTTTATGTTATCATTAATTAATCTGAGGAATGAGCACGTGTAACTGCATTTCTAGAAAAAGCAGATAAGCTGTGCACCCAGTGGCAACTTACAGGGGACTGCAACTGATTATTGGTATCTGATGTGAGCATTAATGAGGCCGAGTGGCCCTCAGGGCTAGGAGAGTCAGACATGAGTGCTGACCTTCTTTGCTCACTTCATTGTGAAGCTTTCTGATTTCTCTTTCATTGGGGCTGTAGCAGGGTCTGAATGTAACAGTCTGTCGAAGAGAAGCAGCAAAATCACTATAGGAATAGGAGGCAGGGGTGAGGGCTAACAGAAGACCTTGTTCTTCTGTTTCTCACTTATATCATTTCCCTTCCTGTTCTACCCTTCCTGCCCCCAAATACTTAGAATGATTATGGACACACTAGATCAGCGGTCACCAACCTTTCAGACCTCACAGACCACTGGATGGCAACCGCTGTGCTAGATAGTAGGTAAATAGGTAACTACAAAATATTCTCATTATTCATGGTACTTATGTTCTATAAAGTAGCCAGGAACATTGGTTAACACTGAACCATTGCCCTTAAGGGAAATAAACACACACACACACACACACACACACACACACACACACACACCTCACACAAATTATAATCCTAAATCCTACAAAAAAGTCATCCTGCATGTGAAAAGGCCACACGTATTGACTTGGGGTGGTGAGTGCACAACACGCTATGGCGCTGTTATATTCTAGACTTGTACACCTGAAACCTGTATAGTTTTATTAACCAATGTCACCCAAAGACATTCAAGAAAGAATAGCAGAGTCATGACTGCCTGCAAGCACCCTTTCCACGTCTTTTGGCCAATTCCTTTTCATCTCCTGGCAGACTGCTCAGAGAATGTTTTTCTAACAATAAAAAGGATCCTACTCTCAGCCGTGTTCATTAGCAGAGTATGTTACCCTCTTTATTTTCCTTTATACATGTCATGATTTGAAACTTTATTTATTTATTGAGTTGTTCAGCCTGTTCCTTCACGTTTATATGTAAACTATGTGATAATGAGAACGTGTCTCTCTTGGACCTCACTTCATGCCCAGTACTTGGAATGCTGTCTGATAGACTGTGAGAACCCAGTTGCTGCTATTAGAATGGATAGATGAAAGAATCAATAGTGTGCATAGCTCTTTAGTAGTCATGACTTGAGCTTGCTTGGTATCCGCTGTGATTCTTGCAGCCTCAATAAAGGTATTAGGGTGATACCTTTTTAAAAGATAGCATAATAACTCCTGAAACGAGAAATAAATTCTGAAAGAATTGAGACGGGCTATAACAGTAAAAGAATTAATTTAGGGCATTCTGTAAAGAGATGAAGTTAGTACTAAGGATTAGAAGACAATGATGGGGATTTAATGGTACATTTCCAGATGAGAAAGGAAGCTGTAACTCCAGATGTGGAGAAGCATGCTGCACACATGGCTGAGGCCCAAATGGGATGTGGTAAAAGTGACTGAGTATCTTTGAAATGAGGGAAAAAGTAACAGAGAGGAGCCTAGATTGGGGAAACAGCTCAATTTTAAGCTATATTTTGTCCAATAATGTCAAGGGCTCTGAAGGATAAGGACCCCATTTCCACTGTGGTACAGACAAGCATACAATAGTCACCCACCTCCTACTGGCCATCACTCCTAGTTATCTCCACTCTTGGCTTTAGATTAGGGACCAGGGAGTCTTAAGACACAAAGGTGGAAGTATAGGCCTATAAAAGTAGGTTTTGGGGTCATTTCTTGCATCCTTAGATTAGCCCTATTTAATGCACTTTCTTCAGCCTTAATGATTTCTGAATCAAAAGATACAAATCAGAAATGAAAGCTAAAATCATAACCAGGGACTTTCAGCTTTCAAACCAAACTGGAAAACTAGAAACACCTGAATACACTGCAAGTAACCAATAAACCCTGCTGTATTTTAATTAATATATAGCCCATTTAAGAAATAAAGTTCAATCAAATCATTAACTTTTTAAAGTGACATGAAACAGCAAAATTATGGAAAGCTGCTTTGTAGTAGAAGAATTTGAGAAATATAGGAGAGCATTCAACTTATTTTATTGTACCTTTTGGAATATAAGAATGCTAGAGTTATAAAATTTGGAAGCTTCATCAAAGTAGAAGAAGAGATTCAACTTTCCCGGTTTCAAAGGAGAGTTAACACCATATTCCTTGAAAGATCTAAGGAAAATCGTTGGCTTAAAATTAGCAGATCATGTTTCTAAATTTCTGGGAATTTATAATTTGGGGCAGTGGTGGTTGTGGTATGAGCTTTCTCAAAACATATTTGACTCAACTAAGTAGATCTCAGTCCATATTGTTTTGTAAAACAAACCTATCCATTGTAAACATTGAATAGTCAGAATTTGGGTTAAGTTGAACCCATGTTGCAATGGCAACTGGGACAGTTTTCCTCCATAGAGTAACCCAAATCCCAGTGATTTGGAGAGTGAAATGGTTCCCAAACCAAATCATAGTTTATTAACAAAACTACTTATCAGTGCAGATAATATTACCTCAGATTTGTCCATGGCTTCATAATGTTAGTATTTCCTCACATGTTATTTCATGTATTTATCACAATAATCCCACATGGTTGAAAGAGTAGATATTATTCACCTTATTTTATAAAATAGGAAACTTAGAAGTGGAGATACTCCTTTCCTAATATTATCAGCTGAGTAGAGCTAGTATTTCACACATTTCATGGCACCTACTCTAGGATTACTAGTGTGGTTTCATCTGGTTTAGTAAAAACCAGAATATCTTTAAACAAAGAATATGTTAGCAACAACCTCAAAACCTGAGGACCTCACAATACAGTCAGTTGACTTTTGACAGAAATTCTAAGACAGTCTTTTCAATAAATAGTGCTTAGACTCCTGGATATTCATAAGTAAAAGAATTAAATTGGACCCCTGCTTTGCATCACATATAAAACTTAACTCAAAATGAATCACAGACCTAAATGTAAGAGAGAAACTTGAAGAGAACAGGCATAAATCTTCATGACCTTGGATTAGGTTTCTTATCTATGATACTAAAAACACAAATGACAGCCTAGTTGGTGTGGCTCAGTGGTTGAATGTCGACCCATGAACCAAGAGGTCACTGGTTCAATTCCCAGTTGGGGCACATGCCTGGGTTGCAGTCTTGATCTGCAGTAAAGGGCATGCAGGAGGCTTCTGATCCATGATGTTTCTCTCTTATTGATGTTTATATCTCTCTTTCCCTCTCCCTTCCTCTCTCTCTAAAAATCATTTAGAAAAAATATTTTAAAAAGCACAGGTGACAATAGAAAAATAGGTAAAGATGGACTTAAGATAAAAACTTTTATGCTTCAAAGAACACCAACAAAAAAATAAAAAGTCAAACCACAGAATGTGAGAAAATATTTGCAAATCACATACCTGGTAAGGAACTTGATGAATATATAAAGAAGTCATATAATATAAAATTAGAAGATAAATAACCCAATTAAAGAGCAAAGGATTTAATAGTCATATTTCCAAATCAGATGTACAAATGGTCAATAAACACATAAAAAGATACTCAACATTAGCTATCAGGAAAATGCAAGTGGTTTACAATGAGATACCACTCCATACTCACTAGTATAAATTTAAAAAGACAATAGCAAGTGTTGACAAGGATATGGAGAAATTGCAAGTCTCGTATATTCTTGTTGGAATATAATATGATGCAGCCACTTTGGAAAACAGTTTGGCAGTTCCTCAAGCTAAACAGAGTTGACATGTGACCCAGTAATCCCACTCCAATACTCAAGAAGAATATATACATACTAGAGGCCTGATGCATGAAATTCATGCAAGAGTAGGCCTTCCTTCCCCCAGCTGCAACTTGTTTTTCACTTATATAATTTCCCTTCCCGTTCTACCCTTAGAATGATTGTGGACACACTAGATCAGCGGTTGCCAACCTTTTGGACCTCACGGACCACCAGTTAGTAACCACTGCACTAGATAGTAGGTATCTACTATGCTATGCACTAGATAGCAGTTTCCCTCTGACGCTCAGGACCTGGGCTTCCCTCGCAGCCCCAGCTTTGTCCAGAAGGTCGTTCAGAAGGACATCTGGTCTAATTAGCATATTACACTTTTATTATAGATGTGCACAGAAAAATTTATACATGAATGTTCATTGTGATTATATTTATAGTAACAACAAAAAATGAAAAATCCTAAAGTCCACATAATAAAGAATGGATAACCAAAATATGGTATAGCCCTAAAATGGAATATTATTTGGCATCCTATATAATAAAGAAGTAATATGCAAATTACCTCACTCCAGCGCACAAGATGGCCACCCCATGTGGTCATTGATGGCCGCCCCCATGTGGACACAAGATGACCACCACAAGATGGCCGGCAGGGGACGGCAGTTGTGGGTGATCAGGCCTGCAGGGGAGGACAGTTAAGGGCAACCAGGCTGGCAGGGAAGGCAGTTAAGGGTGACCAGGCCTGCAGGGGAGCAGTTAGGAATTGTACAGTCTGGCAGGGGATTAGTTAGGGGGTGATCAGGCTCTCAGGCAGAAGCAGTTAGGGGAAATCAGGCAGGCAAGCGCATGGCTGGGAACCAGCAGTCCTAGACTGTGAGAGAGATGTTTGACTGCCCGTTTAGGACCAATCTTGGGCCTAAATGGGCAGTCGGACATCCCTCCAGGGGTCCCAGATTGGAGAGGATGCATGCTGGGCTGAGGTACACACACACACACACAGGCCTCTAGTAAAAAATGAAGAATTGACACATGCTACAACATAAAAGAATTTTGAAAACATGATGCTAAGTGAATAAGCCAGACATAAAACATCATCTATTATTTTATTCCATTTACATGAAATGTCCAGAACAGGCAAATCCATAAAGAGATAAAATGTAGATTAATGGTTCTGTAAGCCTGAAGGGAGGTGGGTAGTGAGAAGTGGAGTTTTTGCTAATGGTTATAGAATTTCTTTTGGGAATGTTGAAAATGTTCTAAAACTCTATTGTGATGATGGTTGTTCAATTCTGAATATATTAAAAACCACAAAACTATACACTTAATAAATTGATTAATTTTATGTTATGTGGAATATATGTCAATAAGGCTGTAAAAGAAAGTCAACGTTCTATCCTCCTCTCCCTGCCAAAAAATCCTTAGGACATAATTTTGTGTCTACATAATCTTAGAAAACTAATAAATCTAATACCTGCATATTGAGTGTTTGCAGTATATCATGATAGCTATTTACTTAATTGCATTTTATCTTGTCTCTTCTTGGAAGATCATTTTCACTATCCATTCATTCAACAGATAGTTTTTTAATGCCTATTCTGTGCTACCGTGTTTCCCCAAAAATAAGACCTACTTCATGGAAACACAATACATACCCTGAAAATAAGACCTATCGCATCTTTGGGAGCAAAAATTAATATAAAACACTGTCTTATTTTGGGGAAAACAGGGTAGATATGGCTCTGGTTGCTTGAGATAGATGCCTCATTTAATACAGATCCCTTCTCTTACCTAGCTTGCATCCTATCCTATTAAATTTACCTTGCTCAAATACAATTTGATTCTCAGAACTCATTTTTACTTTTCAAGTGTAGGGTGATACTTCCCCGAAATTCTGTTATAGTCAGTTATTAATTTGAGTTTGAGGTCAAAAGGGAAGACTAGAAATTTCTTTGAGAATGGGGGAGTTTGAAGAGACCATAAAATGATGACAGAAAAGTAATAAGTAAGGGGAATTGTGCACAATGATTAACTTTTTTGAAATACTAGCCTGAGTTCCACTTCCTGTACTTGTCCATCAGTGCATTTTTAAATTTTTTTCTTTTGTTATTAATCATTCACAAGCATATCTATGTGCTAATCTGACAGAGGACATGGTTTGGTGGTTTACTGTGAATGGGCAATGACCATCATCTTTTCAATAAGAAGACATCTTGAGTAGTCTCTCTACTGTGTCTTATAATGATCAGGAATAAAAGTCAAGGAATCCTCACCTTTGGAAACAGGACATGATTTCTGTGAACAGACACGAATGGATTTGTATCCTGAACTCCTGACCCTACTTCCAGTTTATCTCATTCATAGAGAATGAAATTACTTCAGTTAAATAAAGTATCCCAAATCAAAAGGGCTTAATGGCTGGGCCAGGTCTCCTTCTGAGATATGCTAGAGTAATCAATGCTATTGCGGTTCTTTGTAACACTGCAGCTTCTCCTTGCACTGTGCTAAAATCATAAAACGCACGCATGCTATCTCCATTTCCCACAGCTGTGGTTTCTTGGTCTCGGTGAATAAGCATTTTGGAATTGTCATGAGATGAAGGAAATAGCATGTGCGGAGTATTTCCCAAGCCCAGTTGCCAAGAATGAGCTAATCCTAACCCTCCCTGCATACAATGAGTCTTCAAAACTTCAAATACAAGCCATTCTGTAATGATCTACCTTTCCAAGGGAATGACATGCTTTCATTGTAGAAACTTGGTCTTTCAGAAGTGTAACAGAAGTAAAATTTAAAATTATGTCATAAGATTAATAAAATATTTAGCTATCCTGGTTTTTAAAAAAATGTATAGTGATTAAATACAAAGTTAATATCTTTGCTTAAGAGAAAAGTTAAATGAATGTGATTTAACCTTGCTACCTTGCTTTTGGGAAATTTGTCCAAAAGATATTGATAGTAATCTGTCTTCCATAAATGACTAATATTCATTTTTTAAACTTACTTTTGGTTGACAGGCTAAAATTGTACTTTCATTCAAAATATAAAAGCAGACATTGTAAATATATTTCAAGTGTCAATTTCTAACTGAATTGTAATAGCTATATACATGTTGTGTTAAGAGATTTTGAGGCTGAGTCTGGTTTAGGAGAAAGACTGCTATCATTGGATAATATTTTTTTCTAGGAATGCAAGATGGGAGTGAACATGTAAGTCCTTATGTTTGTCTTCCCTGCACATTAGAAGAGTTAAAATTCAAATATCTTTTCAGCAATTACCAAAAACATACCAGTCTCCATTAAAAAGAGCATTTACTGCTGAAACCGGTTTGGCTCAGTGGTAGAGCGTCTCTGCGGACTGCAAGGTCCCGGGTTCGATTCCGGTCAAGGGCATGTACACTGGTTGTGGGCACATCCCTGGTTGGGGGTGTGCAGGAGGCATCTGGTCAATGTTTCTCTCTCATTGACATTTCTAGCTCTCTATCCCTCTCCCTTCCTCTCTGTAAAAAATCAATAAAATATATTTATTTTTTTAAAAAGAGCATTTACTTTAAAACAAAGGCCAAATTAATGCTTACCATTTTATCTATCATGTAGGTCAATGCATCACGTCAAGAAGCCAAATTGATGGAGGAGTGTGATCTCCTTATTGAGATCATTCAGCAAAGAAGACAAATTATTGGAACCAAGATCAAAGAAGGGAAGGTATGATTTCTAGGGGCAGAAGATTTCATATTCTCTAGCTGGAGAAAATATACTTCCATGCACTTAAGTAGCTTAAGAAATATATAATATCTCCTTGTTCTATATTTTCTATAATCTCCTTGTTAGTCTTTAAGACCTAGTTCAAAGGCCCTCATTTGGCCATTTTTTTCTTCACCCCTTTCTTTGTATTACCATGGTCTCCTGTGCACACCCAACTACAGGAGGCAGCATGAAGCTCTGGTCTATTATAGCCACTGTTTCCCACCTCTCTTCTCTGTGAGAAGATGAGTTCCATAGAGGAAAAGTTCATTTTATAATTATTGCTATGTCCTAGCAATGAACACAGTATTAAATAAATGTTTAAATGAATCAGACTTTATACTAGTACATATATAAAAATTAGAAGTGCTTTCTCATGTCCTCGAGGGAATTTAGGTATGTATAATTTCATGGTGGCAAATCTCCTATAGTTTCACTATATCAGATACCCCTCTGTAGATATGTTAGTAATACTTCTTTATAATGTTTGTATATTTAGTTGTTTGTGTTTTTTAATCTTTATTATTTGCATATTTAAATTATCTATAGTTTTACAGTAACCTATATTCAAAAAGCATTTTACACATTTATATTATATTCTTTGACCACTTTCTTGTTTATTCAAAATCCAATCAGAAACTGTTGGTAATCTTAAAATCATCATTTTATTTTAAAATTATTTATAGTATATTGAAATACTTAATGATCCATTTTATTTTACCCATTTCTCTGCCAACCTCAAAAGACAATGTTGTAAATATTTAAGATAGAAACATTTATTCAAGATACAACAGATTAATGAATTTCTTTTATTATTGCTCATAATACTTTAATAATAAAATGTGTATAATTAAATCAAATTAGCAAGTATTAAGTGGTACACAGAAATTACAATAGCTAATGTTATGTTCTGTTTTCTACAGAATTTTAAAGGTACTTCTAATGCTGTATAATGTTTAGATTACTTTTCCTATATAGATTGAAAATTACTTATCCATATACATCGTGATGGTGATCAGAAAAGTTGAAGTCAAAGTAGTTACTGTTATGGTGAATTAACAAATTAATATGCAATTGTTCTCTGGCCAAAGTCTGACTCAGGTGTGTTGAGAAGCTACTTTTCCCCACATACAAATTGTACAACTTCGAAGAGCACTGAGTGTCGGGCCAGAATCCTCTTCCATCATCATGCACCACATGTCTATGTCTCTTAATACCTGACGTCTTCCAGGTTCTCAAGGACGTGACTCCTGAAATGCAGCTGTAATTAATTATTCATCTGCATATGGAAGGCAATTTGTTGCCTTTACCTAGTCGTGTGCAGGGACCAGCTCTCAATGCTCATATTCATTTCTTATTGCTGCTGTAACAGATTACCATAAACTTGATGGCTTAACACAACACAGATTTATTATCTGTTCTTCTAGAGATCAGAAGTTCAAAATCAGTCTCATTGGGCTCAAGTTAAGATTTTGGCAGTGCTTTTTCTTTCTGTAGGCTCTAGGGCAGAATCCATTTCTTGCTTTTTCCTGCTTTGAGAGTCCATGCACATTCCTTGGCTCGTGGCTTCATCATATCATTCTGACCTTTGCTTCCATCCTCAAATATCTTTCTCTGACACTGACTCCTGGTTCTTTTATAAGGACCCTTATAATTCCATTGGAATCACCCAGATAATCCACTAATATGATCAGAATATTGAGATTTGGTAAAGCTGGTACTGTGTACAGGAAAGTTGATCACATTACCTTTCAAACTGTCTGAAAGTTATCACTTTTTAAAAAGTGTGTATTTGTTCATGGACATTATCTCAGAAGGAAATATTAGAAAGCAAATGTTACCTGGAAGAGATCAGTGCCTGCTTTAGCTTTCTCTTGAGTTACTTGGCACATAACCAAGGACTATTTGAACCCAAACCCCAGAATTCCAAGGGACTGAGTCCCTGGCCAGGGCATGTGGTATCAGTTATGTTTTAAAGAAAAGAACATGAGCTCCAACACCCTGGAACTCTGAGGTGCTGGGCAGAGAGGGTGAGCATGGATTTGGTGCCTAGTGAGGACACCCAGGGTGGTGAATACTGAATCTAGAGAAGATACAATGGGGCCCTATGACCAGCACTTGGAATTGGGTAGCCGGAGATAGAACTGGCGGAATCGCGGAGACCACCAAGGTGAATTTCATCTCCTTTGTGAGTGCCTCCATAATCTCTGGTGCCAATCCCAAAGCCATTAGACCTAGTGGGAACAAGCGCACCACAAATCCTCGCACCGGGGAGGTTGCCAAGCTGGTGATGTTGTTGCCCATTAGCACATACTGGTCATTCCTGCTCTTAGAACATTGCGCATTCTTTGAAATAAATAGCTCAACAGCCTTTATACTTAGATGAACTGTATGAGTCTCAAGCCATGAGGCACCCTGGAAAAGAATTGTCTTATTTCTTCAGTAGTAGGGGATACATTTCATATCAACACATGAAAAACTGATGGAAAATTCCAGATTAAGCAGAATATGCATTTTATGTTCACACACAGGTCTAAGGTAGAAGAAGGTCGTGACTGAAGAGAAAAGGGGTCCTTCTCTTCACTGCATTTATGTACTTTAAATCTCCTAAATGTAAGGTGATTAACTTGGACTAAATGCTCAGGCTTTTCTGAAGCCTTACAGAAATGATGTTTACAGACTCCCTTGTCGGTTCAAACACTTGTGTCAATTGAGGACAATTATTTGGCCATAGCAATATTGGAATAGGAATCCTACACACATATATAAGCATTTAAAATACATTTAAAGAAAAATAAAGGACTACTTTTAAAAGCATATGTAAGATAATAGTAAACAACCAATAAAATAGCATAAATGGGTCTATGCCCCCACTAAAAGGGCATTCCAACAGACAGAGTATTTCCATGATGAGTATGGAATGAATTCCAAAAATTTCTCTGTGGCAGTCACACTGCCCCAAAGACAAAAGAACAGTGCCAACTCGGAAAAGTGTCCCCTGCAGCAGTGATGCATACAGACACAGAGAATCTTATGTATCAGTATCCAGGTATTTCTTTTTTAAAAATTTCACCCTGGCCAGGGTGGCTCAGTTGATTGGGTGTCGTCCCATGCACCAAAAGGTTGCTGGTTCAATTCCCAGTCAGGGCACATGCCTGGGTTGCAGGTTCAATCTCTAGTAGAGGACATGCAGGAGGCAGCTGATCAATATTTCTCTCTCACATCAATGTCTCTCTCTCCCTTTCCCTTTCCCTTCTCTCTCTAAAAAACAATAAAAATCTTTTTTTCTTACAAAATCACATTTCATTTTGTCATATTTTTCAAATAATACATTAAAAAGTGTTTTATAATAAAGAAATTAGCATTTTGCTAAATGCTCAGTGTCTGATTCTGAAGTGCTATACCATGTAGAATAGGGTTTCACAGAGTGTGGTGCAAATCAGTGCCTCTTGACCAGAATCATTGTCGGCAAACTTTTTTTGTAAAGGTTCAAGCCAGATTATAACTATTTCAGGCTTTGCCATATGGTCTCTGTGGCAACAGATCACATCTGCCCAAAGTTGTAGTGTGAAGTCAGCCATAGATGATTCAGAAATGAATGAATGTGGCAGTGTGCCAATAAAAGTTTATACAAATAGGGTTGGCGCTGGATATGCCCCACAGACCATAGTTTGTGAAAACCCAACTTAGAGCAATGGTTTTCTCTTTCCTTTTTGTAAATGAAACCTATAGTAAGGAATACAAATGACATCAAATTCAGCACAGACACGCAATAACAAAAAAGGTTTTCTGAAACATAACTTTCCCTTTCTACTGGAAATGCACTCTGCTCTTTTTTTTTCTCCTCCCCTCTCCTCTTCTATTTAGTTTTTTAAAAAATGTTGGTCCTGAGCATACTAATGATTTATCACATACAGTTCAAAAAGCATTCATTGCTTGTTAAAATGCTGATTCCTACTGATCTGCCAATTACAGCTCCTTACCTGAATATTGGAGAGTGACTGCAAACAACTCATTTTTACTTAAAAAAAAAATCCTCAGCTGACTCTTGTGCACACTGGGTTTGAGAAGTTCCAATCTGGTCTATTGGATGGGATTGTACACGGAACTAAAATTAAAATTATGCCAACAATTGTTTTCTGTAAAACATTCCCATATTTCCAAAGGAGGCTCTCATTTTGGTGTGCTTCAACTTATGCATGACTTAAGGCTTCTCTTCCTTTCCACTTATGTCACTTTTAATTTCCGGTATCATGACTGGAGAAAAGAAAGAAGAAAATGGAGTTCAAGCATTGTTACAAGTGTGAACTGTGTGGTCACTAACAGGCATGCCAAAAGGATAAGTGATTGACATGAAGTTATTCTAAGGGCATATTTTGACTTTCTTTTTCTTTTGTTAGAATCGTATTAAACATCTTCAATTCTGCCATCCAATTGAAAGCATTCTTTATGTTGTATAATTAAATATTCCACGTCCTTGCTTTATTCTAGGGACTTGAAGTCACTTTTCCTTCCTCTGCCATTTTCTTATGGGCATGTTCTCATATCTTGAACTGGACTCTGCCCTCTGGATATAATGATGTTAGAAGCTCAATTCTCCTTGGTGTAAAATAAGTGTTCTTGCATTCAACTAATGGACACAGTTAATCTACTGCAGGTGGCCACTGTAATTATCATGGGTGAAATCTTTGACCAGGCTTAAGATCACATACCGTTTGCCCCAAAGTTTTGACACTTCTTTACATCTTTACTTTCAAGAATTTTTCTCACTTTGGCCTGAAATGTGGCTGCTGCCTCTCAATTCAGCATTCATTTCCTCTGTTTTCCGAAGGACGACAGAGCTGGAATGGGACGTTCCTCTGAGGCCTCCAGCTCTGACATCTCCTTCCTTCCTTTTCTTCAATTAGACTTGCATGGGGATGATAATGATGACTTGAAGAAAGAAGGAATTTCTTGGAGTGAGCAGGAATTCTGGAGGGAGCCTGAGCCAGCCTTGTCTGGAAGACAGATGAACTGGCCTCCTCCCTACCCTTTCACCCAGGGCTGTTTTCCATTCCGGAATGATCAGAAAGCCAGCCAAGACCTGTCCCAGGCTGTGTGGATGGGGGCACTAGGCACATGGCAATTCCAATTAGCGGTCTAATTTTATCTTGGCTTCTGGCCAGGGGGCTTCATCTCGCAGCACATTTCAAACGCCAGAGCCAACGGTCAAGTGGGGTACCGTGGTCTTATCTTGGCCTGCCCCAGAGGTTACGGTCAATTACGTTTGAGGGTCCTTTTCAAGCAAGACGGAATCAGGGGCTGGAATGAGGGCTGGAAGCAAGCATGCGTTTTTATCCCGACTGGGAAATGCTTATCAAAATAGTTCTTAGTTATCAAGTAAGCACAAAGTGCCTGGAAATGACGTTCCCAGCGAGGGGAAATGGCCCAGCTGTGCTTTTTTTGGCTTTCTCTCATCTGCTCAACAGGAAAAATATTAATCAATGGAAAAAATGCTCACTTTCTGTTAATGTAACACGTGAGTTTTAGATAGTGTGGAGAAATAAGAATACCTAATGTTTTTTATATCATGGCTTTATAGTATGGGTTGCAAAGAACTTCTTACAAAATGGCTTGTCCTCAAGTCACGCATTTGTGCCTTCAGAGATGTTTTATTTTCTTGATGGCAAAGCTGAAAACTAAGATACAGTTCCAGCATTCTCTGCGATCTTATAGTGACTGTGGGTAGTGGTCAAGGGAAGAGGCCTGGTGACCCTCTGTAACTTACCACTGAGCAACACCGTTCCCCCCCATCAACAAGGGAAGCAATTCGCAATTCAGTGTTTCTTCATAAAACAAATTAGCAACACTTCTCCAAGGAGATAAAGAATATCTATGAGCAGAGTCCCATGCCAGATTGCCATGTTTCCCTATCTCCCTGAGCCTACTTTTTGAACTTGTATTGAAGGCTGACTTACATACAACAAAATCCACGCATGAGAAGGGTGCAGCCCGATGCACTTTCACTACAGTAGGACACTCATGTAACGCTCTCCATGCTTCTGTTCAAGGTGATGAGGCTTCGCAAGCTGGCTCAGCAGATTGCAAACTGCAAGCAGTGCATTGAGCGGTCGGCATCCCTCATCTCCCAAGCGGAACACTCTCTGAAGGAGAATGATCATGCGCGATTCCTGCAGACTGCTAAGAACATCACTGAGAGGTGAGTGCGGTGGCTGCTGGGAAGTTAGCTGCTGAGCTTCTGTGTCTCGGGGGCGATTGGTTGGCCTTGCCCTTGCCTTGCTTTTGTTTTCATTTTCAAGGCTGAGTACAAACAGAATAGACGCTTTGAGTCGCTTTGTTCCCACTGAAGATGCTTTCCTTTGACATGCCAGGACTTTTCAGCGGCAGCCTGGAGTTCAGGGCCTTTGAAACAAGAGCCCACCAGTTAGAAAGAATCAAATCTGCCTGCTTTTGGAGGGGGGAACTTGCGATGGCACAAAAACAGCACGCACTGTGACTCTCAGACCTGATCTTATCAGGCACTTGATACTAAAGAATCAGGAAGGAGGTCAAAACATGAAAGGGAATCTTTTCTTCCATTTCAAGGCTCATCTACCGGAGAAAAATGGGCCAGGTGTTGTTCTCTGCTCCGCCTGTTTTATTTGGTTGAGAGGTTTCACCTCCTGAAAAGGTCAAGGCCAACTCAAAAGGGAGAGAAAGGACCAAACTGTCAACCTCATACCTTCCACTTCTCAAATGCACTTTATTCCAGGCTAGGAAACATAAAAATGACGTCATGCGAATATTTAGTTGGGCAGTACGTCAGGCGTGGTCAGTTCTCCACAGTGCGTGAACTTGATCGGCATAAACATCACTGACCTTCGCTGATGCCCACACCTACAGTAATCCCAGGGGAGCCAAAGAAAAGCACCTAAAACCACCTTAGTGACATCACCATAATTGATGCAGGTGGCCTTGACTTTTTATTCTAATTCTCACAGTCAACTGCCCCTTATACAAAACAATCAAATCCTGTTGTTAGAAGACGCCAAAGAGCTCCTTTGTGCTGGTCTTTCTCCCTGAGCAGAAGTCTGCAAACTTTTTTTCTAAAGGACCAGAGAGTAAATACTTTCACTATGCTGATTATAAGGGCTCAGCCACAACTACTTAACTATGCCGCTGTGGCTCTAGAACAGCCTAGATAATATGGACATGAATGGAAGTGGCTGTGTTCCAGTAAACCATTAAAAAAAAACAGGCTAGATTCGGCCCACGGGCTGTACTTTGCCAACACCTTGCCCAGGAAAAAAAAAAATACCATCTTAGAACTTGAATGTTTTCAAGGAAAGAGAAAGAAAACTAACATTTATTAAGTGCCTGCTTGTGTTGGACACTGTGCTAATTCTCAAAATATCACATAAAGATAGGCATGGATAGTTTCATTTTCACCATTCTTTCCATGAGAGTCATGTACAGTATTTTACAAGTTTGGTCTAGTATACAACCGGCTTCATTGTGTTATTTCTTAAATTTCCTTCTACGAGTGGTTGGATAGTTCTCTCTTCCAAAGTATGTGGATAGGAGCTGATCACCATCCCTTTTACATCCTTAAAATGACCTCCTTCCTTCTCTAAGAGAAGCCAGTTCTTTCCTCATGACTCCTAAGTTCCAAATGTTTAACTGTGTTCGTTGTTCTCATCTGAACTATATCCAATTGCTTCATATTCATTTGAAAATTAAAGAACTGCAAACAGCACTAGCACTCAGGTACCCAGGACACACTTACTAGACAGTGATACACTTAATCATGCTTTCCAATTGGGATCCAAGAGTACCTTTCTCCAGCTATAAATCATGAGATGTTTAGATGAAATGGCTATTGTGAGCTGCCCTTCTTACCAATCCCTAAAAATTAGATAAAGTATAATGAAAAAAGTCTCACATAGTGAGGGGAGAGAAAAATGACTCCATGATAGTGACAAGAGAACATTCTGAAAGAAGAGCTGCATTTGAAGGTACAACACAAGCACATGCATGGCCACGTGTGATCTCCTTCACATACAGCAGGTCATATGTGGTTCCATTCAGCTCTACCTACATCAATCCCTACTCATTAAGAATGGAAATATGGCTGATTTCTTTTTCTACAAATGGGTTGTACATTATATTCTCAAGCACACTAATGTACAATTCTTGGTGTGATTGTCAACTTTTATAAAGTTATGTTAAATAAGCAAAACTATTCACTAAATCCAGGCATAAGGAAGTTGGCCTACCGCTTATGAGAAATCTAAACTACCATCAAGTTTGAATACATAGTGCCTGTAAACACGTGCCAGGAGTCTTTGTCCCTATGCTTCCTTTCTCTATCTATTTGTCAATCCTCTTGATCGATTCCTGAGCCTTTCTCGTTTTCCAGCAACTGGAATGCAGTAAAAGAGCACTGGGCTTAGATTAGGAGTTGAGAAACCTGGGTTCAAATCCCAGCATTGCCACTTCATAACTGATTCTTTGGGTTTATTCATGAGTTATTTCTACTTAGAAAATTTCGCTCATAATAGCTATCTCTATCAGTAGCCGTGATAACATTGATGAAGACTTCTAAGTAGTAACAAACCTTAAGCATCATATGTATTCCATAATGTTTATTGGATTTATGTTTTCATGTTTCAGTATGTCAGTACGACCCTTCCTTGGATGTCTTCACTTTAGTGCAGCTCTCTGTCTAACTATCTCCATTCTTCAACACTTAAGTTCTTCACTAGGACACAACTTCTTGGGTCTCTGCCTTGTATTGTGTTTGCCTTGGGCTTTAGCACCTCTGTACTTCTAAACCTTCTTTATTTTTTTATTGAAGGGTACAAAGCCCAGAACAAACTTTTAATGCTACAGGCCTTCCTAAAGTTAAACTTAGATGTGATTTTTCTTCATTGTTAAATCACTAAAACTAGGTTCTCCTACAAGCTGAGTCAAATTGTGAAAGTGTTTCAATTCAGAAATATCAAAAAGAGAGAGGGAGGGGGCCTCAAGCTTTACACTGTAGGCGATGCATGTGCTTTGGAATCAAGTGCTTGGCGCTGTGCTGTTGCTTAGTAGAGCTTATGGATAATATTGGGCTGCTCCTTAGCACTTGTGAGCACTTCTGCTCATAAGTTCCCAGGGGGCAAGACCTGTTCCCATCTTGTTTTCGCCACTGTAGCCCCAGCACATAGCAAACTGCCTGACATGAATAAATGAGGGAACAGCCGAAACCGGTTTGGCTCAGTGGATAGAGCGTCGGCCTGCAGACTGAAGGATCCCAGGTTCAATTCCAGTCAAGGGCATTTACCTTGGTTGTGGGCACATCCCCAGTAGGGGGTATGCAAGAGGCAGCTGATCGATGTTTCTGTCATTGATATTTTTAGCTTTCTATCCCTCTCTCTTCCCCGCTGTAAAAACTCAATAAAATTTTTAAAAATAAATGAGGGAACAAATCTATAAAACAAGACCGATTACTCCTACCTAACATGGTCATTGGAGAGATGCAATGAAATAATTCATGTAGCCCAGCTCCTGTCACAAGATGTCCGTGCAACAAATGCTCATTCTCTTCTTTCCCAGTCAATCTGTCAGTGGATTGTGTCACATACCATATTCTCAAGCTACACTAATATATAGGTCTTTGGTATGGTTGTATATGTATCATTATAAAATTACATTAAATAAGCAAAATTCTTCACTAAATCCAAGCAAAGAAAAGTTGATCTACTGCTTATAAGAAATCTGAAATTAAAACTACTCTTCATCTGGCCAGAGTGTCTCAGTTGGTTGAATGTCATCCTGTGCACCAAAAGGTTGCTGGTTCCATTCCCAGTCAGGGCACGTACCTGGGTTTTGAGTTCAATTCTCTCTCTCTCTCTCTCTCTCTCTCTCTCTCTCTCTCTCTCTCTCTTCTTTACTTTCTCTCCCTCTCTAAGTATGTCCTCAGGTGAGGATTAAAAATAAATAAATAGCCACTTTTAGTAGTAAATTCTCTGCATCAAGAGTATGGTAAAAAGAAAATTCCCTCTGAACAGTATCCATTTTTTTCAGATTTCTTAGGAGAGTCTCAGACCACACAAGGTGACTTCTTTGTCCCTCACCAGCATAAGCAGTTCCAAGATCCATCAGACTTTCCCAGAATACAAAGCAAAGAACTCTAATTTTCAGCTCTGGGAAGATGTACTTGATTATAAGAATCAGAGCACATCTGATGAATGTTTTTTTGTTTGTTTTGTTTTTGTTTTTTAAATCCTCACCCAAGAATATTTTCCCACTGATTTTTAGGAAGAGTGGAAGAGAGAGGGAAATACAGAGAGAAACATCGATGGGTGAGTGGTATATCAATTGATTGCCTTCTGCACACTCCCTGACCAGGGCCCAGGCCAGGGAGGAGCCTACAGCTGCAGTATTCCCTTAACCGAAATCAAACCTGGGACTCTTTGGTCTGTAGGCCGATGCTCTATCCACTGAGCCAAACCCGCTAGGGCTGATGGATGGATTTTGAAGTGTGTTCTGCAGGGTGTTAATTGGCATTAAAACACCACCAAGGTCGGGGAACCAAATGCATTTGGGAAATCCTAAGCTGACTAAAGTAGGCCATGTTCAGTTTCTGTGAGACCTCATTAGGTTCTACCATGGTAATGTGCATTGTGGACTGCCTACCTGAGAGAGGCACAGCTAAGCACCACTGGCAGGGGTTGGACATGGAGGTGGGGATATTAGGCAGGAAGGGTAGAGCATCTTCCCCCGGCACTGGCTGTTTGGCAGAAACCTGTGAGCATTGTAGCTCTAGACATATCCACCTTCTAGAAAAGTAGCCCCATGTGGCTGCTAGCAACTGAGTGTCGTGGAGATTAGGGGCATCAGAGTAGACAGAAACAGGGAGTAATGTCCAGCAATGTCCCCCCCCCCCCCTTATTAAGCATCAAGCTGTGACAATGCCCTCATTTGCCTCGATATGTTAAAAGCTTAATGCACATACCCACAAGCATGCACACACATGTGCACTCACATAAGTGCACGTGCACACACACAGAGAGTCATGAGTGTAAAAGGGAGGAATTGAGAAAGTGGCATACACCGATGGCCCAGGTGGATTTTGGCAACTTATCTGAAAGGCCAGAAGATGGGCAACAAGGATTTGGGGAATAAAAACACAGCCTAAAATGTTGAATTTGGCAGATCTCCCCTTGGCTGTCACTCCAATTAAGAATCTGAAATTGTAGCCAAAGATAAATATCTTTCCTTCCACAAAAAAAAAAAAAAGTGTTGGTGTTAAAAGCTGCAGTGATCTCCAAAGAGTCCCGCTGTCAGTCTTTGCCTCCAAAGCTTAGGAACTTTCAGCCTTTCCATTCCCACTCCCCAAAGTCCCCGCCCTCAAAATGGCAGGCATTTTCAACAGTGTCCCTTGACCAAAGCCTGTTTTATTCCAATGCTTGTGGCCCATAGAACCAGCAGAAACTTAGGAGGGAAGTCTATTTTGGATGCGCTTACAGAGGCTTCTGTGCCAATGCAAGATTATCTGTTGAAAGCAATTAAGATCCTCTAACCCATTGAGCACAAGATCTGTGTTACATGTGTATGGCAGGGAAATGCAGTAGAAAATTAGGCTCTTGTTTCAAAAGAATTCTTTGAAATTCTCCCTACTGGATATCATGAAGCAGACAGGGTTCACTCTGAAATTCCTATTTGAGGAGTTGAGTGGGCACTATAGCATTTCTTTTCTTAATGTTATTTTTCAGTTCGAGTTTACATTCAGTATTACGTTGTATTACTTTCAGGTGTAGAGCATTTCTTTTTCCCCAAAAAAATATGTTTTTATTTATTTCAGAGAGGAAGGGAGAGAGAGAGAGAGAGAGAGAGAGAGAGAGGAGAGGAGAGGAGAGGAGAGGAGAGGAGAGGAGAGGAGAGGAGAGGAGAGGAGAGGAGAGGAGAGGGAGAGGGAGAGGGAGAGGAGAGGAGAGAGGAGAGAGGAGAGGAGAGAGAAATCAGTGATGAGAGAGAATCATTGATCAGCTGCCTCCTGGACACCCCACTGGGGATTGAGCCTGCAACCAGGCATGTGACCTTGGCCATAATCAAACCCAGGACCCTTCAGTCTGCAGGCGGTCGCTCTATCCACTGAGCAAACCAACTAGGGCTAGAGTGTTTCTTTTAACTTTTCTACATTTTGGCAAATTCTTTGGGCTCTTCAGTACATAGCATACTTTAAGAGCTTAGTAAGTATTTGTTGAACAACACTAGGATCTTTCTGAGTTTTAAGGAGTTTTTGTGTTTATGGGTCATAAGGAAAGCATTTTTAAAACATTATTTTATTGATTTTTTTAGAGAAGGGGGAGAGAAAGGGGGAGAGAGAGGTTGTGAGAGCACAACATTGGCTGCTTCCTGCTTGCCTCCTGGTAGAAATCGAACCAGAAACCCTACTGTGCACGGGCCACAACAACCAGGGCAGGAAAGCATTTTTAAATACAGTTTGACCATATCCCTGTATTCATTAGTTTAAATGAGCAGTTATTAGTCACAATGATTAGTCCAATTCCCTTGGGTGCAATATTTAGCAAACAAAATCACAACTCTGTTATTATTCACTGCTTCTTGGAAAAAGGGTAAGGTGGTGAGTTTAGGTTCTCCACTCTCACTTGTGCACTTATACCTTTTTCAGATCCCAATGTCATTCTATTTTCCCTCTACTTCTCTCCCACTATAGCACTGAAAATGCTCAAAATGCATTTTGAGCATTTCATAGGTGTAAATTGTTTTTACTGAGGTGAAATTCACATAACAGAATAAACCATTTTCACATATACAATTCATTGGCATCTAGTAAATTCACAGTATTCCAATCCTGTGCTTTCTGATAAGCATAATATTGGGGAGTCAAGCTTAAAGAAAAACCAGTGTTCTACAATTACTACGTCTTAGTAAGTTCCAGAATATTTTCATCACCCCATACCCACGAGCAGTCACTCTACATCGCTGCCTTGCCCTGGCCCCTGGAAACCACGAGCCTACTTTTTATCTCTATGGGTTTGCCAGTTGTGAACATTGATACTTACCTATCCCTTGCTGTAGGGTTTATAAATGAGAAGCCTGACTGGCAACCCCAAGTGAAGAGGAGAAACAGTGCATCCATTGAGGGGATCTGTGAGAAAGCTCATGAATATTTTCCATGCCATCTGCTGGGAATATGGTGCAAGAAAATGAATACAAGGAGAATGAAAAGGAGCCAGACAAAAACTCCTTTTTTTCATGTTTATTTTAGAGAGAGGCTAGCAATTGATTAAACTAATCCAATATCTGGAAACATTCTTTTTTAATCTTTACTTTGCCTTTTATACAGTTTGAAATTTTGGAGACTCCTCTTTGAAGTGGAGCAGGGTCGAGTCTGAAAGGAACAAACGGTTTCCCAGACAGATGTGTGAAGAAATGCCTGCAGCTATGCGCTTCTCGCTGGGGTTAGATGTGATAGGGCCTGGCTGTTAAACACACAGCAACATGAAATATGAATATTCTTTCTCCTCCATGGGGAATTTTCCCCCCAATGGTAACGAGGAATGGAGAAGCCATTTCCGGTTCCTTTGCCTTCTCTTTAAGCTCGAGTTCACTTGTATTGTGTCTCTGTGTTATGCTGATTGCACGAAATCTTTTTAAGGCCCACGTGTAAAAATAGCACTATGTTTAAATTACACTTCTTTTCTGTAATTTAAAAAAAAATCTTATGTAGGTATAGCGAAAGCTATCTTACCATTTCTAAAAAGTTGTTTTGTTTAAATTACAGAGTCTCCATGGCAACTGCATCTTCCCAGGTTCTAATTCCTGAAATCAACCTCAATGACACATTTGACACCTTTGCCTTAGATTTTTCCCGAGAGAAGAAATTGCTAGAATGTCTGGATTACCTTACAGGTATTGTATTTGTGGGTTGTTGTTGTTGTTGTTGTTTATATTGTGTATATTCAGTGATACTACACTTTGCCACCAGGGATGTAGGCTTCTGATTTAGGAACGGAGTCTAATAATCCCAGAAGCAACTTCTGGCACTCTTTTTTCTTTTTTCAATGAAAATGACATAGACCAAGACTAATTGAGGATACAGGAAAAAAGAGAATCTCCATCATTAAAAGCATACTTACACTATTCCCCTCATTCTTGGAGCATGGGTAAGGCAAGCTCATCAAAGAGATACATAGGGAAACGTGGCTATTTTCCATTTCCTGTCAGCAGGGCACCTGTCTCTCACAGTGCCTTGGCAGAGGAAAAAATGATCGTTAACTTTGATAGCTAACATCACCCTGCCCCAGCTCTTTGTATTCACAACCCTGTCTAATCTTTGTAACATCAAATGAGGGTAGGGCATTATAGCCCTCATTTCGCAAACGATGGAGGTCATCCATCTTACTGGAGGTCAGAGAGCTAGGGAACAGCAGAAGCAGGTTTTGGCTTGGGTCTGTTCAGACTCCAAAGTCCTCTGCTCTTTCTGGTAAAAGACTAAATTTCATCTTGGCAAAGGTCACCATGACAAACATTCCCCACATCACGGTTGACTTCCTCTTGTCATGTTTCAATCCTGTGCCTTCTGATAAGCATGATATTGGGAAGTCAAGCTTAAAAAATCCAAAGCAACAACAAGAAAAGAAAACCTCAGGCCACTCCTATTCCTAATCATGCTTCCAAATTTTTATTTGCTGTTAACCTCTAAAGTGGGAGCTGAAAACACTCGCTGGGAGAATGCGGACTGTTTAGATGACCTTGTTTGTGTTAGCCGAAGCCACCCATGCCTGTGGCTGCAGGAAGGCTCCGTGGATCCAATGAAGCCAGATGTGCACTGAGCTCAGGCTGTGCAGCCCCCTGGGGACCACATCCCTGACTCGGCGCAGCAGCCGCATCTCCACGCTAATGCCATGTGTGCATGTTTATGGGAAAGCAGAGCAGGAGAGAGGAAGCATTGTGCGGTGTTTGTTTTCGCAGTCTGCATGGAAAGCAAGGGGTTCTATAGTCAAGGGGAATTGTACCCGGAAGATCAGTTTTTTCTTTGCAAGGACCCAAGATGCTGCTTTTAGGGTTTCTGCATTTACAAGGGTGGCAAGCCATCCCACAAATTTTGTCTCTCATGTCATTCTTCTTTCAAACCATACCGCTCCTACTAAGGAAAGAAATCAGCTCACAAAGCATTTACCAGAAAGGGCCAAACTCGGTTTCAAGTATATTTGAATGCTGTCCCTTTTAACCTTTTATCTCTGAGATGCATCAAAACTAACACTGTCTTCTAGAACTTTATGTGATGATAAAAACATCTGTACTTTCCAATATGGTAGCTGCTTGCCACTTGGGGCTGTGGAAAACTTGCAATGTGGATAGTGAGTTTTTACTTTTATTTAATATTATTAAATGTAATTGAAATTTAAGAGCCACGTGTAGTTTGTGGCTAATGCATTAGTCCAGGTCTAGTTAAAATTCCCCTTTGTTTTTTATAGCATTTAGCAATGAGCGCAGTTGCAACAACAGAAAATCCAATTAACAGAGACTAGAGCCATCAAAGAGCATTCATATCATGTAGCAGGAGAACAGAGGCCTGCGCTCTAAGGCTGGGCAGAGTTCAGTGATGACCTCGGACTCCACACTTTTCTCTTTTTCTGCTCTGCCACCTTCATTGTGTTGCTTTTGGCCCCATGATCTCAACATGAGGACGGCACCTCCAAGTATTATGCTCAAGTTACAGACAAAGAGAGGGGCAGAGGGGAAATGATGACAAAAAAAAAAAAAAAACTCCTGTCGGCCAAGAGTGTCTTTGTTTATCAGGAGAACAGAAAGTTTGCTCAGAAGACCCATGTAGCAAATTCCAGCTTGTGTCTTGCGGGCCAGATCCATGTTGCAAGGTCATGTCCAAAGGCAGAGAAGACTGGAAAAAAATGTCTTGCTGAGCACATGGTCATTCTGCACAAAATCAGTGTTTAATTGACAAGAGTATGTCCTCCCCGTTTCCCAATAATTGTTTAATAGTATTTCAGTGATGTCTGCCCATTTTAATCTCCATGCGAATGCCAAAGCACTGATTAAAGGGGAAATGGTGAAAGTAGTTTGCACTGACTAGCAACATGCACATCATATATCATCCCGATGGCTGTTTATGCCAAACTAAAGACCATATGGGGTACCTGCTATTATGCCTTCTTAGCTGTCAACCTCAAATACAAATTTGGCCCGTTTCTAGACATAACATCAATTCTGGCCATAACATATGATGCTTGGTTGATATTGCCAAGTCCAAATAGTTTATCAGACCTTTGTAAGCAGGAAATGAAGTGTTTGTGGAGTATTAGCCCACCATTCCTTGTGTCCTGTTTACGATAGAGGCAAGAAAATTCCAGTTCTGGTACCCATGCCATGAATATTGAAATTGGCAGCATGCTCCTGTCCTCGTTTACAGTGAATTGGGTATTGACTTCTCAGGACATAGCCATTGGGTTTCTAATCAAAACAGGGTTAGCCTGCCTGACTGTGAAAACAAGATTTTTTCCCCCTGGACATGCCTCTAAGTGTTATGTCAAGTTAATAACCCAGAGAGGGGACATTTCCTCCCTGACGGCAGCTACTGCCATGTGTCTCACAGCTACTTGCCCATTTGGGACATAAGTTTTCTTTACATTTAATCATCTATTGCAATGCAGAAGGAACAAAATCTTTCCACGATGGTTGATGGAGAAATAATTCGATGAGCTAGTTAGACTGTGGGAAAATAAGTATTTTCCACTGATCCATGCAGGCTGACCCCACGGTAACAGGGACCACGGACAATAAGCATGCTTTCTGATGCAGCTGGGCCTCCCCATAGATGCATCTCCTGAATGCTGCCCCTGAGTCATCCATATCCAAGTCACAGCACATGACACTAGATCTTGCATGTGGCTACTCCAGGAGACAAATGCATTAATACATATTCCAGAAAAAATGCTGTAAGAGCTCTGTAGAACCCTCTTATCTTAATGTACAACTTGATGCAGTGTCTGCCACATGTAGGTATTCAATGGCAAATAGACAAAGCTGGGTGATGGACTTTATACAGCAGACAGAGAAGTCACTTGTTTCCTATACTTGTCCCAGGTGTCTTCAGGTGGCAAAGTCAAGAATACTAAAATAATCAGAGCTTTACATTTATCCTTTTTATAAACTTTTCCCCCTCTTTGCGTTTGGTTGGGACTCATGAATCCCCATCAAAGTTGAGAGCTTAAAAAGGACTCTGCAGGACTGTAAACAACATTTGCTACTAACCTGTAGAATGCAGATATGTTTCTCCTTTTGAAGCTAGGTTCTTTTTTTAATTTAAAATTTTCTTGAATTTGTTGGGGTGACATTGGTTAATAAAACCATACAGGTTTCAAGTGTCCAACTCCATAAAACATCTGCACACTGCACTGTGTGCTCACTACCCAGAGCCAAGTCCTTTTACATCTCTATCCCCTCTGCCCACTTCCACTGTCCCTGCCCCCTTTCTCTCTGGCAATCACTACCCTGTTGTCTGTGTCTGTGTCAGATATACATTTTTTAATCTCTTCACCTTTTTCCACCCACCACTCGTCCCCTCTGACAGAACTCTGTCTGAAGTTAAATTTTGGTGTACAAAGAGTGGAAATAAAGGCCTGGACTGATTCTCTAAACCAGGGGTCAACAAACTTTGACTGCAAAGGGCCAGATGGTAAATATTTCAGGCTGTACAGGACATATGGTTACAACTACTCAGCCCTGCTGTTGCATAAAATCAGCCATAGACAATACATAAATTAATGAGCCTGGCTATGTTCCAATAAAACTTTATTTACAAAACAGGCAGTGGGCTAGATTTGGCCCAAAGCCATCATTTGCCAACCCCTGATGTCAAATATTATTGCCCATGCAAAGCACTCACTGCCTAGTCTTTTTCTAGTTCTTTCCCACTGAAATCCATCCAGTAGAAGTCAACTTAAAATCATTATTTTGGTAGGATTTAGACTTCTCTGCTGCAGAATGTGTTTAAGACATAAAACAGCAGCCTTCTCCAGTGATAAAGTTAACCAAATGCCAAAGAATCATGTTTTCCTTGGGGAAGGAAAATGTACTTTTTAGATATGATGGATTGCTAATCTTGTTCTTAATGTGAAAGATCACCTATAAATGAGAATAAAATAGGGCCACATTAATACATTTTTTATAAGGCATCAAAACATCTAGTGGAAGAAAAATTTCAAACAATTATTTAGCTTACCTGTTATGGGATAACAAACTCCAGTATTTTTCCATTTGGATACAATTTTAAATATAAGAATGTATTATCCAATTGTACACTTGAAACCTATATAATTTTATTAACCAACTAGAGACCTGGTGCACAGATTAGTGCACTGGTGGGGTCTCGGCCTAGACTGCAGGGATAGGGCCAAAACCAGCAGTCCAACATCCCCCCAAGGGGTCCTGGAGTACGAGAGGGCGTTCTGCAAAGTTGCTGTCGCTCAGCAGCTCCTCCATTGAGCATCTTCCCCCTGGTGGTCATTTCATGTCATAGCTACTGGCCGATCAGCTAGTCAGTTGGTAGCTTAGGCTTTTATATATATAGATTTAACCCTAATACATTCAATAAAAATTTAAAATAATATACTAATAATAGTAGCGTTAGTAGATATCCTTTCCACACTAGACATAATATTTACTCTTTAAAAAATTAAGTTGATTGGGGTGACATAATATTTACTTGTGAACTGAGTTTAATCTACTTTATCAAGTTAGGGAATTCTTTTATTTGGGTTTTATTACAATTAAAAAAAATATGTGGCATTACGTAGCTCAGAGGTTGACAAACTTTGGCTCACAGGCCAAATCTGGTCCTCACTTGTATATTTTTTTGTTTCTTTCTTTCCTTTCTTTTCCCCCCCTCGATTGTTTTGTAAATGATGTTTGACTGGAACATATCCATGTCCATTTGAGTACAAATTGTCTGGCTGCTTTCATGATACTAAGGCAGAGTTAAGTTGTTGCAACAGAGCCCACAAAGCCTAAAATATTTACCATCTAACCCTTTACCAAAAAGTTTACCATCCCTCTAATATAGATGAGATATCAAAAGTTTATCTTCTTTACTTTTTGTTTCATGCGTTTTCCTTCATGGATGAGAGAGTATTGTTTGTTTAACCTCTAAACATGTTTTCAGGATAAATAGAGATAAGACTGTGCTGGCTGGGTGAAGTCATACTACCCATTGAAAATCACACTGATAACAGACCAGCCAAATGTTGTTTGAGTTGGTATCACCATCTCTAGGACAATAATCCTGGCGAACCTATTTAGAAAGGCCTGCTGTGACTGTCAAACATCTCTGAAATGTATCCCAGAGTTGAATGCTTCTCCACTGATGAACATTCTTGATGTCCACAGCTCCCAACCCTCCTACAATCAGAGAAGAGCTCTGCACGGCTTCCTATGACACCATCACTGTTCACTGGACCTCCGATGATGAATTCAGTGTGGTTTCCTATGAGCTCCAGTACACCATATTCACTGGACAAGCCAATGTTGTCAGTGAGTATCACACGCCCTCGTGATTTCTCTGTCTGGTAACTGTTTTCTGATCAATTCTATTTTTGAATTTAAACATCGAGGGAAGATAAGAAAAGAAAGAATGCACAATATTTATTGGCTTGTTTTTGCTAACCAAGAAAATGATAGTAATAACTTGTATTATACTAGTAAAAATAACTGGCCAAATAGCGGTGAAAATTTATGATCTCTAGCAAACTACATGCATGAATCTTATAAACATATTGCTAAGAGGAAGAAGCGGGAAATGAAAGAATATACAGCATGCAGAATGATTCTATTTATACATCCATCACAAACTATTTTGTTTAGAGATGCATACATAGGTGTAAAAACTATAAATAAATGTCAGGATTGTGGTTACCTTTGAGATAGGAGGGGAGTGGCACCATTGGGATGAAATATATGGGGATCAGCACTTCTGGCTATATTATGGTTATTTCATGGTTATATCATACATTTAATTGTATGTACTTTTCTGAGTGTTATTTCACAATTTTTAAAAAAGGATTTAATAAAATGAATAGCCAATTTGAACACCAGATACCTGATTCCATTTGGAGAACAGGGCCATCATTTGAAATGTTGGTAATTGGCCCCCCACCTGGGAAGAATCTCAGACCTTATTTGAAACACAGAGAGGCTCCTCTCTCACTAGGGTCCATGAGCTATTTGATATCGGGGATAATTCAATTCAATGATCTCACATAGCAGTAGCTGGCCAGAGAGATGATAATTGAGGAAACACTCCTCCCCAGTTATTTAAATTGACTTGAGTAAATAACAAATGACCAGAAGAAGTGACTTTTCAGGGGAGCAAGTTTGAAAGTTCTTTAGCAACTGAAAATAGAAATATGTCAAAGTAGAATCAAATAGAAGTAACTTTTCAACAAAGAATGTTTTGAATAAATCCACATCAACTTAATGTGCTCTTATTGTATAAACCTATTCTCTCTTCACTACACTCTTCTTTCCTAGCACAAGTAAATCTGAGGCATGTGATGCTTAAAATAGAAATTTGATTTAGGGTTAGTTGAAAGAGAGATGCCAAAAGACCCCGCTTCTAAATGAATAGTGCTTGCTTTGGCAGCACATATACTAAATGACTAAAGTATAAATGACCCATACCAACAAATGGTTGCCCCTGTCTTCCTCATATCCCCTTTTTCAGCTTTCTCTCCTTAACCCTCTAACCCTCCCTAATTGGCTTACCTTGGGAGCTTTTATGAACATCTTATCAGAGATTGTATCAAACATTCATTTAAAAATGATGAAATTTGAAAGATGGTCAGAAATTCAAAGACAATCAGAAAAGGACAGCATGAAGATCTGAGAAGAGCAGATAGAAAATGGAGGGGCCCTAGTTGGTTTTTCTCAGTGGATAGAGCATCGGCCTGTGGACTGAAGGGTCCTGGGTTTGATTCTGGTTATGGCACATACCTCCGTTGCAGCCTCCTGTCCCTGGTCCTGGGCATACCCGAGGAAACGAATTGTGTCTCTCACATCGGTGTTTCTCCTCTCCCTTCCACTCTCTCTAAAAATCAATGGGAAAAATATCCTCATGTGAGGATTTAAAAAAAGAAGAAATAAAGCAAGTGGAGGGATGATTTGTTGCAAAAGTGAAGTGGGATCAATAAGTATTGTGTCAAAAAAACAGAAAAGGTTCTCTGAAAGTACACAGAGGATTGATAGAAGCACCATTTGTTGATGAGTGAGTAATGTAACCAGACAAAAACATTTGGAGTCATGTTGTACCTAAAGGATGCTTCTTAGCCCGCTAAGTAATGTTATAGTTCTCTAAATTTGTTTTCGCTTGATCCAGGAAAAATTACATCAGCTTTCTATTGCTGTGTAAGAAATTTTCCAAAACTTAGCAGTTTAAAGTAACACCCATTTATTATTTCAGTTTCTATGGGTCAGGATTCTGGGCACAGTTTACCGGGGTCCATAAAGCTGAAAGCAAGCTATTGGCTGGGCCGCATTGTCATCTGGAGGTCCAATTAAAGAAGAATTCACTTCCTAGCTCCCTCAGGTTGCTGTCAGAATTTATGTCATTGTTGTTGTGGAATTTATGGAAGTTTTCTTCTTCAAAGCCGAGAGAGAGGGCGGGGGGGAGGGGCACAGAGTGACAGCAAGAGCTTTGCTAGTTCAACTCTCTCACCTCTAAACCCTTCTTTAAAGAGCTTGATTGATTAGCTTAGACCTGCCCTGATCATTCTCCCTTTTGATTAACTCAGAGTCAACTGATTACATCTGCAAACTCCTTTGACCTTGGTCATATAATGTAATATTACTGGAATGATAGATAAGACATTTGTCCTTTGCCATATCTGTTGATTAGAAGCAGGTCATAGGTCATGCCTACCCTCAAGGAGAGAGGATTATACAAAGTCATGAATAGTATAGAGTGGGAGTTATGAAGGCCACACAAGGGCATGTTCCCCATAGGTGGTTATGTCTCTCCTGAAATTTCTTGGATCAGATTACCATAGGCATTTATACAGTACATATATATAGCCTTGGCCTGCGCTGACGGGCCTTGTATCAGTTGCTTTTTGCTGAGTAGCCCAAACCACAGAACCTAAATATAGTAGAACAATTAATGTTTATTGCTTGTGCATCTGGAATCAGCTGGGGGCAGCTAAGAGGTCCTGCCATTCTTGGTTAGGCTCCCTCGCATGTCAGGCTGATAACTGGAGCAACTCAACTGCTATTGCGATTGAGTTCAAACACGTTCTCCTGGTGATTGCAGAGGTGAAGATGTAAGGGCAGGCCCAATGGCACATGTTTTTCAAGCCCCTGTCTTTGACATGCCATTGTCCAAGCAAGTTCCATGGATGAGCTCCAACGAAAGGAATCTATCTATTGCTTGGAACTAGGAGTTTCTTAGGTGGCTAAATGTGACTAACCTGACCTCCATGCTGTTGGCATGGAAAATAATACCAAACAAGACATAGAAATGGAATAGGTGAGAAAGGGCTGTGCATACAGAAGTCCAACAACAGCAACATTGCTGAACACAGTGAACTCAGAGCTTTATGCTGGGTGATTCTAGATAAGGTGTTTTATCCCTGGAAACCACAATTTTCAGTTACCACAAGAAAATAAATGCAAATGGCTTACTGAAGATCGGGGACCTGCCTTATTTAACCACAGTGCCAGAAAGGCCCATTCTCCCAGGACAGATGGAAAATGGTGAAAGTGCAGGTGCTCATCTCACTGGGGGGGCTCTCACCAGCTTGTTGGTATCGAGACTCGTTCATCTCTTTAATGCGTATTAAACCAATGCAGTGATGTCTTGATGACAACAGAACCAAACTGGAAAAAAAATTTAAGTAAAAGGATAACTGAGAATCAAGCATTTTCATATTACTTTTCTCTTTTTTAAATTTTCTTTATTAAGGTATTACATATGTGTCCTTATCTCCGGCATTGTTCCCCCAAACCCCCACTCATGCCTTCACCCCCCTGTTGTCTGTGTCCACTGGTTAGGCTTATATGCATGCATACAAGTCCTTTGGTGGATCTCTCCCCCTTACCACTTTCTTCTTTAATATTATACATATTTGTAGAGACTGAGGGAGACCTGGATGTGAATTCCAACTTTGGATCTCACTAGCTCTATAATTTGGGGCAAATGATTTAACATCCTCTGAATATTTTCTCTTCTGAAAGAAGAGGTAATGTTTAACCTCACATGGTTGAGATAACAAAAGTAAAGGCTCTATGTTTGCTGCAATGGTATCACATAGATATTCGAAGTTACTATCCCTACAAAAATACAGACTATATTCACCCATTATTGCATTTTTAAAGGCTAATATTTCTGTGATATTATAAAGGTCAATAATGTAATTTGCCAGGATTATCTACATGATAGCATTTTACATGATCTTCATGTGAAAGGCCTTCCTTGAATGTTGCTTTCCCATCTGCCCTATCATTTGGAGGAATATCCTTTGCAGATCTTATATAGAATGGCAAGATGTAATGTTGAACATCTGCTCCTTATGCCACTAGGAAATTTTATACTGTCTCTAGTTCATGAATCTTTCACTTGTCAGAATAAATTCTAGTTAATCCCTCAACTGACTTTAATGAAGGATAATTATATGCTATCTATGGGGCTTTTAATCTTATAAAAAGATCCCCACTAATCAAATTCATACATTCAAATGCAAAATTAATGACGTTACTAATTTCTTTTCAATTTTATTAACACTCATGATTACAAGTGTTAATGAATTTAGTAACGAATAGATATGTATTTATTTTTAGTGTTATCCATGTTGTTTATCTAAAACTACTTTGAATGCATCATTTAAAATCTGAAATTAGTGCCTTTTCCCAGCAGCCTATTTTTATTATTAGCAAAAGTCAAGAGATTTGTTTCTTCAATATTTTATGGCAAGTTAGTTATCTGTCTTTAATTTATTTTAGTCATTTTGAAAACAGTCATGGAAGTTATTAAACATATACTGTTTTTATAGAGAAAGAGAAAAAGAATGTTCACTGCTGTCCAGTCTGTCAGACAAAGCATGTTAGAAGCTAATGTGTGGCCTCTCTGAAGGGTGTACATATTGCATAATGTCTTACATATAATGTTTTATGGCAAGATGACAGTGTTATGCAAGGCTCTGAAATCCCCAGTGTAAGTAATGAGCAGCATTATGGACATGCTTCTGAGCCATTGTGAATGAGAAAAAAATGTACCAAGTTGAAAAACTCAATTACATTTTATTATGGTTTAATTATCTTCCACGTCCCATTGTTTTAAGACTTCAAGTGGAACTGGAAAAGGTGAATATTGGAATACCCTGAAAGATGATTGAAAGTGAATTTGGAGCAAAGTGAAGGTTCAGTCGGGATGGTTAGTGGGTGTTTCATAAAGAGATGACTAAAACCTGGTCAATAGACCTGACACAGTGGGGTATCGAGGCAGAGAAGTCTGGCGCTTGGCACCATGTGCAGGAAGTTAAGTGGTGCTGGCGCAAGACCAACGCTAGCAACGCAATAACGGTGCGCTCCAAGACATCCCACTTATTCCATCCCCCAAATGAAAGCGGTCAATGTTGCTTTTTTGGCATTTTTAATCAATGTCTCAATTATTACCTTGGCAATAGTTATAACATAAAAGTAAACCTAAACAGTAATAGTTGTTAGTATTCATGAAACTCCATTGTCCCAGTGTAAAGCTATGCAATGAAATGTTACTACTTCATAAACATATTGTTCTTTTAATATTCAAGGAAAAAAATCTGTGGCCTCTTCAAAGTGATGAGGGATAGCCAGGGTCCCCTTTTTTCGGTTGGGAAAAGGTTTGTGTAGCGTTACATCTTTTTTTGTTGGGTTAAGACTTTGGATTGTAGGCCAAGTTGCAATTTGCAGCATTTCCAGACATCTGCTTTATGATGTTGCTGAAAGCAGTCCCCTACCACATTAAACCCAGCTTTGGGTTGTACAGCGATGTAAAGTTTATTGAAACATTTTTACATTTGCTTTCTTTGACCACAATAGTCACTTTACTGTAACGTATGCAATTAAACAGAAACAGTGTAAATGCAGTGGCATTGATAGGATTCTCCTTGATTGTACTGAATGCTGTTATTGTTTTCATTTGGGCCTGAGTGCTGTTGACAAAGGTTTAGGAATATGTGTGAATAATCCTAGGCAATAGAAAAGCTCGTTGCTTTATCTTATTGCTATCGTAATATTATTATTAAATATCTAAAGTGAGTTACAAGTTTCTTGGGGCCCAGAGCTCATAGTTCAAAACGACCCTTCTTTGCTTGGATCAAAATCTTCTATTTGGCTGTGGCACTATCCAGAAGTATTGAGTTTATTACAGCTATGTTGGAGGAAAAGGGAAGGTGAGAAGTTAGCAAAAGTGATACGTGGTAAGGAAAGTCCCGTGTTACCAAACTTTTTGTGGACGTTTTCCTGGGTCTTACACAAGTAAAAATTTTGGGGAAAACAGAGAGCTAAGAGTTAGGGAATCAGGGGGTAAGGGTAAGGGGTAGACGATGCCTTAGCTTCCCTGCTATCTCTCCAAATGAACACACACACACAACCTCTTCTCCGAACTGCACATTCTTTCCTTGCTTCACACTGGCTTTGTCAAATCTGGCATGCCTCCTGATGAAAATGTTCCCAGTGGAAATGCAAAGAGGTGATAGAAAGTTCACAAAGTCAATTACAAAGTGTGTCTGGAAATATGGTGCACCTGAGATACAATTCACATGAGGGGAATTTTCACAATTGACAAAATACTTTTATGTTCTTCTCAACCATGAGACTACCAGAGCAATGTTGAACTCCAAAGTTGGCGAAAGTATTTAGTAGGACTTAAGGACAGACTTCACGGGGTGTGAATACCTTGAAATGCAATGCAAATATTTGGGGGTTGGTATGGATATGCTTGCGTGAATTTCTACCGAAATGTTGTATTAGATACTCAAAGAACTGAGACCAAAGAGAGATTAAGGGACTACTTCTTGAGAGTATGGTAAGGTATAAGTTGCCTCAAGATCAAAAGAACTAACCCTTTGACTTACAAACCCACTGAAAGGGAAGAATGGAGAGGTGAGTTCAGAGCCCCTCAGGAAGTGGAGGGGCCAGGCCCTCTACCAAAAACTGGTGAAGGAAACTCACCAGAATCAGGAAACTTCATGACAGCCCAGTCACCAGGGAGCTGGGAAAGGTTCTATGAGAGTGGAGATTGATGGGTAGACAGGGGAAAGAGGAGAGTTGGACCCGATACCAAAGAGATGTTTTCGGCATCAGCCAGCTGCAAAACCAAATGGGCTTCCTTTTTCCTGCGTGTTCTTCCAAGCATCATAAATCCTCAGCCTGCTCCCCACCCCACATCCTGCAGAATGCAGCCAGCGCATAGCCTCTCTCTACTCTGAAACCAGTCATTCTAGAGATGCAGCTGGTCAGAATCCCTGGGGATACTTAAGTCCCACACGGGGCCCTGAGCTGCCCATTAGTGCCGCTGTTGCAGGGTGCTCTTAGGAACATATCTCGTGGAATCGGTTAACTGTGGCCACACTAATGTTGTATCACAAACAACCACAGGGATCACTGTCTTAGCTCCCCTGTCAGAAGTTAGCTTGGATTGGCCAGTCTCTGCCGGCTTCCCTCCTGCATTGGCTGGGCATTAGAGCTGTTCCTTGTGCCTCATCCTGTCTGGATGAGCAGACTCTGGGGAATGTTCTCTCCATGGCAATGGCAGAGGCACAAGAGGGCAAGAGAAACTCTCAAGGCCTTGTAATACCTACTCTCACAACTGGCACCTTGATATTTCAGCCTCATTCGATTGGTTAAAGCAAGTCACGTGGCCATCCAAAGTCATGTGATAAGGGAATATAACCTGTCTCTTTAGAGCAAGCATGTCAAACTCCATGGCTAACATGGGCCAAATAAGGTTTAAGTTTATGTGGGCCACAAAAAAACAAAAGCTTTAATTTTTATAGAAATGTAGGTTTATTTCAATAGAGACATGCCGAGTACAAAGGGCTAAAATAAATGAGTAACCATGAACATAAAATAGAACATTTTAATAAAAATATTTTTCTTGAACATTATCAGACATTGAATAACTGCACAAATAAATAAGCATAATGCAAATAAACCTATTTTTCTTGTTCTCCAAAAGCAACATATTTCCTGTTGCACTCACCAAACAAGTCAGTCCAAGACTAATGACATGGCCATTGGCTGCTAAAATATTCACTGCTGGTGTTAGTGGAGAGAAATGATGCGCCTGCACCTAAGGCGTTTAAGGGAAATGAAAGCAACACAATGATAGTAATCAGTCATTAGCAAACATTGCAGTTTGTTATTCACAACCAGAGGCCTGGTGCATGAGATTCCTGTACTGGGGCGGGGAGTGGGGAGGGATCCTTCAGCCTGGCCTGTGCCCTTTTATAGTCTGGGACCCCTTGTTCCTTACTGCCTGTCTGCTGGGGAGGTGGGAGAGGCTCCCACCACTACTGCTGTGCTCACCAGCAGTGAGCCCAGCTTTTATGTGCACCCCCCCCCCCCCAGTGTAAGAGCACTGACCACCAGGGGGAAGCTCCTGCATTGAGTGTCTGCTCCCTGGTGGTCAGTGCATGTCATAGCAACTGGTTGTTCTGTCATTTGGTCAATTTGCATATTATGCTTTCATTATATAGGATTATGTATAACAGGATGTTGCAAAAATTATGAAATTTTTATTAAAATGTTTCTTGCATACCATTATATTATTTGGGCCACAAAAACAGTTATCGTGGGCTGCCAATTTGACATGCTTGCTTTAGAGGAACCAACTGCCAAGTTACTTAGGTCTGGATCCTGGGTGGGGTGATGAATTAGAGATAAAAATGCAATCTACTACATCTACAGAAATAAAGTCAACTTCTCATACAGCGATGGGGTCTCTTCTCACCTTCCGTGAATCTCAGAATTAATGAGATGTAAATATTTAATAGTCATCATAATAAAAATGGGGGTAAGGGTGGGAGGAGGAATCTATGCTTAAGGTCCCAGACAGAACCATCTTTGCTGCTCTTATTTATATTGAACAGAATTTGCAATAGAATAACTTTAAGTGGTTTTCCCATTTAGAGAACACAATAAGAATATACACTGAGTGGCCAGATTATTATGATCTCTGAACGCATAATAATCTGGCCACTCAGTGTATTTCCTATATAATAAAAGTCCAATATGCAAATTGTCCCTTGACCAGGAGTTCGACCAGTAGGGCCAACTGCCCATGTCCCCTCCCCCTGGCCAGGCTGGCTGGACCCCACCAATGCATGATTTCATGCACCAGGCCTCTAATATATATACTGAGTGGCCAGATTATTATGCATTCAGAGATCATAATAATCTGGCCACTCAATGTATAATTTGTGCACTGGGGGAGGGGGTGTCCCTCAGCCTAGCCTGCCCCCTCTTCAATCTGGGATCCCTCTCACAATCCGGGACTACTGGCTCCCAACCACTTGCCTGCCTGCCAGCCTGATCATCCCCTGACCACTCCCCTGACAGCCTGATTGACACCTAACTACTCCCCTGCCAGCCCAGTCGCCCCCAACTGCCCTCCCCTGCTGGCCTGGTTGTCCCCAACTACCCTCCCCAACCAGCCATCTTGTGGTGACCATATTTGACCACATGGGGATGGCTGTCTTGTGCAAGGGTGTGAGGGTCAATTTGCATATCACCTCTTTATTATATAGGTTGACCTACTAGAGGCAAGACACTGAGTACTCAAGTATATTGTTATCTCCCTAAGAAGTGACAAAGCACGCCATTTATGGGTCAAGTAACCTAAAATTATGCAAACGTTGCCCTGTGCTTGCACCAAAGAACTGCACCACATCTGGTTGACTTTGCAGGTCTGTGTAACTCAGCTGATAGTTGGATGATCGTGCCCAACATCAAGCAGAACCACTATACTGTGCATGGTCTGCAGAGTGGCACCAAGTACATCTTCATTGTCAAGGCCATCAACCAGGCGGGCAGCCGCAGCAGCGAGCCTGGGAAGTTGAAGACAAACAGTAAGTACAGTGAGCTCTTGTCTCTCTCTTCTCTTACCCTCTTTCTTTTCTTTTCCTCTGTCTCGGGCATCACTCACAGCCTCAGAAGCAAGTGGAGAGCCGATGGAGACTAGTGCATTTTGCATCAGACACCTCTGGGTTCTAAAACTGACTCATACTCTTAAGGGCTGTGAGGCCATTAATCTCTCTGCATCAGACTTTCCATTTGTAAAATAAATAATCCTGGAGGGCTTCTTGTGAGAATTGGGGCATATGTGAAGATATATTTAAGTCTGAGACATAGTTAAGGCTCTGACACAGTACATGACAGATGATATTGTTTTCTCTAACAGATTAACAAATTAATAACTCTTTCCTCAGGAACTTTTTATTTACTTTAGATACCTGCCTAGGTCTGTGGCTCTCAAGAATGATTTACTTCACTCTCCAGGTGGGACATTTAGGAATGTCTGGAGACATTTTTGGTTGTCACAACCAAGGTGGATGCAACCTACTCGCATCTAGTAGTTTGAGGCCAGGGATGATAGGAAACATCCCACAATGCACAGGACAGCCCCGCAACAAAGAATGGTCTGGTTTATACACATGTCTCATAATCCTGTCGTCTCTCTCTGTGTGTCTCTACTCACATGTGTTTTGTTTTATCCTCTTTTTTCTTTACATCTTTTTGATCTAGAAATATTATGTTATATGACATGGTATTTCTTTACGTAAGACCTCCCAAGAGAAAGCAAATTGGAGTCTGTCAGTATGGTGCCATGTTAGAGGATTGCCAGCAGCCAGTGAACAGGAGCAATAACTATTTTTCAGGGGGACCCTCATTTAACCCAAATCCTTGACTTAAGTAGTCAAATGACATTATTTGACTCCTGATATTTGTGATTAAGACACATGCTCTTAACCATGAAGCTAATTTCTCCTCTCACTCTTTTCACTGACAAATGTTTTCAGAGATTAAGTAGGAAAAATATGAATAAATACATGCACCAAGGTTAGTTAATTCTGTGTGGAATATATCATTGAGACATGTCATGAATGTGTTTTTAGTAAATAAATGGTCCTTTTCCTCTTTCTCTTTTTGTTTTGTAAATTGTGTCTAGGCCAACCATTTAAACTGGACCCCAAATCTGCACATCGAAAGCTGAAGGTGTCTCATGATAACTTGACAGTAGAACGTGATGAGTCATCATCCAAGAAGAGTCACACACCCGAACGCTTCACCAGCCAAGGGAGCTATGGCGTAGCTGGGAACGTGTTCATTGACAGTGGCCGGCACTACTGGGAAGTGGTCATAAGTGGAAGCACATGGTAAGCAATTACATCTATTGTCTTCAATTATAAAAAGGCACATATCACTCTATACTTTGTCAGAGCATCATCCTGTAGCAGGGGCCACTTTGAAGATTATATGCAGAAAACCTTGGTTAGTCAGCTGTTGCTAGTCATGCTGCATAACAAACATGCCAAAACTCAGTGGCTTCAAACATCATTTATTATTGCTCATTAACACCCATATCTGTGGGTCAGCTAAGCAAGGCTAATCTCAGTGGGGCTTTGCTTTAAGCTGTAGATTGAATTTAGGGCTGTTCTATGTGTCTCTTCATCCTCTTTGGATGTGTGGGCTACCCAGGCCTTGGTCTTCTCCAGGAGCCCAAGAATACAAGCCCAATGATGCGAGCACATGTTAAGCCTTTGCTTGCATCATGTCCACTAACTTCTCATTGGCTAGTCACATGGCCAAGCCCAGAGCTAATGGTACAGGAAGTATATTCCTCCCATGGAGGAGAGAATAGGGAATGAATATTTCCCAAGCAATCATCTAATCCAGTGGTCAGCAGATTCATTAGTCAACAAAGCCAAATATCAACAGTACAATGATTGAAATTTATTTTGAGAGCCAAATTTTTTAAACTTAAGCTTCTTCTAATGCCACTTCTTCAAAATAGACTTGCCCAGGCCATGGTATTTTGTGAAAGAGCAACACTCAAGGGGTCAAAGAGCCGCATGTGGCTCGAGAGCTGCGGTTTGCCGACCACTGATCTAATTTATTCAGCCAATAAGAAAAATAACTTGTTTTAAGTCTATCCATTTTTTATTTGTGGCAAGAATGACAGCTAAGATGATAGAGTCCTCATCCATGGAGAGAGCTAGTATACTAACATGGCTCTTTCATGCCTTAAAACATGGGTCAGCAGACTATAGCTGTTTTTGTAAATAAAAGTTTATGGGAACAGAGTCACGCCCATTCTTTTCCATCTTGTCTATAGCTGCCTTTGAGCCACACAGCAGAAATGAGCAGTTAAAACAGAATACTATGGTCCACAAAGCTGAAATATTAATTCTCTGGCCCTGTATGGAAAGTTTGCCAGTACCTACTGTAAAACATTACTCTTCATTCTTTAAAAAAAACGACTTTCTATTGTCTTGTACATTGTGTGATTTTAGACTGGGCTAGTTGGTGCAAGTGGCAGAGAGCTAAAGACTGTGGGGAAGTGCTTATCGTAGGCTGGAAATCTCTTCACAAGTCTGGTAGATCCAGACTTTAGCCTAAAAGGTCAGGGTGCAGTCTACATAGGAACTAGTAGTTTATCTTACCAAGTTAACCTCAGAAAGCTGACTGTGCCTATTCCAGAGCCACAAACTTCACGCCTTACTCTGGCCAGCTGTCTCACGAATACCTGTTTGCTATTGCACAAAAAGGGAGCCATTTTATTTTTATTTAACCAGCTCTCATCTAGCACAACTATGTGCCAGGCACTAACCTTAGCATTTTACAAATGTTGACTCATTTATTCCAACAACCCTACAACGGTAGGTGCTAGCATCCCATTTTACAGAGGGGGTGACTGAAGCATATACCCAAGGCCACAAAGCTCATAGATAGCAGAGTTAGGAAGTCTGCAATCAGTGTGTAAGCTCTTAACCAAGGGTCTGCAAACATTGCCTGTAAAGGGCTGGAGAGCCAATATTTCTGGTTTTGCAGACCAGGTGATTTTTGTCACAATTACTCAACTCTACTTGTAAAGGAGAAGCAGCCATAGACCATATGTCCACAAATGGGTGTGGCTGTGCACCAATAAAACTTCACTTTTAAAAAGAAGCAAATGGCCATATTTGGCCTGTGAGTTGTAGTTTGCTGATCCCTGCTCTTAACCAACATGCTGTATTTTCAAAACATTATAATTACTCTTTAGGGCTTACAGTGGTGTGCTTAATAAGTAGTAGCTTAATCCTTGCTTTAGAAGAGGCTTACAAGGGCACAACCTGATGATGATGAGTATTATAACAGTGCAATTTTGAGATAAAGATGCTAAAATATTTATTATAAAAAAAGTTTTCAATTCAAATTTATGCAAATAATACATTGTGCCTGAGTGCCTTAGAGCATTAGCACAAGTCAACTGACATCTAAATGAAATCACAAGCTTGGCTGTCTCATTTCTCCCAACGGTAGTACCTACATTGGCTAACCAGGTAGATTTTCTTCTGTTGTGAGCATCACAGTTCTCTTTGCCCAGAACCTTTTCCTGTCCCAACATCTTGTTGGATGATGGAAAATGAGTCCTTCCGCCCCACTCATCTCTGGTCCCGGCTGGCATTTACAGTTTTTAGCTACCCTGGAGCAAGATAAAAGCCCAATGGAAAATACAATGAATTTTTGCAGGTGCAAAAGAGCAAACTTTACTACTTAATTAATGTGCTATATTAACCTGGGATGGAAACCAGTGTCTAAATAATTACAAGCTCATTAATAATTACTTATGATAAATTATACCTGATCATTATGATCTCATTCCCATTGATGAATGGTACGGGAAATTCCACCAGACCACTTCAGTTATATAAACATAGATCAGCATTACCTTGAAAACACCCGCCAGATGTCAAAACCAACTCATGAGAGGGAGGAAATTTAAAATTAATTGCCACACTTTGGATTTTTGCAAACATGATTATGTCAATTTCAGAAAAATTCTCGTGTAGAACATGGTTGAACATTTCCTGGGAGGTTTTAGTGAGCAAGGGGTGACCCTTACAATCAAATGCCTGTGACACCTTGATTTGTAACAGCTAATGACACATATTTTCTCATGAAATATAGTCTTGACTTTAACATGCATGTTGTGATCCATGCAATGGGGCATGTTAGCATTGCTCTGAGAAACCTAATTTTTATACATTTTTAATTCTCCAAGTCTCACTGTGTAACTTAATGGAACATTACTTTCTGCCTGCTCCTTTCAAGTTCAGTAGAAATATGTGCATAGGTTTTCAGATTAATGATAATATAATGGTATTTTCCTTTGCTTAATGGACTGTACACATAGTTATTTTCTTACTCTCTGATGCTGTTCATGTGCACTTGGTTTTGATGAAATGGTGTTAAGTAAACATGGGTTCGCAGAAGTCAAGGGGAAGAGAGTGAAATCCTGGATTTTGCTGCTAACTTTAACCTTCTCTGTTTCTCCCCATTCGCTGAATGAAGCCAGTCATATCTGTAGCAGCTACTTCATAGGGGTTTCGTTAAGTTTCAAATGGGAAATAAAAGTCAAAGTTCTTTAATAAAAAATAAAAATGGTGTGCTGCAGCAAGGAAACAATTCAGACATATGTCTATTTTGTGGTGAAAATACAGGTTCTAAATTATCTGGAAAAAAATGCCAAGGGCGTCTACCAGTGCATAGAGGCCCTTCATGAGGAAAATACACACAACTGCAAAACAAAAATATTTTCCAAGTGTTTCAGTTAGAGCTCAACAGAAAAACAAAACTCACCTTAGGTTCTCCACACGGAGGAAGGGACCAGAGGTTTACCTGGAGCCCGCAGAGGGCTGGAAGCACAAGTTGGGGAGCCTGCTGTGCCCATCTATGAAGTCTTGACACACTAGGGGTGCTAAAAGGCTCCCCACAGCCCAGATGCTAGGGTGCCCAAGCTCACCCAGAAGCTTCTGGAAGCCTTGCCTCTGCTATCTGGAAAAGAGCACACACACCCCCACCCCCTTAGGACCTTTGGATCTTATGCCAGGGACTTGGCCATGGCAGACCCTGATCCAGACTTGTACTGGAAAGAAGATTCTAGAAAAGGTAGCCCTAGGAGTCTCCCTATGATGTAGGGCGGGAAGAGGAGGCTGAAGGGAGGGTAAACAGATTGGCACACTGAGATTAATGGATTATCAATTCCATTTCTTTTAAATCAATGATGGTGTATTATAGTCAGTTTTAAACATGCTCCTCTTAAAGTTATTATATTTCAAACCCAACATGTGATTTTTAAAAGAATGTAATTTTATCAAAGACCAGTGAAGTTTTTCTCTGCATTGGGTATGGTACTTATGTCAACATCTAGTTAGACTAGTTTCTGCTATAACATATTAAAAGTTGAACTGAATCATTCACTCTTTATTTTAATGTTTTTATTGATTTTTTTTTTTAGGGAGAGAGAAATATTGATTAGTTGCTTCCTGCACACACCAAGGATCCAACCTGCAACCTGGGCATGTACCTTGACCAGGAATCAATCCAGCAACCTTTTGGTGCATGGAACAAAGTTCCAACCAACTGAGCCACACTGGCCAGGGCTGGATAATTCACTCTTTATTAGAAGGATGGGTTTCACCTATCTTCATAAATGAAATACTACAAATATTACGGAGCCATGCCTTCGTGGGGTAAAAGGAGATTAAGAAGCTTAGAAGATTGCCAAAAGAATTATTAACATTGTTTTGAGCAGTGAGAGAACATTTAGAATAACCAAGATATCCTCTTCTCAGACATTCACAATTTTAAGTGTAGTGGGAAATATAAGCAGAAGGGCTCTTGGCACTGATGAATTCCATAATTTCTGGTGAAGGAAAGCATTAGAGAACATTGTTTAAGTTTGTGGCCTTTTGAGTCATTCTAAGTTTAAATTCTGAATCTGTTATTTATTAACTAGAGGCCCAATGCACGAAATTCATGCAAGGACCTTGGCCCCAGCCCCCTCTTTCCCGCCTGCTGCAGCTTTGTGCGGAAGGACGTTCGGTCTAATCAGCTTATTATGCTTTTATTATTATAGATGTGTCATTGGGCAAAAATAATAAAGTAATAGCTACTGAATGTTCCAGGCCAGGCATTGTGTTCAGGATTTTTTACATGTATTCTTGCCTTTACTCCTCAAAACACCCCTCAGAGATGAAGACTGTCATGGTCCCTGTGTTATAGATGAGAAAAGTGAGGCTGAGTGGTAACAAGAAACTGATCCCCATAAGTGAAAACCATTCTCCCTGCTTGCCTTCTGCTAAGTGCACTTGAAGTTGTGGGAAGTGACAGGCATGACATCAGCTGAAAAATTCAATGCTCATTGCTTCTGCTGTCTTGTTTCTACAGGTATGCCATTGGCCTTGCGTACAAATCAGCCCCGAAGCACGAGTGGATCGGGAAGAACTCTGCTTCCTGGGCGCTGTGCCGCTGCCACAATAACTGGGTGGTGAGACACAACAGCAAGGAAATCCCCATTGATCCATCCCCTCACCTCCGGCGCGTGGGCATCCTGCTGGACTATGATAATGGCTCTGTCGCTTTCTACGATGCTTTGAACTCCGTCCACCTCTACACCTTCGACGTCACATTCTCTCAGCCTGTGTGCCCCACCTTCACCGTGTGGAACAAGTGTCTGACCATTATAACTGGGCTTCCCATCCCAGACCATCTGGACTGCACAGAGCAGCTGCCATGAGCACCTGGCCATGTGGAGGTGCTTTCTGGGCAATAGAAAAGCTTGTGGCCACTATGTAGGGGGCAGAGCAAGCACAGGCTTCCAGAGTGTGGTTAAATCTCGCCAAAAAGTATCCAGAAATCAGCTAAGATAGGTTTCAAAATGGGCTATTTCTAGCCCCATCCCCTTACTGTATTTTGTATCAAGTACAGTCTTTAATAAGTAGTCTTTAATACGTTCTTCAAATTTTCTTTTGTATTTACAGGAAAAAATATAGATTATTTATAAAAGAAACATAACCGGGATTCCAACTATTTTAGGAATTATTTGGTTTTGCACATGAAGAGGCCCATACATTTATCAGCTCTTTACAACCTTTATCTCATCACAGTCTATAACTGTACATAACAGAATATGCAACTACTTTAAACATAAAACATAGTTTTGAACCTAGTAGGGAAGTAAATGGGATTTCTATCTTGAGGTGTTTTAACTGTGATGGTGGAAGCTTTCATTAGGTCAACTACAATGGAGAGAGAAAGAGAATGGGAAGATCTTGGAATCTGCTACGGCGAAATCTTTAATTGCCTGCTCATGGCTGGTGGGATAATGATGGAAAGATTCTGGAACCTTCGGCCATAGTTTATCCCGCTCTTGCCAGGATTAAGGATTCTGGTGAGCATTCAGAATGATACTGCAATTGAAAATAGTCACTTGGAATCCTACTGATTATTCAGAAATTCAAGCTGATTCATGTTTTGTCGGAAGTAGGATTCTATTTCATGATATCACTCTATTTAATTCTTTTAATCGGTTCTTTAGGCCTGTGAGATTTCTTCACTACATTTATTGCTGTCCTATCCTTCCCCACCCCCAAATCATCTTTCTTTTGTCACTAGAGCTGAGGAAATAAACAGTTTCTATCACAAATAGCACCACTGTACACTGATTTTCCTCTCCAGGACATCGACAGATGGCCCCACTTTCCACTACCATGTCCAAATATATCATCCCCCAAACACTATGAGTTGATAATGACAAGGGACGTTGCATTAAGTACTATTTGCTAATGTACGTGCCTCAAACGTTACTATAAACTGACATTTATTAAACACATCTTGAAAGTTGTAGACGTCCCTCTGTATATTCTATTATAGTTTGCCATAGAGTTGTAAGACAGAAAAAAAATCAAATTTGCTATTCCCACACTGGAGCCTGCCAATAGAATCTGCTAAGGCGGGGCTCTTGGCATGCTGATCTGACACCTTAGAATGGGCCATGAAGTAAGTTCCAGTCCTTGGACCTGGAATTTGGCAATGGTTCTTCCTTGGCAAAAGCATGACACCTATAAATCATTTCATTTGCTAAAATATTGATCCGGGCCCCTGGGTCAGCCATTTTGCCTGAACAGACTGGTGGATTTAGACTTTGTCTGCAGTGATTCTGTTTTTAACCAAATCAACCAATTGTTCCCCTGCACTCCATTCACAGACCCGCTGTTTCAGCATCACATGATGTGATTTTGAGTCTGGACTTCATGGTGGCTTCCCAGTGCCTCTGTCCTTTTCACTGGCAGATGCTCTCCTTTTTCTTAACAGATAGAGTCTATATATTTACTATATTATTTATACCCAGATGAATATTTTGATAGCTACTTAGGACAATTTCACATCTAAAAGATGGACACCTCAATGGGGAAAAAATCATTCTCTGGAAACTCAGTAGGATTTTTTTTTATAATATAAAATAATGTGTATGTGCTTTCCCGGAATAAACTGAAAGTGTTGTCTTAGTAATTTTTACATACTGTTTTTAGTAGTTTGGATAACGTATTTTAATGCACTTTGTACATTAACAGGTTTTAAATAAAAGGGTCTAAAACTCATAGTCTCCAGGTACCAATAAATGCTACAGTTTGCCTTATGATGCTAATGTAAAGCATTTATCAGAAGGACAATAGTTCCACGAACATAATGTTTTTCAATATAAAGCAGTTACTACTCAAATGTTCACTGCAAGCTGTTTCGGTGATGTTTTGACTATTTTTATAAGGACAAGGAATTATGTTATAATTTTGTTGTAGAAGTCTGTTTGCTAACTTAAAAACATTGTGGATAGTAGCAGTTACTATGTCCATGTTGTCATATTTACAAGAAAATATGTATATGGTGAAAGGCCACATTGTTTACTTTCATTGCTGTAATGATGTAGAAAAGATTTCCGTGTGGATTTTTTTTGAAAGTCTGAAAAATATATGCTATATACACTTGCTGAAGTACAATTCTTTGAATGGATTGGGGTCACGGTGTTTGTTTTTGAGGTCCTTACTTCAGAAGAAGCATCGTAATTAAGAGGAGAAAGAGATGGTCGTGCCACTTAAATGAAAACAACAAAATTGATGCAGTGCCGGCTGAGACTCGTACATCCGACACCGTGCTTATGTGAACAGTGCTGTTGCCATCCTGAGATCCTTACTGCTTGTTGAACAAAATCCCGTGTTTTCATTTACACTGAGCCTCACAAATTACGACCCAGCCAGTCCTCATGAAGAAAACAACACACAACAACAACAACACTCAGAAACAAATGAAGAGACCTGGTTCCAATGTCAAAATGGCTGGCAAGTAGGAATCCCGGTGGACTAAAACGAGAAAGGGCCTCAATGAAGATTTTCTCTCCAGCTTTTAAAGAAAATGACTTCAAAAACTGGCTGCAAATATTAATGACGGTCTCTGCTGGAGAAGAGGAAAAGGGCAGGTGATCAACAGGCATTTGATTGTGGTACCGGTGTATTGACCCTAAACGTCCTGCGGAACCCAACGAGCGCCCTCCAGTGAACATGAAATGCCATTTTGGCTCCAGGCACATATGCATTGATTGCAGAGACACATATATGCTCATTGACATGAGCTTTTGGTGTTGGGAAGTTGATCTAACTGGCCTACCCTTATAAAATGTTAAAGAGAATGTAAAGACAAGAATGGGGGAGGGAAGTTGTTTTCAAGAGTGCTTCTCCACTAGGAGACCATTTGTCAATGTCTGGAGCCATTTTTGGTTGTTCGAACTCGGGACGGGTGCTACCGGCATCTGATGAGCAGAGACCAGGGATGCTCCTCAACATCCTACAATGCACAGCACAGCCCCCACCACAAAGAATCGTCTGGCCGAAAATACGAGGAGTGCCGCGCATGAGAAACTCTTGTTCTTTGGGGATTTGTTAGAGCAAAACTCACAAATATTTTCTACTTTTCCTGTCACTGATGTATCAAAACGAGAAGAAAAGGGCACACCAAGATCTTCACTGCAGTGGTGCCTTCACTTTCAAAATTATTTACAAAGTCCTCACAAAACCTGAAATCTGAAAGGCAGTCCGAGCTAGTGTAAATGGGAGTCCACTGATTAGTGGAATGAAGATCCGGTGGTGGTTTCCTGAGTTTGTAAGTGGAAAGTTAGTTCTCTAGCCTGCTCCTTTCACCTGGACAGATTCAGTCCCTGGTACTAGAGTCCCACGGCCACGCCCTCACTCGGCCCAGACTATTCTCACCATTGCTGTTGTTTTCTGGTTCAAAATAAAGTCATTTTGTGGTTCCAAGGTCCTCTGTCTCTGCCTGTCTCTGTTGCCTTTTCTTCATTTAGTGTTTTCACAGTCACGATGCCCACAAATATTTATCCAACTTCTGTTCTTTTTGTCCTACTTTGCAACATACAATTTGTTTTTCTTTATTCTTAAAATTTGCTCACGTCTACCATCCCACCTCCCTTCAGTAAAAAAGACTCAAAACAGCACCCAGGGATTAAAAAATAAATAAATAAAAGAGAACCTATATGGGAATTGAGACCTGGAACGAGAATAGCTTGATTTTGAATCAGAGGGGGAAAGGAGTGGTGGGGGAGGGGAGAGAGACAAGGATGATTTGAGCAGAGGAGTGAGGGTCGGTATAGTGTGGTCTGGAACAATCCCAGCAGTTGGCCCATAAATCTCTCCTCGGCCCCATCCTCTGGCTCACAGGACTTGACTTTCTCTCTCATTAGAGACGCAGGACCTTTTGATCTAAGTCAGTGCTGTGCAGTGTGGTCACGGGTCTGCGGCACTAGCACCACCTGGGAGCTTGGTGGAAACGCCAGTTCTGCAGCCCAACCCCAGATCTACTCATCAGAACCTGGGGGGGGGGGAGGGGGCGGGGTGGGACAGAACCCAGCAAGGTGAGCTCTAACAAGCCCTCCAGGGGATTCTGATACTAGAAAATTTCTGAGAAGCGCTGCTCTGGAGGGTTTTATCCAGTCTTATAGCCCCTATAAAAATGCACTTAGATCCTGAAACATGTTTTCAAGGTAATGTGCTTTAGAAGCAGCCTGATGTAATGCATCGATGGTTAACTGCCTGAGCATTAAAACCACTTTTTTTTTTTTTTTTTTTTTTACAAATGCTGACCCCATCCTGAAAGATTGGGGAGAAAGCCTAGAATGTGGCCTAGCACCCTGTACTGTTTGGGGGAAGTGATTCTAAAGTGCCGCCAGGATTGGCAGCCAATGCCATAATCACCGGGCTCATCACCTGTAAGTATTTTAGGGTATGAAGGCCATGCTATCTCTGTGGCAACTACTCAACTCCCCAGCTGTAGAGCGAAAGCCACCACAGAGGGAATATAATGAATGGGCGAGGCTGTGTTCCAATGAAACTTTACAAACCGGCATGGAGCTGCATTTGGCTCATGCTGTACTTCACCAACTCCTGCTGCAGCAGATACAACACTGGACTGGCATCCCGAAGCCCTCAGCACATGCTCTCACTTTCTCCTCACCCACTGACCACTCAACCATGTCCCCTCATAGCCTCAGTGAGCTCTCAAGTCCTTTCCAACTTGGAACCATATCAATTCTGAAATCACAGAGCTCATGTAGAATTAGAGTACTAATAACCCACTGAGGGTTATTAGGTGATTCTTTTATTCAACAGAGTAGGGTGTGCCAGTTCTAATGATTAGCTTTGCCACCTTCAGAATTTTGGCTTGAATCAACCCTCCTCATAAGTGACAGGTGTATAAAATATATTCCCTTTACTAAGAGTTTTGAAGTACATTTAATTTGAACTTTGAAACCTAACAGACACTGCTATAATTAATCACCTTTCAAGTCAACTTGAGGGGCATGTTATACACTCCAGAGAGTGGCCTACCCTCTTTTTAAAATCATTTTTAAAAACGTGTTGAAGAACATAGTTGCTCGTGATTATAGTAGGAGCATAAAAATGGAAACACATGGAACTTGCCAAATCCTTTCCCCATGAGTATCATTCTTACTGTGGGATTCACAATCAAGAATGTAGTTGTCCTGTCTTAATATGTGTGATTCACGAAAGGAATTCAGGTTCTTCTTTGGATCTTTTTCAGCCATCTTCTAAGATAATTATAAAAGTACGGTCAAATGGGTAGTATAGTAATTAACAAGTAAATATGTCATGACTGAAAGCCAGTCACCAATTAAGGAGAGTCACAGAAAATAATGAACATTGATTCTTTTGCATGGTCTGCTTATTCCCAAAGCTCAATTTTTTAATGTTCATTCAAAGCTGTTCAGTTTCAGCCAAATATTTCAGATAATAAAGCTTATCCCTTCACTAAACTTATTCTCCCTTCAGCATCTGCCCTCTCTCACCTCTTCTTTTCTGTTAAGTTTCTCAGAAGGTTGTTCAGATGGTCTGTTTCCTCAGCTCCTATTATACCTCCATACCTTCCCACACTCCATCAGGCATTCGGTGTCTTTGCTCAAACAGTGCTCACTGATGTGAAAAGTAGTGTCTGCATTAGTACATATTCCCACTGATGTTTGGCCTCATCTTGACGTACAGCAGCTTTGGAGATGTTGACCACTTCAGTTTTTTCCTAATCTCTTCTTAGGCAATGCCATCCCCTCCTCCACCATTTTGTGCAGTTGTCACCAAATTTAAATATCTACATATAAATTCTCTGCTGAGATTAGCCCCATATACTGATCTCTAGAATGCCTAAAGGACACCTCAAATTTGACATGTCCAAAACTGCACTAATTATCTCTCTCTAGAACCTTGCCCTATCAACCAGTTTTATGAATCAAAAACCAGAAATTCATGTTTCTTGTCTTCCTCACCCTCCATGCCCACTGATCACCAAGTCCTGTTGATTTTCATTGTTTTCATTATTGATTTAGAGAGAGTGGGAGAGAGAAACATCGATGTGAAAGGGTCACATCAATCTACTGCTCTTGGACACCCTGCTGCGGATTGAGTCTAAAACCTGAGTATGTGTCCTGACCAGAAATCAAACTGGTGGCTTCTCAGTGCATGAGACAATGCTCTTTAACTGATTTACACCTCTCCACATCTACACATGACCTCCAAGTTCAAAGTTTCACACCTCTGCCTCCACAGTTGACATAACCAGCTAACTGAAGTTGAACTTATGTAATTGTCACTTGCTGGATCAGCTCATCCCACATGACACACAATTCAGGTGCCAATAAAATGAGCTCTAGGGTATGACTGTCAATTTAGCCATGGAGAAGATCCCCTCTGACTTTGATGCCCCACCTCCTTGATAGTGCCACCCAATTTCCAAGAAACAGACTCCCTGTTCTTCAAGACAGTGTCACAGAGTCCCAGCCTCCTTTCTCATTTCTTCTCTGTAGCTGGATTCTGTCCTTGAACTCCCTCTGACATGATCTTCAGCATATACCATGAACTTCATAGGCAGCAGCAGCCCTCCACTTAGAATTTTACCCAAATGCCTATGTTTCCAGCTTGCTCAACTTGACCTTAAGTCATCAACTTGGTTTTCTGCCATGCTTCTTTGTTTGGGTTGGTTTCTCTGTTTCCTTCATTTTTTCAGAGCTGTTCCCATATTCCCAGCTCTGTTGACTTGTAGCCCCTTTAAACAGACTGGTCACACCCGCATTTCACAAAGATACAGTGACTCAAGAACAACTCCAGGCTCATCAATCCTATACTATTTTTAACCAAGAAACTCACTTTAAACAATAAAAATATTATCAAGTTCCAAAATGGTGGCTACACTGACATGCTCCCAGAATCCAACTGGAATTATAATCAAAATACAGAAAAACTATCCTGAATAATCAAATGAAGACTAGCTGGAGAGAACACTGATAACCAAGAACAGAAAGTGGAGACCATGTAGAGACTGGTTGGAAGTGCAGAGGCATGAAAGGGCTGGCCAGGCTCCCACAGACAGCACCTGAAGTTCCAGAGGGATATTAGAGCTGTGGGGGTTCCCACTGAGAACTCTAGAGTCTAAACCCAAGCTGGGCTCCCTAGCCCAGAGCACCATAACTGAGAAAGGTGGCCACATAACATCAGGATGTGAAAAGCAGCAGAATTGTCTGCCAGGGAGAGCTGGCTGGAAATGCAGGCACTCTCATGAAGGGCCAATGCATAAAATTTTGGGAGCAGCCACTTACCTTGGGCTTTGGCAGAGAAAGGGCAAATTGAACTAGAGCTGTGTGAGCAGAATCCAGGATTGGAATTTTGAGGGTTAGAGATCAGAAGGCAGCCACTCTGATTTCCTGTGCTGAGTCATTCTCACATATTTCAGAGGACAAGTTTCTCCAGCAGACCTTCACCATCCAAGCCTGGGGGGGGGGGGAGGGGGGAGGAAGCAATTGTCCTACCGTGTTAGAAAACCTCTAGTCCCACCCTGTGGTTGATAGCCTGAAGCTAATCAAGACTATAGGCAGAGGTGGATCTCTGGAGGCTTTGAGTCTTTGCCTGATCTTCTGGGTCTGGGGCTAGGAAAAGCAGACCTTGGTGCCCAGCTTGTCCTTCCCAAGGGTACCCAGCCCCAGCAGACAAAGCCAGAAGCTGTGGATTGCTGATAGCTCCAAGCAGGGCACTCAGAGCCAGTCACAAACCGGCCTGGTCCCCCCCAACTGCCCTCCCCTGTAGGCCTGGTCCCCCCCCAACTGCCCTCCCCTGCAGGCATCATCCTCCCCATCTTCCCTCCCCTGCCTGCCTGGTCACCCCCAACTTCCCTCCCCTACAGGCCTGGTCCCCCCCTAACTGCCCTCCCCTGCTGGCCTAGTCTCTCCCAACTGCCCTCTCCTGCTGGCCATCTTGTGGTGGCCATCTTGTTTCCACATGGGACAGCCATCTTGTGTGTTGGAGTGATGGTCAATTTGCATATAACCTCTTTATTATATAGGATAGTACTGTAAGTCCTGGCCACAGTGATCAAACAAGAAGAAAACATATAAGGCATCCAAATTGGAAAGCAGGAAGTAATACTCTCATATTTGCAGATGGCATGATATTATACATAAAAAATCCTAAAGACTTCACCAAAAACTACTAGATGTAATAAAGGAATTTGGCAATGTAGCAATATACAAAATTAACATCTAGAAATTGATGGCATTTTTATACACCAATAATGAATTCTCAGAAAGAGAAGCTAAAACAATCCCATTTACCATATTAACAAATAAAATTAAGATGCCTAGGAATAAACTTAACCAAGAAGGTAAAAGACTTGTACGTGGAGAAGTGTAGGATGTTGAAAAAAGAGATAGAGGAAGATGTAAACAAGTGGAAGAATATACTGTGTTCATGGACTAGTAGAATTAACATCATTAAAATGTCCATACGACCCAAAGCAATCTATAGATTCAATGCAATCTTTATTAAAATATCAATGACATGTAAAACAGATCTAGAACAAATACTCTAAAAATTTATATGGAAACAAAGAAACCCCCAAAGAGTTGCAGCAGTCTTGAGAAAGAACATAGTTGGAGGGTTCATAATGCCAGATATCAAGTTATACTACAAAGCCACTGTAATCAAAACAGCCTGGTACTGGCACAAGAACAGACATATAGATCAATCCAGAGACATAGAAGCATGGAACAGACTGGGGAATCTCAGAGTGATGGCAGAGGTGGATGGGTGGGTGGGAATTGGTCAACAAAAGAAGTTGTATGCATATATGCCTAAGTCATGGACACACACAGTAGGGTGGTGAAGGCATGGGGTGGGGGTGGGCTAGAAGGGGTCAATGGGGTAAAAAGGGACATATGTAATACTTCCAACAATAAAGGTTTTTTTAAAAATAATTATAAAGATATCAATGGATTAAAAGTAACAGAATGACAAATGTTACAGCATGCAAACAATGATCAAAAGAAAGCTTCAGTAGCTGTATTAGTAGCAGACTATGTAGACATCTAAACAATGAACATTTCCTGGGAGTCAATTCACTTAATAAATACAGCCTAATTCTTTCCTATTCCCATTTGCTTTCACCCCCCAAAAAATGAGAGCAAGAGCAATGATGGGTCAGTTGAAGAAGCAGTGTCCAGAGTTGGAAAATTTGGAGCAAGCCTATCTAAATGGTGTTGCCTATTCAGCCTTTCGGTTGGGCCGACTGCTTGGAGGAGTCTGTTGTCAGCGCCCAGTGAAAGGTTACTGTAGATCAGTGAAGATGTCTAGTCTAATTAGCATATTACCCCTTTATTAGTACAGATAATATGTGACCTTCTATAACTGGCTTCTTCACTGAGCATAATGTTTCAAGGTTCATCCACATTGTATTATGTATCAGTATTTCATCTCTTTTTATGGCCAAGTAATATCCATTATCTAGATCAGTGTTTCCCAAACTTTTGACATAGGTGTACCCCTTCTATAATTTTCATAACGCTGAGTACCCCTCCTCAAAAAAATGGATGTATTTTAATAACCATCAATATATATATATTTGGTACATACACAAAATAATAAATGAAAAATAAAATTATTCATAATAAAATATAAATAAAAGTTATATTATAAATAACATTTATTTGCACACAGGACCATCTCACGCCTCACAAGACTGTCTTGACTCATGAGAACGTAGAATTAGGCGCAGCTAAGCACGGTGCAGTGCATATCCCCACCAAACTCTGGTGCAACACGTTCCCCTACCAAACTCTTCCCATACCCCTAGGGGCATGCGCACCACACTTTGGGAAACACTGCATGATGACAAAGATGAATAGCCTTGGTTTAAATTCCCATGTCAAGCCTTGGGGTTAGTCCAGCTTGGCGAGGCCAGGTTCAGAAGCAGCAAGAGACACAGACAAGAATGAGCGTCCAGCTGTCAGTGTGGAACTGAGTCCAATCAAGGCTTCTGACCTTTGGCCCCTGGGGAACTGGTCCACACAGAGAGAGGAGGGGAGTTGTCCAAATGGCAGCATCTGTTATCGGTTGCCTCCCGCTCCCTCCCTGCATTCCAGACCTGGCACTCAGGGCATCCTGAAATGGAGAAGGTTGCTGTTGGGGTGTGTTTGAAACCTTCACATGATTGACTGGAAGCAGAAGTGCCAGAGCATGAACCCTCAACCCTGGAGTTCATGGGGGGCCAACCAGCTTGCAGAGCTCAAACCCTTGATCCCGCCGGACAGGCAGTTCTCATTAAGTGATGCAGCAGGATTTGGTGCAAAAAATAATAATAATAATAACACCCAGAAGGCCGCTTGCTCCCTCCTGGGCTTGGTCTCTAGGTCCTGAAATACGTGTATTTTTTTAAATTTCCAAGTCAATCAATCTTTTCTTGGTGGAATTGTTCAGGCAATGCTAACATGTATTGAGCAAGGAATGAGAGTACAAATGTCCTCATATCTAGCCATGTGGGAAACAGCCCGGGCATGGAGGACATGCACAGAGAAACCCCACAGACCTCCCATTCCCTGCGGTGGGCCAGCTGGAGACTCTGCTGGAGCCACGCAGAAACGGGCTCTGGGCTTCTGTTTGTACGGGTTCAGAGAGGGGCCGCGCACGCTGGGGCAGCCACTTGCAAAGGCAGCTCGTTCTTCCCGAGGATTTTGCCGTTAAAGCCAGGACGTCCTCAGGGACGGGTCTGACTGGAGGAAAATCAGCACAGCTCTTGATAGCATCTGAGACACAAATGTGAGCTATTTTGCTTGATGCTGTCAGGCGCAGCCATCAGAAACATCACCAAAGCGGAACGGCCAGGCCCCGGGTTGCAGAGAAATTCCACTGCAGGGAGACTGAAACCATGACACCTTTACAGGCCGGGGAGGAAATGAGATGACTGAGTGCTAGAATGCCCCAGTGAATTGGGCAAAAATGAGGAAGTTGTTCATTCTTGCTAATTACCGTCTGGGTGTCAAGTTTTCATTTTCAATTTAGGCAGGATATTACCAACTTTGTTTGCATATGTATTTTGGGACTAAGGCGATTACCAAGTCTAATCTTCCGCCCCCGTGGACACACAGGCCACGGGAGCCAGGATCTGTTGAATATATTTTCCAGAAATGTTCTTTTCCCTCCCGTCACTCGCTCTTCAGACCTGCTCCTCTGAACCCCGTGTTCAGAGCTGTACAGTCTGTTCCTTGCTGTCCCTTCTGATATATATATATATATATATATATATATATATATATATATATATGACATTTGTACACATATTTCAGGAGCTTCTCCACCTTGGCACTGTGAATGCGGGGTTGGTAATTCCTTGCTGGGGCGCTGTCCCGTGCATTGTAGGATGTTTAGCATCATCCTTGGTCTCTACCCAGCGCACCAGTAGCGCTCCTTCCCAACTGTGATGACCAAGTATGTCTGGAGACAGTGTCAAATGTCCCCTGGGGTGTGGGACACGATCACTCCTGTTTGAGAACCATGGGCCTACGTGAACATTTTAATCCTAATATGAATGTTCCTTCGTTATAATATTCTATCATTATAACATTCCTTCTGTCCACAGAATCTTCTCACATCGCCTTTCTATCCCTTCCTCTGCTCCCAAGCCACCGAGTCACTCGTGGAGTGTCTGTTGAAAATGCAGCTCATTGTCCAGCTCACCGTCCCTGGTGTGCCCAGGGTGCTATCAGTAAAGTCAGGAGCCAGGTGGGTGGGATGTGAGAAGAACACACACTTCCAGCTTCTCCTTGGATCTAGCTACCAACAAACAAATATCCAAGAGATCTGAATCTAGCTATCCCAGGAATTTACTAGGTAGAGAAATCTTGATGTACTTGCTGATAATATACAAATTGTTATTCCTGCTAAAAAGATTGAAGCTACAATGTGTATTTTTATAAACTAATTCAAAGGAGTTTACTTATGCTCTCCAGTTATTTTTTGCACACAAACATGGATTATTTCTAGACTTCCTTGCAACACCGGAAATACGGCACCCTCACATTCCAAATTAGCCCTCAAGGCAAGACACTGCCTCCGGTCATGGCCATACTACTGCTCTGCTGTCAGGAAATTAAGCTACCCTCCCAAGGCTAACAAGAGAATAGTTGTTTGTCTCTTTGTTTGCTAACAGCTGGAAATATATTCTACATAGAATGTGGGGAGTTTGCTTTTTGAAAGGATACAGTAGCATAGCTATTATATCTTTTCTTTCTTCCTCCTTTGCACAGTTTAGAACTCACCCATTTCTGCCTTCCCCTGAGGGATTTTTTCCCATTAGAATATAAGCTTCATGAAGGTAGGGATTGTGTTTATCACATTTTAATATTTCTAGTGCCTAACACAGCCTCTAGTTTTTTTGTATGTCCTCAGTGGATGTCTACTGAAAGTAGGAGAAAGAGAGGGAAGGAAGAAGAAAGAAGGGAAGGGAGAGAAGAAGAAAGGAGGGAAGAAAGGAGAGATGGAGGAAGGAAGGAAAATGGAAGTAAAAAACGAAAATGGAAGTAAAAAACGAAAAAGGAGCAAGGGAGGAGAATATCAGTGTTAGATTTATATATCACTCAATTCAAATTTGTCCCAAGATCTGGACAATTTATACAACTAACAGTATGCCTAATGCACTCTCATTTATTGCCATATAACCCAGAGATTAGTAGGACTGCTGGCATCCAGCAGCTCTTGCAGAACAAAGATAAGCCGTGTACTGGTGTAGATGGTCCAAGAGATGCAGTTGAAAGAAAACCTACTGCAAAAGAAAATAAGCAACTATGATAAATCAATAGCTGCTCAACTTTTCAATTACACACATTCTCATTAACTTAATAATAGAAAAGAGAGCAAAGGCAAATTCTGCTTTGGAACCATAATAAAGAAACAGAATTAGAATAAAACAACAGGTTTAAAAGTCCTCCAATCCAATCCATGACCTTTTAGCAAATCCAAACATTATTTTTTATTTTCCTTTTCTACAGATTTTTGAAGGCAACTCTACTTCTTGAAAGACCATCTTTAATCCTGTTTTCTCCATTCCAGTAATGTATATTTATTGAAGAAAAGTTTGAAAAATATGAAAGTACATAAAGGAAAAAATGAAAGCAAAATAAATGCCCGTGGTGTTCCAGGAATTATTTAATCAATGAAATTTTTCATTTCTGAAAAACCTCATTTCTGCTACACATTATATATGAATCATTCTGCCTTTACATCCTGATTCAAGACCCAATGCTTTATTCGCCATTAATGAGAAGTGTTGTATATTTTTGAAGTGTGTTTAAAAGTCTTATTTTAGGACATGGGCCAAAAGGCAAGGTTCTCCAACTCATTAACCTGCTCCATAAACTTTAAACCACTGTTTCCTATGGGAGAAAAACATACCTGGGAATAGAGTTACTATTTTAATTCTTTCCTTCTCTTTCAAGACTGGTCTATCCCCATTTCATCTGAATGAAAATTACTTGAGAATGTTTCCTCCCTTGTGCAATAGGGACTTAACAATTTAATTCTGGTCAAGAAATCCAATTGCTTCAGTCGCTCAAAGAACCAGAAGCTAAACACAAATTAAGAACCAAAGGAAATCTGTCATGATGGTGGAAGGCGCCCCATGGAGGGCGCTGCCAATCAGAGGGACCTCAGGATGGAGCACCCCTTCTGACCTCGTTAACTCTAAGGGGACTGCTCGGGCTCTGTCCTAAGAAGTGTGGTCCCCAGTGTTTGTCCACAGCTATCTCCCAACCGTTGCCTTTCCAAGGAGGGAAGGGAATTGTTGGGTTCTGTTCATATGCAATTCATTTGTTTTTCCATTTCAGGATTATGTTCTTTGGCTGGGAATTTGGGAATTCTACTTCTGCAGGCCTGAAAGCCATCACTTCTCCAACTTATCCAGGTGGGAGCTGGTGTTCAGGCCACTCAAGGAGACTTCTCAGCTTCCAGGGGGCCTGCAACCAGGGCTTCCTGCTCTGCTCAGGGGAGCCTGCTCATTGATCTGGAGGGGGGCTGCTTTCCGAGACCTTGCGCTGGGCCCATGCCCACATTTTAATGACACGCTGGAGCCAAGAACTTTGGCTGATTGGGAGAACTATATGCATGCTTGGGGCTTTTTAGTCATAAAAAGCCTTTGCAGGCTTTGTTCCCAGGCTGTTTCCACCTTGGCCTTGGGATTCTGAGCTCAATAGTCTGCACACTGCTATCAATGGTCAAAATATTCTGCCAATGTATTAGGGCTCTCCCGTGTGGTCTGGCCTTGCACAGAATCAATAAAAGACATAACCTCTGTCTCCAAGACCTTGTGCCCCGAAAGCCTGGTAAGCATATGTAGATATGAATGCCGACAATCAATCATGGACCAACATCTGAAACGTAGTAAAACCTTGTTAGCCCACTGTTGCTGATCGCAAATAGCATGTAATTCAAAGCAACTGCTGTTCTGCCCTCCATTGTTCTCTAATGAATATATTAAATAACTCTAAACTGGTGGTGGGAGGTTTATTTTTCAGGTCCCTGGCATTTCAAATGTTTAGGATGCTGATCTAATTTTATTTTCATTATTAAGTAACCAATATTATTTTTCAGTATCCACCACTCGAGTTCTCCCTGAGAAAATTTTTTTTCCATTGGAGCTGCAGTGGCATTAGTGTTCTCATTGGAAAACTAAGTATCACATTGTCCAATGAAACTGTTAATGTCAGCTAGAAATCCAAGTGGGTCAGCGACTCCGTTCACTACAGGAATTTTTATCTGATTTTTAAAATGATATATGCTTATTGCAGAACGTTTTGAAAATAAAGGATAGCACAAAGGAAAAACAAGAAAGCATGTCCATGATCCCACATACAGAGAAAACATTGGTTTATTTACCTTAAAGTCATGGAGATGTTTACCAGAAGAGATGGAGAGAGACAGAGAATAGGGAGAGATAGAGAGAGATACAGAAAGGGAAAGAGAGAGGGAGATTCCTTATTGTCTGCTCTTTTCACTTCACAAAAGAATTGATACTTCCTTTATACTAATTTGAATACAGAGTAGAAAATTCAGTCACTGTTGCCAACATCATAAGGAACTCTATTTTTCACGAAGCAGAATTCATGATAAATTAGACACAACTCCCACCTCAATTCCTGAAGTAAAGAGAAACTCATTCTAGAATGGCGTCTTACGCAGGATGTAAAAGTACAGGTTGAGTCTCAATGGCAATTTGATATGCTCAGTGCTACAATGGAGGAGATTGTGTTAAACCAGTGGTACTCAATTTGGGGTGATTCTGTCCCTCAGGGGACATTGTCAGTGTCTAGAGGCATTTTTAGCTGTTACAACCTTTGTGGGGGGAGGGGGTTGTGCTAACTGGTATCCAGAGGGCAGAGACCAGGGATGCTGCTAAAAATCATACCGTGCACAGGACAGTCCAGTCTCTCCAACAAAGAATGATCCAGCCCCAGCTGCTCATAGTGCTGGAGTTGAGGAACTCTGAGTTAAACTCATCCCATCCTTTCCAAAGAGAATCACAGTTTAACAGGCCACACAAATGCAAAGGGAACAAGAGACAAAACTGCCTGACTTGGTGGCAGTTGGTGGGGGGGGGGGGGACAAAATTCTGACAGTGTAGCATGTTTAAAAACATTGATGTGAAGATACAATGAGTATAAAATAGTGTCATGCCTGGCACACTGTAAGTGGCTCAACAAATGGTCACTGTTACCGTTGTGGGCTAAACCCAGTAACTTTTGACACTTGGCTTCCAAACAGAGATGCACACTTGACATGTCCCCTAGCCACAAACAAGTCCACAAAGGGCTCTGGAGAAAAAGTGGAATCATTTCTTTAAGAGTTCATTTGTGTTCTAAACAAGAGCAATACATCATGTGGATGGAAGCCCTGTTTTGGTTGCCATTGTTCTGTAATCATGGTATAATCAAGTGGTCTTAAGAAATTCTTCAGGCTATGGACTGTTTTCCCAATGCTAAGCACCTTCTAATGACAAATGCTAAATGAATTTGTGGTAAATGTTGTAATGATATTCTGTTGAACAGTTTTCCAGCCAAGTAAATCTTTGGCTTTAGAATTCTAGACAGCTATCATCTGGCTGTCCTTCCCGGCATTAACTAATCACCAGTGAAAAATACAACTGTCATTCACAAATCATATCAAAGATGGGAACAGCTGGAATCAAATTCAAGAGACTGCATCATTTTATCATCTTGACATTAATCATTCTACATGGATAGCACAGGCAATCTGGCGCAAAGAATAATTTATGTTGCAATATAAACATTAACCATTTAGGCCTGGGACACTCTCGTCCTCCTCCCTCCTTCCAACCCAGAACAACCCTAGAGACTCAAGTCCAAGGATTACATGAAACTGTTTTATGAAACATTATTTATAAAGTAGCTACGAGATCTGGGGTGGGGGAGGGAACCCATATAAACAAGGCTTAGTTATCTGATCAGCTTGGTTAGGAGTCAGCAAACTACAACTTGTGGACCAAAATCCTGCCCACTGCCTGTTTGTCCATGGCCTTTGAGATTAAAATTTGGTGACATGTGAAATTTACATGAAATTCAAATTTCATTTTCTGTAAAGAAAGCTTTATTGGCACACAGCCACACTCATTTGCTTACATGTTGTCTATGGCTGTTTTCCTTCTAAAATGGCAGTGTTGAGTAGTTTTAACAGAGACTATATGGCTCACAAGTTCCAAAATATCTACCTGGCCTTTTACAGAAAAATGCTTCCACCCCTGATCTAGTGACTCAACATTATTTTTTCGATGCAATAATTACAAATGCTACTAAATATCTGTTGGCTTTTACCTGCCTTACCCCTGCCCTCCAATAGGATAGCACTCCAGTATCCTGATGGACAATTACATCTATCCTGTGGTGAGTGGTCTTGGTGAAAAAATAATTCCCATCTCACCCAGCCAATATATCTTCTACTTTCATATTAGTGTCCTTTGATCTGCACCTATGACCTTAAGGGAGCTTCCCTATGAATCCTTCGTGTATTCATTTGACAAATATCTATGGAGCATCTCTTATTTTCAGGCACTGTGCTAGGCTCTGCACAAGGTAGATCAAGTCCTAGAACCCATGGAGTGTGTCTATCTAGAATAGATGATAAACAACCAAACAAACAAATAAACAAGTAACCTCAGCTAGTGCTAAGTGTTACAAAGACAATCAATGTGGCTATTTGACAAGGAATGGGAGAGATTGGCTAATGTAAATCGGTAGTCAGAAATGGTATCACCAAGGAAGCCATGTGAAATGTGGACTGCCCATTGACAGGGACCTGGAAATGTCAAATGTACATTTGCAATTTTCAAGCTCAAAGGAGACATTAAGCCTAAAGATAGAAAATTGGAAGTCCTAAGCCTATAAGGAGAAATTTAAATCCCTGAACATCTAAAGAGAGAAAGATAGAGGAGTGAAGGAAATGTGATCTCCAATGAAACCAAAGGAAGAAATGATTTAAGAACAAGAAAGTGACTCTGATGAGGGAAAATTCCGAGGCAGGTCTATAATAGATAGGCTAGCACTGGTTTGATATAGATTGTTGGGTGTTACAGTCCCAAATGCAGGTGGCCCTGAGGGACAGTGGAGAGAAAAAAATCCCCTGAATGTACAGTTAAGTAGTACATCTCATTTCCCCCTTTCCCTGGGATAGGAAGACAGAAGGCCTAAATTAAGTTCAATACTGGATCATAGTGGTGGCTAAAGGACTGGATGTATGGTTCTTCGATAGAAAAAAGCAAGAATGGAGGGATTGGTGGGAAGCAATAGTTATTGCTAAATGGGCCTAGAACATTAAACTTTTCCTGACACATTTGATTGCTACTCTGGCCAAACCATTGCAAAGTGTTCAATTTCCAAGAAGCAGTATGTCAGAAACTTTAAATGTCTACCAACAATTTTATGCCCTCTCCTAAGTATAGAGTTGTCACTAGGAAATGGCCACTGAGTGACAGGCTGCATTTCCTAGACGCTTTCAGCTCCCTTTGTTACAGCAGTAATCTAGTCTAACATAAACCTGAACCCCAAATGAGATGATATACACCAGTCATCCATATATGGCTAGCATGTTGCAGTTTATAGTTTCATAGAAGTTATTTCCCATTACTTTTGCTATATTTTTTGTTAGAAGCAAATCACTAGGGCAGCTCATATTCAAGAGAAGGGGATACACCAGAGCATCAATATGAGGAAGCAAGGAACATTGGGGGCCATACTAGAGAGAGCTCACCACACTGTGTAATATACAGTAGTTATAATAATAGATTATTAATCCCTCTCTCCAGCTTTATGATAAAGTGATGAGCTTGACGTGGAGGAATTAGCAGAGAGCTACCTTGAACAAGAGGGTTTTTTTTGGTGGGGTGGGTACCATAAAAGGACAGGGTCCCAGTAAAAGGATTGGACTGCCACAGTGCACATATTTCTTGTTTAGATAAACAAGATCTTCTTGAGTTTGAACTTGAGATTTGACATGCCCTTCTCAATGTTTCTTTCTTTTCTCTTCCCACAAATTACCCCATAAAGCAAGCAAAATAGTGAGCTATGTGGAGCCAAGTCACGTCAACATGTGTCATTAACTTGGGATATTTTAGTCCAGCGGTCACCAACCAATGGTCCTCGTACCACTGGTGGTCTGTGAGGCCCAAAAGGTTGGCAACTACTGTAAGTCTATATATTTTTCATAGTTAAACAATTAAATAATTTTGAGTAACAATAAAAACTCTTCCAATCCTGAGATCCTTCTACTTTGGGATCAAAGGCCGGAGATCTGGAATATAACGCACCATTCCTTTGCCCATGACTTCAACAATTGACCTCCTTTGGTTATTTTGTTTTTTTTTTTTTTTTAGGTCTTGGTACTAAAAAAATCTCTAACTAGGCTAAACTATGTGTGGAAGATGGAGAAATGAAATGAACTTTCTCTACATTATGTAAAGATGCCCAGAAGCCGTTCTGGAACACCAATATTTATATGGACCAAATGAGGTGAATGTAAACAGTGAAGTGCTAACCCTAACTTATAAAAAGTTCTTCAAATGAAAACTCGCAAGGAAGACTGATCCATAAAACAGATAAACCCAGAGTCATCTGAATGAGATTTAGGTGGGACATGCAAAATTCTATCTGCCACAGTCCCTTTACTTTCCATAAATAGGCACTAAAGATGTTCTGTAGAGTGGATTTGAAAACCACCAGGCCACACACTGGAAGGTACTTTTTGTTTACCTCTGTGTGCATTTAATCTCCAAGGTAAGTTGGTCTGCTTAGTCACCTTGGAGATACTAGCAGGAGAGTGCTTGTTAGATATGACCCACGGGTTGAATTTGGAGAGGGTATTTTGCAAGACATTGGATGTTTTGAAGCTAAGAGTTTGCCCCCTTCTGAGACCCAAACAAAGTGGGAGCAGGGACTTCCTTAACCTCTATCTAAGAGGACTGAACTTAGAGAAGGACAAGGTGCAGAAAGAAATGCTTTAAGGAAGATTCTGGAAAACACCATGCAAAATCACTTCTGACCCAGCCTTGGAAACATGTGTCTCTAGTTTCTTGAGATCCAATTTCAGAATTTAACAAAACAAATTGCATTTAAAGGTTTAAGAAACTGTGGGAGGCTACCCTACTAGAATTTTTCCAATGGTGTGTTGATGTGGCCTCCACCAATTCAGTCTTTCTTCTTTTTGAATTTACTTTGTTACTTTAAGTTTATATACATTTAAAAATTTCTCAAGACTTCATATAATCATTGTATTTTGCTCAGGAGCCCCAAACTTAAATTAAACCATTTGGACAACAAATTCTTGGAATCTTGACATACAGTGTTTCTTTATTTTTCATACATTTTTGATGTATTAATGGTGATGACCATAAATTTTTGATAATGTCAAATTAAGCACTATTCAATACAAGAACTTTTCCAAAGAAAAGAACTTTCATAGCTGAGTTTAACTCAAAAAAATTGCCTGCTATTTTTTTCCAGTTAATGATATTGACATTTTATTATATTAGTTCATTAGAGCATGAAACTTTCTGTCTTGTTTCTGAAAAGCTATTTTAGTACTTCATATAAAAGTAACTCTATACCAGTGGGACACAGCAAATGCAATGAAACGATCAACCACTCAGTGGGGGGGAAAAAGCATTGTAAGCCACTAATCATTATTTTAAATGGGGCACATTTTAGACCTCTCACCTCATAGAGGCAGTCCATACTTTACCGAAATAGGTTCCTCACAATATCTCTAAACACTAGAGTGATGAAAAGTAGATTTTTAAAACTTGTTTTGTTGTATTTGAAAAGCTTGCTCCCCATCTCCATAGGTCTGGGTAGATGTGTTAATTTTTTAAAAAGAATATATTCCTACCTGTGGTGGATTCTATTTTCCTAACATTGGCCACAACACTATTTCCTGTCCCATGTGTTCTTCTTCAAATGTGTCTTAGCCTATCCTCTTTTCAAAAGGTAGGAGTCTTGAACCTTGTTAAGCTTATGATTGCAATGACTTCCAAGCCTGGTTATTTGGGGTATGTTCACTCTTGGAATCAAGACACCATGAAGCTCAAGCAGCCGCGTAGAGAGATCACATGCAGTATTTGAGTCCCTGCCAGACAGGGGAGTGAGTAAGCCTTCAGATGATTCCAGCACCAGCTGTTGAGCCACCCCTCTCCCTCACCACCCTGGGCTCTGACTCTTCCCAGTTTAGGCTCTAGACATTGCAGAGCAGTTACAAGCCATCCCTCTCTGCCCTTTCAAATCCCTGTCCCACAGAGTTGTGACATAATGAAATGATTGTTTTATGGAACTAAGTTTGAGGTGGTTGTTATGCAGCAATATTAACAGGAATCCTGAATTTCCATTTGGTTGTCAATTTAGTGACATGATGGTGTTCTTTCAGCCTTCAAATATCTACTGAGTGCCCCAAATGTCCCAGGGTAACAGAGATGTGGAAACACAGAAGTGGCTCTTGCATTCCAGGAGTTAACACTGAGCAGGGAGAGACTGCTTGTAAACCAGTTAGTGCAAGAATGGGTTTTAGGTAACATGATGCAGGGCCCAGGCCAGAGTTCAAATAGAAGCCTGTCCAGAGCACAGCCCCCTCTTCTTCCCATCTCTAGCTTCATTGCAAACCACAAAGGGGTTCAGGCACATGAGAGTGGGCACCCCAACTTGCAGATACAAGGGTCATCTGAACATTCTGCAAACAGCTGCCCCTTGGCCAATTCTCAGGCCTGGGGGTGTGCACAGCAGCACGGTCTGCTCTCTGCTCTTGGACACACGAAGGACATTGGGAAGAATCCATGCAGGATTGGAAGCCAGCTTGGGCATTTGGACATGGAATTCCTAGTTCTCAGGTCCGGGGGCATAGTCCAGAAGGGAGCTCCACGTCCACTTAGTCCAATAGAATCTTGAACTTGTGCAGAGGTGTAGACAGAGGATGACCTTTAAAGCATGAGGCCTGAGACTGAGGCCGGACCCTGGGTCTAGAGAAGACATGCTGGGAGTACAAAATGGAAGTGCCATTCTAACTTAGCCACTGAGCAAAGGCGTCATGGACTAGCTGACATTTGTACTGCCTCTTGAAAGATGCATTTGTCTGGAAACCAGATTGTTCATATTGGTGCATATTTTGGCATTGGTATTATTCAGGTTAACAGGTAGACAGAGAACCAGCCAGTTGACTAAACATTTTCCTTTTTCATTGGTGTTGGTGCAATGTAAGAGCCACAACTTCAGACACAAATGGTCATCACGAGGGACCTGATGGGACTTGTAAAGCTGAGCCCTCTTCTGGGCTCCCACCACCATCTGTATGTGCAACTTTATGAAGGCAATTAACCTCTCCGAGTCTGGCAAGAGAGCTCAGGAGCCTTGGACCAGATGTGCAAATCCATAAGCAAACAGACGTAAAATTCTTTCGAGGAAGGTATCATGTAAATGGCCCAGAAAACCACCAATTGCTCATTGTTCCAAAGGAAATGAGCACCGAAAGATGAAATAAAACAAAGTCTTAGACTTTGTTAATTAATGGCCCTTTGAGTGAAGGCGTGGTGTCAGCACTTTCTGTAAAGGGGCAAAGAGAAACATTTTGACTTTGCCAGCCATATAGTCTGTCACAACTCTCAGTGCTGCCATTGTAGTGCAAAAATAGTCACAGACAATAGGTAAACAAATGAGCATAGTGGCGTTCCAACAAAACTTTATTTACAAATACAAGCAAGAGAGCCAGATTTGGCCTAAAGGCTGTAGTTTGCCAACTCTTGGGTCATTCCATTATGAAATGAAAATGTTCAGTCATTATATTCAAAATAAAACTAAGCAGTATGACTCTAATCTTGGCTAGGACCTCCAGAATGTGCTAGAAGTAATCAGCAATATTAATGGACACCTTTGCCTTTTTCTCAAGATGGCTTGTTTTGAAATGAAACAAAGCCTTCATCATCATCAGACACAGCACAGATCATCGGGATTTTTGCTCATTGAGTTAATCATATAGGATAAAAATAAAAGAGCAACATAAAAGAGAAATACTTTTCTAAAAAATAAAAGGCTATTTTTATTTCTCAGATTACTTACCTTTCTTTGGAATGTTGTTTTTCCTAAAACCATTTCCATCTCCAAAGTAAGACTATGAAGACTGTAAGCATTTTACATTTTTAAATTAAAAATGTGTGCAAGACACATAGATAAAGTCACAGATCTAAAAAATGTCATGATTGCACAGGAAAAAGAAAATAAGACTGGAAGCGACTGTAATACAGGACAGAGCAAGGCAAACAAGACCAGCCCCCACCCTAGGCTTGCATGCTTTGGTACATCCCTGAAAAGGGGAGTTCTCAGTTCTTTGCAGACAGACCATGTCCCAGGGACCCAACGTGGTCAGGAAAAGGCAGTTCTTGGAAGGGAAACTAGGTACTTGCCAGGCAAACCTGTGCTACTGTGGCCGGGACAGAGGAATTGCATTGTGTTCATGGCCCAGCCCTAGCAATGTAGAACCTGGGGCAAGGAAAGCAAAACCAATTCCAGATCCCACCATGGGTAGGCTTGAGATTGATCAGGGCTGGCTCAGAAACCGTTCATGAAAGAACACAGAGCAGTAGTCTCAGTTAGACTGGCGAGGAAGGCAGGGTTGTCAATGGTGACAGTGACTATTATTCTTGTCACTACAGGACCAACATGGTCGGTTGATTCTTAAGATCCTTCATGAGGCTGTTGGTACAGATTAACAGTTTGCGTAGAGAATGTTCTCGCTTAAAGTGGCATCTAAAATGTCTAAAATCTAAAACAAATTCCCTGAGTGTAAGTTAAATGATGCAAAAAGAAGGAAGCAATAGTATTTCACACCATTTAAGGTTTGTCAACCAAGGATTGTTGGCACCAGTTCAACCCCAACAGGAATCCCCAATTTGGGGTGCAGTGAAGGAAACTTCATTCAATGCAAACAGCTCAACAGTGTTATAACATCACGGCCCTGGAACAGCTCTGGGGCCTCTCCCCCCTGACAGCTCTGCTCTGTTTCTCATTGGTCTGCTCCACTCTGCTCTGCTCTGACAAGACATCTTCAGTGCTACTGCTCAGCCAAGGAGACTGCTCTCTTCAGTGGAAAGGGAAAGTGCACCCTCCCAGCCAGAGGAGAGCTGGCTTATATGGACAGGAGTCCTCATCCTTGGTCCTTAATAGGACCGTCTTCATGCAAATGAGGACTTCAATCCTCAAAGTTTGATTGGTCCAAAAGGCACTGTCCTGATTGGCCAGAACTGTGCAGTTCCAATTGGATGAGGAAAGCCTCAGTCCTATTGGTTGAAACAGGATTCCAGGAACTCCTCTATAAGGGCTGGCTCAGATGGCAGAAACATGGTTCAGGCAGGCAGTTCAGTGCAGGCTTCTCTTTGAAGTGCAGTTTGTGCAAGAGGCCACTGGCAGAAAAGGCCGCTAGGCTCTGTTTTTTTTGTTTTGTTTTGTTTTGTTTTGTTTTAATTTGAGCCCAGAGACCAGGAGCCCTTCCTAGTAGGTGTTTTTTGTTTGTTTGTTTGTTTTTTCTCAAGGTTCATAGGTTAACGTGTGCTCTGCCAAGAGCATGCTCTATCTTCTCTAGTCTCATTTTCATAGTGCTGTTTGGACTCGCTGTGTGATTTTGAGCAGGTTAATTTCTCTGTGCTTTAGTCTTCTCATCTTACCCAAATGGGGGGAAAACAGTTGTTACCCACCTCATAGAGCTGTTGATACAATTACTGAGCTCATGCCTGTGATTTGCAGTTATAATTTAGGTTGCCTAGACTTCACCTACTTGTATTCATTATGTTGTTATTTTCTGTGTTTTATGATGCTTTCACATTTGGGGTCTGGGGAGACGGTCCTTCCTAGAGCTAGGTAATGCCTAGAGACAGCACACCAATCAATCCATAGCTCATCCCTGCCAACTTCTCCTTAATCAAGCTCTCATAATGTGAGCCACTATCCCAGTTATGGTCTGACTTGTATCACTGCCCCCCCATTCATTTGTTGAAATCCTAAGCCCCAATATGGTGGTATTAGGAAGTTGGGTCTTGGGAAGTGATAAAGTTCTAAGGATAGAGCCCCATGATAGGATTAGTGCCCTTATAAAAGAGACCCCAGAGAGCTCTCTCACCTTCTTTCTACCATGTGAAGACCCAACAAGAGTCTGCAATGTAGAAGAGGACTCTCACTTAACCCAACTGTGCTAGCACTCTGATCCCAGACTTCCAGACTGAGGGAAAGAAGTTCCTATTGCTTATAACCCAAGTCTATGGTATTCTGTTAGAGAAGCTTAATGGACTAAGACAATTCTCCTGTCCTAATATCACCCCAGGACCAGCTACCAGGCAACAAGGGACAGTGCCTATATCCCAAAGCCCACTGAAGTCATTCAAACTGGACAATCCCAAGGCTGTCTATCCTGCTTTATGCTTTCTTTGCTGTGAAAACCACCATAAAGGCTTTTCTCAGGCTTGCCACTTGCCTCTCTGCCTCCTGACTCACACTGGTCCTTCCCTGGGTAGCCCTGTGTGGTGTGTTGTGATTCCTGTTTTTAGAGATCTGTATGAACCTCTTCCTTCATGACAATTATTTTCATGCCCGTGCATCTTATTATACTTGATTAAAACAAGTCCCAGGTACATTTTAACACACTATCCTTCTTCGGTGCCTGTAGCCCAAATCCCTCTGGGGCATTGTATTGGTTGTCTGTTGCTACATTACAAATTTTCACACACTTGACAGCATAAAGTAACATGATTATCACACAGGTTTTTGGTTTTTTTTAGGTCACAGAATTGAGCATGGCATAACTGGGTTCTCTGCTTCACAGTCTGTCATAAGTCTGCATCTGAGAGGCTTGCTAAGGCTGGGGTGTCATCTGAAGGCTAGACTAGAGAAGTATCTGCTTCTAAGTGCACATTATTGTGGACAGGATTCAGTTCCTAGAGGGTGACTGGACTAAGAACCTCCATTCTTCAATGGCTATTGGTTGGAAGTTGCCCTCAGTTCTTTGCCATACAGGCCTCTCCAACATGGCAGCTTGCTTCATTAAAATGTGCAACCACAGAAGGCAAAGGAGTCTGATAGCAAGACAGAAATCATTATATTGTGTAATCTAATCACAGATATGACATCCCATCACCTTTGCTGTATACTGCTGATTAGAAGTGAGTGACTAGAACCAGCCCTGCTCAAGGGGATAGAATTACACAAAGGCATAAATACCAAGAGGCAGGGATCATTGGAAGCTATCCTAAAAATCATCTACTACTGGAATCATCCCTCCTTCATTCTTGGCCCATAAATTTCAGGTTGGGCTCCTCTGATTCAGGAGTGTGGCATGGGACTGGCCAATCAGAACCCCACATTCCCTAGGTTTTGTGATTCTGATTAGTTACAGGGCAAGCACATCACCCAATTAGCATCAATAAAATTCTGAAAAGGTATCTCTCACTCTTTTCCATGGGCTTGAACCTAAGAGGATATAAAAGTCTAGACCAGCTGCCGCCATCTTGCTACAAAATGAAGTTTGAGGTGGAACTTATAAAGTACATGGAGCCAAGAAAAGGAGGGTGAGAAAAGGAGGGGCAAAAGTATTGCTGGAAATACAAATAATTTAATACGACTAAAATCACTCCTCTCATGTTGATGGGGCCAAAGAATGCATCTAGAAACATAACCTTTCTTTCCATCCACAGCCCTTTTAAAAAGCTGAGCTGAACACAAAAGTCCCCCTTTTTTGATGAAAAAAAGCACCAAGTCCCCTGTTTAACAAATAAAAAAAGCAATGTGCATTACTTGGCAGAGTAGACATAGCGTAAGATATTTTAATTTCTAAAAATAAAGTCACATACAATCCTTTGAGGTGTTCACCAGTTAATATTTAGACCTGAGGATTTAAAAATAATCAGCATCCATGAAAAGCAATTTCTCCCCTTTTTTCTTAATGCTTTTTTGACCAAAAGTGTTTCAGAGACTGAACTCTCTAATGAGGGAATATTTATATGACATACCAAAGCAGATGTGAGTCTCATTTTATGAAATCCAAACCCAGATGGTCTTTTCTTTCCATTGTCTTATGTAATTTATATGAAAGCAGAACATGAAAAAAATTCAAATGTAATTTCTTTTCCACCATTTATGCTTAATGGCCCTGTAATCACTTTCATGGCCTCAGTTTCTCTGCCGAGTCTCCAGAGGGTCTGTGGATTACTTCATGTCACAGAGGTGCTTTCCAGCCATTGGAAATGCCCAGCGAGAGTGGAAATGTCTGTTATCGTGAAACATGCATTTCCAATTTAGGTTATCCCACCATGTGTCCTCCGTAGAGAGTCCAAAATACTCTTCTAATTTGAATCAGCCCAGAGGATGTAAAGTAAAAGAAAGACGCATAGGTGGAAAAAAATGAAATAAAATAAAAAAAACTGACCCTGAGCTCAACTTCTTTAAACGAGTTTTCTTGGGGAACATTCTATTTCGTTTGGTCATCTGTGGGGAATGGAAGAGAGGACTGAGGGATGAAAGAGAGGAGAATACAAAAGGGCTGTGAGAGGAGTCTAGAAATTTCTTTTTTGCCGGAGAATTCCTGGAATATGATGGTGAGAGGGTTTAATTTTTCCACTTGGCTTAGTGACAGTTTCTGCCACCTTCCCAGACATTACCTTGACAACCAATTCATGCTACGTTCTTGAGAATTCGTTAGCGGGCTCGGGACAGAATAATAACAGCCATTTAGTTATCCTCTATTTAAAATTGTATTTGTAAATGTTGGCTTCAAACACTCTAAAGGGCATTTGGAGCTCCATGGATTGCATTAAATTGGCCTGTGTAATGCAGTATACGTTCCAGCACCTCATAAATTGTACAGGATTCATATATTCACAGTGTAGAGATATCTCAGATTCTCTTTGAAATTAAAAATTACTTTCTTTTTGTTTCTTCTTGAATTCAATTCCCACACTCCCAAGCCTGTGAGTGATTGAGTGAGCAAGAGAGGACTGAGTTCCCCCATCAGTGACCAGATACCTAGAGAGTTTCCAGGGGGAGGGAGTCGATGGTTCAGAGTCCCAAATGCCTATAGGTTGGTGCAGGCAGGGAGGTCTGAGCAGCCAAAAGAAAATTAATATCAGGGCCGTGGGCATCTGGGGTCTGGAAATTTCCACAAGCCAAGGAGAGCTGAGCACAAAATTCCCTGCATTTAATGCAAGGCATTTAGTGCTTTGTATTTCCTTCTTTGTGCTTCTAAAACTAAACACAAAAGGGGGGGGAAGCTTTTCCACATTTGCAGGCAACAGCTAAGAAGCAATAAGAGAGTTAAAAAAATTTACACACCATTAAACTTAGAGTCTCTCATAACACTCTGAGCTTTTATGACAGATGCTGGAAATATGTGCCGCCTGAATAGTGCCGGGGAGCTGGTGAGGTCCTTCGTCATTTCATTCTCTTTTAAGTTTATTTTTTCAGGAGATGGGCCTTAAAACGTCTTGTATTTCCCATTCACCAAGTCTGTCCTTCCGACAGCACCATTGATTCCCCTGATAGCGTCCTGTCAGCAAATATAAGTCACTAGAAGCCAGTTCTACCAAGCAGGCCCTGTGGTTCCATCCAATTCCCAGCTCCAGCAGAGCTGCTGTTCACTTTCTCTGCCTCAGAGACACTCCTGTTGGACTTGACTGTGAACACCGGAGTCCCAAGGAAAACTTACGTGGACGAGGATTATGAAATCACAACTGTCTAAATGCACCCAGTGTGTGCTTGTTTTTCCTGCGGGCTTGCCGTGGAATGGATCCAGGTCTCAGGGGGACTGTGACAGTAAATGAAAAGCACACAAAGCAGTGAAGGCCGCTGAATGGACTCTGGTGTTTTGTCAACCTCGATGAATTAGAAGCAGTATCTTCATGTCATTGGTGAACTGTCCATTCATAGGTCAGAAGTCCCTGTTCAATAGCAATTTAACCCTGCACGGCTAATATCTCTCCTTTTATACTTAACTAGAGGCCTGGTGCATGAAATTCATACGTGGGAGAGGGGGGTATCCCTTAGCCCAGCCTGCAACCTCTCCAGTCTGGGACCACTTGAAGGATGTCCGATTGATAAGGATTAGGCCTAAACAGGCAGTCCGGGATTGTGAGAGGGATGTCCAACTGCCCGTTTAGGCCCAATCCCTATTAGTCAGACATCCCTCTCACAATCCAGGACTGCTGGCTTCCAATTGCTCACTTGCCTGCCTTCCTAATTGCCCCTAACTTCTACCTGCCAGCCTGATCACCCCCTAACCACACCCCTGCCAGCCTGATTTCACTTAACTGCCCTCTCCTGCCAGCCTGGTCACCCCTAAATCCCCTCCCCTGAAGGCCTGGTCCCCCCAACTGCTCTCCCCTGCAGACCTGGGTCCCCCCCCAACTGCCCTTCCCTACAGGCCCAGTTGCCCCCAACTTCCCACCTCTGTCAGTCTGGTCACCCCAACTGCCCTCCCCTACAGGTTTGATTGCCCCCAACTGCCCTCCCTTACAGCCTGGTCCCTCCCAACTGCTCTTCCCTGCTGGCCATCTTGTGGTGGCCATCTTGTATCCACATGGGGGCAGGATCTTTGACCACATGGGGGCAGCCATCTTATGTGTTGGAGTGACAGTCAATTTGCATATTACTCTTTATTACATAGGATTAGGGGCCGCTGCATGCTGCAGTACTTATGTGGATGAACTGATGCTGGCACAGGAACGCAGTGTACCCAGCAGCCCACCATTAGGAAGAAATCCACCTCTTCTAATTGAAGAAGAAACGAGGACATTTGGCGGTCGGATGATTTATATCCGCTAGGCAGCTTCACATATTTTTAGAGTTATATCAGCGACTGAAACCACACCATAAATACCTCCAGATTCAGAGAACTCTTAATTTTTTTAAAAAAAGCACAAACCTTCAAATCCACGAAATGTTTTTGGTCATTTCCATAAAGCACAATTGATTTTAATAACTCAGTTACCTTAAAGAGAGCCTTAATGAGTACCATCGCTCCCTCTAAATGGAAATAGTTCTGAATTTTAAGGTCTTGTAAACATAAAAGTAGATTATTTGATGATTTTTATGTAAATAATGTCTTAGATATTTCAGCAGCCTGCCATTTCCATAGCAAATGTATTTTGGGACCATATTTTCCCCATTAGAAATTTTGCTTTAAATGAAGCATCCCCCCAAAAAGAAAAGATAAGCATCTAATTGAAGAACCCTGGGAGTTTTAAGCTAGAATCCGTGTCATGCAGCTTATTGCTGTGTTTGGCTGCAAAGGTCTGGATATCCGCACACAAAAGCACACTGCTCTCTGCTTGTCGTGTTTTTAATCTCTGCTATAAAAAAATGGCATTGTTGGCCCTTGAAAAGCTTTCATTGTCAGAAGGAAATATAATAACTGTTCCTGAGTAGAGGCCAGGTGTCCTGCGGGAACAAGCCCGGTGACAGAGCGGTGCCTCCTCTCTGAGGCCCGGGCCGCGCTGATCTTGCCGGGCTGCAGCGGGGGGTAGCCGGGCACAGCACACGGCCCCGCACAATGGAGCTTTGCTGCGGAGGGCACTGCTGGGAGACTTGGGAAATACAATAAGCTTGATCTCTCACGTGGGAAAATCCGTGGTGTTTAAGAGCCTCATAAAGTGCCATGCTTTTGTCTCTGCGGATCGAGTCCCCAGTAAATTCTCCCGTTACCGCCACTGTAAAACGCAGCGGCGGAAACGCTCAGCGGTGCTATGTGATCCCCGGTGGCAAAGGTTAGGAAGAGCCCAAATTCGTAACGATTTTCGAGAAAAATACTCTGAGAGTGTAATTTAAGGAGGCTTTCTGGCCCTCGTGTTTAGTGCGATGCAGAACGTGCTTTCGTGACATCCACACGCCCACCGAAAGGGTAACCCTCCGCAGGGGACATGGACAAGAATGAAGAAGATAAAAGGTCAGGAGGGAAATGAAGAGGGTGATCGTTTGCCTCAAAGAGCTCTGCTGCATGAGTTTAAGCGAACACACCCCATAGCATCCGGTGACTGCGGAAGGGGCCGCTCTCCACTCCAAAGGATGCTGCTTTCTTCTAACTGTGAGTTCAGTGTGGACTCAGAGCCTGTGATCTGAGGCTGAGACAGGTACTTTCCTTTCCTCCGCATGGCTCACACACTGTGGACACGGGGCACTCAGACTTACAGGAACGTGGGAGCCTGGATTTTCCCATGTGCAGACCCCAATGCATGCGCATGTGTCAATGTCACTGGGTGGTGGGGATAGTCAATGAGGAAGTGAGCACAAACTCTCTCCTAAAGCTACTGGCACCACCGAAGGAAAAGAGCAAATCCTTGCTATCCAGTCATTTGGCAGTGGGGTGTTAACGGTTAACCACGCAGCTAAATTTAGGATTAACATAAATGCATCAATTTTCTGTGAAAGAAAGGACTACAACATATATTTAATATCTAATTAAAATTTAACCAAGTCCACACATTTAGAAAATGCATTGTATTTGATAGTTTAGAGCAAGGGTTGATATACTTTATAAAGGAGCAAGTAGTAAATAGTTTGGGCCTTTTGATCTTTGTCTCAATACCCAACTCTGCCTGCAGAGATTACTAGAGCCACACCCTAGCCTCGGGCACAGGGGAGAGCAGAGACAGGACTTGGATAGTGCTGCCTTAAAATGCACAGGACTATATCACCAAGACTGTTGAAACAAGTGCAAATGACAGAGTCATGAAATTAGATGGAGCTGAGTGTCAGGAGAGCCTGCTGTTCAGGGCAGTATGCTGGTTGGCAGTTATTACAAAGAGTAAAATCATTTGATCTCTATCCTTTGGGTTGAGAACCGCCCAATAATATAGACTCCATCCACAGGGTTTCTCACTCAATGGATACAGGAAGTTGGAGGTCTGTTGTAATGATAGTCTTGAGAAACATAAATAATTATAGAATCCAAACTAAATTTTCCATATAAGCAAAAGCGGCAGCACTACAGACAAGATGATTTCAGACAGAATTATTGATGAGAAGAAGAAAAGGAGCCCTTGACATGTGGCCTGGGTGACCTCCTGTTGAACATGAACAGATTCACAGAGCATCATCAGACGAGGACGCCCTATGACTGTGATGGATAAAGACAAAAACAAGAGTCCTATGTAATCGTATTTGAACACAGAAAACACAAACATTGCCCAAGCCACAAACTACAAAACTTCCCCCTCTCCTCGCTACTTTGTTGTCAATCACAGCTGTGGCCTTTTTCTAATCGTCTCTCTTCCTAGATGAATTATTTTATACCCAATCCCAGAATTACTTCCCCAAAGTCACCAAACATAAGTTCAAGTCTTCTTCTAATGAGTGTGTCAGGGTCCCCAAGAATGCTCCCAAGTTTGGTGAGTCACTAGACTCATATGGCTCTCAGCACATAGTCATACTCATCGCCAAGTTGTACTACAATGAAAAGATACAAAGCAAAATCATCAAAGCGTGAAGATGCGCGAGAGAAGCCCAGAGGAAAGCAGGCACAAGCTTCCAGAGTCTTCTCCTAGGGGAGTCACACAAGATGCGCTTAATTCCGCCAGTATTGAGCTGTGACAACATGTGAAGTGCTGTCACAGGGAAGCTTGTTAAACACTCAGTGCCTCGTGTTTTTATTGGGGGCTAGTCACATAGCCACTTCCTCCCTACCATGTACCAGAATTCCAGACTTCCGGAAGACAAGCAGGTGCACAGCATAAAGCATAGTGCCTTCATAGGCGATTGAAACACGGTGAACCACTCTTAGCTTCTAGGGAGTGGTGACAGCACACCTCCAGAGTCCAAATGCCCACGCGAAAGCCAAGCCGGCCTTGCAGATGGGTTTTCAGAAGGGTGGCAGTCTCAGGGCTGCACCATTAACTGTTTTCTGCACAAGTTTTTATAGAACCCTCTTGCCGAGATGCCCCACTGGCCCCCACGGTGTGTGTTCTCCCTCTCTGCAAGTAAGAAACCCTGTTTGTTCAACTCCAAGTGTATGCCTAAGGTTCTTCGGCTGGAGGTCATTGGCACTCTCCAGAGCCAGTGTGGAAGGACCTGCACCAGGGAGAGCCTGACATCAACCCTAACCGGTCCAATGTTAGCCCCAGAACCCCCTCCATGGGTGGGATCGCAGATCTGACCAGACCCCGGATAACAGATGCTAAGGAAGTAAAGCAAAATGAGGCATCCCGTGGCTGTGAATATGCACCCTACACATCTACCGTGGGCAGGACACTCTGCAAAGGCTGGGGAGGATCAGGTTTTTTCCTGGCAAAGGGGGAAATAGGCATCAGTAGCTAAGAAATAAATAAAGGACTTAAAGGACCACAATATCCAAGGCAATGATTCCATGATTGCTGATTGACTGAGGGGAACAGGGAGCTGGGAGCCAGTGCTGGCTGAACTGTATGCCTGGCATATATTAGCTGCCTCAATCCTCACTGCAACTTCCTGAGGTAGACATCGTGTCCATTTCATCCTGGATAGCTGGATATCAGGAAGGAGCATTCATTTGCCCAAGGTCCGATAGTGGTGGCAGAGCTAGAATTTGATTGCAGGGTCAATAGGCTGGAAATCCCGTGCTCCGAGAGTTGTCATCGGCTCTTAGATTCTGTGACTTCCATGGCCACACACTCTAGAGGAAGTAGGGTGATGAGAGCAAAGGCGTGAAGGGAGAAAAAAGTAGGTAAGTGTGGAGGAATGTCCCAGGGAGGGTGCTTGGTTTCAAGCAATTGAAAGACACCTCTGGGGATCTTAAAGAGAAGAGTCATTAATTTGGAAGTTGAAAGTGCAGCAGATAAACTCAATGGGGTGGCTATAGAAATAGACTCAGAAAACCAGGGGGCCTGCAGGGCTAGGGAACAAGCGGTGCCTGGTAACAGAGCAAAGCCTGATATTTACATCCCCTTCATCTGATTTCCTTTAACCTTTTTCATAGACCCACCCTCTTGTCAGGAAACATATAGCAGGGCACCGAGGGCTTCTAGGGCAATGGAGGGCAACCACTGCCCTTGAGGGCATCACGAACTAACAGGGGAGCAATTGGCATGTAAGAACAACAATAAAAGCAGGAGTCATGGAACAGCATCCATAAAATGCTAATGGAGTAACAAAAAAAAAGAAGCAATTAGCCCCACAAGAGGGGCACAGGAGAGCTTTATGAAAGTGTCTATATTGCCTGAGAAATGTTCTATTTCCTCACCTTTTGTGCCTCAATTCCCAAACCAGATTGAAAGCTATTCAAGCATAGGGAATGTAACTTCTAATCACTTCTCAGAAAAGAACTCCTACCATGATATGGCAATGCATGCTGGTGCCCAAGGCAGACAGTTTTAGTTTGATTTTATAGCCCTATTTCCCTGCTCTGCAGAGTTACGGAAATCAACTGCATTTGACACAAGACGTAACATCTAATGTGCTAGCGTAGGCACATTATGGAAAAATTAAAGTTTGCTGTTTTGAATCATTGCATTTTATACACTTTGCATAATTCCCAGGTTAATAAAATGCAAAATAGCTCTCTTCAAGTTAACTGTTCTGATTGACCATAGCTATCTCCTTCAGTAGTTTAACTGCATCCGGTGGAATTATTTAATCTACACCAAGAAACTAGACTTTAGAGGAGAGCCTGAAAGATGATTTAATTAGTCTGCTTTAATCACTTAAATCACAATGTTCCTCTTTTAAATTCTCTATGTTTGCACGGGAAATTCCTTTTGGAAACCAGATACTTTGTGCTGTTTTATGGGGCATTGTTTTTATTGTTGCAACAGTGGGGGCCCTTGAAGTTACATTGGTGAGAAGTGAGATTCTCAACAGGGAGAGGTAGCTCTTCCCAAGCAGAAGGGAGTCAGAATCATTTGGGAGATGTGTACTGGGTACATACGCCCCCAGGAAACCCTAATTCTCCTGCTTCCAATGGGCTCCTTGCCAGAGCAAAATCCTGTTGCTTTGGGGGGTGGATGTTCCCCCCAAAGGAAGGTGGGAACCTTGTGCACAGTGCAGCTGCAATGGAAAGCAGCATGGTCATTCCTCACAAATTAAAAATAGAATTTCCATATGTTCCAGTAAGTCCACTTCTGGGCATATACTCAAAAGAATTCAAAATAGGGGTTTGAATAGATATTTGTACACCCATGTTCATAGCATGAATCACAATAGCTAAAAGATGGAAGCAACTCAAATGCCCATCAACAGATGTATGGGTAAACTAAATGTGGTTTATAAACTCAAAAGGGAATGTTATTCAGCCTTTAAAAGGAAGGAAATTCTGACACCAGCTACAACTTTCAACTATCAATAAAGAACCACCGCAGCCTTTTTGTAATGGACAGGAGTGGGGGTGGGGCACGTAAAACAGGCAAAGGTCTGAAGCCACGGCCACTAGAATTGAGGTGTTGCATCCACTGTATTCACATGTTTCCCTGACATCCAATTCCCTTTCTCTGCTTGTCTCAGACAGGAAGGATGAGGACAGGCCCTCACAACCCAACCATGGAACATGAGAGAGGATTAATACCACACCAGTGTAAGCCACATCGTAAAGGAAAGAGCTACTCATCCATTAAAGATAATATCTCAGAGCCAAGGTAGGAGGCAATTGATAGGCTTCTTCTCCACACTTACCTCCCTTTTAAGTGCTTTGGGTGTCGACAACATAATTTGGTGGAAACATGACATTTTAGTTGGTCTTGGGAGGACTTAAATAGGTTGGCCTTAACTCAGCCTAGTAGAAAAGTATGATGCAAAAGAATCAACATTCGTTCATTCATTCAACATATATCCATTGAGTGGGCTGAATGCACATACTAGCTACTACTCCTTCCTGCCTACCAGTGCTTCCCAAATATTATACAATACATCACATTTCTACAACTTGAAAATGATTGGCTCACCTTCACATGAAAAACAGTGAACATGTGTACCTCTTTCCCTCCCTAAAGTCCTTTCTTAACTCCCATGACTGTACATGCATTTATAAAACAAAAGGCAGAAACTCAGAACAACAAAGAAAAGAGGAGATAATAGGATCAAACTTTCAGCAGCTGGTGAGCAGATGGATATGATAATTCATCTAGCAGGCTCAAGAAAGTGGAAACCTAAATCATCAATGGAGAAAGCCAAGGGAAAAGCCAGTATTATGGATCCCTCCACCTCCGAAGCTTAGGAATTCATTGGCTCAGATACTGTAGCAAAACAGTACAAATGTGGAGCATATAAGGGTTAGTGGAATTATTTCGCAAAACTAGGACAAATAATTCTAAATTTTTCATGGAACCAAAAAAAGATCCTGAATAGCCAAAGCAACACTGAAAAAGAACAAACTAAAATAAATAAATAAATAAATAAATAAATAAATAAATAACAAAGCTGGAGGCATCAGGTTCCCTGGTATCAAACTATGTTACAAAGCCATAGTAAGCAAAACAGTAAGGTACTAGCACAAAAACAGACACAGAGATCAATGGGATTGAATAGGAAGTGCAGAAATAAATCCATACATATACAGTCAATTAGTTTATGACAAATGAGGCAAGAATACATAATGGGGGTGCGGGATAGTCTCTTTAATAAATGGCTTTGGAAAAACTAGACAGCTACAGGCAAAAGAATGAAACTAGAAGAGTGTCTTGACCGTACATAAAAATAAGCTCAAAATGGATTAAAGACTTGAATAAAGGACCTGAAATCCTAGAAGAAAAAATAGGCAGTCAGCTTTTTTTATGTCAGTTTTAGCAACTCTTGGAAAAGGGCAAGAAAACAAACAAATGGGACTACATCAAACTAAAAAGTTTTTGCACAGCAGCAAAGGAAACCATCAACAGCCTACTGAATAGAAAAATATATTTGCAAATGATTTCATGTCCAAAATATATAAATAACTCATAGAACTAATTATGGAATTAAGAATGGATAGAGTACTGGTAGGAAAATTGAGAAAATATCCCACAAGATCCCTTTAAAAGACAAAGATTGATCTCCTTGCCCCTCAATATTATGGGGGCTCACCCATATCAAGTTTACGATGGCCACGTTGGATTGTCATCTAAAAGCATTCAGTATGGCAATTTGGACCAAGTTTGCAGGTTTTGGACTAAGTTCATGACTTGCAAGCTGGCCATCAGGAAACCAAGAAATAAATGCTACAGGAGAATCAACAAACTTCCCAGTTGCAGCCTTGACCTCTGCAGATCAAAAGTGAAGGCAGGTCAGGTTCCTGGGGGCTTTATTTTATACACAGACGATTCCAATGCTCAGATGCTGCCAGTCACAGAATCAATACAAACACTATAAACTCACCTAAACCTACTCAGGGCTTTTTTTTCTCCCTGACCCAATCCATATATATATATATTTTTTAAATAAATCATTTTTCCTAAAATCATGTTTCCCTGAACATCACATTTCATCAAATTTGTGGTTCTCCTTGACATGATGTAGATTAGGGCTCCCAGGTAAGAGAACTTGCCCAAATTCTACAGGCTGGTTTCTGTTCCCCTCTATGTTGATGCTGAGATTATAGAGAATGGAAAACTGATAACAACAACAACAAAAAATAACAAACAGGCAAACAGCACTCCTTTCTACATTTTGTCAAAATAAATATGTGCCTTATTTCTTATTATAAAAGTAATGAGCATTGGAATAAACTTCCAATACTAAGAGCAACATAAAATAGGTAGACACACAGAAGAGCTCTAGTACCACATGACATACTACTCCAGGCACTTTTATACATGTGTCAGTATATTTTTAAAAATACATTTTATTGATTTCAGAGAGGAAGGGGGAGAGAGAGAGATAGAAACATCAATGAGAAAGAATCATTGATCGGCTGCCTCCTGCACGCCCCCTACTGGAGATCGAGCCCACAACCCGGGCCTGTGCCCTGACCAGGAACGGAAGCAGGGACCCTTCTGTCCACAGGCCAACACTCTATCCACTGAGCCACACCAGCTAGGGCTGTTAGAATGTTTTTAAAGCAAAGCTGGAATCATTTAATATAATCTCTTCAGAGACCTGTTTTCTCACAGAGTAAACATTTTTTTTCTGTCAATTCACTCCTGATTGCTCAACAAAAAATATGTAAAAGGCAACATTTTCTTAAGCAAATGCATTTTTAAAAATTTCCCTTATTCATCTGATTGATGAATCTCTCGCTCCACATGAAATGGAGAGATAGGGTCATGGCAAGTCTCTTAGCGGGAAACCAAGCAGCTTCACTGGTGCCTGTGGGCTTGTTTGCTTCTATGTAAAACGAAGGGTTGAAAGCAAGTGCCTCTGAGATAAGCTTTGAAAGGGAAAGGCCTGGTCTTGGAGTCAGGGGTGTCCATCTCTAGCTTACCCCCTACTGGATAGCAACACCCTGTACCCGGCACTTGGCTTCACTCAGTGCTGCTGTCCCCCTCTGTCCAGAGGGACTGACCTGAACTCTCTTGCACAGGCTGAGTGGGAATTTCCCTGTCTGAAATGCTGGCTGCGGCCCAAAGCTGAAGACAATAGATGATGCTAGACTATCCACAAAGGATCTGATAGTGACTCAGAGCTGACCCTGTGACCCTCACTCATTGTTCGCCATCTGCCTGCCCATGAGGGGAGCTCAGGCACTGCGACAGGGGAGCTGCAAACAGAGAAGGAGGAGAGGGCCACGAGGTTGCTCCCCTCCCGCATGGGAGGACCATCAGGGTGCTCTCTCTGCCTCCCGCAAGGGTGGAAGCCAGCCCCAGAGACCTCTGTTCTCCCCCTCGTCCCGGCATCTGGGCCTCAGAGACTGGCACCGGCTTGTCTTGCTGAGCAAGTTTCAAGATGAGAAGTCAGAGGCTGGGGCTGGCATAGCCTACGCCTCCCGAGCTCCGTGGGCAAAGTGGCGCAGCTCTTCTGAGGCTGAGAGGGTGAAGGAAGCTGCGCCAGAGTGACCTGCCCAGGGACATGCCTGCCAGAGTGTGATGACCCCAACGCAAAGAGCTGTGAGGAGCACACTAGAGAGAGGATGGCTGGAACCAGGAGGCAGGAGGAGTCTGAGGTCCCACAGGAGCGGGGTGCCCCGCATCCCACAAGAGCACCACACATGAGCAAGAGCCAACTTTGGGATGGCTGCCTGCATGCACCCACAGCGCACAGTAAGAGTTTCAGACCGTTAGAAGGCTTTGCTCCCTGACCTCCCTCCCTCCCCCGGCTGGACACCGTGGAGGAGGCCGAAGTTGCAGGAGGGGAAGGGAGAGGCTGAGGAGGGAAGTGAGGAAAAGAGGCCCTGCCCCTTTCTTCACTTTCTTCACAGCTGGGCAGGCTGAGCCACGGGAGAGCCAAGAACCTTTGAACAGCATTTGCTATCAAAACATCAATGTAGATCAGACCAGACTTCTTTTTTTATTGATTTATTGATTATGGTATCACATAATTGTCCTTACCACCCCCATTCCCATCCCAAACCCCTCCCCACGTATGCCCCCACTTCCCTGTTTCGGACCAGACTTCTTAATAGCTAAAAATGAAACTCTTCTAATATGCCCGGAGGAAGCAAGCAAACAAACAAACACCTAAGGGCTCAGCATGGGACTTGTTTTGGTAGGACAGGGATTGGGGCAGTTAGAGACAGGGGCAATAAGGAGAGGAAAATAGAGGACAGTGGTGGGCAAACTCATTAGTCAACAGAGCCAAATATCAACAGTACAATGATTGAAATTTCTTTTTGAGAGCCCAATATTTTAAACTTAAAACTATATAGGTAGGTACACTGTTATTAACTTAATTAGAGTACGTGGTATTTTGTGGAAGAGCCACACTGAAGGGGTCAAAGAGCCACATGTGGCTCGTGAGCCACAGTTTGCCAACCACTGCCATAGGAAACCCCACATCATTCATCTCAGTGCCGCTCACCCTGCAATGTGCCCGTGCATCACCTGAGCCTTGTTAAAATGCCAATTCTGATTCAGGAGATCTGGAACCAGCAGTCTGCATTGCCAAGAAGCTGGCATTGCCAAGAAGCTGCCACTGCTGGCCCATGGAGCACACTTTGAATTGCAAGAGTCTATCAGTGGTCAGCAAACTGCGGCTCTTGAGTTGACTTGGATAGGGGCTTAATCACAAGGAACAACACCAGCCTGTAATTATTGGAATCGAGAGTCTAGGTCAGTGGTCGGCAAACTCATTAGTCAAGAGAGCGACAAACTGCGGCTCACCAGCTGCATGTGGCTCTCGAGCCACAGTTTGCCGACCACTGGTCTAGACCAAAGGTTGGCAAGCTCTGGCCCACTGCCTATTTTTGTAAATGAAGTTTTATTGGAACGTAGCCTCGCTTGCTCTTTTTTGGATTGTAAATGACAGCTTTCACACTACAATGCGGAGTTGAATAGTCACTGCAGAGATGTCCAGCCCATCATGCTGAGAATATTTATAATATGGACCTTTAGGAACAGCCTCACCTCTAGTAAAGAGCAAGGTTATTTCTTCACCATTATGAAATGTATTTCTTCTAGAAGAGCAAAGGGTGTCTTGGGGGCCCAACCAAGATGGTGGACTCGAAATGAAATCCTCTACCTGTCTCATAAACACCCTCACTCCTCAGATTTCTAACGTGGCCATTGAGGAACCAAGGCTCTTGGACTCTGTGTGCAGATTTGGATGGGTCTTGCTTTTTCCACTGAGCTCAGTGCAACACCCATCAGGCACTGGTGGGCATTGGCTCCCACAGCGAGGTCACTCTGTTCAGAAGAAACAATGCCCCTTTTTTGCCCCTTATTTCTTCACTTCAGGGTGAAACTGTCTCCTCACAAACACCAGAACCCTAACCTAGAAGTACCCCAGGAGTCGGTCAACACAATTTCTCTGCCTTAGAGTCTTTCATCCCTGACCCAAAGGTCACAGTAGAAGACCTGTTTTATCTTTGTTGGTCCTTCTTGATCGTTTCTGCATCAAGATCCTGTGAAGGACACAGATTCTTCACATCTCTACCTGCCACCAAACAGCTGCATTGCTGGCTCAACACTGCATTCAAGTCAACATCATTTCATCAAGTATTTATGAAGCACTTATTGTATACTGGGCACTGTCATAGATGCTGGGGTTTCTGCTGTGAGCAGGACAAGTGCCTGGCCCTGCCTTCAGGGACCTTTCAGTCTCTGCGTCTATATAATAGTCTCAGAGTCAGCTTGAGGTTTTAATTACTATCGCCATAAGACCGTTAGATGGAAATTCCTTTTACTTACTCCAGTTTCATATCAGTTGATCTCTAAATTCACACATGACTTGGGGAGCATTTGATTTTGAGAGTCCACAAAAGAATATGCCAATGAATTATAATGCTAACAAAGGTGATTTAGGTCTAACCAAGAGATGGGAGATAGAAATTTCAATTGAAATGCTAGAGAAAAGCCAAGTATTTGTCAATAATTGCTTTGGAGTGGCAATTTTCCTAAAGTGGAAGGGATTCCTCCCCGTAAAATGTGACTAGTACTTTCTACAGTTGACATCCTATCATTATTATATCCAGCAGACATGCCCTTCCTGCTCATTGGAAAATCCTTGTTGCTTAACTTTTAAAGGGTGAATTTCAAAGAGCTGGGGTGTCAACCACACGCTCCACTCATTTTAAAGGCTGTGTTTGATCAAAGCCAGGTTGGAGTTTTCTAAATGATATCCCATTGTCCATATAACTGGCTATGATATATGTACTATATGGAATATATCATATATGTGGTATATGGGCTGTGTGGGATAATTCTGCAGATAAGAAGGTGGTCCTATATAGTCTCCAGCGTAACAGGCTGAAAGGTGTCCCTGCCTCTAGGATGTCTTCACACACACACCCATTTCCCATCTGCCCCTGCTGATACCCAGAGGGACTCTCGGCTATTCTGATGCTAAAGGTTATTATCATGCACATCTCTGGCCATTCTCTTTTAAGCATCCATATTTTCAGGTCCTCTGATCTCCCTTTATTTTTCAGTGTCTGAAGATGCTCTAACTGTGCTCATAATCCTGTTTTATGGGAGTTGGAAATAAAAGACAGAGCTCCAGTGTGACTTGCTCTGAGATATCAAAGTAGATACTCAATTAGAAGGCGTTCTCCTGGGTGTTTTGTTAAACTCTTCCTTTTATTAAATGTTACACATAATAAATTTTCAAGGCAGCACCATTCCTGGAATGTGCAGTATACATTACCCAAGGCCCAGTGGAGTTAACTTTGCCACAGGCGCCTTAAGACTCATTTCTGTGTTTGCTTCTCTATTGGTGGGCTTTTAGAAGAAACACTGAAGTTTTCACCCACATAGAGAACATAATTTCCCCAAAATGGCCATTGAATGTACCTGCTCCTCTTCCAAGTTTGCTATCTTAGAGATGATTCTTTTCCAAAGTGTTGGTCAGCCTACTGGAAACAGTAGTTTCAATTATCCAAATACAGAGACAATTTATTTAAATAAGTAAAAAGCTTATTTTTCTCCCAAGGCCATTTTAGTAAATAATAAAAACAAATGAAATTTATTTAGTGTAGACCTCTTGACAAGCAGTGTGCTGGGTACTTTACATAAATCTATTTGTACCTCATCATCACCATTTAAAGAAACTTATCATCATACACATTTTATACATGAGAAGCTGAGGTTTTGAGCAGGCAAGTAATTATCCAAGGTGGTGGGGCCAGGATTTGAACTCACGGAGTCAACCATAGGTAGTCCAGCAGCAAAGCTGTGACTCTCAGCCACCTCTGTATCTTTTTTCTCTGGCTACCACTAAATCTGCAAGTTGAAGTTACTTTCAGGGACAGCTCCAATTATCTATTACTGCACAACAAACCACCTAACACTCAGTGACATTAAAAACATATGCTATCATCTCTAAGGTTCTGTATGTAGACTGAGCTCGGCTGATGGCTCCGGCTTATGGTCTCATCTCATCTTGATGGTGGCTGTCAGATGGAGGTTGGGACCATCAGAAGGCTTTGCTCTCACATGTATGGTGCCTATGATGGCTGGGATTGGTGGGCTTCCTCACAGCATGGTGACAGTAAGAATTTCAAGTAAACCTGATGAGATCTCTTATGCCTTAGCCTTGGAAATTCCAGAATGTCAATTCTACTATAGTCAGTAGAAATGTTCTCTTTTGACTATTGTTTTACTCTATTTGAAGAAGAAGAAAAAAAAAACAGCTAATGGTTTTTTTCAACAATTTGGCCTTTTCTTTGTAATGGAAATAAAATAGAATCCAACTGAAAAGAGATTAAGTTTTTGAAGATGATTGGTTTCATTTTTATTGCTCATTGTATGCATAGATTATCATTCTATCTCTCTTCTTAAATTTCCTATTCTTGAGCAATTCGAAGACATTGATCCAAACAGAGCTCTGAATTTCATTCTCTGCCCAGAAGAGCCACCATCATCCCTGCTGACAACAATGACACAACAAAAAGTTTTCAATGGAGTTAACGAAAAAACCATTGAAACCTGAAAAGAATTTTTGTGAGTTTATTTGAGCCAAACTGTCGACAATTGCTGGGAAGCAGAACCTCAACGGATTGAGATAATGCTCTGGAGAATGGCAGGTTACATTTCTATATTTATACATTGCAATCAAAGGAAAGGGACGTAGGTGAGTTACATGAAATTCATTGGTGGTAGATTAGGGAGGTGGGACAGAGCAAAGCGGGGAAACCTCTGGGATAGGGTAAAAAGTGAAATGATGGACATGAGCTTCTTTTACAGAGACAGATACAGGATACTCTAACGTAATTAACAGTTGACAATTAACTTGATAACAGTCACAATGAGGGAATGTCTCAGGGCCATTTGTTGTGCCCTGAGGGGTCCGGGGTAAAAAGGAAGTTACAGGTTACCCAGAAAGCTCACAGATAGGTTATCTCAGAGGCAGGAAGGCTAAAGGGTTCAGTAAAGCAGATCCAAATTGATCTTTGTCAGTTGAAATACCTGGGACATGACTACCTGCTATAACCTGTTAATAGTCAGATATTAAATTTTCAAACCATCTTTGTGGTTATTTTAGGTCTCTGAATTTGCAAGACTGCCACGCAGGCCTTCCCCGAGCCTGTCAGGTTGGCATGTGGCTCTTTTCGTTCACAGAGTCCACCACAAAAGGATGGCACACTGGCACGGCTTTTATTGTGTACAGAGTCATTTGTCACTGATTCCTCAGCTGCATCATGGCCTCCAGCTCAGAACAGGTTTTAGCCATCTAAAGGCTATTCTATCATTTCTCTGGATGATCCTTTGCAACAGAACATTTCAGAGAGCAATGGAAATGTAAGAACCAAGGGACTTCCGTTTCTCCAACTTTGCCTTAAAAGTTAGACGAAGGACTCTTAGCCCAAGCTTAAATCTTTTGGTGTTGGTAGAGACAGTGTCAGAGCTTTATCTGCCTCGATCTTTGCTTTTTGTTTCATAAAGCAGGTTTTCTCCGAAAGAACCCAGAGAGTAAACCCAGAGAACAAAGATGCTTTAAACCTTGGCTCTGTGGAAACACCTGTGGACTAGAGGCTGCCATAACCAGTGGCTGTGCTGCGGGTCATTGTCTCGCAGTGTTCTTTTGTCTCTGGCCGACAATGGCAGGTGGGGGACCCATCTGGTCTGGAAAAAGCATCTACTGAATAAAATACATCTGAATGATAAAACATTCTTTTTATAAAAACAAAACTTTCAGAGAGGCGAAGTTGACTGAAAGAGAGATTTTGTTTGTTCGTTCTAATTAGACCTTAAAATGTTGTTAATCTATTTAGGAGGTAAGATTCGGCCCAACAATAAAAATTGCTCTTCAATGTCTGAATCAGCCATGCCCACCTTGCTTGGGATTAAGTCCTCAGTGATATGAATATTTTCTCAAGAGTGAGAGAGTGGAGGACATTTTCCTTCCAGTTTGTTGTCTTAATGTTGACTAAACGAAAGTGATAACGACCAAACAAACAAAAAAAGCAAAAAACAAGCTCTCCTGGCTTGCTGGAGGCCTGGGACAATGGGGGTCTGGGATGATGTCAAACATCCTGCAATCCACATGACAGCCCCAATCAATTATGTGGTCAAAAAAAAAAAAAACTGGTAATAGTGCTAACATTACAAAAATCTGCCATCGGGTGCCCATCTGGAACTCCAAGCTCCCCCAAGCATCTCCCAAGGGAGGCTACTTCCTGTCTCTAGCCTCTGCCTGGTCCAGTCCCTTTGGCCTGGGTGGGGGTCAGGATTCTTCATACCCCCCACTGGAAAGTCATCCTTTGGGTTGTAAAGAACTGGCCTCCAGGCAGTGCCACCAATAAGACCAAAACAATTCTTTCGTCCCATGGTACTTTCTGATTCTTTATATAACACATGCTTTAGCACAGGATCAAAGGATAAGGTCATATGTGCATTATACTTAACCTTTTGCTCTAGCTCACAACATCTAGGAGAAATGGACCTTTGGGTACCCTATTTCTAGACAGAAAGTCAGTCATGAATACACACAAAAGAATTCCAAACCATTTCTTCACTTTTTTATGAGTGGCTTTTTAATTAGAGTCACCAGGTAAAATACAGAGGTTTGGTTCAATTGAAATTTCAGACAAACAATGAAGTTTTTTTTCGGGTAAAGTGTGTCTCAGCAATGTCAGAGGCCATATTTGAGATATAGTTATCCAAAAAATTATCCCTTGTTCATTTGACATTCAAATTTAACTGGGTAATGAAAGGTTATCTCCCCCTCCCAAACTGGTGGGTGGAGTTTAACACATGACCCCTTAAGACTCTCCCCCCCTCCCTTTCAGTCCTTTAAGAGGGACCCCAGGCAAGACACGTGTTGCTGTTGGATGTTGGCTGCCATTAGCCCACTGGGTCCGATTCCCTGTCCCCTCTCCCTCCAATTCTGATCTCTTTACCTCTGTGATGGCCTCCGCCCATTACCGGGGAATAAACGTTACTTTAAAATTCCCTTTTGTTCTGTTTCCTGTTTCCTTTCAAACCTAACAGGTAACCTGTTTTTTGTTATTGTCATTTTGGTGGATTTTTTTTATTGTTTCTTGGCCAAATCTGGCAATTCTATTTTCTGTATATCCAGTGCAGTTTCAAGTATTATCCTGGAGTTCCTTCTCTTTCTGGTGGCTCTTTCCTATTTTTCTCTTCCCTTCCTCTGACTTCCCAATCCCTCTTCCTAAGATTCTACAATTCCTTTGGCTTCTACCACTTGCCTGGTCTCTATGTTTTGCTCAGTAAGGGCACACTATGCTTCATATACCGACCAACAACCTCTGATTCATGCAAAGGAAAGGTGAGTTTCAGAAATGATATAATGCTAATGCTAACTGTCCTCACAGCACTGTAGACCACTCTCCTGAGTAACTTTGACACATTCTTTAATCCCTCTTTCCACTCAAAGTGGGTGAAGTTGAGTAGTGATTGAGGACTAGGCATCAGAATCCTTATTCGGGCAAGTAATACATTAGGAAAGGTAAATGAATTGAAACTGAATGTAAACATGTTACTGTTGTCATCAAGCATGACTTTTAAAAAGTTCTGTTTTACAACAAATGTGAATTATTAAATGATCCAATTCTTCATATGATTCTCTTATGTAGAAAATTTCCCTTGGACATTTGACATCTGATTTAATTTACTAATTGAATGATACCCTTTTTAAAAGATGGGAACTCAAAGAATGTTAGAGAAATAAGTATGGAGGAAGAGATGGGAAAAATACATCTGGGGCCAGTATAAACTTTTGCAGCAAAAAAGAAAACAAGCAGTACTTGAAAGAGATTATTTGTAAGCTCAAACATGTAAAAGGAGAAAGAAATGCAAGTGGAAAAATTAAATTGTAAGTCATGTGTGACCCCTGTAATCAGATCATAAGTCCTTACAAATAAAGAGTAGAAGATATAAGCAATTAGATGGACACCCTATGTATAGTTTCTAGAATTCCTGTGGCTTCTACCATTTGCCTGGTCTCTGTGTTTTGTGCAGTAAGGATACACTATGCTTCATACACTGATCAACATTCCTAGGGTTCATGCAAAGGAGAGTTTCAGAAATGATATCATAATGCTAATGGTTCAGAAAGTAGACTTATGAAGGTAGGGACCTGATCTGTCATGTTCACCTCTTTTCTCCTAGTACCTAGAACAACACTTGGGCAAAAACAAACACTTGTTGAATGAATGATTACATAAACACAATCATTATATTATGTCAACTTGCCTTTATTTACACTCCCTATGAAGTGAATGACGACAAAGCATTCCTTGTGTAATAAACAGAGTAGGGGATGGTGTTGAAGGACACTTGGCTGATTCCCCCCACTTCTTCAATTATCACCAGCCACCCTCCATCCCCACGGGATACAGTGCTTAAAATTCTCACATTTGTGATGCCCTCTCTTCAAGGCGGGGCAACGTCCACCAAGATTTATTAAATGTCAGACTCCTCTGTGCTGGGTAGTTCCGTGAGTACTGAAAACAAAGCTGATGTCTTCAAGAAAGAAGAGTGAGAGGTAAAGTATTACTTTTGACTCATAGACCTGAGTAACCTGTGTTCCCTTATAGCAAACCAAGGTGTTCTAGAAGCCCAGGAAGATTCCATAGAGGAGACTGGGCTGAATCTTGAAGGTCATATACAAGATTGCTGCAATAGTCAACACAGGCAAACTACTGTAACAAACAGCCCCGAATCTCAGTGGCTTCATACAATAGAAGTTCTTGTGCTGACAAGAAGTCCAGTGTGATATCCCCCATCCCACAGCTGTTTGAGGCAGCTCTTTCTCAACCAGGATCCTTCTGTTTTGGGCTTCCACCAACCCCTCCAACCTCAGAGACCTGCAGAGCCTTGACCTACCCCCACTGAATTCGCTCTAACTGGCCAGGCCTGGCAGCAGCAAACAGCATTGCCCCCAAACTCTCATATACACACTATCTCACAGTGCAGTCAATGCAAAACGATTGCTGTAGACCCAGGAGGAGACGAAAATCACTTTGTGAATTTTGCACTGCTGCCTCCATAAGCACCGGAAATGGAAGCATCAACCAGGCAGAGGAAAGTAGTGAGTCCTGGTCAAATGAAAATGGGGGAGAAACCAAGAGGGTAGTTTAAAGTAAGAAGCAACGTTGGAGAAGCCAAAGGCTCTGAAGGAAGGTGACAAGGAGCCATTTGGGATGCAATATTAGGAGGGAAAACAACCCCTAAACATAAAGGCAGGGGGAAGAACTGTGTAATGACCAGAGAGAGGGGAATGAGCCATGGATATTTCCAGAAAGAGAAATGGAAATGGCTACTTGGCCCCAACTGCCTTCTATAGTTCAGTTATACATTTACTTACTGAATCTTCATAAGATTATATGAACAGCCCTGATTTATACAAATCTAAGACTTCTTTATACTTCTGACTTTCTCCTTTCTGCAAGTTACAACAAAAAGACGCTTTGAAAGTGGTTAATAAATATACAGGAATGCGGTCCTTCTGGAAAAGCCACAGGGGAGGTACTGAGTGTACCTAATATTTATGTAAATTTTAACCACATAATGGGCAACTCAAGAAATAATGATGTGACTGCTGGGATCCATCGCTTAAACTGCAAATGTGTTTGATTCACAAGAACAGCCTGCTGCTCTGTCAGTGTAGGCTCTGCATTTAGATCAGTTTCGGTGGGAACTGAAAATAGCAAACCTGAGAACTAATGGACTTAGTGATGTTTGTAAGAAATGAGCAATCTAAAAATGGATGTAGAGCATGAAGATTTGTTAGTCACACTGAATTCTAAAAGTGCCATATAATAATGTTACTGAAAAATAAAAGAAGTTGACCTCCAAGATGCCAGATTTACATGTTTTCTTTAGCTTACTGTACCCTTTTTGTTCCATCAAAGAGTTGGAGAGATCAGCTAGTATGGCTCAGTGGTTGAGCATTAACCTATGAACCAGGAGGTCATGGTTCAATTCCTGGTCAGGGCACATGCTCAGATTGTGGGCTCAATCTCCAGTAGGGGCGTGCAGGAGGCAGCCGATCAATGGTTCTCTCTCACCATTGATGTTTCATATATATATATATATATATATATATATATATATATATATATATAAATTGATTTTCCACAGAGAGGAATGAAAGAGGATAGAGAGCTAGAAACATCGATGAGCAGAAACATCGACCAGCTGCCTCCTGCACACCCCCTACCAGGGATGTGCCCACAACCAAGCTACATGCCCTTGACCGGAATCAAACCTGGGACCCTTCAGTCCACAGACCGACCCTCTATCCACTGAGTCAAGCCGGTTTCGGCATCATCATTGATGTTTCTATACCCCTCTCTCTCCCATCCTCTCTCTGAAATCAATAAAAACATTTTTTAAAAGAGTTGGCAAAACGCATATGAAAACATAAAATTCCTCTCCTTACTAGAGAGTTCTTTGAGAAATGAAAGAATTTCGGAGACCATTAAGTGAATGCTTTAATTTGATGTTACACCTACAAGGCTGAAAGGGAGCGAGCAGAGTGCTCATTTATTTCCCTCTTCTTACTTTCCTGTGATTTTCCCACTTGTTTATTCCCTTGTTTATATAGTGGCTTTGCATCTGTTCTACTTATGCTCTTAGTTTCAATATTTAAAGTGTCCCTCTGTTTTCCCCATTCTGTCCAGAACTAGGAATTTATTTGCATCATTATAATGTGCTCCTCAATTTTATTACCATCTTCAACTCTTTACAAATGACTTGTAGATCCTCTCATATCGTAAGTTCCATTTAAAATTTAAATTCTCATGAGAATCACTTGCATGTTCCAAACCACTCCTAATTTATAATGTTCCAATTTCTGAAAGGAGGCACATGTATTATGGTAAGAGCAGAGACTGGCAGATACAAGAGTTCTCTGGAACCTTAGGCTCCTGGTTTGGGTTTGTGCCTACTCCACAGCCAGCTTGATTCCTGCAAAGGAGAGTGAATAACGGGAAATGTCAGGTAGGAAAGTACTCCTGGGTGTATCACTCTAACAATTAGTCAGTCCCACTTGATTTTAAAACAGCAATGTTTGTTTCTGCAAATAAATATGCTCTAAGAGAAAAGCCTACAAGAACACCTAACGTATTCTCTAATGGTACATTTATCACCACTCTACTGCTCTCATTACAAATATAAAAGGTCATTAAAATGTAGATGACTTCTGTCAGATTAGTTTGCTCTCAGGACAAAAATAAGCATTTAGTAGCTGGTGGAAATTAACAACATGATCCTTTACCAGGAAGCACGTCAGTTCCTCTCTATGATTCCTCTGAAACATCATAACCAGTCAAAATAGATTTCCACTTGAAAAGGTCACACGTAGCCCCCTGGGAGACACTCTCCCGTTCAACTACAGTTTGATGCATGATTTTACGAAGGACAGGACATTTCATAGCACTCTCCAACTTCCCCTTCCGGCTTGGGCACTGAAAGGCCTGAACAACGGTGGGAGATGTCATTGGAAGCAAAGACAGTTGAATTTGGTTTCATTTAGAGTTAATTGTACATTTTGAGTGATTCCGTTTTGGCAAAACCCAAAGCATATTTTGCAGATCGCTTTTCCCATTAAAGGCTAAAACTCTTTACTTTTAAAAGGAAATGTAATCCATATGTTTGGAATTTGTTTACACTAAAATTATAAAAATATATATCTTATTTGTGCTCCAGAAGCTTTCCGCACCATTTTGTACCTCTTTCAAAAATCAAGGAGTTCGTAGATTGCCAAAAACTAATGAGAGCAAACCCATAAATGTCAGAAATATTGATTTTATGATTCCTTCTGGTCTGACCATAGAAAAATATGTCTTTGGTTTCCAATCACCCATTGTGGAGAAAAACACCCTTTCTTTGCAGAAGCCTATATCAAACAGGCCTTTTAGGGGACTGAGTTCTCATTGTGTAGGAAGGTTTTAATTTTGCCTACACCTACTCGAGCTACTTGGCCAAATTAAATATGAAAATAATTAAATTTAGTAAAAAAAATATTGAAAATTGAGAAAACAAGAAACTGAGAATTTTCTAAATGCTTACTTCTTAAAATCCGTATCCAAAATTGTCAACTTGAACTCATGGGGTTCATTAGGCATAAGAAGGTTTCACACAGTCAAAAATCCCCCACCTGAAAATAAGGCCAAGAGGCGATAATGACGCCAGATGTTCCTCTCTAATGAGGTTGAATATGAAGATGAATTTATCTTTGCCTACGAGCATGAAATTGTCAAAGCAGGAATCCACCAACTGTTTCTGAAAAGAGCCCAATAATTAATATTGTAGGCTTTGCAAATCACATGGTTGCTGTCACAACTACTCAGTTCTGCTACTGCGGTGCAAAAGCAGTCCCAGGCAATACACAAATGAACTTGTGTAGTTTTTTACCCATAAAGCTTGATGAACAAAAACAGGAAGAATTTGGCCCATGGCCATAGTTTGCTAAGAGCTACTTCACAAAATACACAATTCTGTTTGGTATATATCTAAGGTCACAGTTGAAAAAAATGGCTTTGGTTGCTGAAAGGCAAGAATCAACTTCTCATCTCTTTTATTATTTGCATTCTTGGGACTCTCATTTTGAGACCCAAAGAATTAACTTATGAAGAGACTGAAACCTTGTTCTTTGTGCTTATTCATCAGATGCTTAAAGTTACCAGTGTGACTTTAACCCTTCTGAAGTTACTGTATTTGCAGCCTGCTCTGCTCTTTCAGAACCGGCCATCATGGGCAGCGTATTCTGAATGAGTATGAACATTAAGATGTTTGGGAAGTGCTAGTTACTTACTAGCATGAGCTAGTATTTTTATTAGCAGGATCCTGGTATGGTTATTCTGTCTCCAATGTGCTTTTACTAGTCTTTTTGCTTTAAAGAAATTGCACTGTGGTGACTTGTGGTCCGTGGTTGCAAACCTGAACCTTGGACCAAAGTCTTATGCTTGTATAGCATAGTGACTGAGCATGAGCTGTTGTAGAGGCAGGCCACGCTGAATCAAATATCTGCTCTGCCACGCATTAGCTGTGTGACCTTGGAAAGGTGTCAATGTCAATGTTGATGCTTCTCTCTTATGGTAACAAACTCGCAATGTTTGTCAGGGCATAGAGTTCTGAATAAACAACAGACTAAAAACCACGCTTGACAGCTTCTCCTGCAGGTAGTTGTAGCTACATGACCAAGATCTGGATAATGAGAACAAAATGAATAAGTCTTATTAATTGTTTTCTCAAGTTTAATAAGGTGTGTTTATATGTGGATTCTCCTTTTAGCTTGCTTGGAATTCGGTGAGCTTCTGCATATTGATGTTTTTCATCATTTCTGAAAGTTTCTCAGCCTTCATTGCTTCAAAATTATTTCTCTCCCAATCTTAGTCCCTCTGTCTTTCCTCTGTTTCTGAGGCTACAAGTAGATATACGTATATTAAGCTTTATCACTATCTTCTGTCTTTTTTCTCTTCTGAGTTTCACCCTTTGGCTTCGTGTGCTTCATTTTGGACTATTTCTTTAAGATTATTCTCAATTTACTATGAACATTGTTTTTTGTTCTATTGTATTTTTCAGATCTAAAATTTTTATTTGAATCTTTTACAAAATTGCTATGTCAATTTTTATATCTTCCTGTTCCCTGCCAAGTTTTTACAATTTTGTTTTTATATTCTCCAACAGAAGAATCTTTGTTGTTTTATTGTCTGAATCTGATAATTCCAATCATGTAGTCTGCAAGCCTTTTTCTGTTGTCTGCTTTTTTTGTTGGTGCTTGCCTATATGATCTTTTCTCCTTGCATGTCTAGTTAACTTTGATCATGTGTTTGATATTATATTCAAGCTATTATTTGTGGAAAAAATTTGGAGACTAAGATGATATTTTCTTAGTTATGTTTATCTCTGTCGGTGCCTGGGGCTAGTGCTTACAATTTAGTATTACCTTGATCTAAGTTTGAGATTTGAGATTTTCTGAAAGAAAATCATGTTTTTGCAAAGCTGGTTTTCATATGAGGCAAGGGGGCCCAGCCTAAAGACGATTCAAAACTTTGTTCTGCCGAAACCGGTTTGGCTTAGTGAATAGAGCGTCAGCCTGCGGACCGAAAGGTCCCAGGTTCTATTCCGGTCAAGGGCACATACCTTGGTTGCGGGCACATCCCCAATAGGGGGTGTGTAAGAGGCAGCTGATTGATAATTCTCTCTCATCGATGTTTCTAGCTCTCTATCCTTCTCTCTTCCTCTCTGTAAAAAATCAATAAAGTATATATTTTTTTAAATTAAAAAAATAACTTTGTTCTCATCCCTTAGAGTCACCAAAAGGACAACTAAGAATCCCCTAGAGCAGTGCCTCTCACCCTTTCTAATGCCCTGACCCTTTAATATAGTTCCTCATGTTGTGGTGACCCCCAACCATAAAATTATTTTAGTTCCTACTTCATAACTGTAATTTTGCTACTGTTAATGAGTCGTAATGTAAATATCTGTGTTTTCCGATAGTCTTAGGCTCTACAGCAGCAGTTCTCGACCTGGCAAAATGACAGTTATGAAGTAGCAACAAAAATAATGTTATGGTTGGGGGTCACCACAACATGAGGAGATGTATTAAAGGGTCTTGGCATTAGGAAGGTTGAGAACCACTGCCCTAGAGCAAGGGCAGCTCCAAGTGCTTGCTCATTTTTTTTTTTTTTTTTTTTGCGTTCTCAGCCTCTCTGAGTTATCAGACCAACAATTTCTCAACATCTTATTAGCTCTTTTTATTTTTTTTTAAATATATTTTATTGATTTTTACAGAGAGGAAGAGAGAGGGATAGAGAGTTAGAAATATCGATGAGAAAGAATCATCGATCAGCTGCCTCTTGCACACCCCCCACTGGGGATGTGCCCACAACCAAGTACATGCCCTTGACCGGAATCGAACCTGGGACCTTTCAGTCCACAGGCCGACGCTCTATCCACTGAGCCAAACCAGTTTCGGCTCTTATTAGCTCTTGAATGCTTCTTTGGCTTTAACAATAATCCACACAGTTGTTTTTTAGTTGTGGGAGGATTGGTTCATATTACTCGAAGTGGAACTCCTAAGATTTCCACTCATATTCTTAAGGGGGAGGGGAAGCATATTTTTCTCCCCTCCCTAACAGCCATCTTTACTTTGAAACATGGTTGAAGTAATGGCCAATCTTAGATCATGTACATCAGTACGCCAGTTGAGGGGAAGACAGAGAAACCAGACGAAAAGAAGCCACGCACCTGCCTTGTTGAGCATCACAAACACACTGTACTGCCTATCTCTGGACTCTTACATGATAATTCAATGTTGTTATGGACCGTAGTACACACAGGCTGACAATCCATATTCTAACTAAAAGCAAGTCATTTAACCTCTGTGGTCAGTTAACCTCTGTAATGATGGTCCCAATTCATCCCCTGACTTTAAGAAAGCAGGATGCAAGCAGGCTTAAAAATAACTTGTGTACTTCTCATCCTATGGATTGCTCATGCCCCTCTGCCTCTACCATGGGAAAATGAATGGCCTGGCTTACGGAAGGCATGTAAGTCACATGTGGAGGAGGGTCAACATGTAGTGAAGTCAACCCAGCTGAGGCTATTCTAGATTTACTGCCAAGGTGACCTCCAGTAGGTGAATGAGCAGGCCCAGACCAAAGCATCAGAACCACTGACTGATCCATACACTCAAAAATCACAATAAATGGCTGTTATAAGCCACTGCGTTTGGGGAAGGTTTTTTATACAGTATTAAGTGTGGCAAGATCTAATGATTACCTGGAGATAATTCTAATACTTACCTTACCATTTTGTTTTTAAACTTAAATGAGTTGTTTCAAATATGCCCCTTAGAACAGTCACTCATACATAGTAAGCACTCAGAAAGTATTATCTACTCACGTTATAGCTAGTGCTATTACCATAACTATTACTGAGACCCACAATTCCTCCAAGACAGGAAATTAAGTGCTTATCAGATATAATTGACTCCAATATCGAAAACAAAATTCTCTAAGGTGTTGTTATTCCCTTCGCTCTTCTTTCCTTTCCCTTCTTATCAAATCTCACCTCTCATGAATACCTGAGCGCATTCTTTGGTGTTTATCTCAGACTTGGTGGAGGGAAGAAATAACCTGAGTGGATAATTGCTGAGGCAGGAGTCACAAGGTGGGGTGTTAGTCCTGCTTTCTTCACGGGCCAGTTGTAGAACGTCTGTAAGTCGCTTTAGGACCTTTACGTTGCTTCTTCACACAAGGCTATTTAATGGCAGACTGGGTCTGACTTGTCATTGCATCTCTAGGGCTGATACATTATAGATGTTCAGTGAATGTTTGTTGATTTTATTGAACAGAATTGAATCAAACTGAGTGAATTGAATTAAGAAATTGGCTAAACCTCAGAAAGTCCCTTTTTAGCTTAGTGTTTCTATGACTTGCCACATTTCTTCTTTTAAATCGCCTCTTTTAAACAACACTCTCCATTATAAACAAATGAAATAAAATCAAGTTGGCTTCCAGTAGAAGTTACTTTCATCCTTCCTTCCCAATAGATATTGCTCTTTGAAGCAAGCTGTTTGGAAAAGTTGGGAATATTTGCCATTTTCTGTGTCTCTGTAGACTTTGTTTTTTTTCAAGTGACAGGCTAATTTCCTCCCCTTATCTCTTCAACCTTGCATCAGAGGCTATGCTGGGAACAAGGGGGCGGGGCTCCAGGATTAGGAGATAGGGGTTACTTTTTCTATTATTAATTTAATGCAATAATAAATTCTAATAATTACGGAGAAATCATGACATGTGAAAGCATGACGACCCTCAGTTTCCCACCTCTTGGACCTTGGAGCAAGCCTACAATTTGAATCTTAACTTGACCTCCTTCATAATGTTTTTCTTCAATATGTTTACTTAAGCTTTTCAGCATGTTCCCTATTCATTGTCTGGTCTGATTTAAAAAACAAAAATAGTTTACTGTAAATATGCCTGTGTGTATGTTACTTTTGCAAATAAGCATTTTCTCTTGCTGCAAGAACCAACATACACTCTCTTATGGCTGCCAGGAAGGAGGGCAGGAAGTTAATGAGGACACCAGATGGTATATTAGCTGTTAAGATGGCAGCTTTGGTTTTGAGTGGGAATGAATTCTGTATAACTCTGTTTCATTTGTACCGTCCTGATACAAACCTGGAAATGGCAGGTCTGAATTGTCTAAATTGTCAAAATATACCAGGTGTGATTTTATTTAAAATTTTCTTCACACTAATCTGATGAGGTTTTGAAATTAACCATACTTATGACCACCCACCCAAAATATTTACTATCTAACCCTTCATAGAAAAAGTTTGCTGAACCCTAAGATAGGGGAAACACCACCCCCATTTTTAGATCTTGACATGGTGCATACCCTAAGCCAGTGGTGGGCAAACTCATTAGTCAACAGAGCCAAATATCAACAGTACAACGATTGAAATTTCTTTTGAGAGCCAAAATTTTTAAACTTAAACTATATAGGTAGGTAAATTGTTATTAACTTCATTAGGGTACTCCTAAGCTGGCCTTTGCTAAAAACTCAAGAGGCCAAAGAGCCACATGTGGCTCGCAAGCTGCGGTTTGCCAACCACTAGCTAAGCTGCTTTTATCCTGGACATTGGTGAAAGGAACTGGCATTTTCCTTTAATTTGTGACAGCCACGACTTGAAGTGGCAGGTTTTGAGTTAAAAATAAGTATGTGCTAGTGGCCATTCTTCTTGTTCTCTCTTCCTGTCCCTCTTCTTTCCCTCTTTCTCTCTCTCCCTTTGAAAAACGCCCACTTTTGTTGAATAAACAAAGGCAGAAGGAGCATCTTACACCTTCCAGGACAGGGCAGGGAAACAGTGCCCTCTCTGCTCACTGCCAGGTGCAGAGGAGGCAGCAAGGTTCACTCTGCTTGGAAGTCAGGCAGGGGCTGCGCAGCTGGGCTCAATGGCGAACGGAAACCTGGTGTGACCTGTGAGACTGGCATCTGTACTTCAATCAAATCACCTAAGACCTAGTTTAAAAGTAGGTTCTGATTGATCTCTCCCGCTTATCCCCATCCTTCCCTACCTTCCTTCTGGGGTTTGAGCATCTGATCCATGCTTCTCTGTCTCTGGATCTGTGTTTGTTCATCAAAGGACTTGTATGCATGCATATAAGCATAACCAATGGACACAAACACCAGAGGGGTGAAGGCATGAGTGGGGGCGGGGTGGGGATGGGGGGGCAATGTGTGGATAAAGACACATATGTAATGTCTTAATCAATAGAGAGAGAGAAAAAAGTAGGTTCCGACACAGTAGGTCTGGGGTAGAGCCTGAGACTCAGCATTTCTAATGAACTCACAGGAGATGGCAATATTGCTGGGTCAAGCATCACTCTGAAAGCAAGGTGAACACACCGGCTCCCAAACAAGGCTGTTCTTTGCAATTCCCTGGGGAGTTGTAAAAAACGCTAGTGTCAGAGCCCTGCCCCCAGAAATTCTGATGTACTTGGTCTGGGGTGCGTTGATTAGGGCATCGGGATGGGCAGAGTTGCCCCGTTGATTCCAACGTGCAGCAAAGTTTGAAAGAGAGTGTTCTAGAGTTCAGGAGGTGAGATCTGGACTTGGATCAGTGATGATCACTTTGAAAAGAGATTATTGATAAGTATGAATAAGGATAATATTAATTCTAAAATCAAATTGACCGTCAACCCATCACCCATCAAGTGATTTCTTTAAGCCGTCCCCCATTATATAACTAATTTGGGTTATTGGGGGAATCCGTGTAATTCAAAGCTGGATGCACTTTACAAATAAGTGATGTGATTTCATTACTCTTTTTCCTGGGAACTGCGCCTGGCCAAGCTGTGATCAGCTTCCTGCCTCTCATGTATCAATAAATACATCAGCATCAGGCCACTGGGACCTCATCTACAGAGAGCAGAATGTGCAAGACGATCCAACAGTTAATGTTTTAGACTTGTCTCTTTCCATTTCCAAATTACATACTTATTGTATTCAGGCGAAATCAACATGAGGCCAAGTCTGCAGATGTTTGAAAACTTCCAGATGATTCTTTAAGTTGTTCGTTTTTTATCCTGATGTAAAGATGCCTACATTTATGGTCTTTGTTGTATATCTTTAAAGTGTTCCAATAAACCCAAGTGTTCCAATCCTATCTTCATGCATCCAGACTAGGATAGAAGACACATAAATGTTTATTACCCAAACTAAAATGCTAGTCTATGTATCCCCACTCCCAATCTGGCCTCTTAGTGTCTATGTCTAACTGGGCTATTCCTCATAGATTATAGTCTTCAGAACCTTGCATTCTATTCCTTCAAGGATTGAAATCCATTTTAAAATGAGTCCTCCTTACACATCCCCCACCAGTACTACTTGTATGCTCTTCATTGCAGTCTATTTTCTCTGGGCAATTGATCCAGTTTCCAGCTTATATTACACCCCAAAAAATGGCTACATCTGATAAACTCACCCATTTTTATCTATGCTGCACAACCTAATATAGTTGATCCAATTAGTATTCAGTGGTTCATATCAGTGGCTGTTAGAGTGAGTCCTTGGACCAGTTACACCAGCAGCACCATGAAGCTTGATACAAATGTAAATCTTGGGGCCCCAACCCCCAAGTGTGTCAAGCTTTCTGGGGGTGAACCCAGGAATCTCTTGCACAGCCCTCCAGATGACTCTGATGTGGGCTTAAGTCTGATGTGGGCTTAAGTGCTTGACTAGATTAACCGCAGTGATTCTGTGGCTTTTGTGATCCTGCTCTCACCAGGTGTATTAGATTAGCTATGATATATGCCACCACCGGATCTCAGGGACATGCAACTACAATCGGTGCTTTCTCACTCCTGGATTGCTCACTGCTTCTGCAGGCCAGCCGGCTGGGGAGCTCTTGTTCTTGGGTTGAGTCCAGGTGTGCTCCATACATCTTATTCTGGGGCTCAGGCTGGAGGAGTGGCAACTACCTGGGCATGTAAATCTTGTGGCAGAAGTCAGAAACTACCAGAGGACCAATCCTCTGAAACATCATCTCTTCCCCCCCTCATTCCATGGGTCCAAGCTGCTCACATAGCCAAGCCCAGTGAGACAGAGAAATAGACTTCCATGCTGGTGACTGAGGGCATGGGAATGGGGTGGGGTAAGGGGAGTGAATATATGCAGAAGAAAACTAATAGACCACATCTTGCCAGCGACAAAATGCAATTAAATTCTATTAGGTAACAATGGTGATCAAGTGAGAATAGCAGATATTTTGAGTAGAAGGCAGCCTACAGAGAGTTTTGCCATTCTTTCATGTTCATGTGATAAACCCTAGACAAAGAATTTCCGTCCACATTTCCTTTCTGGTTCTACTTCTAAAGAACACGTGCAGTGTGAACTTAGAAAAAACCAAGGGAAATACCTGCTGGAGCACTTTCTCCCATGGTTATTTCCACTTTGAAAAGCTGACCAAATATTTTTCTCTCCTACTGTGCTTTTTAAACTCTCTTAAATTCCCATCACTGACTCTCTAACCACATTAAACTGGCAAAAAGCAAAAAGAAATATGTCTTCCCTGAAGACATAGTGAAGCCTGTCACTACTAACAGAATTCATCACAGGCCAGCCACGGAGTCCTTACAAGACTGGAGACAACACCATCATACCCTGGGAGGTTGACAAGGCAACTTAAAATTCCCTGATGACTTGGCTGAGGGAGCCTTCATTTCCTTAGCTCAGTGCTTGGGACTCTGGACCGGAAAACTGTTTGTTGAAGTTACAATGCATGGATTATGCTCAAGATGCTAAGTAACTGGCAAATTCTAAGCTCAATGTCCTTTCAAAGGGGAGTGAAAGGAAGCTCACCTGCCATGAGCCAGACACTCAAAGGTGAACGTGTCGCCATGCAATGGACATGTGGAACGAAGCAGAAGCACCCCATCCAAGAGTAGTGAGGTTTCCCAAACACTTTGTGGGATAGGGCTAGTTGGCTTTCTAACAGGGTGAGATGGTCTAACCCCTCTAGAGGGAACTCCCTGTGCAGGTCCTGGTTTATCTAGAGCTGTGGGCAGGACGGATTTTTTTTAATAGCTCTATAAGGAGTAAGATGGGACTTTGGGGGGAAAGTGGGACACTTTGTTAAATTCCTGGTCTGGAGTTCCAGTCTGGACTTGTTTCCTACATTGTTAGACACTAGGCAATTTATGTCAACCTTCTCGGCCCTCGTCTGTAGAATCAGGATGATATATCTGGCTGGGTGCAAAGCTCAGTTGGCTTTGTATGTGAAGTGATCCCCTGATACGTAGAATATTCTTACTAGGAATAATGCTGACACTGCGGAGAACTGGGTGATGATGGGCTCTCTGCCCTCATAGGAACTAGTTGGAACAGGCGTGGTGGTCTATATAAATAGCACCTTAGCCGTTGTACAGCACACAACCTCTACAACTGTATGCGGGGATGCCTCCTTTCCCACCTAAAGGCCACACTCAAGAACAGATGTTCAAAGACAGGACAAACATACCAAGAGTTACCACCATATTCATGGAGTGAGTTCTTGAATGTGGTTAATAGAAAAAGTAATGCATGTCGCATTTAACAATAATTTTTAAAAACTCTTCAGACACTAATAGAATGATCCCACAATCACTGAAGTGGGAGCAGCAGAGTTGGCATTTTCCCTATGATTTTGAAGTTTTCTTTTCACTTTACAGATATTATTTTTTCAGGGTTTTATTTGGGAGGCAACATGGGAAGTATCTTTACTTTAATTACATTCTGTTTGCTTCCAGCATCACTTCTCAGAGAGGAGAGCAAAAGGAGCCCCATTCCAGAAGGATCACTGTCCCTCAGTTCCTTGCACACGTGTTATAAGCCAGACACTCAAAGGTAAATGAGGTACCATGTGGAATGAAATGGAAGCACTCAAATGACAGCAATAATACAATGTCCCAAATCTTGCCCCATTTCTCTCACTATTTGTAGTGGACACACCCTAAGGTGACCCCCTGGTATAATTCCATCTTTTTGAGTATGAGTGGAAGCCGTAATTTATTTCAAACCAATAGAATATGGCTAAAGTGATGGGATGTCACTCCTATGATTAGACTGTTATGTGGCCAAAGTGACAGAATGTCACTCCTACAGTTACATTATAGAAGATACCATCTTAGCAGAATGAAGGGAGATACTCTCCTGCTCGCCTCAAAGAAGCACACAGTCATGCTGTGACCTGCCTATGGAAAGAGTCACATGGCAGGGAACTGCTGGCAGCCACCAGTCAATAGCCAGGAAGATGATGGGCCTTCAGTCATGCAACACCAAGGTGACAATTTTTACCAACAACCTGAGGGATCTTAGAAGCAGAATCTTCCCCAGTCGAGCCTCTGATGAGAATGCAACCTGGTTGACACATTGATTCCAGACTTCAGAAGCCTCTAAGTTTGTGGTAAGTTGTTGTGCAGTGATAGGACACTAATATATATAATACTATACTGTGCACACCTAATGCATACAATACTATATTGAATTCTATTGTTATTATAATTAATCATCAGTTTAATTTTCTAATAGGTGAGAATCTGAGGTATGTCCTATTCAGAGAGAGAAAAACCTGCTGTGGGCTTTCAATGTTGAATGGAAAAGAAAAGCTGAGTTTTTCCACCCCACAGCCCTTTTCCTATAAAGAACATGCACACTGCTCAGGAGTCACTTGGGCAGAGAGAGAAACCCTTTGGGTGTCTCCCCCACTCAGTGCAGTCCACGGCCAGAAGCCCACCAATTTTCTGGATAACATAACATCACACAGACTCCTTTAGAATTATCTAACTTTATTATTATCTCACTAAAGCTATCCTCAAGCACATATTCACCCCTCAACTCTCATAACATTCAAGGAGTTTATACTTAAAAAAACTCTCTCCTTTTCCCAGGTGGAAGAGAGATTGCAGGCGTGAATTTTGAAGAATTGTAAACTTCAGCATGGTTTGTGGCATTTGACTTGTTTTTCACTGTAGATGCCAGGTTTCTTGGTTTGTATGTAAGAGCTTACAGAAAATAGGGATGTTGCATATGATTTCTAAAATTTCATCCTTTAGAATAAATTGCACATAAGTACAAAAAGTATATAGTAGCTCTGCTATAAAGTGGTTCTTTTATTTCCAGGGTTCTTTCATTTCCCAACTTAAATCACATTTTTATATCACAGGTAGCCATTTCTGTTCCAAACCTAAGGAGCTGTTCTTAGTCAAACTTTCTTTCTTTTTTTTAGTTTATTTATTTTATTTTTTAATTTATTTTTATTGATTATGGTATCACATAATTGTCCTTATCCCCCCCATTCCTATCCCAAACCTCTCCCTACATATTCCTCCACCCCCTATTGTCCATGGCACATGCACACAAGTCCTTTGGTTGATCTCTTCCTTTTACCCCCACCCTCCCCTACTTTCCCTCTGAGGTTTGAGAGTCTGATCGCTGCTTTTCTTTCTCTGGGTCTATTTTTGTTCACCAGTCTATGTTGTTCATTATTTCCTCTAGATGTGTGAGGTCATGTGATCCAAGAAATACCCTTGTAAGAACCTAAACTGCGACAAGCCTTAATGGTTATCCTGAGAGGCAAATGAATCAGTCTGTAGTGAGTTCCTTTCTGGGCCAACAGTTCTTTTGAGTCCCAGTTTCAATGTCAAATAGTTCTTTATGTGTACATGCCAGCCATGATATTTCAGATCTGGTTGGTGGACCACAACCAAACCAGAGACAGTCGGACCTGCATTACCACCATTTGTCCACCAACCAGATCTTAGTCAAACTTTCAATCGGCTTGAAAATTCTAAACAATAGTAAGGTCAATCCTTTTGACCTCGTTGAGGACTGATTTGATTTATAAACATCCCAAACACCCAATTCTTCCTCTGCTCTACTGTGACATGGCCATGGTCTCCTTAAACAAATGGCTGCTGAATGTTATCAAACTACATGAAAGTCTTCAACAAAATGTCAAGTTGGGTCCTAATACAAAATAATTTATTTTAATCCATGTTTTATCCTTAATATAATATGTGACTGTGGAGAATATTTTCAATTCTTAACCCCTTCCTACATGATATACACACAAAAAAATTTTGAGTGGAAAAGGCAGTGAAAAAAAGTATATACCGTATTTGCCGGCGTATAAGACGATTTTTTGGCCCTGAAAAATATGCCTCCAAGTGGGGGGTAGTCTTTTACGGCGAGTATATAACAAACTCTGTATTTTTAGTGGAAATGTTAGGGGGTCGTCTTATACGCCCAGTTGTCTTATACGCCGGCAAATACGTATTTTTCAGGGCCAAAAAATCGTCTTATACGCCGGCAAATACGGTACTTAAAAGGAGGTATACCCATCATCCCATATATGAAGTGTTCCAATTTTATTTTATTGGTCAGGATTCTGACTGGCAAACAATGGAATCCATTCTCTGGTGAGTTTAAGCAGGAAAAGGCTTTATTGAAAGATATTCAGTAGCTCCGGAATCACTGGGAGGGCTGGAGAAACAAATCCAAGGCGTAACTTCCAGGAAAAATGCCAAAACCATGCTGCAGATTAGCCTAATTTGGGGGGAGACGCCACTGCTATTTGCTGTTGCCACCACCAAGCCCCTAGTGCCAGGACTTCAGCTTGATTGCAAATGATAGGGCTTCCAGCCTCCCGCTCTTCTGCACCAGAAGCTCAAACTTGCAGCCACTGCCCCCACCCCTGAAAGGCAGCCAGCTGGAGCATCATCCCCGCCATCAAATGGAAGCTGACTGCAAGCCTGTTTTCTTCCTAGCTCAGCTCTGAATCCAAGTCTTAGATGGAGTGTTGATTCTAAACTAGGGGCCTGGTGCACGAATTTGTGCATGGGTGGGGTCCCTTGGGGTGGCTTGCAGGAAATGGGCCCCAGCTAACATCCCCAGCCTTGCAACCCCACAGCCCCACCTGGCACCCTGCCTTGGCCTGGCACTGCCTCCGCACCTGCTCCCCCATGGCCCTGTGGGGCAATCAATCTGAGCTGGCCCCCCACACACACACACTGCCTGCTCCCTCAGCGCCGGGGAGCTGGGCAGCGGCCCAGTCCCTGCCGCCACTGCTGGTTGCCATCTTCAGGGTGATTGGTTGGGCAGTTGGGACCCCACTCATACCCACCTTGGCCTGGCACCACCTGCTCACCTGCTCCACCATCCCACCGCAGTCCTTCTCTCATTGGGGCCCATTGGGGCCAGCAGCACCTTCACTGCCACCTTCTGCCAGCACCACATTACTGACACCCACCATGTTCCGCACTGCCTCCTGATGGTCAGTGCATATCATAGTGAGCGGTCAAACTCCCGGTCAGACAATTTGCATATTAGGCTTTTATTATATAGGATGCCAAAGCCTTGGTAGCATGCCACATCCTAGCCTTTAAAGAGCCTGGAAATGTGAGCTCTGAATTGACATCTGGGAGATAAGACCTAGGGTGACCAACTAATCCCCAATTGGCCAGGTTTTTCCTCATTTTAGCAATTGAAGTCCCATATCTCAGAAAACCCCTCAGTCCTAGGCAAACCAAGACAATTGGTAACTCTATTGAGACTTCATAACTTATGCATTTCCCTGAGTATAGAAAGGCTTTGAAAGAGATGATGGGTAGCCACAACTATGATGCTTGCCTACAATAATCAATATATATTCATGGAAAGATAAATTTGAAACAATTGCAACTGTAGTCAAATTGATCACTAGACTAACTGACCCATATTGATGATAAATTGCCTCATCTCCCTTTCTATTCTCCTCACTCTTTTTAAAAAATATATCTTATTGATTTTTTTACAGAGAGGACAAAGGAGGGATAGAGAGTTAGAAACATTGATGAGAATTATTGATCAGCTGCCTCCTGCACACCCCCTATTAGGGATGTGCCCACAACCAAGGTACATGCCCTTTACCAGAATCGAACCTGGGACCTTCCAGTCCACAGACCAATGCTCTATCCACTGAGCCAAACAGATTTCGGCTCTCCTCACTCTTTACAAACTCAAGTGTCTTCGTTTGTTTCTGTTCACATATAGTTATTTGTATTAAGTGCAAATAATTTTCCTGGTCACTTTGCATTTCTAATTACCTGACAATTACTAAACTAAATTTAAAGTAGCGTTTACATTGTAAACATCCTCCTCTCCCCAGCCACCACCATCATAGATACACTGAGCTAGTTTTCAGGGCAATTACTGGAAACTGTCTGTCCAACACTCACTCCATTTGACTTCCAGCATGGCTTCCTGTAACACAGATGCTATAATAATAAAAACCTTTCCAGACTCCTTTGCAGCTAGGCTTTCGCATAAGCCTTGAGAATGGCTATCAATCCCTAAATGCTACAGCCCCTGTTATTTCTCTGCATCATCTTAACCACTCTTGCTCATGTTTATTCTGCTCCAGCACACCACTGCCTTGTTTTTCCTGCAATATTCCAGAGATGATAGGACTTTAGACCTTTTCACTGGCTGTTTCTTTTGCCCAGAACACTCTTTTCAAATATCCATATGGCTTGCTCACTCAGTCTTTCAAGTCTTTCTCTAAAACATTTAAAATATGAGGGGGGTGAGGAGAGATAAAAAATCCAAAAAGTCCCATAACTCACCCATCATACAAAAATAAATTTCAGATAAATGAAATATATATATATATATATATATATATATATATATATATATATATATGCGCCACAGTTTGCCGACCACTGACCTAGATGGTACTATGCTAAGTGGGGGGAAAAGCCAATCAGAGAAAGACAAATATCACATGGTTTAATTATATGTGGAATCTAATAAACAAAACAAAATAGAAACAGAATCATAGACACAGAAAACAGGCTGACAGCTCTTAAAGGCAGGGATTGGGGGACTGGTGAAAAAGGTAAAGGGATTAAGAAAAAACTCATAGCACATATAACAGTATGATGATGACCAGAGGGAAAGGTGGTTGCGGGAAGGTAGAAGAGGGTAAGGGGCAGATAAATGGTGATGGAAGGAAACTTGATTGTGTGTGGTAAACACACCATATAATATACAGATGATGATTATAGAACTGTACAACTGAACCTATATAATTTTATTAAACAATGTTACCCCAATATATAATTTAAAAAAACTCTCCAAAATTCATGTTCTCTTCTACTTTTAAGGCTTAGAAGTTAAAGCCTTAAAAATTTACTATGAATACTTAACAAACTATAAAATTAATCACTATATTAATTCTTTCCCAACAAATTCAAAGACCTTAGAACACAACTCTAAAAATGTCTTCCCACCTGACACTACTTCTCTGAAGTATTTCAGACAGCATTTTCATTCTGTTAATTTATAAAGATAATGTTCATTTATACTTCCATATGCTTTTATAAATGTACTAGAGGCCCGGTGCATGTACTGGAGGAGGAGTCCCTCAGCCCAGCCTGCCCCCTCTCACAGTCTGGGAGCCCTCAGGGGCAGGAGTCGATCCGGTGATCAGGGAAAGGTGACACCCACATCACATCTCTGCTGCTGCCAATGCTGGCAACACAAACCTCGGCTGGCCCTGGTTACTGAGCCTCAGGCAGCCCTGGGCAGCTGGGCAGTGCCATCCAAGGCTTGCCTGTGCCTCGGGCCCACCTTGGGCAGCTGGGGGGCTGAGGGGACTGGGGGACTCTGGAGGCAGGTGTGTGGAGCGGCCATACCCACCGGGGGGGCAGGCCTGGCCATGCCGCACGCCTGCCACCCCTGTAGGGCTGAGGGGATTGGGTGCCACCATCTTGTGGCTACAGGCACCGCCATCTTTGAGGGCATGGAATTCAATTAGCATATTTCCTCCTTATTGACTGTGGGCTCCTCCATCTTTGTGAGGATGTCAAATAACATATTCCCTCTTTATTAGATAGGATATTATCACTATTTGTTCTTGCATCTCAAACATTTATTCTGAATTTATTTTCCTTCATCCTAAATAAATCCCTTAGAAGCTCTTATAATTCATCCTTGTTCCTGAAGTATAGTTTTGCCGAGAATAGAATGCTAAGTTGAGGGTTAGTTTCTGTCAACATTTAAAAGATAGTCCCATCCTTTGGCTGAATCCTCTGAGGATGAAAAGGCCTTTTCTCAATGCTTACAGTTTAATCACCATATGTCTAGGAAGAGGTTTTTCTTTATTTACCTCTAGAGGCCAGGTTCATGAAATTCATGCATGGGAGGAGTGTCCCTCAACCCAGTATGCACCCTCTCCAATCTGGGACATCCCTCTCACAATCCAGGACTACTGACTCCCAACTGCTCACCTGCCCGACTGCCTGATTGCCCCTAACTAATTCTGCCTGCCAGCCTGATCACCCCCTAACCACTCCCCTGTCAGCCTGACTGACACCTAACTGCTCCCCTGCTGGACTGATTGCCCCTAACTGCCCTCCCATGCTGGCCTAGTCACCCACAACAGCCCTCCCTGCAGGCCTAGTTCCCCCCAACTTCCCTCCCCTGCTGGCCATCTGTGGCACAATCTTGTGTCCACATGGTGGCAGCCATCTTTGACCACATGGGGGCGGCCATCTTGTGTGTTGGAATGATGGTCAATTTGCATATTACCTTTTTATTAGATAGAATTGTTGGTATACATGGTGTTTCTTCCATCTTGAATTCATGATTTTCATCAGTTTGGGCAAATATCAACCATCATTTCTTCAAATATTTCCTCTCCCTAATTCTGACTCTTTCTTCCTTATGGAACTCCAATTAGATATAAAATATGCACTGCATAATGACATTTTGGCCAACAACAGACTACATATATGATATGATGGTGATCCCATAAGATAATAGAATTTTAAAAATTCCTGTTGGCTAGAGATATTAAAGCCATCATAATGTCATGTCACAATGTGTTACTCCCATGTTTGTGGTGATGCTGCTGTACAGTGTTTACAAAGTCTACAGTAGTTAACAGTAATGTCCTATGCCTGTATATTGACTCACCACTCACTGACTCGCCCAAAGCAACTTCCAGTTCTGCAAGCTCCATTCCTGGTAAGCGTCCTATATAGGTATACTATTGTTTACCACTTTTGTACTGTATTTTACTGTACCTTTTCTAGGTTTAGGTTGTTTAGATGCATAAATACTTATCGTTGTGTTACAATTGCCTATAGCATTCAGTATAGTAACATGCTGAGCAGGCTTTAGCCTAGGAACAATAGGCTACACTACACAGCCTAGGCATGTAGTAGGCTGTCCCATCTAGGTTTGTGAGACTGCACTCTATGATGTTCCCATAATGATGAAATCACCTAATGATGTGAATTCTGAGGGAACACAAACATTCTGTCTAAAACATTATGTAAAACATAAAATGCACCAGATTAAATAATTGTAAGTCAAACATCTGTGCATCTCCCTGCCAGTTCAAGAATTAGGACATTATTAGTACTCCAGAAATCTTCATGTATTCCTCCTCAATCCCACCCGTTACAGGAAACACTTCCCTGCCATATCCTGTGATCTCTGACTTTTGCTTACAGTTTTACTACCTACACATGCATATATCTAGAGTTTTTATCGCAATGGGTTTTTTTTTTCATTTCTGAAAGTTCAATTTGATTCTTTTGAAAATCTGCCTGGATTCTTTATTATTTCCTGTTCCTTGTCATTGTTATTCCGTCTGTAAACATTTCATAGACACAGAGTCCTTGCCTAGTCTTTATCTGCTGATCCTAATACCTTCTGACCTGGTAGTCAGCGTCTCCCGGTTATTGGTTTTGCTGATTCACTCATATTGGCATGTTTTCTCGTATATTTAGTCATGTTTTTATGGTGAGTTCATATTTATTGTTCTCTCCTTTATCAAGATGTGTACAGGGTCCTGCTGGACTCCGGGAGTTACGTATCTGGAACTACTTTACTTTAATTTATTCACAACCAGGGCTAGCATCAATCTGAACATCAGAATCTAAGTCATAGCAGGTCCGTGGTTGCAGACGAACAAAGGAAGACCTCAGTACAGTCATCATCATCATCCTTATTACTATCATCATGATGTTAGTTCCCACCCGGGGTCCCTGCGCAGGGTCCTGGCTCTGGGCAGGCGTTTCAGGCCAGCGGCCCCACTTCCCAGTTTTCACTCCCCACTCAACCCTGCCTATCCTGATAGTGCCATTCGTGCCCAAGGCAACTCTAGAACCTCTCTTTCTCCTCCTTACTTCCCTGGTCTGATCATTCTTGTTATTCTTATTATCACCATTTTGCCTTTATAATTTTCCTTCCCTTTCCTGGGTATTCAGCATTGCTATAAAAAGAATATTGTGCCCGGCCAGTATGGTTTAGTAGTTGAGCATGGACCTATGAACAGGGAGGTCACAGTTTGATTCCCAGTCAGGGCATAGGCCTGGGTGGCAAGCTCGGTTCCCTGTGGTGGGCATGCAGGAGGCAGCCAATAAATGAATCTCTCTCATCATTGATACATTTCTCTCTCCCTTTCCCTTGCTCTCTGAAATCAATAAAAAATATTTTTTTAAAAAAAGTATATTGCAATTTATCCAAAAACTACATTTGTCATAGCCATAGGACCTTTTAGCATATCTAGAACCCAGAAAGCAAGTTCCCGTGTCAAAACGGACGTTTAACAAGTGCAACGGTAATAAGAGAGATGCAGATTAAATGCGCATTGAGATACCGCCTCTCGTATATTAATCCAGCAACAATAAAAATAAGTTCGATAACAGACTCTTGGTGAGAATCTGGGGGAATAAGCACTTATTTCCATACGTTGCCAGTGGATGTATGGACTGGTGCCACTTTCAGGGAGAGCGACGGGGCCACTTCTGTCATAGGTATACATACACACTGTGTGACCCAGAACTTACCTCCGGGGATTTATTTTACAAGTACAGCACATGCAATGCTTATTTATTGCAGCCAAATATTTGAAAGAACACCCATGCCTATAAACCATTTCAGTAAATTATAGTCCATGGGTGAAAGAGGTGAAAGGATTGAGAAATATAGATCGGTACTCACAGAACAGTCACTGGAATGTACAGCATAGGAAATACAGTCAATAATATTGTAATAACTGTGTATGGAGTCAGGTGGCTACTGGAAATATTGGGGGGGAATCACTTAGTAAATTATGTAATGTGTAATCTCTGGGGTGTACACCTGAAACTAATATGATACTGTATGTCAACTGTAATGGAAAAATTAAAAATGACCCCAAAAAAGAAAACTGAAAAAAAGAAAATGCAATCAAGATGAAAAAAATAAACTATTGTGCATCATTTTTACAAATGACAACATTTTAATATACTCATAGGATACATAATTCAATATTCATCTTCAGCCCTAACCAGTTTGGCTCAGTGGATAGAGCATTGGCCTGTGGACTCAAGGGTCCCAGGTTTGATTCCGGTCAAGGGCATGTACCTTGGTTGTGGGCACATCCCCAATAGGAGGTGTGCATGAGGCAGCTGGTAAATGTTTCTCTCTCATCGATGTTTCTAACTCTCTATCTCTCTACCTTCCTCTCTGTAAAAAATGAATAAAATATATTAAATATATATTTAATATATTTAATTGATTTCATTTTATTGACAAAAACAACAAAAAAACAACAGCATAAAATGCACACAGTTCTGCATGAATATATTCAATGACAAGTGTACAATGTAGAACTGTGTGCATTTTATGCTGTTGTTTTTTGTTGTTTTTGTTAATCCTTACCTGAGAATATTTTTTCCATTGATTTTTTTTCTTAGGGAGAGGGGGGAGAGAGAAACATGACACAAAAGAGACACATTGATTCATTGCCCCCTGCACATGTCTCAACCAGGGCAGGGATCCTGCAACCCAGATACATGCCCTTGATTGGAAATCAAACCCCTTGATCCGTAGGCCTATGCTCTAGCCACTGAGCAGCCTGCCAGGACTATGCCATATATATATTTCAGAGGGAGGGAGGGGGAGAGAGATAGAAACATCAATGAGAGAGAATCATGGATCAGCTGCCTCCTGCACACCCCCTACTGGGTGGGGATCAGGCCCACAACCTGAGCATGTGCCCTTGACCAGAATCGAACCTGGGACCCTTCAGTCCACAGGCTAATGCTCTATCCACCAAGCCAAACCAGCTAGGGATATTTTAAAATATATATATATATATTCACATATTTGTTCAGATGGTCCTAAAACATTATTGGAATGGTGCGTGGAACCTTCTGTCAGTGTCTGCCGCCCTCAGGTTAGGGAACTGGGCGCCTAAAGAAGGAAGGTAAGACAGAAACTTATTGTAATAACCCCTTTTGTATTTTGTTGCATTCAAAACCGTGTGAACATATCATCTATTTGAAAAAGGGCTCTCAGCTCACGGCTGGCCTTCACGGATGTGCTAGGAGGGAGTGCCCCAGACAAACTCTGCTTTCTTCTCCGTCTGGCCTCGGGCTGCTCCTCCCCAAGGAGAGGGGGTGTGGAGCAATCTGGAAGCCAGGTTGTCCAAGAAAGAATGGGTGAGCCCGTGCTGACTCACGGCTGTGCAATCACCTCCTGACCTCCTCGGGTAACTGGGAACGAACCCTCCGGCGCTGTGTTTTATTGCCTTTCCCAGGAAATGAGGAATGTTGCAGGTGGTCGTGTTTTGACAGGAACTGAATGCATACACAAACATATAAACTCCAGAAAAGCATCAATTCTCGCTCTTCCTCTCGCTCAGGCCCTGTGTTCTATGTTTTGTGCTCCTGACCCACAGCTTGGACGTGAGGCACGTTACCAGATCAGACTTCCGGCCATTTCCCCGGAGGAGTTTCATGTCTTGGTCCAAAAACTTGGGAAGGGAAGGAGATGAGTAGGTTTCTGGAGTGAGTGCAAGTCCACAGCGCGCACAACTTTGGAATTCAGAATCAGAAGTAGAAAACTCAACCTTCAAACTGAAATCCCACCAGAGGACAACATCCACATTCCACCACTCGACTGCAGAACTGTTTCCAAAAAATGGCAAAAATAGAAATGCTACAGGAAAAAGTCATCTTCTGTTTGGTTTTTACCTTTTCTCTGTCTTAGGATGAAGTGTTTCAGGAATACCGAAAAGGAGAGCATATTCGAAAGAACATCCGTGCCCCTACAAAAGAACTTTGTCAAACTGTACCCTTTTGCCATATTTGCTTCAGATAATTGTCCTAAAAAAGGAATAGTTTGGGATGTGGTTTGAGGCTCCCATGTCCCTCTGCTTCGTCCATCTGTTTCCCTCCCTCCAAAGGGGTGCTGTCTGCAGAATGTGGTGTTTATCATTCCCACGCATGCTTTATGCTCTCGCAGCATGTGTAGGCATTCATAAACAATCTGCAATACTGTTTGTCATGTTTTAAACATTATAGACATGATCACCTGGACCCACCATTCATCAGCTTCCTTTTTGCATTCAGCTTTTTCCCTTGAAGGCCATATGGGTTAGTTCCACGTTTCCCCCTTTACCAAGAACGCTGCCACACAACTTTTGTACTTGGCTCCTTGTATGCATGTGAGGCGCTTTCTCTAAACCAGGAGACAACTGGTGTTTAGATAAGCCTCCCCTTCATGTTTCTAGATAACAAAGAACTTTCAAACACGGTCAGACCCATTTACCCCAAGTTTTCTAGGAGAAAGTGTGTTTTGGATCCAACTACTAATTTGGCAAAGAAATCTGCAGCAGCTGTTGCGGGTACCCCACCCATGTCCCCTCACTGCTAGCACTTCAGTGCACACCGGCCAACTCCCAACTGCCAGGACCTACATTGTTTTTCGCCCTAGAACATTCTCTGGCTGCCAGAGATAGCACTGCTGATGGAGCAGCAATAGCAATGGGGACGGCTGGGGAACTGATGTCCCCTGGGAGCTGTCTTACGCAATGACTGATGGGAGCTGGTGTATCAACACCTCGGCTCTCTCGTTCTTTAGGCAGAATAACTCTGAGCCCTGTGTTTTATCCAGATTCTTGCGGCACCCAGCGAGCTTCAGCTACAGTTATGCACCTTGGTAACCTGCTGGTGTCACATCCTGTGTTCAGCAGTTCGGTCTTACTTCCCCCACTTCCCACCAGTGACCTGGGCCTACCCACCAAATAAGCCACTTGCACTCAAACCCTTGGCTCAGAGTCTGCTCTGGGGTTGGAGTTTGCTCATAAGTACCCCACACACAAAAAGAAGAAAAGGTTTGCATATTATTCAGAGCCTGGGTGCAATAAACACTTGGCTGATTGGTTCTTGGAGAAGATGACACAGCAGTCCCGTCAATAAAGTGTTAATAGCTGCTACCCCAGGACTCTTTCCTTTGAAAGCTACGCCTTATTTTCCGTTCCAAATACCTATAAAAGGGCAGTGATTTGCATATGAAAATCACCACATTTGCCTGAATTTGAAGAAAACATCTTTCTAAAGCCTAGGTTTTAGTGTGGCTTTTGGTGGCCTTTTCCTTTTGTCTGTTCTATTTTCTTATTTTCCAAACTTGCACAAACAACCATTAGGAAGCTCATACTTAAAAACTCACCATCTAAAGTGGAATGTAATTTGAGTATCGGATACCTGGCTTTGAAGACCCAACTTGAAGTCCCCACCGAGCTGTTTAGTTTGTAATGTGTGATAGGAAAGTTACTTCACTTCCCTAAATCCAGCATTCTCATGTGTTAAGTAGTAATAATCATAGTATCTGTGTCATTGATGCCCCCAAAGAATTCTGTACTTTATTCCACAGCCTCTGGAATGGGGAGGAGACTAGTCCAATTTTAAATCTTATGACAAAAAGCAAAGAGGCAACGTTGTGTTTTGAAAGAATTTTTTCTATCATTTCTAATTCACTCACATTAATGTAAAAGAAACTGCAAAATGTGCAAAAGCATAAAAAATAAAGAACAAAACCTTCTCTTATAACCTAGAGAAAAGTATCAGTAATCATTACCTTTGCATATGTTGTGACCCCCCCCCAACTTTTACACAAAAATCTGAAGTATACCATTAGCTTCTAAAAGTATCATAAAAAGCACCCTGCATCACTAAATAGTCTTGATAATGTGTTTATTTGTTTATATGACTGATTGGCATCACATCTAATGAACATACAGAATTTATTTAACCAATTTAGTCCACTTCCTGGCCTTTGGCTTTGTCCCTTCCCAATTTTTGCCACATCAACAACATTCTTCGATGCCTCACAGTTATATAGGTACATCTCTGTTTCCTGCCCCCGAATTCCTAGATGAGCAATCACTCGTCCAAATGATAAGAACACTTTTAAAGCTTCTGATACCTGCGCCAAGTCGTCCTCCCTTCAGTTTGTTTCTATCTGCACTGATTCATGGTGTGTGTGTGGGGAGTGTTTGAAGATACAAAATATTTTATCATCTGACAAGAGTTATTGCAGATGCTGTGAGCTAAAGGAAGCCCCCAGACCTCACACACTTGGTCTCACTTTAAGTTTGGCTTAAATTTGCACCTCAACACATTTAGAAATGTCAACATGTCTTGGTTCTCTGGAAGCTAATGGACAAATGAGAATACTGAGTCATGAATACCGAGCTGGTCCCTGCAATTGGTAAAATCTGTGGCGTGCGCTAGGCCTGGAGGGTATGGTACACATGGCAGTTAGGAGGCCATTGTAGAAGTTCAATAAGGGGCAACAGTGTCCTGGGCTGGAGTGATCTTGGTAGATGGCATCTCCTAATGGGAGTGGCTAAATGTATGAGCATTACTTAGCTCTATATCATTTGGGAAAAGATGCAGGATTTCACCTCTCTAGGCACTGCTTAGGGACTTTATCAGATTAAGGGCCCAGTGTCAATATTGTCTGAGGGCCTTTCCGATCCGCCTCCCTCCCCCAAAAAGCTGTGGATCCAAATATAGGCTGGTGCAGGTGATCCAGGGACCCATCGCTGCTCCCACACCTATTGTCTTACAGCAGACTGAGGAGAAAGGTAAACATGAACCAACCTCAATAACCATGGGCAAGTCACTGCAGGTATGTGCAATTAGCAGGAAAAGGCTAGCAGAGCACCTTCCTGCCTGCTTCGGAGCCACAAGTGGGAGGCCAGGGTTTCTGTGGCTGACCAAGTTGTGAAAGAAGGCTCTGAACTCTAGCTGGTTTGGCTCAGTGAATACAGCCTCAACCTGTGGACTGAAGGGTTCCGGGTTCGATTCCGGTCAAGGGCACATGCCTGGATATGCCCAGGTTGCAGGCTCCAACTTCAGGAAACAGCCAATCAATGATTCTCTCTCATCATTGATGTTTCTATCTCTCTTCCTCTCTGCAATAAATAAAAATATTTTTTTTAAAAAAAGAAGGTTATGATCCTCTCTAATAGCGAAGTCCAGAGTAGGTATGTAAACATACATACTCCCAGACACATTGACAGCTCATTTACACCAGAACTTGACAAATCATATCCCTGAATGATCAGTGAGACCCTTCAGTTTCTGATGAGACAAGTCCTAAATCAATCTCTGTGGTTAGGAATTGACAGGAACTGATTGGCTTAGGCATGAGCAATCTAAACCAATGACAAAGACCAAGATATTCGGATTGACTTAATCCAATCAGAACCCCACGTCGGACCTTGGAGTGGAATCAATGCTACAAACTGCATAGTTCCTACCCAATGGGAGTGAGGTAGAACGGATATTGGGGAGTTCACCATAATGCTCCTTTATAGTGCACAGAAATATATAATAGAGTAAGAAAGAAGACTGTCATAAGAGACAGCATAATAAAGTGTTATGAGTATTTAGGGCTGACCCAGAAAGCACATTTTTAAAAATTTGAATCCAGTGTTCTTCCCATTGTTCTAGTATGGCACACAAGGTTTTCTACCTACAGCGCATCCAAATGGAATTCATCTAAGTACTGTTATCTCTCAATACCCCACACTCCAACATCTACAAGCACATGATTTATGTCCCCTCATAGATGAGGCAAAAACAACTGTAATGTCAGTACCAAGCCCAAACACTCAGAGAGCATGGCTGTAACTTTCTGCCAGAACCTCATTGAATTACAATTTTTTATTTATTTGCTGATTCATCCATTATCTGTGGATGTTTCATATTTTATAATCAGAGGGTTTTCTTACCTTCAAATGTATCACAATGTTCCATTAAGCAAACATCAACTTTGAGACTATTTTATTATTTTATATTAAGACTAGAGGCCCAGTGCACAAAATTCATGCACTGGGGGGGGGGGGGGGCTCAAGCCAGATTGCGAAAGGGTGCAGGCCAGGCCAAGGGACCCCACTGATGCATGATCAGGGCTGGAGAGGGATGTGGGAGGTTAGCCAGCCAGGGAGGGACTGCAGGAGGGCTCCAGGGTGTGTCTTGCCCGTCTTGCTCAGTCCCGATTGGCTGGACCGCAGCAGCAAGCTAACCTACCAGTCAGAGTGTCTGCCCCCTGGTGGCCAGTGCACATCATAGCAACTGGTCGACTGGTCAGCTGTAGTGTCTGCCCCCTGGTGGTCAGTGGATGTCATAGTGAGTGGTTGAGCGGCCTTAACATATCGTTAGTATATTACACTTTGATTGGTTGAATGGACAACCAGATGACCAGACACTTAGCATATTAAGTTTTTATTATATAAGATCATCTGTCTTATCAGAAAAGGGTATTTGAAACTTAAAAAAGAACTTTAAAACCCCCAATTCTCCTAATTATTTAACTACTAGAGTTGTAGTGCATGAAATTCTTGCATAGGTAGGGTCCCTAGGCCTGGCCTGCAATCAGGGCTGATTTTCCCCAGCTGCCAGCAGCCAGCCCTGCCCCCAACACTGACGCCAGTTGCCCTCTGTGTGTGGGGTGACCGGCAGGTAAATTGGGGCCCCACTCGCTCTCACCCACCTTGACCTGGTGCTTCCCGCATCTGCCACCACCCACCTCAGTTCCCCATTTCTAATCAGGAAATCGAAGCCTGCTGGCTTGGGGGAGGGACCAAGAAGTTGTCCAGCAGGCTGTGGTCAAGGCCTGCAGGCTGGGGGCAGCTCCTGCATTAAGCTAGAATTGCAGCAAATTCTAGCACATCATAGTGACCGGTTGTTCCATTGCCCAGTCAATTTGCATATTACACTATATATATATATATATATATATATATATATATATATATATATATATATGAAAAAACATGCATCTTATTATTAGACAATAAATGCAAGAACTGACAATGATCCCTGCAATGGCCTAACATTGACTTTTCTCATGTAAGTCAGTGTTTCCCAAACTTGCTTACTCATCATACTTGCTAAACAACTTTTAAAAATTCAGTACTCACTTGGCTGGTATTGTGCAGTGATTGAGCATTGACTTATGAACCAGGAGGCCAGTTTGATTTCTGGTCTGGGCACATGCCAGGGTTGCAGGCTCATCCCTAGTGTGGGGTGTGCAGAAGGCAACTGATCAATGATTGTTTCTCATCATTAATGTTTCTATCTCTCTCTTCTCTTCCTTCCTCTCTGAAATCAATAAAAATATTTTTTTAAATCGAGTTCCCCAGGTCCTATCCTGAAATATTTGATACATATGAAATCAGACAAGGCATTTGTATCCCTTAGATGTCCCTGTAAAATGTTATTATTCACAAAGATTCTCTATGGCTCCCTGGGAAGAGCCATACTTCACAGACCTACCTCAGACAGCAATGAACTTGAATCCTCTGCAGAGCCATCTCTGCCATAGCATACTGGGCAGGTGCCAGGGTTAATGCATTAGCAGAGGGCAAAGGAAGAAAAGGGGCTGCCAGCAAAAACACAACTTCGTTGGCATGCATTACACCCTGCACCAGCTCCCTCCCCGTAGTGAGCCTGACTGTTACCTTCCTTACTGTGCTCTTACAAGAGGCCCAGTGCATGAAATTCATGCACAGGTAGGGTCCCTAGGCCTGGCTGGTGATTAGGGCTGATTGGGGCCTTCCTTCCAGCTGCTGGCTGAGGCCTCCCTTCCCCAGCTGCTGGCTGCTGGCGAGGGCCTTTCTTTGTTCTGCGCCACCCCCTGGTGGTCAGCACATGCTATAGTGAGTGATTGGTCACCAAGTTGAACTCCCGAGGGAACAATTTGCATATTAGCCTTTTATATAGAGAGATGAGAGCACCCAAAGATGCTCAACCTGCAGCCAGTGGCCTTGGCTGTTGATATTTACAGAAGTCCATGGAATGCTTCTGCTTCTTGACAACTAAACCAAAGGGCAGGCTGGGGCTGCAGTGGGGTGAGGAGCTGCAAGGACCAGGGGAGCCCAAGAGATGATTGCTTCTGAACTGCAGAAAAGGGATCCCAATGGAATATTTGATTCTAGCAAATTCTAAGGGGGAAAAAGGCATGGAGTGACTATAATCTGATCCTAAGTGAACTCAGGTTTTACCACAGAAGATTTCTATTGTAAATCAAACAACTTGTACACTTTCTCATAGGACTAGTCTTCCCTTTATATGTGTAGATTTCAACCCCGAAAAGGCGAAGGCCAATGCACCTCTTCTGGGAACACAAACAGGAGTGGCCATTTGTCAGGTCAGTAAACATGGCCATTCCTCTCATGAATTCCAGAACCTTCTAAGCTAAGCAGTCAAAACTATGTCAGCCTATGGCACCAAATTCTGAATTTCATTCACTATACTGAGAATATATATAAGAATTCTGTGAGGATTTTGTGCACCATTCAGCCTAAAAACAACCCTTGCTTATTCCAATTCCAGCAATTCTCTGCTTTCCTCTCACCCTAACTTGGGTTGACTGAATCAATTCCGACATGCTTGAGATAAAGTCAAATGTAAATTTCCTGAGTGGGCTCCTTGATTGCGCTTCACTAAACACAGCAAAGACTGTACCACCTTCAAAGGTCAGAGATTGCCTGATCATGAAGCAGCAAGATCATCATAAATTCATTTGCTAACAATTTAATGGAGAAACTAGAGGCCCAGTGCATGGCATGGGGTGGGGGTGTCCCTCAGCCCAGCCTCTCCAATCTGGGACCCCTCGGGGGATGTCCAACTGCCAATTTAGGCCTGGTCCCCTGCTGGCCTGGTCTCCCCCAACTGTGCTACTCCCACTGGCCTGGTCACCCCTAACTGCCTCCCCCAGTCTGGTCACCCCCATTTGCTCCCCCCACCAGCTTGGTTTCCCTAAACTGCCTCCCTCTGCCAGCCTGATCACCCCTTACTGACCCCCCTTGTGGCCTGGTTGCCTCCAACTGGCCCCCTGCCGGCCTGGTTGCCCCATGCAGCCTGCTGTTTAGTCGTTACTCTTACTGTGATGGTATCCTGGGCAATTTGCATATTCCTCTATTATTAGTATAGATGCATGCTTCTAGTTTCATGTAAGCACAACTTAAATATTAAAGAGATGAAAGGAAGTAAGAAAAGGAAGGGGGCAATATATCATTTGTACAAAAAAAAAAAAAAGCAAAACTCAGAAATTCCAAAAGAAATGCTCAAAATAGCCAGAAAAGGCAGAATTCTTTTTATTCACATTTGCACGTATTATTTCTAACATGCTATTTGATGCTGCATATCCTTGCTGTTCTTTCTCAGATCAAAATCTGGTGGCTTAAGTAAATGTGTGTTTTTATTCTTAAGATTCATTCCAGGGACTTTGTGAATTGATTGGACTTAAAAATTAGTGGCAAAGGAAGGGAGTCTTTCTCGTTTTTCTTTTCTGGAGCAATTCACAAGGCGAAGAGACTCTTATAGTTGTTGCTAGACGTTTCATAATTCCAAGCACGCCAGAGATATAAAGAAGAAAGGAAAAGCTCAGGATCATTAAGCTTCAAGGAATTACCATTAAATGAAATTTAAAACAATGTGAAAAGGCACGTTAGCAGGGTTGGTATTAGTCTTTACCTTTCTTGGACTTACATCCCATGCTAATTAGATTAATTTTATAAGGTAGGGTGCCCTTCCCTCATTAACTAATAAGAGGTCTGTTTCTACCCACAAAGTACATTTGTCGATGAATGTACCTAGAAATTTCTATCATCAAAGGCTTAACTAGACATGCAGGATCCATAAAGCGAGAAAATATGTGCCATAAATATCAGAGTTTTAAAAACTTGAAACAAATTTGAGTTATGGATTTCCAGCTCCGGGGCAGGAACATGAGAGATGGGGTGTCTGAGTGATTTCCCTGCAGGACACGCGCAGCACTGTTTTTGCGTCATTGTAACCCGTGAGCAGAGTCCAAACTGAGGCGTTAGGTTTCTGCAAAGAAACTTAATCATAAGAGACATTGTATGCTAAACACATCATCCTTCAAGCTCTCCTGATAGAACACAACAGACAAACTACATCAATTAAAGCAATGTAACAGAACGCGGAGGAGAGCAGGAAGGAGAAAATCGCTTGTGGTACTTCAAAGGTACCACATGTCCTCCCAGTTCCCTGAGGGGGTTCCCGGGAGGTAAAAATGCAACGTGAGCGAGCATGCTCTCCAGCTGCAGAGCCCACGCCGAAGCGGATGAAGAGGGCTCAGGTTCTAGCTCTTCAAATACAACTCCAGGTGTTTACCTCGAGGACCGCCGGGAAGAGACAAGTGCAAGTGCACGCCTAGAAATGAGACCAAAGGACCTTAATCGGGAGTAAAAAGCAGCCATCCAGAACTGACCTTCGGCCCCAGCACAGGGGGTGCCAGCTCGTGGTAATGCCTAGCTCAGCGGGGGGAAGGCCCCTCTGGGATGCTGGCCCCCATCCACGCCAAAGGAAAACACCCCCTCACCCCTCCCGTACCTCCCAAACCAACTCATGTGCACACCTCAGAACAAAAGGGGATGCTAGGTCACACTGGATGGTGCTGAGATTGTCTTCCAGAGAAAGACTGTCTCAGTGTGCTATTAACTTAGAGCGCAGGCCATACCATTGATGAAGATGCAGCCTCCAAGGGAAAGGAAAACAAAACAAAAAAGGGGGGGTCACTTTTTCAACTTTTCTATTAAGGAAATTGTTTCTATTTGCTTAATAAGTTGGAGGTTTGAGTCTTTAAATACACCACCCTGCCTGTTTTTTGAGCATACCCAAAAGAATGATCCAGAGAGAGAGAAGCATCAATCAGACCAATTGGAACATCAAACCTCAGAGGGCAGGCGGGGAGGATGGGGGTGAGGGGGAGAGATCAACCAAAGGACTTGTATGCATGCATATGAGCCTAACCAGTGGCCACGGACACCAGGGGGTGGGGATGGGAGCAGTGGGCAAGGGGGCGGTAAGGACACATATGTAATGCCTTAATCAATGAAGAAAAATAATTTTTTTAATGTGCTAAAGAGCATACGGGTGAGGGGCCTGATTCTAGATGTGGGGCTGACAAGGTTCTGGACATCAGAGCTGAACTGTGAGAAGCAACTGACATCCCCCATTCATCCGGGAGCTCCCGAGGACGCAGCCATGGAGTTTCTCTCTGCATCTCCAGCACCCAGCGCAGGGTCAAGCTCTGGTAAATGCCCGCTGGGTGTGTGTGAAGTGAACTAATTAATTAATTAATTATCAGGGGCCAACCCGGAAGTAGCTGCTGTGGCAGACATACCCTAGGCTGGCCCCCATGACCCCGCCTCCTAGAGGTCATGCTCTGTGTAAGCCCTCTGCCTGAGCACTCAGGGCCTGTGACTTGTACCTAACTAATAGAAGGTGAGATTTAATGTGGCAAGGGTGCCAGGATGGACGTGAGCACGTGCACGTAATTACATAATTGGGGGCCCATCTTGCTGGCTTTGATAAGGCAAGCTGCCATGTTGAGAGCTGCTGGTGGAGAGGGTCACTGGGCTGGGTGCCCAACTGCCAGGGAGAAGCTGGGGCCTGGGTCTGACAGCCTGCCGGGAACCAATGTCCTCACAACCTGAGGGAGCTGAGCAGGGGACCCCGAGCCTCAGAAAAGACAGCCACCCTGGCCATACTCTCCAGTCAGGAAGTGGTAGCTGGGCGTCGCTGTAGGCTGTGAGTCTATGGTGATGCCGCGGCATGGTGATAGGTAAGCAATGCAACTGAGCGGTGAGGTTCAGCTGTGCCTCCTGAGCGCGCACCATCAGCACCCTGGAGCGGCTCTGCTGGCCTGTATTCAGCCCCGTCTCTCCCCGAGAAGCCTGAGAAGGCCATCCTGGTGGTCCTTTCTCCTGTGCACTGGCTGGTCTTTCATAAAGAAGAGGGGCCAACTCTCCCCCCATTCCTGCTGTGTCCAGAGCCACTTCTCATCTCCCAGTGCCAGTGGCCCCGTGCCAAAATGCGCCCCAACTCATGTCAGCCATTCCCCACAGCCTGGGCCAGCTCATAGGCGGTAAGTTTTATAGACACAGTTTTACAGTTTCTTATGGGCCTTAAAGCACAAGAGAGGTAGGAGAGAGCATATTCTGGCAGCTGAAACCGTTAGAATCATAGAGTGCTAGACATGGAAGGGATCCCAGAGATTAGGGGTAAAACTCCCATCTTACAAAATAGGAAGCTGGATTGAGAGTTAACAGCAGAGAGATTCGGGATCACACAGGTAGATAATGGGGGGGGGGGGGAGGGGGACCGCCAGCTCTCTGTCTCACCACCCCTGCCTGCCGTCACATCCCTGCCCTTCAAATTCAGGGTAAAGACTTCTTCCATCTCTCATTCTATGACCCAAGAATTTTTCCATGTATTATGCCTATCTCTGAAAGAAATCCTTCCCTCTTTTTAATTTTTTTTACTCCCCTGTGCTCATTTTTATTTTTTAATTTATTAATGTAGAGCTCATATACAAAATTATATTAGTTTCAGGTGAGCAACACAGCGATTTGGCATTTCTAGTCCTTCCAGTGTGATCACCACAATAAGTCTAGTAACCATCTCTCACCGCACAGTTATGATGAGTTCACTGCTTTTTCTATGCTGTACATCCCGTCCCCATGACTTTTTATTTTATAATTGCAGGCTCGTACCTCTTAGTCCCCTTTACCTTTTCATCCACCTTTCACTGCCATCCCCTCTGGCAATCATCAACTGGTTCTCTGTGTCTCTGAATCTGTTTTATTTGTTTGGTTAGATTCCACATATAAGGGAAGTCATATGGTCTTTGTCTTTCTCCGACTTATTTCACTTGGCATAATGGCATAATACCCTCTAGGTCCATCCATGGTATTGCAAATGGCAATATTTCATCCTTTTATGGCTGAATAATATTCCATCTTATATATATAAGATGGAATTTTTCTCTATTCCTTCATTTACCAATGACACCTAGGTTGCTTCCAAGTCTTGCCCATTATAAATATGCTTCAACAAACATAGGGCTGCATATATATTTTTTTTGAATTTGTGTTTTTGTTTTATTGAAATAAATACCCAAATGTGGAATTGCTGGATTGTATGGTAGTTCTATTTTTAATTTTTGAGATTACTCCATACTATTTCCCATAGTGGCTGCACCAATTCACATTCCCACCAATTGTGCAAACGGGTTCCCTTTCTCTACAGCCTCACCAATGCTAGTTGGTTGCTGATTTTTTGAAATAGCCATTCTGACATATGTGAGGTGATCTCCCTGTGATTTTAATTTGCATTTGCCTGGTGATTAGTAATGTTGGGTTAGAAGAATTAATATTGTTAAAATGTCCATATTACCAAAGCATTCTACAGATTCAATGCAATCCCTATTAAAATGCCCATTACAATTTTCATAGAACTATGGTAATTAATCCTAAAGTTTATACAGAACTACAAAAAGACCCCCAAAATGCCAAGCTATCTCGAGAAAGAAGAAGAAAATTGGAAGTGTCGCACCCCCTGATATCAAACTAAAACACAAAGTTATAGTAATCAAAACAGCATGGTACTGGCACAAAAATAGACACATAGACCAATGGAACAGAATAAAAATCTCCCAAATTAACCCACACATATATGGTCAATTAATCTAAGACAAAGGAGGCAAGAAGATACAATAGGGAAAAATATTCTCAGTAAATGGTGTTAGGAAAACTGGACAATTACGTACATAAAATTAAGCTGGGTCACTTTCTTTCACTATTCACAAGTAATGCAAAAGGCATTGAAGACTTCAATGTAAGATCTGAAACCGTAAAGTTCCTAGAAGAAAACATAGGTAGTAAACTCTCTGACATCACTCTTAGCAATGTGTTTCTGGATATGTCTCCCCAGGCACGGACAAAAAAAGCAGAAACCAACGAATGAGACTATATCAAACTGAGAAGCATTTGCACATTGAAGAACACCATCAACAAACAAAAAGCCAACCCAATAAATGGGAGAAGATATTTGCAAATGATCTATCTGACAAGGGGTTAATATCCAAAATATATACATAACTCACGCAATTCAACATCAAAAAGCAACAACAAACAATCCAATTTAAAAACGGGCAGAGGACCTGAAACAGACATTTCTCCAAAGAAGGCATGCAGATGGCCAACAGACATATGAAAGGATGCTCAACATTTTTAATCTTTGATATATTTGGCTTTCCAAACGCTGCTGAAATCCTGGCGGAGAATCGTATGAGGCGAAGGCCAAGGCTGCTGCCTTTTTCAGAAGAATTCACGCAGGAAAGGGTCCCATTTTAAAATCCACTTCAAATGGCAGGGGTTTAAAACGGGACTGACGCTGGGAACGCGCCATCGTTTGTTGAGCTGTTTTGGGCTCGACCTTTGGACTTACATGTCATTCTTCTCTGCTCAAAGCTAGCATTGGGAAGGTTTTTTAAAAAATAAAAGTAAAAAAAAAATAGAAAAGGGTTCTTTAAGATTGGACAGCATTTCAAATTTTCGTAATGGGGATCATTACACACTTTTAAGACTTGAATAGCCCCATTGCTTCCTGGTTGGCTGTTTTAAAACACAAAGGGTTGGCAGAGTATAGGGGAATTGCTCACATTTGGGGTTTTTATGTATAATTTTTAGACATATGAAAGACAAAATAAGGTGCAAAACCCCTTTTGTAAAAGACCCCATCTGCTGCAAGGAAAATATTGTTATCATGTGTGAAAATTCAACGACATGGTTACGGGGGGAAATCAGAGCATAATCTAAAAGTAAAAAAAGATCACGTTTCCTTAAATTCCATCTCTTACTCTGTCTCCTCCAGTTCATTCTGGTATAAGATACACACAGCAGACCTTCAGCTCCGTGCAACCGTGGCACCAAAGATAGCATTTGTTTTTAATCATGGAAGACTTGATTTTCATTCATTTAAAGCCCAGGGTAACCACGAACTTATGTGGGAGTTCAGAGGGAGGCGGCGAGAGATGCCCTAAGCCCGCCTCCCCCCCCCCACTCCCGTTAACGTGATTGGTCTGAGTTTGGGGCTCAGGGTGAATTGCTTTCACCTGCGGGGATGGGGGGGGGTGTCCGCTGGTTGAAGCTGACTCATGCTGCCAGGGAGCTGGGGGGGGGGGGGGGCGCTGAAGCCAGCTAATGGGGCACCGGGGCTGTGACATCTCCGAGGCCTCTGCTCACTTGCTGTTCCCAGTGCTAACAGGTCTCTGCCTGGCTGCTGGCTTTCCTCCCCGGATCCTCTCTGGGAGGAGGGGGAGCGTGACTTATGGCCAGCAGGATTTGAAAAGACAAACACTGCCTTACAAATCACCAACTTAAGAGATTTGTCAGAGTTTGCAAATGCAGTCTGAATGTAAGGTCATCTTCAAAATAATATTAATGTTGAGCTGTTTTCCATCCGAATAAAATGCTAAGTAAGAGTCTAAAGAGATGTTCCAGACACACGTTTATCTTCAGGTAAAGCAAAAACGAGGCATTACATGACACCACCATTTACCTAATTGGTCATCCCAGGTTCATCCCCAGCCTTCCCTGCCCAAGGAGTCAGAAGTCCTCTGGATTCATCAGCTTTTCTCTCTTATTGTGTTTATGAAAAACAGAGTAAACACAAAAGAATATGTGTACTCTCTGTTTTTAAAAATCATTATAAAATATATTCCTGTGCTTGCGTTACTGAATTAATTCAAGAAAATGAAAATTATTGTTATTTTGTTCCCCTCGTGCCCCACCCCACTGCCTTTCTAGAGGTCTCTCAACCTCAGCACTGCTGCTGTTTGGGAGTGGATAACTGTTGGCTGTGGGAGTCTACCCTGTGCATGGCAGAATATCCATATCCCTGGCTTCCACCCACCAGAACGCCGATAGCACCTCCCAGACAAGAAAACTGAAAATGTATCCAGATGCTGCCAACTGTCCCATGGAACCCAAAAATCACCCCTGGTTGAGAACCAGGTGTTTATCACCTTTTCTTGTCATTTTATCACTTACTAGAGGCCCAGTGCATGAATTCGTGCACTGGTGGTTTCTGGCCTGCTGGGAAGAGGGGTCGCCCCCAATTGGGGGGGGGCGATTGGGAATGGGGCCGACTGGAGGAAGGGGCTACAGGAATTTGGCGAGCCAGACCCACCCTCGTGGGCATCATAGCAACCAGTCATGCCAGTTGTTCGGGCCACTTGGCTTTTATATATATAGATACTTGCAGTGTTTTGTTTTTTTTTTGTTTTGTTTTGTTTTTGTGTTTTTTTTGCTTTGCTGAAAAATATTTACATTTTGCTAAATATTTAACAATTTAAAAATTCTTATAAATCTAATTGTTGAAAATAAATACAAAACTTGCAATTCAGGCAAAAGGATGCATTGAATCTATTCATGCATTGGTAGACAACTGATAACTGTATAACAGTGAGTTTTGTGGCAGTTTACAATATGTCCCAAAACTCCTCCTAAAGATAGAAGCTGTTTCTCCTCCCACTGAATATGGGTTGACTTGGTGACTTGTTTCCAGTAAACAGAAAAAAGCAGAAGTGGCAGAAATGACAGCATGACTTCATAGACTCTCTCTTAGACCTCTCACAGGTGGTTGGCCTGCCTTCAGGATTTTTTCTTTATAAAACAGTAGAAAAGTTTTGTCCTATTTCTTGTTTACCAAGATTTTTATAATAAATATTGAATTTTGTTGAAAAGCCTTTTATGCATCTATTGACATGATGATTATATGATATTTCTTTTCAACCTCTTGATTAATAACATTAGTTGATTATTGTCTTATTAAAAACATTACATTACAGCCGAAACCAGTTTGGCTCAGTGGTAGAGCGTCGGTCTGCGGACTGAAGGGTCCCAGGTTCGATTCTGGTCAAGGGCATGTACATTGGTTGCGGGCACATCCCCGGTAGGGGGTGTGCAAGAGGCAGCTGGTCGATGTTTCTCTCTCATCGACGTTTCTAGCTCTCTATCTCTCTCCCTTCCTCTCTGTAAAATATCAATAAAATATATTTTAAAAAAATATATTACATTACAGCTTTTCTGCTGCCACCACGGTAAGGAAGACCCCATGCCCTGCTGTCTGGGCTCTGTTTGCCGGGCCTGGGGCTTCCCTGCCACCGCAGCGCTAACTGCTGTCCAGGTGCTGACTACCGTGTCTGGGGTAGATCAAAAACCCCTCCAGAGACAGATCCAGCCTTGCTACTCCTGTGGACAGGCCGGACACTCCAGCAGCAGAGCTGAGGGGACTGGGTGCTGCCATCTTGTGGCTATGGGGGCCGCCATTTTGACACGGAGTGAAGGTTAATTTGCATATTACTCTAATATTATATAGGATTAGGAATTCAAAGTCTTGTAGAAAATGTATACTGTGAATGTAAAGGACTGTGGCAATCACAATTTTGAGTGCCTCATGTTTGTCCATATTTTTTTCTGGTTCTTTTGAGAATTGTCTTCTCTCTCCTATATGGTCCCAGTATGGGCTCTTAGTCATTCAAAGGGAGGAAATCATAAACCAGGCTTGATCAATCATGATACATTGCACTAGGCATGGTGATACGTTCAAAAACATCCATGGGAACCATACCACATCAAGCAGTCATTTTCAAGCAGAGATCTTAGAAAAGATCAATATTTGCATGGAGGTTGCCAGAACAGGGGCTAGAAATCTTGACTGATATATAGAGGGTGACAAAGGTTCTCTCTTTGACCAACATTTGTCTAGGCTCTTCTGAGACCTCTTCTTGACTAGGCCTCGCCTTGTCCTTCTGTGCCCATCCCATCCTTTCCAGGCTTGATAGCCAGTCACATTTGATATCTAATTGAGTTCCTCATCTCCTCCTTTTAATGTCTAAGTCTTTGGCTTGACTTTAGCAAGAATCCTCCTACTACCCTTTGACTTGTGACATGAGTGAAACTGTTCAGATGGCAGCATAGCTTGGTAACTCTCTGAGGAGGTCTTCTAGTTCATTCTGGAAGGACCAAGCCATAGCATTTATATATGGTGCTTTACATGTATTACCCCCCACAACAAATGAACAAGTAGAATCCAGAAAATTGTGCATTCAGGAATCTCACTTTCACTAAGAGCAGGAAGCAGAATAGAGAAAAAGTAACAAATATATACATCAGAAAGACCTAATTATGATTGTAATCTCAAGATATAATTTCAAGTACACAGTATCACAAAATATGGTAACATCATCTGTGACATTGAGTGGGTTGTTATTTATACTTGCTTCTGTTTTCTAGAAAAACAAAGCAATACAAATCAAAACAATCCTCACCCACAGCAGGCTTTTGCAAGCATAAATATTTTCCAATAATAATGTAGTGTTAAAGTCTCAAGTCACAGGAATGTAATATTCAAAACTGTTTATATCTCTCTCTTTCCCTCCACTTTCCCTCTCCCCAATTTCATCCTTTGCAAAATGAAAAACTATAAAAGTATGTTTCAGTGTATATCAATTCTAGGACTCAACCCAGAGCCTATTAATCACCCCAATATACAATTCCAACATGAAGAAAAAAAAAACACACCAGATCACCTCTTTAAAAATAGATTATTTTTAGAGCAGTTTTAGATTTGCCGCAAAATTGAGTGGTAAGTATAGAGATTTGCCATACACTGCCCTCCCCCACAATGTACACAGCCTCCCCTGATGTTCATAGCTCCCACCAGAGTGGTTACAAGTGATGAATCTATATTGACACATCATTATCACCCAAAGTCCACAGTTTACATTAGGGGTCACTTTTGGTATTGCACATTCTATGGTTTTGACAAACATATAATGACATGTATTCACCTTTACAATAACATACAGATTAGTTTCACTGCTGCAAAATGCTCCGTGCTCCATCTAGTTATCCCTCTCTCCAACGGAAACCACTGGTCTTTTTAAAAAATATCTATTTTTATTGATTTCAGAGAGGAGGGGGGAGAGAGATAGAAACATCAATGATGAGAGAGAACCATGAATCAGCTGCCTCCTGCATGGCCCCCACTGGGGATTGAGCCCAAAACCCGGGCATATGCCCTAACTGGGAATCGAACCATGACCTCCTGGTTCATAGGTCAATGCTCAACCATTGAGCCACGCCAACCGGGCGAAACCACTGATTTTTTTTTTGCTTGCTCCACAGTTTTGCCTTTTCCAGAATGTCTTATACTTGTAGCAGATTCCTCTTAAAGTAGCTCAGGATCACCAATAATAAATGCAGTTGTTTTATGAGTACATATAAGACAAGAAATCAGTTATATTTCTCTGCTTGCTAAGGGTGCAATCATATTAGATAAGTTAAGCACTTTGGGGGAGAATCAAGGCTTGAATTCTTATTTCTGCTTCCAAAATTGAGACAATTTGCTTAGAAATAAATGTTGACTTCAGAAATGTAATGTTGAGAACACTGCATTTCAGAGAGGTCCCATGACTAATAAGTACAATGTCAAGTGTTGGACCCACATCTTTCAACTCCAAGGCCTGTGCTCTTTTCACTACTCTACAATGTCAGAAAAAAAGACCTAGGAGGACATACTTCGTGTTTTTGTACAAGATGGACAAGAATATACTGTAAATTAGCATTTGAGTATTCATTATATGACTGGCCTGATCTTCAGAGATAGGCAAGTAGGACTCAGGTCACATGGCCTCGGTTCTCATGAACTGGACTAAGAGCTGGTGTCTGGAAGTGGACAGGAGATGATGCATGGGCTCTCTTAGCCCACATTTGGTTATATTTTAAATAAAATTAGAGATAAAGTGCAAGTATGCAGAAGGTCAAACAAAAGTGCACTTGAAGGAACTCCCAGGCAGGAGGGCACTGATGCACAAACACACAAGTCTGTTTATGATAACCTTGGAATGCAGATCCACAACCTAAGAGCATTTTCCTTTGAAGGAGAACCCCTGTTCACCTCTCCTCCTCCCATCTCAAGCCTTTTCCCCTCCTCCCAAGCAGCCAATCTAAACAGAAGGCTGGCCATTTTTTTCAGAATGGCTCGCCACGGTCACTCCTCTAGGGATTAGCAATTAATTTTCCTGGGTCTTGGAAAGCCACTCAGCCTACAGGACTCTACCCTTTTTCCTGCCTATTTTAAAGGCTATTTTATCCTTACCATTATTATCGATGATCCCTGAGATTTTAGTTTAATAAGACCTAAGACCACAGCCCCCCTCCCCCACTATTGACTGCCACTCAGCTGATGTGTGACCTTCAAGCTATTTCTTTCAAATCAATATGTTTAATATGGGCCAGTGGCATGATGTTCACAGAGTGAGAGAGCTGTTCTCAGTAGATTGAAAAGGAAAAGGCAATGAGGGGAGGTTGCCACCATCTGTGAGGAAATAAATTTAATAGCAAATTTACACAACAGTAATGGCCATTAAGCAAGCCATTTCAGCTACAAGAACTGAGCCAACTTGAAAATGAATGAAATGAGAATAAAGAGGGAAGTAATAAAGATGAACTATGTTTCAAGTACCTAATGTTCACATGCTTCATATTTTCAAAATTCAACTGGTTAACTCTTACGCCAATTGATCTTGCATATGCTTCTAAAAAGTGATGCAACTCAAATTTCCCAAACATCTACAAATGTGTCAACCAAATGAAAACACACAGGCGTGAGTGTGTGTGTGTGTGTGGGGGGGGAATGCGGGGTCCCTCACATTCTCCCCTTGGAAAGAACAGTGGGTACCTCTCAAGATTGCAACTAATAGCTTTTTTGGCCTGTGCAACTTACTAATTCTTTCTGATCTTCAGGTGCCCCAAAAGCAAAATCAGTGTAGTTATACCGGTTTCAGAAAGCTCTGGTAATAAATGAGATCTGCGTGGAAAACACCCAGTCCAATTCCAAGCAGAATGGATGATCAATTATAGAAAGTTGTTGTATTTTTATTGGTGCTATTAAGAATTCTGCATGTCAATATCTAGATATATGTCAATATCTAAAATCAAGTCTAATTCTATATGGCAATATTTGAATATCTGTATGGAAATATGTAGATTATCTACCACAATTTTTTTTCTTCCAGGCATGTGAACTGAGAAGGATTTTTAAGCTAATAAACAGCAGATCAAGAAATTAGGAAAGCATAGTATATTACAACTTTGTGTTATTTGCCTTTCAGCTGGAGAACCAAGGTGCAAATGATATTAAAACTGCTATAATAAGTGCTAAATAAGAGAATATATTTTTGCATCAAATATATGGAATATATATATATATATATATATATATATATAGTTTTAGTTGGTAAATATGTTCATATACCTTACATTTTAACATGCTTCTCTTATGTAAAGACTACATGTGATAGGCTGAATAATGACCCCAAAGATGTCCACATTATACTTCCTTGAACCTCTGACTATCTTACCTGACCTGGCAAAAGGACTTTGGCAATGTGATGAAGTTAAGAATATTAACAAGGAGATATTATCCCAGATTACTCTAGTGGGCCCAATAAAATCACAAGGATCCTTAGAAGAGAGGGAGGGAGAGAGGGAATGAGATTGAGGGATAAAGAGAAGGAGGGCCGAAACCGGTTTGGCTCAGTGGTAGAGCGTTGGTCTGCAGACTGAAAGGTCCCGGGTTCGATTCTGGTCAAGGGCATGTACATTGGTTGCGGGCACATCCCTGGTGGGGGGTGTGCAGGAGGCGGCTGGTCGATGTTTCTCTCTCGTCGACGTTTCTAGCTCTCTATCTCTCTCTCCCTTCCTCTCTGTGAAATATCAATAAAATATATTTTTTTAAAAAAAAAGAGAAGGAGGGAGGGAGGGAGGAAGAACCTATATAAGAATGGAAGTAGAGTTCAGAGAGAAGAGAAGATGGTACACTGCTGGTTTAGAAGGTGGAGGAAGGGGCCATGAGCCAAGGAAAATGAGCAGCTTCTAGAAGCTGGAAGAAGTAAAGAAACAGATCCTTCCACACAGCCTTCAGAAGGAATGTAGCCCTGTGGACATTTTTTAGACTTCTGACCTCCAAATCTGTAAAATAATAAATCTGTATTGTACTGAGCCTCTACGTTTTGGTATTTTGTTGTAGCAGCCATAGGAAACTCATAAACTGCAGAAATATACGACTCAGCAACTCTCACTGAGAGATGTAAATTGCCATGCCTTGCACTTCTCTTTTTGGACAAGAGTAGGAGGTTTATTACTCATTTGTACCACCATTTGGAAGGTGTGGTGGTGATGTATTGGAGACATGTCTAGCAAACACTAGCACTGCACTATTCCATTGTTACTTTTACGCAAAATCAGTGTAGTTATACCGGATATAAAGATATCCTGAAGCAAATGTTCCATGTAAATATGACCTGGAGTTTTACATGCCTCCTATCATCTGCCAAATCTCTTCTTTGTAACCATTTGATAGAGCAGATTACATCACAATCTTTAAGAAACAGAGATAATTGGGGTCAGTAGTGATCTGTTGCTCCTGGTCCCTAAGGCAATATTGACAATAACAACAACAAATGGATTATTTTCTTTCTCGTGATAGTTTTGTTTTTTGTTTTTTGAACCTCCAGTATGTATAGCCATCAGTTCTCTATTACTCTCACTCAGAGCGTTTTCCTCTGCTGAGCTTTTTTTTCCCCAAGAACTTCCATCCATTTCCTTTTCCCATTTTCTCTTCATATTAGGTGTTGTTTGACAAAAGAATAATCTTCTAGCAAATTCGGGGTCTAGACAAGTGAAGAAAAAAGCTGTAGATATAATGTAGTATTATTCAGCATTATAAAAGAATGAAATCTTACCATTCATGACAGCATGGATGGACCTAGAGGGTATTACGTTAAGTGAAATAAGTCTGTCAGAGAAAGACAAATAGCATATGATTTCACTTATATGTGGGATATAAAGAACAAAATAAGTAAACAAAATTGAAACAGACCTATAGATACAGAGACCAGATTGCCAGTTGCCAGAGGGGAGGGGTGAGAAAGGGGAATTAAGAAGTACAAATTGGTAGTTACAGAATAGTCATGGGGGTGTAAAGTACAGCACAGGGAATAGAGTCAATAATATTGTAATAACTGTGTACGGTGCCAGGTGGGTACTAGGAATGTACCCACTTTGTAAGGTATATGATTGTCTAACCACTATGCTGAACGCCCAAAATTAATACAAAATCATATTAAATGTAAACTGTATTGAAAAATATATAGAATGAATAGCTGTGTAGTCAGAATAATAATAATAATAATAATAATAATAATAATAATAAATAACGTGGTTGGTTAGACAAAAAATTGGGAATCTAGATGAAATCCTGCCTGGCGCTACGGATAACACCTTGCTGAATTCTTTGGAGTAAATTGATCCTAAAAGAAAATTTCCCAGGCTTTTCTGAAACATTTTCTGGCACTAAAAGAAAACTTATGGATTGCAGGCGTGGGGCACCTTTGATCTAGGACTGAGCCAGAAAGTGTATTCTCTATGCATTCTCCATCTCCCAATCTGCTGTCCCTGGTCTGCTGCTTCAAATCCTCAATCAACAAACTTTCCTTGGCTCCGCTGATTCACTCTCCTGTCAGCTCCCTCCCTCCCTCCCTTATTGTTTTTCTCCTTTCTCTTGTTTTTTCTCTTTCATGTTCTCCCTTTTCTGTCTCTCTCCCTTTCTCTGTCCCTCTCTGCTTTGACCCAGGCCATTTAAACCAGGTTTTCCTAACCCTCAGATGCAGCGGGCTTGTTATAAGACTTCATTGGAGCAAGTCCATTTTCCAAGGGCACATAGTTGACCAGGAGCGCTGGGAGCTTTGGAAAGCCCTGGAGAATTTCCAACAGATTTCTGCTTAGAATTAGCCATTTCCATGTTAATGTCAGAATGCAGTAGGGAGACCTGCAGATGGTAATTCAGAGGGATTTACACCCCCATTAACTTCGTAGATTAGACTCAAGGGAAGGAAATACCCATGTGCGCAAGAGAAAATAAATTACTAAATAACATGGCATCAGATGGCTAGGCTAGTTCTTTTGTAAGCTTACGTTTATAAGGTCACGTCCTACAGACATTCGCAAAAATCAGAAATTGCCGCTGAGCAGCAGGAGAGTTTGTGATTACTGACTTGAGTCTGCCTTCTCAGGGCCTGAGTGGAATTCCTGTCTTGCCACTGACAAGCCTTAGGACTTGGAACAAGTTAATTCAACTCTCCGAGCCTGTGTCCTCATCTAAAAATATCTGCATAACCCTGCAGAAACATGAGAAACCAATTTGGCTCAGTGGTAGAGCGTCGGTCTGCGGACTAAAAGGTCCCGGGTTCGATTCTGGTCAAAAGCATGTACCTTGGTTGCTGGCACATCCCCAGTAGGGGGTGTGCAAGAGGCAGTTGGTCGATGTTTCTCTCTCATCGACGTTTCTAGCTCTTTAGCTCTCTCCCTTCCTCTCTGTAAAATATCAATAAAATATATATTTTTAAAAATAAAAATAAAAATATATGCATAGCATTGTATTGCCTCATAGTGTTGTTCTGAGCATTCAATGAGAAAGGGCGTGCAAAACGTGTACCACGGTGTCTGCCCATAATAAAACCCAATAATTCATTATTAGCTATTATTAGTTTATCATCTGGAGCTGCTGTAACAAAGTACCACTGGGTGGCTTAGAAGCAACAGAAACTTCTTTCTCCCTGTTCTGGAGGCTGGAGCCTGAGATCAAAGCACCAGAACCGTGAGGCTGACGAAGGCCTCTTCCGGGCCGAAGGCAGCTGCCTTTTCTCTGCGTCCTCACGTAATGGAATGAGTGGGGCGCTCTCTGGGGTCTCTCATAAGAACATTAATCCCATTCATGAGGTCTCTCTACCTTCATGCCCTAATCACCTCCCAAAGGCCCCACTGCCTAATATCATCACATTGGGGGTTAGGATTGCAACACATGAATGAAGTGAGGTACACAAACATTCAGACCACGGCAGGGAAGATAAAAGAATTTCTAGCAGCTCCATGCTTATGGGTGTAAGCTAATCCCCATAACAACTCCGCCCAGTACATCCTATAAAGGCAGAAATCCTGAAGAATCTGAGACCTTACCCTGCTTGATCTGGCTGGAGGCACGAGGCTTTCTGGATTAGCGATCAGACAATTTATCACTCAAGGCAAAGCAGACAGAGCAGCATCTTAGCGCCAGTTCCCCAAGCCCTAACCCCATGAGGCGATGGAACGGAGGCCAGTTGTTACCTCCACATGCAGCCTAGTTGCCCCCTCTATGAGGAACCCCCAAATCAGGAGTCCTGAAGCTTCTATACCCTGCCCATCCTCCCCCCACCAAAGAGATGGCTCATGAAGCAAACCTCCCCCATCAGGGGAGAGGGCAGGTCTTGTACTTTATTACACTAAATGAAAGCAAAGGGCTCTGAACTAGTCCCTCAATCTCTCTGACTTCAGGGAAGCGCTGTCTCTAGCTTCCAAGGCCTTTGCTCAGAAAACCTCCACCCTGAAGAAACATGAGAATAGTCACGAGGATGGTCTCCCTGCTGGTATCATCCGCGCTGGAGAGACACAGCAGCTGTCCACCTGGGATCAGGAACAGAAGACACCGAGTCTGGCTCATTGTGCCAATTCTGCTTCTCTAATCTGCCCCCCCAAACCCATAAATAATATTATGTGTGGTGTTTGTAAGAGCCAGCTCTTAAAGTACTTACTTAAGCTAGCCTATTTGGAGGTGCTACCAAAAGCAAAATAGACTACATATCACTGAAATCAGCCCAGGGACCTTTCCTGCAACATACCCCTCTCATCGGGCTTACCACTTCCTTCTCCAACATTAAAATTGAACTCTCAGCTGTTCTATTTTTAGGGAGGTGTTCTAAAGTAATATGAAAAATGTACTTTGAATATTGGTGGAATCTTCCAAAGAATTTGTATTTCACATGGAACACTGGTAACATATCCCAAACTTGCAAGTCCTGATGAAGGGTTTCAGACAGGGAGAGATGTTGGCGGGAGGGTCTGTCTCACACAAAACACATCTCCAATGAACAGCTTCAAGCGTATTTATGGACGTTGTTTTATTCAATCCATTAAAACACCAGGGAAGAGGCGCTACCGAGGAGGAAATGGAGAGCTCAAGGTTAAATGTGTCTTAGAGGTGAACGGCAACACGGACCCATATCTCCACGCTTGAAGGATGCTGGACTTCTGTTAGCACCTGCGCATTCCAAACCAGTGATTCTCAACCGCAGTGTGTGTGTGTGTGTGTGTGTGTGTGTGTGTGTGTGTGTGTGTGTTGGGGGGCAGTTCTTCAGAGGGTCAGTATGTCAAATTTACCTGGATGGGGGTTCAAACCATGACCCCCTGCAGGGAGTTTGCAATCCTCCTGGAATGAAAGCCACACTGGTTTGGGGACCCTTGCTACTGATAGGAGAGCGACCTAGCCCGGGGGATGTTCAGAGAGAAAAATCCCTGAGAACTACTAATACAAAGTTCTAGTTAATCAACATACTTCTGAATAGTTAATAGAAATAATTTCATGTAGTCATAGAGATCTGGTTATAAAATTAATACAGCAATTTCAGTGCATTCTCTTCTGGAACCAGTGGTTTATGCAGCATGCACACAAATATTCATATTGCTCTCTTCGCATAAATATTTTTCGGTCTTGGTTCTCTTTCACTTAACCAGTAATATAATAACCTTACTTCTGTTTATCTCTTTACAATGACAGCTAAAGGTTACATCTCAGAATGTGGCAGTCTGACTTAAGCGTGGTACTTAAATTCTAATAATAATGAAAAATAACTCATCAGTGGAAACCCTTTTGGAAAAGAGCACTCGAGGAGAAAATTGTTCTTGATGGTGTGAAGAGCGCAGCTCCGCTCCACCAACAGGCAGTCACGAAGCGCAAGAGAAAACCGGCATTAGCATCAGATAACATTCTTCCAGATGCCATCAAAATTCCGCTCGTCCTCCACACGCACAGCGCTCTGTTCCCCGCCACCTGTTTCATTTGAATTAGCTGCCAGAGAGAGGGGAGGGAGGGTGTACATGTCACTGCACTGCAATTTCCCGAAGCCAGACTTTATCATGCAAAATATTTGAGTTTTGTGTATTTCTTGAAGTGGAAACATCAAAGAAAACCCAAGACAAACAACAGCCCTGGGTTGCATTGGCCTTCTGCTGAATTTGAAGGCCAGGCAGGAGGCCTCTTTGCTATGGGGCACAGGACTATGAAACTAATGGCATGTGAATTCCAAAATTTATGTCAAAATATTAAAAACTCTCTTATGGCCGAAACCGGTTTGGCTCAGTGGATAGAGCATCAGCTTGCGGACTGAAGGGTCCCAGGTTCGATTCTGGTCAAGGGCATGTACCTTGGTTGCGGGCACATCCCCAGTAGGGGTATACAAGAGGCAGCTGATCAATGATTCTCTCATTTCTGTTTCTAACTCTCTATCCCTCTCTCTTCCTCTCTGTAAAAAAATCAATAAAATATTTTTTTTAAAAAAAACTCTTATGGTCATTACAGGGAAACAAAACATAGCAAAACTAATATTTATCAAGTACACTGTAACTGAAAACATTAGAAACAGTAAGAATCTAAGTGTTTTACTGGTTGGTAAAATATTAAATAACTTACAATGGAGTATCTTTCCTGTGCCTTGGGGAATTGTCTGCTGCTTTCTAAATCTGCTAACATTTTACCCTTTTTATAAATGTATATCTTTATTGATTACAGAGAGAAAGGGAGAGGGATAGAAACATCAATATTGCAAGAATCATTGACTGGCTGCCTCTTGCACACCCCACACTGGGGATCAAGCCCCCACATTGGGGATCGAGCCCACAACCCGGGCATGTGCCCTTGACCAGAATCAAACCTGGCACCTGTTAGTTCACAGGCTGATGCTCTATCTACTGAGCCAACAGGCTGGGGCAAACATTTTACCCTTTGTACCCTCAATATCATCACCTGTCTCTGACAGTCCTTCAGGTGGAGATTTTTGCCAGTTTCCCCTGGGACAGCTTCGCTTTTTCTGTCACAGCCACTCTCCTCGTTTATGTTTATTTGGTGGGTCCCCTCCACTAAGCGTCCCTGGCTGCAGTCTCTCAAGTGGCAGGAACATCAGTATCGCCCCAGGCAGCTTTGTCCCTGAAGTCCCATGTTCGATGTGAATTTCACTGTCAGTGTTAGCCCATGTGCTTCCTTTGCTGCTCTTTTTGTTGGCCAGTTCCCTCTCACTTGTCCATTTTGTAAATAGCATGTGAGTTTCTCCCTGGGGAACAAAGAGGCAACACCACCACATGCTCTGCGGTCTGTGTGTGAACCACCTGACAGATGTACTCATCAATAAGGTTTGGACAAAGTGATGGCCAATTATCCAAGTGCCCAATACATCAAATGACCAATTTGCTTAAAGGTAATTAATTGAAGGATCACTTTAAACATGATTAATTCACCAAATGACCAATTAATTGAGTTTGCCAAAATTACTCACTCATTAAAAATCTTCCTTTAAGGGATAGTCTTCTAGAATATATTCAATGAAATAAATATTTTATTCTTAGGATCATATTCTTCCTAACTATCCTATATAATAAAGAGGTAATATGCAAATTGACCATCACTCCAACACACAAGATGGCCACCCCCATGTGGACACAATATGGCCGCCATAAGATGGCCAGCAGGGAAGGGCAGTTGTGGGCAATCAGGCTAGCAGGGGAGGGCAGTTGGGAAGGGGAGGGCAGTTGGGAGGAACAAGGCCTTCAGGGGAGGGCAGTTAGGAGGGACCAGGCCTGCAGGGGAGGGCAGTTGGGGGCAACCAGGCCTGCAGGGGAGGGCAGTTGGGGTGACCAGGCCAGCAGGGGAGGGCAGGAGAGCAGTTAGGCATTGATCAAGCTTGCAGGGGAGTGGTTAGGTGGTGATCAGGCTGGCAGGCAGAATCGATCAGAGGCAATCATGTAGGCAAGCAAGCGAGCAGTTGGGAGCCAGCAGTCCTGGACTGTGAGAGGGATGTCCAACTGCACGGTTTAGGCCCGATCCCACTGGGGTCCCAGATTGGAGAGGGTGCAGGCTGGGCTGAGGGACACACACTAATACCCCCGTGCATGAATTTCATGCACTGAGCCTCTAGTAGTAAATAAAATATTAAATCATTAGGTTTTAGAATATAGTCAAGAATATATTCCACATACTTATAATAATAAAATCTTCATAATTATTAATATATTCAATAAATAAGTCATTAACATAGTTTTCCACAAATATGAATATTAATGGAAAATACAGTCATGAAGTCAAAACTAACCTAAAAAGCAAAAGTCTTGACAAGTTAATGTATCTAGGAAAAATACATTAATTGACTACTAGACATAAGAAGAATGTTCTTAAAATAAATGTTTGGTAACTTAGGTGTTTTGGCCATTAGGATATAAGGTCTCAGCTCTTGGCCAACTGGTTTTCAGCAAAATGTTGCCCAGCCCACCTCTCTGTCCCCTGTACCATTCCTCCTCTGGGCTGGTTTTGGTGACCCAGCCCCATGCCACCGATGTCCTCTACTCCCCTCTCATGGTTATTGCTAGGCTGTTTTTTTAATATACTAGTGTATATATTTTTTATTGATTCCAAAGAAGAAGGGAGAGGGAGAGAGAGACAGAAACATCAATGATGAGAGAGAATCATTGGTCGGCTGCCTCCTGCACGCCGCCTACTAGGGATCAAGCCCACAACCTGGGCATGTCCCCTTGATTGGAACAGAACCCAGGCATTTCAGTCCACAGGCCCACACTCTATCCACTGAGCCAAACCAGCCAGGGCAATCACTGTGCTGTTTTTGACCTTGCTTAAATGTCTGTCTTCCCCTTTCCACTGCATGCTCCACCGGGCCAGAGACCAAGACTGTCATGTTTATCTATATCCTAGCACCAAGCACAAAATAAATACAATTTCTATGGGAAACATATTGACTTCTTCCTCTAAGCTAGGCACCATACTGGTGCTTGGCATGCACCATCTCATTTATCCTTCCTGTAATCCTAGAAGGTGGATGAAATTATTGTTACCATTTCATAAATGAAGAAACAGAGGCTGAAGTCACAGAGTGAATACATGATAAAATAAATTTCAGAACCTCCTAAGCAACTTCTCAGTATTAGGCGTTTCATAAACATATGTTGAATTAAACACTCACTAGTGTTCACTCAGAGAGCAGCTGCTAGGGAGATACTGTGTGCCAGGAAGGTCTGTCTGCATTGTTGCCTCAGAGCACACACAGGATTTTCACCCTGAGAGAGCGGGCTTTGAGCTGAGCCTCCAGGAACTACCTGTGAAACCCGCTGCAGAATCAGCTCAGCGTGAGTGTGGCTACCTCTCTCTTAATCAAGAAGGTGGAGGCCAGGAAACCGCCTCTGGCATGGTGGGTCTGCGCCAAAAAGAAAAGAAAAGAAAGATGGATGCTCTGCCTGTCAGCCTGTACACTGGGGCCTTTGGTACTGCGGAAACAGAACGCACTTGACGTACAGGTCCACAGCTGCCTTCGCCAACATAGAGCAAAAGCCAGCCCCATCTTGCTCCTGCCTTCTAAGTTTCTCCTAAGGCACACCTGAACCCTCGCTGCAAGGGAGGCTGGGAATTGTAGTTCTTGGTGTTCCAACCTAGATGGAGACTAGGATAGATGGTGCATGCCAATTTACTACCTTTACCATCCACAGTGAGTGAATCCTGATGTTGGCACAATGCCACACCTTAGAATGATGCTAGCAGATCTGCATGTCTGATTTCCTTGTGCGGGAGATGAAAAGAATTGTCCTGGATTCATGTACACTCTCACCCCTAACCTGATTGCTACCTAAAAATGCATAATGACATTGGGAACGCCCTCGTTTGGGAAACAAAAGAGAGCAGAGCAATCTGGCTGATGTGGATTCTAAGCCCACATCTTCACTTTGTCAGGCCGTTGCCCCCATGAGCCAGCCTGCCCCCAACACACAGGAACAGCCACTAGGATTCTTTTCTCAGTCAGCCTCGGCCCCAGCCATCACATAATCACATGCCATTCCAAAAGGAGTTCCCAGCCCCATCCTCAGAGAGACCTCAGAACGATGATACGTGGAGGAAAGGGCCGCCATAACAGAACAGAGGAGCCCGTTCGCTCCGAGGCTGTGGACAGCTTCCCAGGTATGTGAATATCTCCAGGAAAAGAAGTAATTTACATGGAGTGGTTCAAGGGGTAAGAGGATACGATCACGAAAAGCAAGATTTCCTAGAACACTATTCTGGGGATGCACAAAGAGGAAGTAATCCTGGGATTAGCGCCATGTGTGCAAGTGTGCAGCACAGACCAAGACCCTGGTCTGCGTGGCCCAGCTCAGCCTCTTCTGTCGTGGCCACCGGGACCAGTCAAACCAGGCTGGCCCCCAGGAGCCCAAGAGATGTGTGGAACCTTCTGGCTGTAAAGTGGAGGGTGTGATACTTGTGCCAACCTTTCCTCTCAGGGGCCATCCTGTGAGCGTTTTAAATTTAGATTTTTTAAGGTCTAAAATTTTATTGCAGGCCATATTTCTATTAATATTCTCCACTAAAATTTCACTGGGGAACAAGTCAAGATGTGAATGTACCTGACACCAGAATATGTTTCTTTAATATCTTTATTATAAAAGCCAAATGGAATGTCCCTGATATGCTTCTAGAATTTTCATAAAATTGCTAGGAGGGTCCAGGAGGCATGGCTCAGTGATTGAGCACTGACCTAAGATACAGGAGGTCAGGGTTCAATTCCCTGTCAGGTCAGGGCACATGCCCAGGTTGAGGGCCTCGTCCCCAGTAGGGGGTGTGCAGGAGGCAGCTGATCAATGATTCTCTCTCATTACTGATGTTTCTGTCTCTCTCTCCGTCTCCCTTCCTCTCTCTAAAATCATTTTTTTTAATTTCTAGGAGGCAAATATGACCATGAAAAGCTACTCTAACATAATGATCAGTAAACATGTATTGCATGCTTCCTCCTTTGTAGGCATGAAGCAACTGTTGTGCATGGACTGACTCATTGAATACATCAACACTCTGAAGAAGCTTTGTTCTCACCCCGGTTTCCAGCTATGGAAGCTGAGACACAGACAAGAAACACACCCAAGGTCACACAGGCAGGGGGCACTGGAACCCGGCAATTCCCCTCTGATTCTGATCTCCAGACTTAATCACTAACCGTTATTTCATCATTTTATTTCTTAAACAGACATCTATGGAGCATCTTCTCAGTGAGACCTTATGCTGGGAGGTGAGGGTCCAAAGCTAAGACCCAACTGCTAGTTTCACAACACGTGCCCTCCAGGTGGGGGTTGAGACATAAATGGGGCACCTGGCCCAGGTCTTCACTCTTAACTATTCCATATCCTTCCACAAAGCCAACTCATTTGTTTGCATTGCTTTGGTTACTTCCGGGTTGTACTTTTCCATAGGAATGAGTACTATTTCAAGTTTATTTCTGAAACTTGTTAGTTTGTCTTCCCCTACTGCAGCTGTGGGCAAACTATGGCCCGCGGGCCGCATCCGGCCCCTTCGGCTGTTCTATCCGGCCAGTGGAGACGAAAGAGCGGAGGGTTCTCTTGTTCTCCCCTCTGCTCTTTCACCAGCAGCCCAAGATGAGAGTGCCAGCATGGTCAGGTTGCTTTTGTTCCAGCCCTCCAATCCAGTTTAAGAACCCATTGTGGCCCTCGAGTCAAAAAGTTTGCCCATCCCTGCCCTACTGGGAAATGGCTTCCCAGGAAGACTCCAAGTATTTCAAAGGCATAATTTATACACAGAGCCTAAGAGTACACATCAGCTCGTGGTTCAGGGTTCCTTTTGCTTTGCTCTGCAAATGATGAAAGGGACCAAGTAGGCATTTGAAAACAGCTAAAATCCAGGGAAATGAAAATTAATTCAAACTAAGACAAATATTTACTAGGGTGGCTTTAAAATCTTACAAATGTTGAAATATCAGAGAAGGAACATGAATTATGGTGACAGAGTATATTTGCTAATAGTCTTTGGTTGCATTTGGTGTGGGCAGAAAGGGGATTTATTATTATAAATCTATCTGGGGTGCCTCATAGAACCAAGGGAAGGATGAAGTTAGGCCTCAGGGAGAAAATGTAAACAAGAATCAGAAAAGAGGCCCCCCAAAAAAAGACTGAGGTGTGTCTATGTACATACATGCATACTGTTGACTGGCTTTTTCTGCTTCTCTATTTTTGGGCAGAATATAGCTAACCTAACACACCCTCAAGTTAAATGAGCCCATCCCAAGAACACTGAGTTCAACTGTCTTTTAGTGCCAATTTGAGTTTCCAGGAAACAACTTCATTGGCCTATTGAGTCAGGCTTACAGTCCTGATCTAATCAATTTCAGCCAAAGTGGACATGGCCATCTATATATCCAAGCTTCCTACAAATATATACTAAGTGCCTGCTGGGGAAATAGCAGGGGCCACATGGCTACTTTCATTCTTGTGCAGAGTTCTTAAAGGGAGAGGATAGCTGATGTCTTCCCCAAACTCCCCCAGAGATTTCTGCCATGCAGTCTGTAAGTTTTAAAAAATGGTTTTAAATCATGAAAACTTACTATATCATGGGGTTTCCCTAGGATCCTCATCTTAATCTTTAGCCATTATGCATTTATTCCTTTCTTTCAGTGACATTTATTGAGTCTCTTCTGTGTATTAAATGCCAAGGAAACTAGGGTGCCTAGTCTTGAAGGGCTTAAGTCCCTTATTAGGGATTCAGACTTTTGAACAACATTCAGCAAGTCTTTATTAAGGTGCAGCTACAGACATATACATAAGAAATATTGGGGAACCATGGGGCAATGAGGTTCATTCAGCCCTGGGGTCAGGAAGGGATGGAAAGCTGATTTTGTGTCGCTCTACCTTTATAATATTTAATTATTATATATTACCTAATATTTCATTATTCATGGAGGAATCTTAAGTGCATATTATCAAGTGAAAGAAGCCAATATGAAAAGGCTACCTAGTGTATGATTCCAACTTTATGACATTCTGGAAAAGAAAAAACTACGGAGACAGTAAGAAGACCAGTGGTTGCCAGATGTAACGGGCGGAGGAGGGAGGTCAACAGGCAGATCTGGGACTCACTGCTATAGGATGGGGAATTTCCCATGGGTCAGCACGAGAGCAGTGTGCAGTTCAGTGGAATAAAATACACTCACATAACCATCACCACCATCCACCCCCAGACCTCTTTTTTAAAAATATACTTTTATTGATTTCAGAGAGGAAGGTGGAGGGAGAGAGAAAGAGAAACATCAATGATGAGAGAGAATCGTGGATCAGCTGCCTCCTGCCCACCCCACACTGGGAATTGAGCCCACAACCCGGGCATGTGCCCTAATGGGGAATGGAACCCTGACTTCCTGGTTCATAGGTTGACGCTCAACCACTGAGTATGCTGGCTGGGCTGCAGACCTCTTTGCATCTTCTCAAACTGAAACTGTATCCATTAAACAACCCCCCTCTTCCCTTCCCTGGCCCCTGGAACCTGCCATTCTATTTCCTGTCTCTCTGAATTTGCTGACGTTTCTTGAAGTGTGAAAGTGGATGAATGCAAACCAATTGAGACTTTAAATGAGCATGAAGACATACACCCAGCACAGGGGAATAGAAAAGATAATGGATGACAATGGGACTTACCAAAATTAGTAACACGTGCTGGTGTAAATTTCCTAATAAGTGATGTTGTTGCTAAGGAATCTGCCCTAGCACCCTATCCCCTTCTTCCCACGCTTCACATCTCATTTCTCACCAGATCCCAAATGATCTTTGTGGCATTCATCTCCTTAGACTAAGAGTGCTAATAATCCAGTAAGAGCAGTGAAAAACCAAAACACTATAATGCCCATTTTCTTCTTTTTCTTTTTTTCTCATCTTTGAAAGCTGGTGTTACGGCAGGGTCTGAGCAGCATGGTGTCATCAGCATTGGGTGTAGAAAAAAAACCCTCCAGCAGGGCGAAGCTGGGTGACGGTGCCAGCCGGGGTGGGAGGTCACAGCACAGGAGGGGGCCAACACTCCTCTGGATGTAGAGTTCAAAGGAAACTCTAGTAGATTTGAGCTTCAGTTAAGTCCCAAGGCCAAAGGTAGACTTTTCAGTAAATTAATAATCTCTGATTGACATCTGATGAGTTCTTTCAAAGACATTTCCCTTCACACTGCCCTGACCCCTGACCTTACAAAATGAATGGAGTGACTTTTTTATTATGCTTTGGTCTATCTCTCTCTCGCTCCAGAAACCTTGAGAATGCCAGCTAATCAATTTGTACTTAGGCCTTGCTGCAAAAGCTAAATGTTTGGTACCTTTAATTTTTATAATATTGGTTTTGGAGAAGTTTGCTTTAACAAAAATTCAGAAAGTACAAGTTCTGGTGAGAAGGAAAATAATGTTTCATGAATGCATTGCGTATTTACCTGAATAAGCAGCTCTCAAATTATGTTTATAATGCTGTCATTTTTCCCTAATAAAAGGGAAGATTAATATTGTAAAGTCAAAAGTGAAAAATTATGGGTAACTATAAATGCAGACCTCAAAGCTTAAAGGTTCAGGGGTCAAGGTGTATGTTGCATTGCAATCAAAGAAGAAATCTAAAGCTGGCATTAAGGGAGAGAGAACTGACATTTACTGAGTTCTACCATGAGCCAGGAACTGCTGGGCCTTGTGCTTGACCTGGAGAGCAGTAGCTTTTGCAGTGTAGTAAGGTCATACACTGCAAAAGCTACTGCTCTCCAGATGAATAACTTGTTTAAGGTCACAGAGTTGATAAGTGGCCAAATCATTTCTTCATTTGAAATTAGTTATTGGGCACGGAAGAAGGGTCAAATGTGGAGGGTCCAACATTAATTTTCATGGAAGTCCTAATATGTACCAAGCACCCCTTTACATGAATTATCAAGAGTCCTCACACCTATACCTGAAACTAATACAAAATAACATTGAATGTAAACTATAACTGAAAAAAAATTACTTAAAAGAAGAGTCCTCATCCCAATCCAAGCCATCAGATGATGTTACTATCTTTGTATTGACTATGGAAACTAAAGAAGACAAATAATTTTCCCCAAGTCACATGGAGAGTAAGTGATGAAGCTAAGTTTTGAATGTAGATCCATCTGATTTAAAAAGCAATCTTTTTATTACTGTGTTTTCATTAACCTCTCTGAGCCTGTTTCTAGCCTAAAATGGGACTCACAACAGCTCTATTCATAATAGCTGAAAAATGGAAACTATCCCAGTGCCCACCAAGTGGTGAATTCATACACAAAATGTGGATATTCCATACAGGGAATATCACTGAGCCACAAGAAGGAATGAAGTACTAACATACCCTCGATGTGGATGAACCTTAAGAACACTATGCTGCCAAAACCGGTTTGGCACAGTGGATAGAGCATCGGCCTATGGACTGAAAGGTCCCAGGTTCGATTCCAGTCAAGGACATGTACCTTGGTTGCGAGCACATCCCCAGTGGGGGGTGTGTAAGAGGCAGCTGATCGATGTTTCTCTCTCATAGATGTTTCTATCTCTCTCTCTTCCTCTCTGTAAAAAATCAATAAAATATATTTTTATTTTTAAAAAAGAACACGATGCTAAGGGAAAGAAGCCAGACATAAAAGACCACATCTTGTGTAATTTAATTTTCAGAAATGTTTAGAATCATAGAGACAGAGTGGATGAGTGCTAGCCAGGGGCTGGAAATAGGGGGCAACGGGGAGTGACTGCTAATAGGTACAAAGTTCCTTTCAGGTTGATGGAAATATTCTGGAATTAGACAGTGGTGATGGTTTGACAACCTTTGTAAATATACTAAAAACACTGAATTTTATACTTTGCAGTGGTGACTTTTATAGAATATGAATTACCACCTCAAAAAAAGGAATAAATAACTAAGGTTAACTTGCAGACCTCACATGCCAGAATCTGGCATACTAATTACTCGGATTGTTGTGAAGATTAAGTGAAGCAATTCCAGGCAAGTGTTGGGCACCGTGTAGGGCTTGTTAGGCCTGGAAAAGCTCTTACCAACTTTCAACATGAAAACACTGTGTGGGGAATTCTGATTTGGCCACTTATCAACTATGTGACCTTAAACCAGTTATTCATCCACAAGACTGAGGGCGGTAGCTATCGCAGTGACAGTAAGTGAGGTCCAGCGAGGGGAAGGGCTAGGCAGTGTGGGCGGTCACAACCCTGCAGTGGGCAGCTTACTCTCTGCCCCTCTTTCCTTCCTCAGGGACAGCCTTTTGTCTATCCATCTGTGTGCCCACGGGACCTCAGAATCTCCACTTCCACCAGTTCTCCACAGTCTTGCCCTTCCTACTGCTTCTCCTCCAGCCCAGGGAGAGGAAAGCAGGAGCAGCCCCGGGACAGTCCTTGCTCAGGGATGTGGCATCCTAGCTATGGCCTCATATCGTGTTAACTGAACGTTAAGAACTCAGAGTCTATGCCCAACTGGCGTAGCTCAGTGGTTGAGCATCAACCCAGGAACCAGGAGGTCAGGGTTCGATTCCCAGTCAGGGCACATGCCCGGGTTGTGGTCTCCATCCCCAGTAGGGGGTGTGCAGGAGGCAGCTGATCCATGATTCTCTCTCATCATTGATGTTTCTCTCTTTCTCCCTCTCCCTTCCTCTCTGAAATCAATTAAAAATATATTTAAAAAGAAAAGAACTTGGAGCCTAAAGTAAACTCACAGGAAGGGGGTAGTTAAGAAATGCCAGGACATGGGCAGTTCTTAACCAATGAGGAGAGGCAAGGAGAAAGGGAAGAGCTTTCTCTCTGAGGGAATGTGAAAAGAATGGAAATGTGCAAGCTATACTTGAGGAGCAGCGAGGAGGTCACAGGTAGCCAGCTCAAACATCCCCATGAGCGGGGGGAGGGGGGTCTCCTAGGCCCTGCTATGATGCTTGAACTTCACCCCAAATATCCTGGGACTCTACTGAAGGGTTGAGTGGAGGGAACACTGTAATCACATTTATATTTTAGAAAAAGCATTCTTGTAGCATGGAACAAGCACCAAGGCCAGCAGCAAAACAGGCAATTCAAGGGGAGAGAGGGTGGACAATACTGAGCCAGGTTTGGGTCATTTTTAGTTGAATATGCCTATGGAAAGTAGACATGGAACTTTCTGGAAAGTGTTGGGTGGTGAGTATGGAGCATCCTAGGAGAGAGAGAATGTGACAAGCGCCATGTAGTAGAAGCATGGGTATAGTTGTGATCCCCAAAGAGAGAGAGACAAAGGAGGCTATGAAGGGGACTCCAGCAAGTGTTGACATTGGGCGTGGTGAGAACAGAGCTAGGGCATGGGTCCAAAGCATGTGGTAAGATAAGAAACATTGCCAGACCTGGCCAGTGTGGCTAAGTGGTTCAACGTCGACCTATGAACCAGGAGGTCACAGTTCATATATATATATATATATATATATATATATATATATATATATATATATATATATTATTGATATTTTACAGAGAGGAAGGGAGAGGGATAGAGAATCAGAAACATCGATGAGAGAGTAACATCGATCAGCTGTCTCCTGCACACCCCCTGCTGGGGATGTGCCCACAACCCAGGTACATGCCCTTGACCGGAATTGAACCTGGGACCCTTGAGTATGCAGGCCGATGCTCTATCCATTGAGTCAAACCGGTTTTGGCTGATGATGTTTCTCAATCATCAATGCTTCTATCTCTTTATCCCTCTCCCTTCCTCTCTGAAATCAATTGAAATTTATATATATGAAACGTTGCCAGAATCTGGCATCCGAATCCTAGCTCTTCTATTTCCCCACCATTTTCCTGGAAAAGTTGCGTGTTTTCATTTCACATCTGTATTTCAACCTCAGAGTACTGAGAACATCACCAATGTTTAAAAGCCCATTGCACAACGTCCAACAGGAACAGGTGTGGTGGGCAGGGAGGCATAGAGCCAGCACCCACAGATCACCTGGCCATGGCATACTCACCATTGCAATGGTCATCATTTTCACAATGCTGCAAGGCAAATAAGACAATAATATATAGGTCCAATATGTATGGCCAACTGCACATCCTTGAGACTGTTCCCTCCCACTTTACGGGCAAAGGGTTTCCACCTCATGGAGTGGAGGCAGACAGTGCCCCATCAACCGCACGGAGGAGACTGTCAGGTCACTTGCCTCCCTACTTCTGTCTCACCAGCTTAGCCTGCTCTTTATTTCTGTTACTTTTTAAAATATATTTTTTATTGATTTCAGGGAGGAAAGGAGAGGGGGGAGGGAAAGAGAAATATGATCAGCTGCCTCCTGCACACCCCACACTGGGGATCAAGCCCGTAACCCAGGCCTGTGCCCTGATGGGAAATCCAACTGTGACCTCCTGGTTCATAAATTGATGCTCAACCACTGGGCCATCGCAAGCCACTCTTCATTTTTAATTTCTCTTAATTGTTGAAAGTATTTCAGAAACCCCCTATTTCTCCCACTGACCCCCTCTGCCCTGCTCCGGCCCCCTCCCTGCACTAATTAGCGCGCTCTTTCTTACTGAGCAACATGCTTCTCTGACCGCCCAGGTAGTAAGGGCGCAGGAGTTGAAAATTGGCCATATTTTAAACTGTCTTTCCAGAAGAGTGTTTGCTTTTTCTGAAACATATATATCTCATAAAGGAAAAGGAGTTTAAAATATTGCTGGTCTCAACATATTCCAATGGCGCGCATGTAAAGGAAGACGTTAAATCCGATTTGAAAGGCTATGCCCATTCCGGACCCAACGGGACGTGATGGAGCACTTACACTCGTTCCGGTAAATGCGAGCCCTCCTTAAACACCAGCGATTATCACCTCCGTGGCCTGTCAGCTTCAGCAGAGCCAAATATAGTCCCAGATCCCTTCTTACTTTCGGCCGGAGAATCCCGAACTGGGAAACACGGAGCCATCTGGTTCCCCTTTGGAATTGCCTCATATTATAATACACACTCACGTGTGATAAAAGAAAACTCGCCAACATGTGGTGCAAGGGGCTGAAGGCATTTGAATGATTGCACCAAGGGCCACTTTTAGCTCATTTTATACATGGCCAACATTTTTTTTAAAAAAACTTTTTTTTTTTTGCAAAGTCATTTGCAACAGTGTATTTGTTTGCCCAGCATGATTGCATCCTTAATCCGCCCTTTTGATGTTAAATCAGAAAGTGACAGTGAAGTGGAGGGACCATAAATCAACAGGTTACGACGGGGTCTCTCTGGCTCAGAATGTCACGTCAACCAGCACATATTGAGGCAATTCTATAAATTGGGTTATCTTGGGAAGGGGAAAAGTCAGCCAGAAGAAGAGGGATGGCGGGGGAGGGGAAGAGCACAGCAAGCTCAAAGCAGCTTGAAATTCCTGATTGGAATCAGGATGCTCAGCTTACGTGATGGGCTGTACCCACACTTCATCTGCCTGGAGACCACGTGTCTGCGGCCTCAGGAGATGTCTCCAGGTCAGTGGCCCACAATAACAGCCTGGTAGCACTGCCTTGCCTTGATCACAGAAGGAAATAATGTCTTTTCCCAGAAAAGTCTCTTTCTTTCCTAAGCAGAATCTTTATTTGCTCTCTCAACCCAAGATTCCTAAACATTATCTTATTTTTTATTTAACAACTAGTAGCCCTGCACACAAATCCATGTACCAGTAGCTCTCTGTGGGGCCTGGTTGCTTCGCACCCACTGCCCAGAGGCTCTCCTCGGCCCAGAGGCCCCTCTGCAGCTGGCACAGAACCCTTGCCTCGTCACCATGGCGACCAGGGGACTCCAGCAGGGCTGAGAGTACTGGGTGCCGCCATCTTGTGGCTATGGGCGCTGCCATCTTTGTGACGGAGTGATGGTTAATTTGCATATCACCCTTTTATTAGATAGGATTACTTAGGGGAATTAGGTGAAAAAGGTGAAGGGATTGAGAAGTACAGATCGGTAGTTACCGAATAGTCTCAGGGATGTAAAGAACAAGATAGGAAATATAGTCAACAGTGTTGTAATATCTATGCATGGTGCCAGATGGGAACTGGAAATATTGGAGGGACCGTTTTGTAAAAGTATGATTGTCTAACCACTGTGCATACCTCTGAAACTAATACAAAATAATATTGAATGTCAACTGTGATTGAAAAAAATAAATAACAAATGTAAGGAAATAATAAATTTTAAAAAATAATTACTTACACAGAACTTATTCCATGACAGGCATTGTTCCAAGGGCTTGCAAGTATATTAACTCTCACAATATAAACATTGTAATACTCAAAACAGTCCTATGACATGGGCATCATTTTTTATTGTTATTTTTTTAATGTATTTGTATTAATTTCAGAGAAAGGGAGAGAGAGATAGGAATATCAACGATGAGAGAGAATTATTAATTGGCTACCTCCTGCACACCCCACATCCGGGGATGGAGCCTGCACCCCAGGCATGAGTCCTGACTGAGAATCAAACTGTGACCTCCTGGTTCATAGGTTGACGCTCAACCACTGAGGCATACCAGCCAGGCCCATAATAATTATTATTCTCGTTTGCCGATGACAAAACTGAGGCCCAGAAGTAACTGTCCCAGGGACACAGAACCAGGTGGGGGAAGTTCTTGGACTCAAATCCATTTCTTGAATCATTTATTGGAAATAAAAGAGACACATGGTTATCTCAGGTAAAAAGGGATCTCATAATGCACATGGCCTCTTGGAATAAACTGTGGAGCTGAAAGCCTCTAGTCAGCAGAGGGACTAGAACTCTCCCTGCCTCTCTCAGTCATGGCCATGTCTACCAGAACCTCCCCTTCTCTCTGCATGTCTCCACGCCTCTAGCTTGCTTGTGGTTTCCCATGGTTCCTACACTTCCTCACAGATCCTTGCACCTTAAGCTATACTACAGCATACTCCTTCTGCCTCTCTCTGCTTTTGCCTTCAGCTTCTCCAAAAAAAATGGCTGGCGACTCTGTTAGGCCAAACCACAGCAGTTCCCTGGACAGCCTAGCTTTGCCTTCCCTTGAGTCAAGACCACTCCTGCCATTCTACTAATTCCATGAGGGTGACAGTCTCCAGAGAGGGCTCCCAAGAGTTCCCTCACCCCCACATGTATGTGCTGTAAGAAAGGAGTCCGTTTCCCTGTCCTGGAGTCTGGGCTGGCCTGTGGTTTGCTCTGGTCAGTTGTTTGTGGTGGAAGGGACTGTCTGGTGCTTCTGAGACCAGGTCTTAATGCTACTGACAGCTCCTGTCTCCTTCCTCCTGGAATCAGCCACCATGTTAGAAGTCTGACCACCCTGGTTAGAAAGAAGCCCACCATGTGATGAGGAAATGAGAGAGAGAAAGAGAGAGACACACAGAGACAGACAGGCTAACTGACCTGGTGGATAGCATGGAGGTCCCAGACTTACAAGCACAACTTCCTTGGATGTTCTGGCCCAGACTAGTGACATGTCAGGTGATACCACCAAACGAATGACGTTAGCTGACACACGTAGACCAAAAGAATCATCCATCTGAGCCCTGAACAGACTCCTCACTCACCACACCGCAACAGAGCTGCTTCATTGGGACCAATGAGGGACACAGGACTACAGTTAGCTGTGCCCATGCATCCAGCCAGGCCACCGGGGGTTAGGGAGCTGGGTCATGTGGCTTTGGGACTATAGTCCTATCAGTGAAAAGGAGGAAGCATCATACAGAGAAAAGGGCAGGAGTGTGGAAGTCAGGTTTAAATCTCAAATAAGTGACCTTGTGGAAGTTATATCAACACTCTTACCAACACTCTTTCCCCCAAAAGACTGGCTCACAGGGCTGGGGTGAGGCCAGGATGGCAGAAGGAAAGAAAGGTAGGTCCTGTTGTAGCCAGTGATTGCTGCTTCTCCCTGGCCCCATTGGCAGGCATCTCCTAGACATGCATTGGGCTCTCTGGCTATTACCTTTTCCCTATTTCATCTTATGAAAAATGTTATTAGAAACAAACTAACCTGCCCGAGCTAGTTGGACTCAGTAGATAGAGCACTGGCTGTGGGCATTGGTCCTGGGGTTCAATTCCAGTCAAGGGCATGCACCTCAGTTGCAGGCTCAATCCCTAGCCCTGGTTGGGGCGCATGCAGGAGGCAACCAATCAATGTATCTTTCTCATATCGATGTTTCTCTCTCTGCCTCTCTCTCTCCCTTCCACTCTCTCTAAAAACTCAAACCCACTCTGATGACCCTGAGAGTAGGAAACTGCCTTCCAGGGTTTGCCTGCTGTCTCTATCCCAAGCATCTGCTTCAAACACTCATTGAACCCCAGCAAGGTGTGGGGCCTGTGCTAGTGGCCCAGGTACAAAGATGGCAACTCCAAGCTTGGCATCGAGGAGGCTGATGGACACAAACACCAGCAGTGGTACATGGCAGCCCACGAAGAAGCCCAAAGAACTAGAAAAACACCAGTTCCAGAACTGGGATAAGACATGAGGGTGAGTGCAGAGACCCTCTGGGAGGGGGAAGAATGGACTAGACTAGGAGCAAGGCTCAGATTTGTCTGGTGAGAAGAGGGGGCTTCAGAATGCCAAGGACAAATCTGGTAATATAAAATACAGATTCCTGAATCCCAACTAAAAAGTGCTAAACTAGAATTTTTGGGAACATATAGGTAAAATTGTAAGTATATTCAGGAATCTGTATTTTAACAACTCCACCAAGTGATTTTCATCATGAGAGAAGTTTGGGAAACACTGCTCTACAGAGCCCAAGCTCACTAAATCCACTTGTGCAGGTGCCACCAAAAGTCCAGGGGTTAGTGTGCTTGCAACAACCCTCAACCAAGGAGAGATGGTGCCCAGCTGGCCGGTGTGGCTCAGGGACTGAGCATCAACCTATGAGCCAGGAGGTCACAGTTGGATTCCCAGTCAGGGCACACGCTTGGGCTGTGGGCTCGATCCCCAGTAATAGGCATGCAGGAGGCAGCGATCAATGATTCTCATCATTGATATTTCTATATCTCTCTCCCTCTCCCTTTATCTCTGAATCAATAATTACTTTTTAAATGAGAGGTGGCAGTTAGTGGATAAATGTGGCAATTCTTAGGCACGTGCATGGTTACTAGCACATAGGACTCCCTGGTAGGATTGAGCCCATTGTCCACAGCTGTGACCCACTCATTAACACACCCTTTATGAGCTTCCCCTCCTCCTCCCCCCTCTCCCTACTCCCTCACTCACCCCTGCTTCCTGCGATCACCTCTCAAATTAAAAACCTGCATCTAAGTCCTTATCTCAGGTGCTCATCTCAGGGACTAAGACCCAGAGACAGCTGGAAACGAGGGGAAGAAAAGATGAGGTGCCAATGAAGATTGCACACTCTGCGTGAAAGGCGAGAGGCTGATTGAAGCCAGAAAGGTCTTTACAAAGGCAGACCTCCTGCATCCCAGATTGCCCCGTGGCTGACCTTGCCTCAAGACCACCTCCCGCTATATCCGGAAGAACTGAGCAACCATTGGCTGAAATCTGAACACGCCAGTCAGGGCATGCTTCAAGAAAGCCTCTTTGTAATAGAGGATGCAAGAAGTCGCTAACTATTGATACACCCAACAAGGATGGATCTCCGGGGTATGCTGAGTGATAAAACCAACTGACAAACTTAGAGTGGGGGCAAACAGACCAGCAGTTGCCAGGAGCTGGGGTTGGAGGAAGAGTCTGACTATTAAGATGTAACATGAGGGTTTTTTGTGCTGATGGAACAATTCTGTATCCTGATTGTGATGGTTATTTGAATCTATACTTGTGATCACATTTCATAAGAATACAAACTTGAGAATGCTTTAATAGTATTGTATCAGTGTTAATTTTCTGGTCTTGACAACTGCTCTCTATATAAGATATTATCACTGGGGGAAGCTGAGTGAAGGATACACAGGAAATCTACTATTTTTCCAATTTCTCAGTTTTAAACTAGATCAGAATAAAAAGTTATTAAACTGGAAAACATTTTTAAAAATTGAATGCCAAAAGCTGGAGAGAGAGAGAGAGAGAGAGAGAGAGAGAGAGAGAGAGAGAGAGAGAGAGAGAGAGAGAGAAAATATGTTTTGTCCATATTACTGGCATCCAGGAATGAACTGAGGTAATCCATGTCAAGGGCCTGCTCCAGTCTGTTCAGAACAAACTTTATCAGTTATTATTATTGACAAAGATAGTACAAATTGTTATTCCAGCCACCTAATCAGCCAATAGGCTAAGAATTTGGTGAAGGCATTTATTGTACTGCTTAAGATAAGGAACTGAAGCATTATCTGAACATTTTCTTTATCCTGATTCCCCTTGGCGCCAACTGCTAAAGAGAATTTCAACTTGGCTGAACGTGATTCAAACTGAAGTTGGGAAATGGGGAGGGGGCTGGTATCAGTGACCAGGAAAGCAGTCTTTGATCGGGGCATCATCCAGTGAACTTTATGCAGCAATGGCATTGAACCTGATCCCGATGAAAAGAAGATCTGCCTGCCATATGTATGGCTTCCACACAGAAGGCTCTGGGTCTGAAATGTAGGTGCACGCATGCGTGTCTGAGAGTCCCAGGGCATAAGCAACCATTTGACTAAAAGCCATATGATGGGATGGAGAGCTGGGGCCAGGTGGTGAGGAAAAGGCTGCAGCCACATGAAGGGAAAATCAGTCACTGGAGCAGATGTTAGAAACCAAAAGTAGGCTATTGGAAGGGAAGCAGAATTCCTAGAGAGCTTGCAAAGTTTAAATCTTTTCATGCAAGCAATTAAGCAGACCATCAATGGGGAATGTTTAACAATATTTTACAAATTATTTTAGGGTCCTAAGTGTTAAATAAACCTTGAAAGTTAGAGCTGTCAATTTTTAACTTTAAAACTCCTCAAAGGCATACATTCCATGGCCATCTCCCTCAGGCCATTTATCTTTTACCAGATGAAGGGCTGAAAGTTCACAAGTCATGAGAACAGGGAAGAAGAGAGAATCCACAATGAAAACATGAACCGAGGGCAGGAATAATGTTTGCCTGGCTTCAAAATGGAAACCTTTCAACCCAGGTGACAATAGCACCAGTAGGAATTTACTATGAACAGAGAGCTTGCCAAGGCAGAAAATCAAGGCCATGCCAAGAGGTATCTAACTACTTCCCCCACCCAATCAGACCTACAGCAGAGTTTCCCCACCCAGATTAAGCTCTAGACCTGCCTCAGTGATCTAACTTCTCTAGGCTGAGACCACCGTTTCTAAGGAAAGGTTTAAGAACAGAAGAGTGGCCAAAGCCGGTTTGGCTCAGTGGCAGAGCATCGGTCTGCGGACTGAAAGGTCCCGGGTTCGATTCCGGTCAAGGGCATGTACATTGGCTGTGGGCACATCCCCGGTGGGGGGTGTGCAGGAGGCGGCTGGTCGATGTTTCTCTCTCATCGACGTTTCTAGATCTCTATCTCTCTCCCTTCCTCTCTGTTAAAAAATCAATAAAATATTTTTAAAAAGAAGAAGAAAAAAAAAGAACAGAAGAGTGGTAGCTTTGGAGGTGGCAAAAATATGCCAGGCTGGTCCAGGAACCAGAGGTTGGGACAAACTGATTGTGCAGGTAAATAGTGATTTGTGAAGGGGATTCCATTTTCAGAGCTAGCTCTGCAGGAGAGCTGAGAACCATGTAACAAGTAGGAGGACCTAAGAGAGGACCAGCCCAATTTCTCCCACACAGTAGGTGCTCAATGAATATTTATTGGATGGATGGATGGATGGATGGATGGATGGATGGATAGACAACCAGATGGAGGAACATAGTAAAGGTAGGAACACTGTGTTTCTGATTTTGGTAGCAATAAAGAATGACACTAGAGGTGCTCCTTAATTTTTTTTAAAGAGCAAATGCTTTTTGTTTTGTTAAAATCAGAAAAAGTGAAATCCCTTCTTCCAGAAACACAGGAGAAAGGACAAGGAAGCCCATGTGTCATTTCTCACACTAAAGCATGTCACATGCCACCCAATTCTCTTCTCCGGTGGTCACTCCTGCCAAGTCTGAGGCTCCCGTGAGTGGCAATGTCCAGGGACAGGATTCTGAGGTTGGGAGTCCAGCCCTCAGGAGGAAGATCTGGGTACAAAGCAAAGTTTTCAAGAAGATTTGTAGCTGGCAACACAGGAGTGGCTGGTTGGCACTTAGCGGGTGCGGTGAAATGAGAAGAAAACCAAAGGCAGAGCCAGGGGGAACGCCAGTGTTCACGGGATGGTGAAAGAAAAGGGCTGTCAAGGGGATGGAGGAGAACAAAATAAATAGGAGGAAAATGCAAGACATAGAGAGACACGTTTCAAGATGGAGGGAATAATGCTGAGCCAAGAACATTTTTAAGTGTTTTATAGACTACAGAAAAGGCATCATGTGGAATGTAGGATGATTAAGAAGAAAAATGTTCATCTTACCAAAATTATTGATGACTGAAATCTTTAGAAAATTAATGTATTATAGCATCATGTCTTATAAACAGTTGAGATATTTTACATAATTTCGTACATGGGTACATAATTTACATATAGACCTTTTTCTGAAGGGCCAGTAAACTTTTTCTATAAAGGGCCAGATAGTAAATATTTTCAGCTCTGCAAGCCAGATAGTCTCTGCCACAACTACTCAACTCTGCTGTTGTAACCCCAAACAGCCACAAACGACATGTACCTGTACGAGCAGGGCTGTGTTCCGATAAAACTTTATTTACAAAAACACGGGATGAGCCAGATTTGGCCTAAGGACCCCATTTTGATGAATCCTCATCTATTAGTAATATCCTTACAGATCTTCTCCCTGTTCCCAATCAGATGCCAAACAGAGAAAAGTGAGTAAACCACATTCAGAACACACCTTTCCATTGGAAGTACGGGCTGATGCTGAAAACCTCATGTGGACCTTTAACCATCACAGACACTGGCAACCATTCATGGCATCGGAGAGGTACTTGCTTATGGAAATGCTTCTCTCTGTTAATGTAGGGATCGGCAAACTGAGGCTCTGTTGACTAATGAGTTTGCCGACCACTGACCTAGACTCTAGATTCCAATAATTACAGGCTGTTGCTTCTTGTGATTGAGCCCTAGTGTAATAGTGCTGTGTACTATTTAAAGCACTGAGAATTTTTACTCCAAGCTCCATCTATATGAAAATGCCATTGTTTTTTTTCTTTCAACTACTCATGTTATAAGTCACTTTTAATAGTCTGTGTAAAACTAAAAGAATTTTAATGGGATATACCCATGTATGTTTTAGTTTTTCTCCAAACAGGACTTGCATACATAATGTTGAGAAAAAGGGAAGGTGTTTGAAGTCTTAAGAGAGAAATTTCTCAAGTGCATTCAGTACAATGCAAGATTGCAACCCACTTCAAATCTTAGAAATGCTGTATTCCCCTCAGGGAGAAAAAAGTCAGTATTTTATAAGTGTGCGTGTCTCCTTATGGCAGTGAGTCATTTGAGTTTGACTACTCTGCAATGCATACAGTGGGTTTTGTAAGTGCTGTGCATTCAGTATTCCTAGCAAACAGTAGAATTGTACTTTGTGCCTCCTTTCAAGGCACAAGCATCTGATTTGCATTGGCCAATAGAACATGAGCCAATGAGGGTGTCACAGGCAGAAGCTTAAGAGCCATAGACGACTCTGTTCCGGCAAATTACAGTTGGTCCGTGTTCTTTGGGCCGGGGTCCTTGTTTCTAGCATTCACTTCTCCTCCGCCAGGCCCTGGGTTTTCCTAGCCAGGCCCTGGCTAGGTAGGCACTGTATTAATTGAATAGCTTTGTCCAATTAATTGGACAGCAGCTCTGCTAAAGCCAGGGTTAGATAGTAGTCCTTACTTAACATCATCAGTAGATTCTTGGAAGCTGCGACATAAAGCTAAACAGCTGATGAGATCAAGTAGATCACAGACTGATACCAACAAGAGGTAAGTTCCTACAGCACAGCTCTGGTCACAAAACACACCAAACTTCTAAATAAAGACCCAAACACTCCTAATATGAAACGTTGGAGTAACTGTGAGCTACACATACATTTGAGAAAGATGAATAAATACAGCCAGAGGATGATTTTCCAACCTGCTGATTCCAGTTCAAGGTTAAGGTGGCCGGAGCCCATCCCAGCAGCTCAGGGGGGCAGCGGGACCCACCTGGACAGGTCACCCTTCCATCCCAGGGCCACTCACACCCTCACCTGCACCCACAAAGACTGGGGCAGTGTAGACACAACAGGTCACCTCACAGGCACGTCTTTGGGATGTGGGAGGAAACCCGAGTCCCCAAGAAAACCCAGGCAGACAAGGGGAGACTGCAAACTGTACACAGTGGCCCCTGCCTGAGAATTAACTTTTCTCTCACCAACATTATAACAAAACGATGTTATTCAGGGACCTGCTATACATATTTTCAGCTTTGCAGGCATCTGGTCTCTGTCACAACCACGCCACTCTACCACTCCAGTGAGGAATGGCGGGGAAGTGGCCACAGGCGATACAGGAATGAATGGGTGTGGCTGTGTGCCAATAAAACTCTATTTACAAAAACAGGTAGCAGCCAGATTTGACCTGCACACCATAGTTTTCCCAGGACTCTGGTGTCACTTTGTCTTAAATTCTCTGTGCATCTCCTCCTGGTCGGGGAAGGGCTCCTAGACAGTCTGAGAAAGGAGATAACCAGAGCTCAGGGGAGAAACCTATTCAGACTGTCTCCCAACGCCCCGCCCGAAATAAAGGACCAGAAAAACCACCTGGCTTAAAGGTTAGCAGAGGTGGAAGGGCAGAAGCTGCTACAGAAATAAATGGTTTGGGTAAAAAGAAATTTGTTATACATCTATGTATACCTTTGTATTACTTTAAAATTCCCCATAATAAAATATGCAGGAGGAGAAAAAAAAACGCTAATATTTCATGGGAGGTTCTTGAAAGATGACTTCTTGGAATTAGCATAATTCAGGGCTTCATATTGGGCAAAATTCACATAAAAGAACATTATAGCTGGAGTCACAGCCAGTATTTTATCTCAGAATAGCATATGCATTTTGTTTTAATGATTTCTCTAGTCCCTGGGAAACTATAAGGGCTCAGCTGGCCCCTTAATCTACATGACATTTTTATGACAATTAAAATATCACCCCAAGGGGAGTCTTTCATTCTATTGTCAGACTTTATTGGACTAGCATAAACTAACAATGCAAAACAAAATTATATAGCTAATATTATATTTAAAACATCAGCTCCTTACATTTAAGGCTACACCAAGAAAATACACTGGCCTTTGGTGTCAACCAAACAAAAAGAATAACGCAGATGAATAATGTCTGATTATCATTTCTCCCTAAGAGTTAAATTTCTTTATTTGGATCACTGTTAACAAGATTCATCCTTCCAAACATAATGAGAATTTTAACAGCAACTGAACGTCACCTTATGTCCTTTTGTCAGTCTCTTACAGTATAGTCATCCCCCTTTATCCTCATAAGCTATGTCCTGAGACCCCTAGTGTATACCTAAAGCCTCAAATAGTACCAAACCCTATCTGTATTGTATTTTTCCTAATCATACACACCTTTCACTTAAAGGAAACACTTTACAGCTTCTCTGTGGCTTTTTGAATTGCCAGCATCGCTACTCTTGCACTTTGGGGCCATTTGAACATAAACACTCCAGCACCACAACAGTCGGTGTGATAACTGAAACAGCTACAGAGTGGTGGAGTGTCTGCAGCGTGAGATGCTGGACAAAGGATGAGTCCCGGCCAGGGCGGATTTGGAGTAGGATAGCATGAGCTTTCATCATATTTCATCACTATTGCTATTCCTAAAAAAATACCGGAGAATTGCTAGCTCTTTTTCTTTCTCTGGAACCACTACCTTTTTTTCCAAAAATGCACTATCCCCTTGACCTAGACCTAGAAGATCATGTGTCCTTGTGTGGTCTAGGTTAAATTTAGCTAAGCTGTACAACCAAGAGGCGAGCTTTCAAAATAAAATTCCCCAGACCCAATGAGTTTCAAGCATCAAGGACAGTGCTCAGAAATCTACCTTTTAAAGAAGCGCCCCACCCATGCAGCTCTTAAGCAAATGGCCTGGGGGCATCCATCCAGCTAGTTTGGTTGTCACCACATAACGCTTAGAATCAATGTCAAGATCGGTTTCCTCAGTCATAATCCCTAGGTGTTTCTCATGCCTCTATATGATATCCAAACATCTCCTTTTCAGAAGACAAAGCCAATAAATACAAGAAAAGAAAAGAAAACACACAAGAAATGCACCCAAAAAAGTTTTTGTAATGAACTGCTTTCTACGTTATCATCTTCAAGCTGACCTCACATGTTCTTGGCATCTGTATTTTCCGATGGAAGGCAGACTTCAGAGTCTACATAAACTGAAAGGAAAAAAGGGTCAAACATCAGAGCCTCTCAGAATGTCCCTGAGGTCAAGAATAGCGACTGACCTTACAAGGTTCACATTGGATTACTCCTCTTCAACACCAACCTTTTTCTAGCTGTTCCTTCAGCGTAAATGCCACCTCTGGGTCCTGATTTTTCAAGCAATGTCAGTTTTCATTTTGCTTTTCATAAATCCATATGCCCCCAAGCAGACAGACTGGCAATAGAAATCATATCCCCAATGTGAATCAGACAGGGCATCGCTAAAAGCCTATGCACATGGCCACCAGCAGATGCCAAGCAAACACCGGGAGGAGCACTGGGCCAGCTAGGTACCGTTGGGGGTCAGGTATAATGACAAATCAAGCCACAGTCCTCTTTTTAGTTCGCCTATCCCCTAATAGAGTCGTTTTTACTCTTCACTCTGTCTTCGCAATGTGTAAGGGTGGTCTTAATGAGTGTTGACCTTACCCAAACAATAGCAGCCACTGCAGTACCTTTAGGAAGAATTTCCCCTTTTCCCTGAACTTATTTTTACAACGAGCCTAAAACAGTAATCATTGTATTGTCCCCTTTTAACCAGTGAGGAAAATGAGGTTAGTAAGAGTCTAAGTGGCTTGTCCAAGGGCAGGGAGCTATGGGTGAGGGGCCAGTACTCTCCCAAGATGTAAAGCTCTTGGCACAGCCCACCTCCTTCCACTTGGCCACGTTGTAAAAGGGTGAAGTTGGCAACCTTGACTTTGCCTTCCTCTCCATTGGCCTGGTTTCAAAAGTTAACCATTCTAAAGTATTTGTACTAAATTGGAGTGGGGGGGTGGTTCTCAGAGACCATAAAATTTAAGGACCCCATTGAATTTTAATGAGAAAGGGAGGAAGGGGGTGGGGGAAAGGAGGAGAGAAGGAGGAAAGAAAAGAACCTGTTGCTGATGGTGGCAGACCAACCAGAGATAACTCTTGCAGTTGAGCCACCCACATTGGAGCGCTCCTGATTTTAAGTGGTCACCTCCAACTTGAAGAAATTTGCTCTGATGACTTCAACCGAAGCGAAGCTTGTATGCCAAGTTCAGAACCCCTATTACACTCCCAGCCCACTAACGATTGTCAGGGTTTCTTCTTGTTAAAACAGTGTTTCATAAAGAAAAAATTATGTGTGTATGAATATATATATATATATATATATATATATATATATATATATATATCCTGAATACACATAGAGCTTGGTGCCTTGAGCAAATAACAAATAACTTACATACATTTTGCTCATAAGGAATTAATATGGTTGACTCACACTATCATAATTTTCTTTGTCATGTTGTTAAACCCTGATAATTTTTGTATAGTCAATGCCTTGTTTTCACTGATGGCTAGCACAGTGGAATTCTCTTCTCATCAAAGAGAAGTGTGTGACATGGGTGTTTATTGGATTGGGAGGAAGGAGATTCAATCCCGGTTCCACTCAGCCGCAAACCTCTGGTAACTCACCCACGCTCCCTGGGCCTCCATCTGCTCTTCTGTAAAATGGGTTGGGAGATCCTCTCCTTGAAGTCTGGTGCCTGAACCAACAGCATCAGCATCACCTGGAAACATTCTAGAAATGCATAATCTCAGGCCCCACCTCAGACCTGCTGACTTAGTATCTGACTTTAACAAGACCCCTGTGATTTGAATGCACACCCAAGTTGGTGAGGCCCTCGGGTAGATGGCTTATGTGAGTATGAGGGTACCTCACCTGAGGCTCTCTGCATGGCCTGGATTCTTGGCACTGGCTAAACATTAGAATCCTCTGGGGAGCTTTTAAAATTCTGATGCCCAGACCAGTTAGATCCAAATCTCTGGCAGGGTCAACCAAGTAAGAGTATGGCTTAAACCTCCCCAGGCGATTCCAATAGGCAAGCCTGTTTGAAAGCCTTGGCCTATTTCTCCCCTTCTTGGGTTCCCTGTAGCTCATTGTCTCATGTATTATTTACTCTACTGTGTATGCTTTTCCCAGTCTCCAGGAGTGAAAAAGAACTTGATCCCTCCCGTTCTGACTGCTCTGTTTGGCACAATTGCAGGGAGATGACAATGAAAGCTGTCAGCCACCAAGCCCAGGAATTTGGCATCTACTTTGGGTATCTGGGATTTTGGTTAGGGGAAGCCAACCAATTTTGCCACAAAACCACTAAGAATGAAACCAGCACCAATAACAACACCTGTTTATTAAACGCCTCTGGGTTGTGAGCACTATAGAATGCCAATAAATAGAATGATCGTGCATCCTTACTTATTTCTATACACACACACTCTTTCTTGAGCACTGAGAAGATCAGAAGTGGGAGGAGGGAGGGAGGGAAGGTAAAAGGAAGGGTGGGAGAGAGGGGAAGGGAAGAGAAAGAAAATCCAAATCTGATCACCTTGAAAGCCATTCATGCAGTTGCTTGGTGAAGATCATTGATGAACAGGTCCTGGGATGGGCAACAGGACCTCCCAGAGTAGTTTTTATAGTTGAATCTGTCTATGGCCCACACATCCTTCTTTCATGTTCCTGAGGTCCTGGGTCAATGGACTCCATCATGGATTGCTACGTGCAGACCAGGGTGTGGAAAGCAGAGCAATGGCCCCCAAAGATGTCCATGTCCTATTCCCTAAAACCTGAGATGGTGTAACCTTAGATGGCAAAAAGGACTCTGCAGATGTGATATAGTTAAGGGTGTTGAGATGAGACGATTATCCAGGATTATATGGACCCAATGTAATGTAAAGACCCAAGGGTCCTTACAACAGGAAAGCAGGAGAGTCTGAGTCACAGAGAGAGCGAGAGAGAGATATGATGTCAGGAACAGAGTTCAGAGTGATGCCATCGCTGTCTGGAAGGGAGCCAATGAGCCAAGAAAGTAGAGAAAGTAAGAGATTCTTCCCTGAGCTCCCAGAAGGAACCAACACTGCTAACCTTGAGTTTAGTCCCATTTAGACCCATTTTCAGACTTCTAACCTCCAGAACTATAAGATCGTGTATTTATGTTGTTTCATGCCACTAAGTTTGTGACTGTTACAGCAGCTGTAGGAAACTAATACATCAAGAATAAGAGCAGCAGCCTTCCTGTCATAGCCAAGATTCCCCAGCCCTCAGGTAGCAAAACCAGGCTCCTGGCCGCTGTGACAGAGTCCTGTGTTAGGAATATGTCATGTGCTGCAGGTGAAACTCAGTCTACTGTACCTGGAGAGGCTCTTCCTAAGAGAACCCTCACCACCAACCACTTCTCCTATTTCTATAAGTAACAACTGCCACTGTCAAAAGAAGTCAGGCTTCCCAATTTGCCTGAACATTTTCAATATTTTTTTTAAAAAAATAAGGTATCATTTTGACAAAGAATGCTCTCTGACAGATTTACGTAATCCATACCACCAAGGAAACCTTCAATTTTAATCAGTTGCTGCAACAATTAGTTCATCTGTACAATTAGAAGAATTCATGTTGCCTTCTATGTGAGTACAATTACATAGCTATTCCATCATATGTAGCATCCAATGTAACATCATATGGATGCTCATCAAGATCATTTTAAGCATCCCAATGATCCCGTCAACTACTATGTCATTTTACCAACCCAAGCAGCTCTCCCATTCTCCACATTAATTGGATAGCCTGCAATTTAATTCAGGTACGACACTAACTACCCAGAGTTAGCAAAGACCCCACAGGTTAAGGCTCAGTCCCACAAGACTGCTATTACTTCAGATGCCAGCCCCAAATGGGGTTCCCAGGCTACCAACACTTCTACCTGACCAACTACAAATTTGGGGGTTCCCACAAACCGCCCCTCTCAGGTTGAATAATTCACTAGAATGGCTCACAGAACTCAAGAAAGCACTATACTTACAATTATACTTTACTAGTAGCCCATCCCGTGATATCCATGCAGTAGGCTGCCCACGCCCACGGGAGCTGGGAGGGACCCATGTCGATTCCACAGGAAGCGGGCCTGCCATCTCCTCTTCAGACCTGTGCTTGGCTGCAGAGGCTGCGAGCCGGCTCCCCAGTCCCTCAGAGGCCCCGGCCACTCTGCACCCACTGCCCAGAGGCCTTCTGCAGGCTGGGGCGGAACAGTTACCTCGTTGCTGCAGCGACAAAGCAAATATTCTGCCAGGCCCGTCATGCTGCTCCCTCTCAGTGGCTGCACCCCCTCCCCCCCCAGGACTGGGGGACTCCAGTGGGGCTAAGGGGACTAAACACCACCATTTTGTGGCTATGGGTGCTGCCATCTTTGTGATGGAGTGATGGTTAATTTGCATATTACCCTTTTATTAGATAGGCTTATAAAATGCAAATGGACAGCCAGATGAAGAAGTATGTAGGGTAAGGTCCAGAAGGCTCCTTAACACAGGACCTTGTCCCCTGGAGTTGGGGTGTGCCACCCTCCTGATACATTGCTAAGTCTACCAACCAGGAGGCTCCCCAAAACCTCATCATGGAGGGTTTGGGGAGCTGGGAGGCAGGAATCATGGATGAAGACCAAATCTATATTTTTCTTACAAATCACGCTATCACAATATCCCACAGAGAAAATGGAAGAGAGAATTTCCGATGGTGAGTGGCTATGGCCAGCTCAGCTTTGGGAGAGCTGGCTGGATGACCTCCGGCTTCTCATGAGTAAAGGGCGCCCAGCATAGCATATATGTCAAGTCCGTGCCTCGAGGAAGACATCAGCCTCCACAGCTTTTGGCAGAAAGTGTTCGTATTTCCCTCATTCCATTCATTTCAGAATGGACCGAACACATTCATTAGACGTGGTCAGAGACCAACAGATGCCAACACGTGTAATTTGGCAGCTGTGCATACCAGGAACTGGAAGGTGCTATTTCCCATGAGTAACATAATGGGTCTTTAGTCCCTGACAGGTGAAAACCTATTACTCAGAATTTATGAATTGATAATTCTATTTATCACAAGGATACAATGCCTCATTATTTTCCCTCCTGGAAAGAAAGCAAGTTGTTCCTTTCTTGTGGTTTCCACCGAACATGCTTTTGATTGCAAGGTCAACTGAAGAAGAACTGTTGCCCTTTTTTTTATCATCTCCAGGTGTGTCTCGCTTTATTCAATAGGTAGAGTCCAGAAAAACGATGACTGCATTCAATCTCTGGATGAGTCATCTTAAACCCGCAGTGAGGACAAACAACTTGAATGAGATTTGCAGTGAACAGATTGTCTACTTCATAGCTAAGTCCCTGTTCTTTCACACGGGTCATAATAATGTTCTAGAGACAGTGCCCATTTCTTGCAGGCTGCCTCAAACCCTTCTGTGAGGCAGAAGAATGAAAACAGAATAAGTGCATTCATTCACTCATTCATTCATTTTTGATCTTACACAAAAATGAAGACTCTAGCACAAGAACTTCTGACAAGTGACAGGCTAGCTTTTAGTTTTGCAAGCTTTTGAAATTTGATTTTCTATGGCAAACCCTGGGCAAATAAAAGGGCAAAGGTTGGCAAAGCCTTCCAATTAACTGCGCATTAAAATTCCCTGTGTACACCCCTCAGAACTACACCAGTCTCCAGAGGATTTGGGGGTCTGGGACAAGTCCCAGGGGAAAACGGAGTCCTTAGTACTGAAATATATTTCCTCAGGCACAATCGGGTTAAAATGAACTTCAAAGCCCCCTCAGGTCAGAGAAACCAGAGCATAAATGTCAGGCTGCACCGAATGCGGCGCTGTGATTCAAATGAAAGAAGTCCTCACAAGAGGAGAAGTCACAAAGGGCAGCCTTCTGCTATTTGATTGCAGAGGATTACTGCGCCTCTCCTCGCTGTGCGAGGGTGTGTGTCAACAAGGAAACAGACGCTGCGGCCGATTTAAAAAAACTCACAAAATAGCAACGGAAATGTATGCGCATGTGCAATGAGAATAAGTCTCTAATTAGGTGCTAAAAAGCCTGGAGGGTCATGGAGGGCTCCGCAGTGGTGAGCATCCAAATCTTTTTTTTAAATATTCATATCCTTTAAAAAATTAAATACTAAGGTCTGTGTGCATGTTTGTAGATGGACATACACACCCCTAGAGCTGGGAAATGCAAAACCCTTGGAGAAATTTGACTTCAGACTTGTAATTCTGCAGCCAAGTTCGGTCACATAATGTACCCACTTTTCCGTCTGTGTTCACACCCCTTCCTGTACTAAGTTCTGGAGGAGAAAACCAAGCTGAAGGGAACTGGGAGGTTCACAGACATGTCATTATAACATGGCATTCATAACATGGTAGTGAAGGGTAGCGTTCTCTTTTAAAGGCGCCTACCTTTTTAACTTGCTAATGAAGTGCAGCTTTCTCTTTTCAAGGCGCCTACCTTTTTAACTGGGACTGCAGATAGGATGCTAAGTGAGTCGCTTCTTCCAGCTGCATAAGCAGACAATTTCTTTTTTCCTGAAGTAGAATCCTGTAGGCAAGAGGACAGTCCATTGGTGGATTTCAAAGACTGCGAGTATATTTTCCTCACTAGAAATTCAACTATAAATTCTCCAGGGGGATTTCCGTTCCAATGGCTCAATTCTTTCAGCACGTCTAAGTCATAGATGCCCAAGTAACAGAGACTGCTCCTGTCTGGCTAGGAAATGCACCGGCGCCCTGACCAGTGCTGATGCTCAATAGACAGTGGGTAGGAGGGGGAGTGGATAGGGTGCTATCCTGAGTATAACACCTGGGTTTTCTGGTCAAACAAAGTAAAGGTTCTAATCTGCTCCTTAAGTAGTCGTACCCGGAAGTTATAACACAACCTAGAGCATGTTCTTTGGAGTTTTTGGTAAACATATATTTAACTTAAATTAAAAGGGATACCATTCTCTTTCCATAGCATGATCCATGTAGTCTCAGCTAATCCTTTTGTTATCTTCACAAAGACCCAAGTTAAGGAATGTCTCTGAGTACGTTATAAATGGATGTATGTGTTGAAATCAGGATAACTATACCCACAGTCCATTTCACACCAGCATCAGCTTTGCTAGTGTCAACCCGTCTCTGCTATTATTTGTTCCTGGAGGTCATCACACTGTCTATAGTGAGTGTTAAATCATTTCTCAAAAACAGGACACTGAGCAAGAAGAATGCCTCAAATGCAACTTATTGATCTCTATCCTCAAATAGTGGTTTCTGACCTAATAATAAGGAATTTCTTTCTCTTCCTATTGAGTGGCAACTGAATTCCCTTTTGCAACGCACAGTGATGCTTTTATTGATTTACTGCAATGTTGAGATGCAGTGAAGCTTTCTTCATTTAGCCACATCCTTTGACCTTTGGGTGAAATATTAGGAGTAAGGCACTTCCTTGTTCTCTCAAAGGACGAGGTTCACTCTACACCAAGCATTAACTTAGTCAATAAACCTTTAAAGCCTGCATGGTACTGAGGATTGTTCTATGCCCAGGCAATGTTTGATCACTCTCCTGAAAAGAGCTCATAGCCTAAGAAAGGGAACAGAGAGTTAAGTGAATAATTTCATTCAGCAAACTTCTGTTACAGAAATGTTTTCCAAGGCTCAAATATAAGCATGAGAAGGTGGCCACAGCAAGCTTCTGAGAATAACAGCTTTTCCCAAACCTCTTTGCAAACCAGGTTTCTACCCTCATGACTTATAACACAACAATGAACAATCCCACGGGAAGCTACAAATCTAGCTCAGTACTTAAAGAGCAAGTGTCAAAAAACAGTTGGTGGGAATGCAGACTGGTGCAGCCACTATGGAAAACAGTATGCAGGTTCCTCAAAAACTTAAAAATGGAACTGCCTTATGACCCAGTAATCCCACTTCTGGGAATATGTCTGAAGAAACCCAAAACACTAATTTAAAAGAATAAACTCACCCCTGTGGTCATTGCAGTGTTATTTACAATAGCCAAGCTATGGAAGCAACACAAAGTGCCCATCAATAGGTTAATGGATAAAGAAGAGGTAGTGCGTATATACAATGGAATAATACTTAGCCATAAAAAGAATTAAATTTTAACCATTTGTGACAGCATGGATGGACCTAGAGGGTACTATGCTAAGTGAAATAAGTCAGTCAGAGAAAGACAAATACCACAGGATTTCACTTATATGTGGAATCTAAAGAATAAAATAAAGTATAAACAGACTCATAGACTGATGGTTGCCAGAGGGGAGAGGGGTTGGGGGTTTGGCTGGGTGAAAAAGGTGAAGGGATGAAGAAGTGCAAATGGTACTTACAGAATAGTCACAGAGATGTAAATACAGCATTGGGCATATAGTCAATAATCTTACCTAATAATAAGGAAACATGTAAATTGACTCTACCTCCTCTAAGCCCACAGCCAATCAGAGTGAATATGCAAATTAACCCAACAAAGATGGAGGTTAATTTGCATGCATACCTGGGTCCAGGAACCTCCTCAGTACCCAGGTTACTCTCAGCCAGCCATCAGAGGGGCCATGGGGGGGGAGGGGGGATGCACTTCCCAAGCCTAAAGCCTGGGGCTTGGAAAGGGGCGGAGCCTGCCACCAAAGACAGACCATCCAGAAGTCAGTGCTGGGTGGGTTGCCCAGCTGCAGCCTGGTGACCCAACACTGACTGCCCAGGTGGCTGAGACCCAGAAAGTGAGTCAGGGTCTGATTTGCAGCCTCAGTGGAAGCTGTTGATCAGTGTACCTACCTCTCTCTTTCTCTCCCTATTTCTTTCTGATCTTTGCCAGCAGCCAGGCTTTTCTTTCTCTCCGGGCCTCCATGGGGGCTTCTGTTAAGCCCGCCTCTTTGATCAGGCCCAGAGATAGGTCTGGAGATGCTGACTGGCAATCAGAACCAAAGGTGGGTGCTATGGGGAACCAATGGCTGCCTAGGAGGCAGAGCTTTGATGTTTACTGGCATAGGAACCAACCAATCAGAACCAAAGATGGGTGCTGTGGGGAACCAATTGCTGCTTAGAAGGTGGACCTTTTGTTTTGACACTGATTGGCATTAAAACCAACCAATGAGAACCAAATCTGGGTGCTGTTGGGGAGCTAGTGGCTGCCTAGGAGGCAGAGCTTTTGACGCTGGCATAGGAACTAACCAATCAGAACCAAATTGGCCAGCAGAGGAGGGCAGTTGGAGGCAACATCAGGCCTGCAGGAGAGGGCAGTTGGGGGTGATCGGGCTGGCAGGCAGAAGCAGTTAGGGGCAATCAGGCAGGCAGGCAGGTGAGCAGTTAGGAGTCAGTAGTCCCAGATTGTGAGATCAGGCCTAAAATGGCAGTCGGACATACCTCAAGGGGTCCCCAATTGGAGAGGGTTCAGGCTGAGTTGAAGGAATCCCCGCTCCGTGCATGAATTTCATGCACTGGACCTCTAGTATTGTAATAATTATGTATGATACCAGGTAGATACTGGAAATATAAAGAGGAACACTGTGCAAGGTATATAATTGTCTAATCACTGTGCTATATACCTGAAACTAATACAAAAAAAACTAATACAAAGTAATATTGAATGTAAACTATAATTGAAAAATAAAATTTTAAAATAATAAAATGAAAACAAACGAAAAGAAAAAAACCTGATATTATATCCTTAAGAATGTCAGGTACTAGAATTCATAGATATAGGCTATAAGTTAGCTATACCCACTCAAAGCTTAGGATTCTCTCCTCCCTCCCTTTATCTTTGAAGGTCTCTTATCCCCTGAGTGAACAGCCATCACTTCCTCCTCTGCCCGTGTGCCAGCTGAGTTCTCCAGGATGCAGGCACTGAGATGGAGAATAGCCCCTGAGGAAGCAGGATTGGGCAGAGGAAGCTGCCAGACTTTGATGTTGACCTGACAATCTCGCCATCAACCCACAAGATTGCCCTGAGAGCGTCCTGCATTGGAGAAACTGGGGCCTTTGTAGCATTGCCTTGTTCACCCTCTGGCCACAGACTGCCCTGTGAAAAGCATGAACTTGGCTGTAAAACTGGAGCAGTTGGCCAAACACAGTCCTCGCAACTCAGCGGCAAGCTCTTACCTAAAGGTTGAAAGAGGAGCTGAGTGGCACATAGCCAGTCACTTCTCCACTGGGAAAGAGTCCCAACTCCATGTAGTCCTAGCAGGGCAAGGAGTCAAAATGTTGCTTTCCTGGTCACAGGGATGAGCACATGCCTCAAGGAGGGGCCATCAGAACCCTTTTTGAGCATCATGCATAAGGTGGTGAGGGTCTCTTTCTCTGCAGTGATGATCTCTAAGGACCATATAAGCTTGTTGCTTCTTGGGGGCATCTTGTCACTATGGGGATAGCCTGAGGATCAAGCAGATGCAAACATTCAAGAGATGGAACAAGAGCCCTAACCGGTTTAGCTCAGTGGATAGAGCGTCGGCCTGTGGACTCAAGGGTCCCAGGTTCGATTCTGGTCAAGGGCATGTACCTTGGTTGCAGGCACATCCCCAGTAAGGGATGTGCAGGAGGCAGCTGATCGATGTTTCTTATCAATGTTTCTCTCTATCTCTCCCCCTTCCTCTCTGTAAAAAAAAAAAAAAAATCAATAAAATATATATTTTTTAAAAGAGATGGAGCAAGAGCAAGGGAGATAGGGACATGCTAATAGTGAATAAGACATCTTTATCAGCCACTTGGAATCCTCTTGGCCTCTGTGCTCACTCCATCCACTGCAACTGAGATCAGCTTCACGCAAAGACAACCTGACAGTGTTTGCCATCCGGGAAATTCTCTGAGTCTGCAATGAGTTCACTTTCTACCCTGAGGCTTCTCTTTTGTGGGATAGCCATGGAACCTTCCAGCACTCACATGTGCAACTCAGAAGCGTGGGAAGAGTTAACACCCCTGGGGGTATACTTGATGAATAGGGACAGAGCCGATGAGTCCATGCTTCCCTTTTTGTCTCAGGAAGGACAGTTCTGAGATGTGCTCCATAAGGCTCTCTTGAAGAGCCCGCAGCACCAAGCTCCAGTTTGCCAAGCTCCAGTTTGCCAAGGTGCAGGCAGCTTGTGTGTGCAGCTTTCACTTAGTTCTCCCAGCCATTAGTTCTCCTACGTTCCCTTTTTAACGCTGCACCAACTCAACTGCCAGCACTCAAGCCCTTGTCTTGGGTCCTTTTACCCAGTCTAAGACAGATCACACTATTTGAACACCTGGATCCACCTGTTCCTGAAGCTACTCCCTTGGACTCTCTAGTTTCTTGAGCCAATAAAGTTATGATTCTTTTCCTTTGTTGTGTGTGTGTGTGTGTGTGTGTGTGTGTGTGTGTGTGTGTTTAAGCTAGTTTGAGTCTTCATGACTTGCAAGCAACCCCACTTTCCTTGTCATTCCTCACCCCATCACATCACCACCACTTACAACTTCCCAACCCTCTTTACCCTCTCAGTCAGCTCCAGTAAGGTGAAGCATCATTGATGGTTCCTCCCCATCCATTTCCTCCCACACACAACCAGTTGCCAAATCTTGCAGCCTATCAGAGTTGTGAATGTTGCAGCCTCTCAGAGCTGTGGGTCTAAAGTGTCTCCTTCAGACAGCACTTTGAATTCAAGATGCCTCGGGTACCTCCAGCTGTATCTGAACAGGAAGGTAGAAAAGCCCATCTGGATTTCCAGAGATAGGTCAAGGCCAGGATGGGGAAAAGATGGTCAAAACTGAGAGCCTGGATGAGCTTGTGCAGACAAGAAGGCCAAGGCTGGAGCCCTGCGAGCCCCATATTTATGGGTTGGAGGGGGACACTGTTCATTTTTGCATGTCAAACAGGTCTAGAAGAAATAGCAGCAGCAAAATTGCAGGTGCTTCAGAAGGTGAAGAATCCAGGAGGTCTCAGAACCCTTGCTGAGTGCCCTCTTCCTCGTGTTGGGGCCCCATCTGTCCGGGCATCGGCAAAGGTCTGAATGACGGGGGGCAGGGAGCCCCTTTAGCATCTGCAGCCATGTCTCTGAGTATCAAGTCTCCTGCTGGGATATTTCTCCTGTCAGTGCCAATCAGATGACTAAAAACTACTGCCCTGACCAGTTTGGCTCAATGAATAGAGCATTGGCCCACAGACTGAAGGGTCTCGGGTTTGATTCTCATCAAGGGCACAAACCTCAGTTGCAGGCTCGATCCCCACTCCTGATTGGGGCACGTGCAGAAGGCAACTGATCCATGTGTCTCTCTCACATCAGTGTTTCTTTCTGTTTCTTCCCCTCCCTCTACTCTCTAAAAATCAATGGAAAAATATCCTTGGGTGAGGGTTAGCAAAACAAAAAAGACTATTGACTGAGGCAGGAGCATGCTTTGGGAGGTCTGAGCCCAAATTCCTGCCCTCTTTCCTAGGCTAACGTCTCTCATTGGCGAGCTTCCATTTCCCATTTTTCCTCCCTACTTTCTGCTGGTTGTTGACCACTTCCATGGCAGAGCAGCAGGCCTGCGATTTACTTCATTCTGAATTTGTGCACAGTTAAAGACTCAGCAAAGGTCCCAGGCTTTGCAATCATGTTTGAACTTCACCAGGAGGGATGTGAAAGGGGACGGGAAAGAGCTACCACCCCACAAATCTGATGGAAGTGGGCTCTGAGAGGAGTGGGGAAGCGTGTCGGAAGCAGGATACAGTGTGAGGTCAGCTGAGTAAAATGGGAGGTGACAGCTGATTTCTGAGAAGGCATTTTAGTGACGTTTCTGAGGGAGGAAAGAATAGCTGCTGACAGCGGTCGCTGCTGTGATAGAAGACAATTTTCCAGGGCTCTGACCAGGAAGGCATTTTGTCTTAACCAGCACGTCCGCACTGCAAATGCCAGACAGTCAGCGCGTGCGGCACACAGTTCATGACATTTGAAACTTCGGATGCTGGCCTTCTCTGCTCTTTTCTTTCCAAACCTACTGCTCCTAATATTTGTCTTAGAGGATTATATGTTAAAAGACAAAGTCCTTGCTCACCATTCCTAAGACATTAGTGTGCCCAGACTGAACTAGATATCACAAGCATACGGAGCATCTGAGCCCCAATGCTTGCATGTTTGCAGGATATGTACTCCAATCGGATGGTTGGGCCCAGCCGGCGTGGCTCAGGGGTTGAGCACTGACCTATGAACCAGGAGGTCACGGTTCGATTCCTGGTCAAGGACACATGCCCGGGTTGTGGGCTCCATCCCCAGCGTAGGGCATGCAGGAGGCAGCCAATCCGTGATTTTCTCTCATCATGGATGTTTCTATCTCTCTCTCCCTCTCTCTTCCTCTCTGAAATCAATAAAAATATATTGTAAAAAAAGAAAAGATGGTTGGGAATACAGGAGGAATGGCTGGAGATACAGAAGGAGGGATGGCTGGGGATGCAGAAGTTGGGGAGAAGCTATACTTCACACTGCCAAAGGGGAAAGCACTCTTTTCACCTCCCTGATTCTGGGTAGCTCCTCAGCCCACACACTCACTTGGAAAGAGAAGCTTTACAGCACCCATTTTTCTCAGCCTTGATGTGCTATCTGTAAAGTCTGTGAGCCCTGGCTGGTGTTTCTCAGTGGTTAGAGTATCAGCCTAAGCACTGGAGAGTCTCAGGTTGGATTCCTGGTCAAGGGCACATACCTGGGTTGTAGGTTTGTCCCTGGGCCTGGTCAGGATGCATGTGGGAGGCAACCAATTGATGTGTTTCTCCTCTCCTCTCCTCTCCTCTCCTCTCCTCTTTTCTTTTCTCTCCCTCTCCCTCCCTTTCTCTCCTCCTCTCTCTCCCTCCCTCCCTCCCTCCCTCCCTCCCTTCTACTTTTTCTAAAACTCAATGGGAATCAATGGGGGAAATACCCTCTGGTGATGATTAACAACAAAAAATCCATGAGCGAGCTTAGCATGAAGTGTCAGATGGTTCTTACTATGTTTAACATCATCATTTTGCAAATGAGGCGTACAGCTTGTCAAGCCGAAAAGGACTAACTGAGTATCTGCCATAAGGTCAAGCCAGAGAATGGCAAACTATGGCCCACGGGCCGAATGCAACCCACCACCTACTGGTGTGCCCACAGATAAGCTGACACTGGGCCCAGGAGACCAGCCAGGGCGTCACCTCCACCCTTTCCTCCTCCTCTGTGCCCAGAAATGGCTGCTGCTTGGGGTCCATACTGGTTGCCAGCTACACGGCGGGGCCTCTGCTGTTGGCCGCTGCTGAGCAGTGAGCAGCTGAGACCCTCCAGCCAGCTTCCCGTGAGGAGATGGTCTGGCTCCTCAGGAGGAGGGAGGAGCGTGCTGGGACCTGGGGGTCCCTGAGGCAGAGTGTGAAACTGATGGAGGCAGTGTGCCCCCTTCAACCCGCCCCCACACCCCTGCTCCACTCCGCGCCAGGCACCAAGCCTTGGGCTGGCCACTCTTCCTCTGAGGTCTCCAGCAGATGGCACTGGGCCCAAAGTTGTCCGCCACTCAAGACCAGCCGCCTAGGCAAATGGGGCAGGTCGGGGCGTCTCTTCCTTGTGACATCAGAACCTATCCGATGGCCTCCATTTTGCCTCTTACTTTTCAAAGCCGGAAGTGTTTTCCACCTAGCCCTTTAAGGAAAAGGTGTGGGACTCTTGGTATAAATTTTCCCAAATATTTTCTCCTAGGGATGAATCATAAAGGTGAGGAGGGGGCTGAAGAAGGGGGAACCGGGAGAACCTACACTGGAAAGTCAGGAGCTCCTAAGCATTGAGAAAAGACACAACTCTGCATGCTGTGCATAGCAGAACACACACACTTCTGAAAGCAGCATTCATTCTTCACCTTCTGCGTCATCCGCACGCCAGCCTCGGTTATAGTGGGTATTTGAATGCCACCTACTGGGCACGAATGGCCTCTGCTCAATGGAAAGGATCATTTGTACTTTTTAAAAAATATATTTTTATTGATTTCAGAGAGGAAGGGAGAGGTCTAGTCCAGGTCCTGGGGCTCGGCACCCATCCCACACCCAGGGCGGCTCTCCTTCCCTGGGCGTGTTTCCAGGAGAAGCGCACCCAGGGCCATTTCGCCTCCTGACTCTTGGCCTCTTCCACTACCAGTCAATCGAGATGTTCACTTCCGCCCCATTTCTGGGGAAAGAGTAGGCCATTTCCAAAAAGGCTGGCAGGTCATTGCTGGTCATAAGTGGGCTTGAGAATCAGGCTGCCTGGTTTCAGGGCAGAGCTCTGCTGTGAGCCCCCAAACCTCCCAACCCCGCAGTCCTCATATGTACAATGGGGGAGCCATGGCCTACTGGGTTCAGAATGCGCATTCAAAACTGTGATGAAGGGCCTGACCCCGGCTGGTGTGGCTCAGTTGGTTGAGCATCAGCGTATGCACCAAAAGGTTGCTGATTCTATTCCCATTCAGGGCACATGCCCGGTTGCAGGCTTGATCCTCAGAAGGGGGCAAACAGGAGACAGCTGATCAATGATTCTCATCATTGATGCTTCTATCTCTCTATCTCTCTCCCTTCCTCTCTGAAATCAATAAAAATATACGTGTTGTTTTTTTGTTTTGTTTTTTAATTATAAAGGCATGACTAGTGACATGGAGTACAAAACCATTTGGCCTCGGCCTCCTTGAGTCACGTTGCAAACAGTGACCTGGGATTTGCCTACCAAGCCAGCGACGCCCTGTGAGAGTTCTGAGCTGGTGAACTCCGCTATCTTGGATGTCACATCTCTAAAGACTGCCATGCTCCTTCTATCTATGGCTATGGTTTTATTCCCCTACACCAAGCATGTCAAACTCACGGCCCACAATGATATTGCAGTCCAGCCGATATAACAGTATGTAAGAAATGTTTTAATAAAAAGTTTGTGACTTAATTTTTACAATATCCTGTTGTACATAATTATTAATAACCAACTACAACATTCGCTAATGACTGATTACTACAATCATGTAGCATTCATTTCCCTTATGCGCTTTATACACAGGCGCATTTCTCTCCACTAACACCAGCAGCGAATATTTTAGCAGCGGACTGCCACGTCATTAGTCTTGGACTGACTTGATTGGTGTGCGCAACAGGAAATATTTCGCTTTTGGAGAGCAAGAAAAATAGGTTTATTTGCATTACGCTTATTAATTTGTGCAGTTATTCAATGTTGGTAAGTTAATGTTCAAGAAAAATATAAATTTTTATTAAAATGTTCTATTATTTTATGAACGATTTTACTCATTTATTTTAGCCCTTTGCACTCAGCATGTCTCTATCGAAATAAACCTAAGTTTCTATGAAAATTGAAGCTTTTGGTTTTTTGTGACCACATACACTTAAGCCTTATTTGGCCCGTGGTAGCCTTTGAGTTTGACATGCTTGCCCTACACACTTGGCTATTCGCTGCACCTGTTGGATACTCTTCTACTAAATAAACAGAATCGCCTTCTTATATTTAAAAGAGGAAATCTATTCACCAAATCCAGAAATACCGAAATTTAATCTGGTTTCCATGTTCTCTCAACACTGGCCACCCAAAGCATTTTCCAGCCAGCAGGGCATTTCCCCCTGTGATGCAACATGTTTAGCAAAGTCACGGGCATGGACCTCCTGAGCCGCCAGGCTCTCGGCACGCAGACCTGTCACACTTGTCTGCGGATTCGGTCTGATCAAAGCGACACCCCAGCTCGGAGAGTCATCTTTCAGTCTGTCCTTGGACATTCTCGATCTCTCAGCTGAGTGGCCCTCCTCAAGCCACGGGACACCGAGCCTTTTGCCATTTTCTTTTGACCTGGGCTGTTTCCTGTGACATTCACACAAGGCGGATCTGTCTCTTGTGAGGAAACACTCTATGTCTCCAGAACTCTGCCAGGATGATTTTCTTGACTTATTCTAAAAAATCACAACTATAGCACAGGTTTCCGGCCCTTATCCATTCTGCAAAAAATGCATAGCGATGACCATCAGTATGCAAAATACTAGAACTGACTCTGAAGGAAGACCATGAGACATAGCCCCTTGACCTTGAGAAACTCACAGATTTGACTGCCCCATCCCAGTTTCCTCCTTTACAATTCCCACTTCAGGAACCAATGCTCCCTAGTAGCTCTGACCTGAAGACGGAAACTAGAACCCCAACGAATCACCTCTGCCTCCAGAGACCAGCCTTTGGAACTTCGAAGGGAGCAGCCATGTTCAGCGAGGCCTGCTCTTGGGAACTCACTCTGAGGGCCACGTCTGAATGTCCACGTGCAGACCTCAAACCCATCCTGAGCTCGCGTGGTCCCACCCATCCTGGACGCAGCGTGTGCTTAGCCGTGAGCGTCTGGAGGCCCAGTCATTGCACAAACAGGCCCGTTCAGATGGCGCTTCCATCCCCCCAGCAGCCTGTCCCGGAGTCTGCATTCACTGTTTATCCTTTCTCATGTGCGTCTGCGGGGGCCTCCGCTGTCCCTCTCCCCGTGGCAGCTGGCGCTGTGTATGTTTGCTTGAAACAAACATTCGTTCCCGGAGCATGCACGGCTGTCCTCGCTCCGGGCGACCTTGAATTATGCACGTCTTGGTGCGGTTTTCACACTGGCAATGGCAACGCTTTGGAGGGGAGGCGCAGAGAGGGACTGAGGCCAAGGCTGGTTCTCAGCCCCGTGCCCCGCCGTCCCCTCCCCTGGACGAGCGAGGCCCGATGACGCCTCTCTGGGTTCCAGCTCGGCGCTCACATCACAGTCCGACTTCTGGGGCCTTTGAAGTCCCAGCTGCAGGGGCTGCAGTGATTAGGGGCCCAGGCGGTGGGGGGGGGGGTGCTGCTGAGGAGGGGAGGACTGCTGGGGAGGGGGGCTGCGCAGTGGACTACGAAATGCAATTAAAAGGAGCACCTGGGCTGATAGCGAAGCAAAGAATGCGCTTTGGCTCCAAGCAAAAGAGGGCTCGTTTAATCACGCAAGAATGTTCATCTCTACAAAGCGCTTCATTCAGAAAAGCCCGAAGCTTTACAACACAAGAAGTGAAATGCAACCAGGGGCCCGCCCACCCGCCAGCACAGAGGGGGCCGCCCGGATCCTTGCTGCCCCGTGGGGGCCTGCGGGCGGTACAAGCAGGTCAGCAGAGGCCCGGCGCTGGGAGATCTCGCCTTGTGGCTGCTCTGGTGTCTTCATACCGGCCGGCCAGCCACAGGCCTTGCCCTTTCCTTTCCCAGCCCTCCCCGCTCTCCCTCTGCCCCTCTCCGCCCCGGGCTCCTCCCTGGGGCCCAGGCCTCTCCAGCTGTGCATCCTCAGACTGAGCTGCATCCTCCTCAGCTGTGCGCACTCAAGAGCCTGGGCCTGGCCCGGCCTGACTTCCAGGTCGGGGGGGGGCGGGGCAGGAAATGTGCATTTCTAACCCACTGGCCACTGAGCCGATGGTCCAGGGGCCGCACTTGGAGAACCACGGGGTTAGGCCAACCATGGGACTCAGAGTCAGCCTGAGCGCGCTGAGTTGCCATGTTGTAGGGGAAAGCCCCTGGACTTAAAGGCACCAAGAAGAGGCCAGCTGGAGCTCTAGGCTAAGGGGACCAGACATCCCGCTTTTGGCTGGACAGTCCCGATTTCTAACAATTTGTCCCACGTCCCACGGCGTTTTCAAAAAGTCCCGATTAATCTCTTTTAAAACGCCGCGGGACAAACAGTTAAAAATCGGGACTGTCCCGCCAAAAGCGGGACGTGTGGTCACCTTACTCTAGGCAGGCTCGACCTGCCGCACCAGCCGGCGTGAGCCTCGGAGCCAAGGCTTCTCAACGCTGCGCACACTTTCTTTACTTACTGTCTTTTGCATTGATTTTAGAGAGAGAGCAAGGGAGAGGGAGGGAGGGAGAGAAACACCCATGATGATAGGAATCACGGACCGGCTGCCTCCTGCACGCCCCCTACTGGGGATTCAAGCTGCAACCCCGGCATGTGCCCTGACCGGGAATCAAACTGTGACCCCCTGGTTTCTGGTTGGCGCCAACCACTGAGCCGCACGGCCCAGGCAAGGCCAAGCTCACGTCAGCAGCACCTGGCAGGCCTTCTGAAGGTGAGGCCAGGCCCCACGCAGGTGAGTCTGCCCTGCTTCACCTGCCTGCGCCTCCGCTTCTCTTGAGCAGCGGGACTGTTTGCTCCACAGCCCACTGGGAGGAATCCACACGAACAAACAGGAAAACCCCTCAGAAGACAAAGCGCCGGGCAAAGGGAGGTGCTCCGTTCCCAGCAGAAAACGTCCTGAACTGTTAGCAGGTCGCCGATGCCTGTGAGAGCGGAGGCGGGACAGAGGCTCATGGCCGGTTCCGCTGTAGGAGAACCTTGGGATGGAAGGCATTTGAACGTGTCCGCGCTATTCCAGCAGCACACACACCTTTCCCTGTTTCTGTTTGAGAAGCCTCTCGGCCTTCCCTCCAGTCTTAGACGGAGTAGAATGACCCCCGAGTCTTACAAAGGAGTGGAATGACCCCCGCTGCTCAGCCAGCGGCCCGGTGGTCCTGATCCCTCTATGCCAGGAGTGGCAAACTCGTTCTGTAAAACGCCCGGGAGTCAATGTCCCGGCTCTGCAGCCTCTGCTGCAGCTCCTGACGTCTGCCAGCCAGTGCAGCTCAGAAGCAGCCAAAGACCATTCGGGAACAAATGGGCGTGGCCACGTGCCAACAAAACTTTATTTACAGAGACGGGTGGCGGGATGGGTTTGGCCCTCAGGCTCGACTTTGCCAACCACGGCTTCAAACCTGCAATCAAGACATGAAAATCCTCCAAGCTGACTCCAGAAGCACGCGGTCGCCTTTCCCCTGAGCTGGAACCAGCCAGGGTCACAGAGGACGGGGCGGGCAGACGGCAGCTGAAGCGAGGGCACTCCCTGCCCGTTCCCAGGTGCTGTGAAGCGCGGGCCGCAGCCAGCGGCCCCTCTTTCCTAAATTGTTGCCTTCTGCTTACAGGAGGGGGTACTCCCCGCCACCCAGACACCCGGAACCCTGCCCCGGGCCTTGCCCTGGCCCGCCATCTGAGGCCAACACCACGGCTGTTCAGCAGCTTTCCAAAAACTCACCAAAGCTCCGGACCCTCACACTCCTGGCCCTGGGCGGTGCGATGGAACTTACCAGGCCCGGGGGCCGCACAATCCACTCTCTTCCTTAGGCACCTGGCAGCGTCCTGCAGAGACACCGCCTCCCGGAAGCACTCGGGGATGCACCCCGCCACGTGCAGACCTGCCATGCAGACCTGCCCGCCCTCCCGCCCTTTGCCACCAGCGGAGACTCCTGCCCTTGGGCAGCACACTTAGAAAGTTCCTTGGTGACCTTGGGAACCGCCCACAGCCCTGCCTGGAAGGCTGGCCTTTCTGGGCTGGGCGGAAGCTGGAGAAACCCTGCTGGTGGGAGGGAAGCTGGCGCCCATTTCCGCTTGTTAGGGCGCGGGCACAGGTGGAAGCAGGAGCGTGGGTGTGTGTGAAACTCACCGGAGCCCGCAGAAGGCAGAGGCGCCCTCCGGCCCGCAGCGCCCCCTGGAGGCAACCTGTCAGGCATCCCGCACGCCGAGGACCAAGGGATGAGCTTACGGCCTCTGACCCAATCTGTTTGGATGGCGGGCGGCTGTCTAATCTGACATATGTGTTCCGCAGCCAACGCCGGAATCACAGAGAAATTGTTCCCTTCGTCCCGTGAGCCCAGCCCCGCGTTTGGGGTTTGGAAATCCCCACAAGGTGCTTGGTGCTATTGCTCATTTGGAAAGAAAAAACCCTGTTTCTTTGATGAAGTGCAATTGTTACGAAATTGCCAAAAACGTGCGCTCCCTGCCTGCCTTCACAGCTGGTGGCTTCGCTCTAGCCAGCTAACGAGCAGAGCGCTGGGAGCGCTGGGACAGCAGGCCGCCAAGCCCCTGGACTTGGCCGGCTGTGTCATCTGGTCCCATCGCAGCTCGCACACGCCCCGGAGAAAGCTGCCCGCCCCAGATGTTTCTTTGCAAGGCCATTCCGGTTCACTCCAGCTAAGCTCCCAGAAGTACGCCTGACGAGTCGTCACCTTTCACACAAATCCTGTTCGTTTCTTCTCCCCTTCTAGTTTTTTAAAAAATATATTGTATTGATGTTTTACAGCGAAGAAGGGAGAGAGATAGAGAGTTAGAAACATTGATGAGAGAGAGTCATCAATCAGCTGCCTCCTGCACACCCCCCACTGGGGATATGCCGCAACCAAAGTACACGCCCCTGACTGGAATCGAACCTGGGACCCTTCAGTCTGCAGGCCGACGCTCTATCCACTGAGCCAAACCGGTTTTGGCTCCCCTTCTAGCTTTTCAAAAATATATTTGTATTGATTTCAGAGAGGAAGGGAGAGGGAGAGAGAGAAACATCAATGATGAGAATCATTAATCAGCTGCCTCCTGCACGCCCCCTACTGGGGACCGAGCCCATAATCCAGGCATGGAACCCTGACCTCCTGGTTCATAGGTCGATGCTCAACCACTGGCCTACACCAGCCAGGCTCCCCTTTTGGTTTTTAACTACATGGAGTTGAAGGGAAATAGCCAAGGCCCACAAAAGGCTCATGGGTGTTACTAATGAGACATTTCTAGCCCAACGTGATGCCCTGAGCTTGTTCTGTCTGGAAGCGCAGTGGGTGTTGGGTTGCTGAAAATAAGCAAGTAAGACGCAGTCTTGTGTTTCATGAACTGTGGCTCCAAATCCAAGCTAATCAAGAGTTCAACATTTGCCGAAAACGGTTTGGCTCAGTGGATTCAGCGTCAGCCTGCGGACTGAAAGGTCCCAGGTTTGATTCCGGTCAAGGGCATATATCTTGGTTGTGGGCACATCCCCAGTAAGGGGGGGAGGGTGCAAGAGGCAGCTGATTGATGATTCTCTCTCATCGATGTTTCTAACTCTCTGTTCTTCTCTCTTCCTCTCTGTAAAAAAATCAATAAAACATTTTTTTAAAAAAGAGTTCAACATTTATGCCTATTTGTGCTTTTCTGTTCTCCAAGCAAGTACAAAACTACAGAGAAACGGAATTGCCTATTAAGTGGTTTATTTTCTAATAATTTCCTACTAATTTGGAGTCAGAGAGAATTTTTGTTTGTTTGTTTTTTCACACCCCTTAAGAGATGTGAGTTGGCTTATTTCATTTTGATTTTTGGAAAAATTGCCTCCGAAAGAAATGGAAACAAAAGCAATTGGTCAGTCCAATCTGAGTCTAGTCTCAGGTCTTACAATTACACTAAAGTGTAATGTGTCCTGTAAGAACATAAAATTCACCCTCGCTGGTGGCTCAGTGGATAGAGCATTGGCCTGCGGACTGAAGGGTCCCAAGTTCAATTCCAGTCAAGGGCACATGCCTGGGTTTCGGGCTTCATCCCCAATAGGGGGCATGCACGAGGCAGACGATCAATGATTCTCTTTCATCATTGATGTTTCTCTCTCTCTCCCTCACCCTTCCTCTCTGAAATCAATAAGAATATTTTAAATAGAACACAAAACTCATTAATTTCCAATGAAAGCTACTGGGCGGGCTTCATAACATGAGAAGATGATATGTACCATGTGCGTGGTCTATTCCAAGCCAAGTGCTTTACAATGATTACGTCACTTAAGCCTCACAGCTGTGCCGCTGGTGGAGGGCAGTAGCTCCTACAGAGATGGGGAAGCGCAGGCTTGAGGGGCTTCACTCCCTTTGACCGACACACCCAAGAGGCAAAGGAGCTGGGATTCAGGTGCAGTCGTCTCAGTCAGTGTAACTCCCTGAAAACACATTACTGAGATTCTGTGAAAAGTGTTGGTTCTGCTTGCGCTTGTATACCACGGAAGTCTCCAGGCATAGCTCTCATTCCATTGATATGCAATGACTTGATTTACGTCTCCAACCCCAATGATTCCCTTAAGTATGGACTTGAGTGTCCAATGGATCTCTCCAATGTAGCTCTTCCAAAACGCTGCTGCTCAGCTAGTCTAGCCCATCCCAGTAAATGGCAACTTAGTTGGACCATTTTATATCCACTCCAAATCTGTTTGTTTGTTTGTTTGTTTTTTCACACCCCTTAAGAGATGTGAGTTGGCTTATTTCATTTTGATTTTTGGAAAAATTGCCTCCGAAAGAAATAGAAACAAAAGCAATTGGTCAGTCCAATCTGAGTCTAATCATCTTGGAAATATATCTGGAATTCAGGAACTCTGGGACAAGCCTCCATCATAACTCACCTATTGGCAATAGCCTCCTAGCTTCTAGTGTTGTCATATGACGGCCAGATGGTTCATGTACAATGCAAATCAAATCAGGCATTCTTCTGAGTCCTTACCTCGCCCTACAGGACCTGGAAGCGTCTACTTGTGTCTACCCTTCCCTGGGAGGAAAAACAAAACCAGCTTCTTCCCCAACCCCCTTCCTTCCCAAGGACCACACATCCTTCAGCCACTCCCCCTTGGCTACCCCCTAGCAGGCTGGGCCTGTTCCCACCTCAGGACCTTTGCACTTGCTGTTCCTCTGCTGAGAAGGATCTCCCCCAAGCTGTACCTAAGGTTGGCTCTCCCCCCTCATTGGAGGGGACTCCTCTCTCTGCCTCCTCTAGGTCAAATGTATGTGGGCATTCTTTGTGCTGTTTTCTTTTTTCAAATTTTCTGTGAAGTCAAAAATTTTAAATTAAAAAATAAAACTGGTGGGAAAGGACATAATTCAAATCCTATGGTTCCCAAAGTGATAAATAATTGTTTTTCTGTTGAAAGAATGAATGTTAGACCATCCAAGCTGTGCTCCCCAGGCTCCGTGCACAGGGCAGACACAGGTGGCCTGGGACAATGGTCCCGCCCCATCCTTGGAAATGTATAGCCCCAGTCTGAATTTATACTTGGCCATCACCTACAGGATAAGAACACAGGGTTTTAAAGCTGACCAAGCTAGTGTCACAATCTTGTATGACAATGTGAATACCTGGTCTTTAACTTGGCCAGATACTTCAGCCATCACCAGGATTGGCTTTCCGGGTCACCAGAGTTTCCCTTGGGCAGGAATGCTGTTACATCAGTATCTCCTTCTTTTTCATGCTTCTTGGGAACTGTGCTTGTTATATGTTTTTAGAGTTCAAATACTTAATTCTATATAATAAAAGAGTAATATGCAAATTGACTTCCACTATACCCACAAGCCATGCCCACCAGCCAATCAGGAGCAAGCATGCAAATTAACCCAACCAAGATGGCTGTGGCCACAGAGAAAGCAGGAGGCTTGGGTTTCTCCGGCAATGGAGGAAGCCAAGCTTTCTACCTGCCCTGGCCTGCCTTGGCCTCCACTTAAGGCTACAAAGTTTCTATTATAGAAGATAAATAAATCCCAACAAAAATGGCTGTGGCCATGGAGCTAGCAGGAAACTTGGCTCTGCTCAAGGCTACAAAGTTTCAATTATAGAAGATAAATAAACCCCAGATACCAGGGCCTCTGCTTGGGTTGCCAGGGGGCATTGGCTCCACTCAAGGCTACAAAGTTTCAATTATAGAAGATGAATAAATCCTAGATACCAGAGCCTTGGCTTGGGTCGCCAGGGGGTGTGGCCAGCCTGCAAACCACCACAAGCCCCTTGCCCAGGCCACCCCACGCCCCAAGGAAACCCTCCATCCTGATCCAGGATACCATTCAGGGCAAACCAGCCAGCCCCCACCCATGCACCAGGCCCCTATCCTATCTAATCCTCCTATCTAATAAAAGAATAATATGCAAACTGACCGTAACTCCAACACACAAGATGGCTGCCCCCATGTGGACACAAGAGGGCCACCGCAAGATGGCCAGCAGGGGAGAACAGTTGGGAGGGACCAGGTCTGTAAGGGAGGGAAGCTAGGGGTGATCAGGCCAGCAGGGGAGGGCAGTTAGATGTGACCAGGCCGGCAGAGGAGGGAAGTTGGGGGTGACAGGGCCTGTAGGTAAGGGCAGTTAGGGATGACCAGGCCTGCAGGGGAGGGCAGTTAGGGGCAAACAGGCTGGCAGGGGAGCAGCTAGGCATCAATCAGCCTGGCATGGGAGTGGTTAGGGGGTGATAAGGTTGGCAGGCAGAAGCGGTTAGGGGCAATCAAGAAGGCAGGCAAGTAAGCAGTTGGGAGCCAGCAGTCCTGGATTGTGAGAGGGATGTCCAACTGCCCATTTAGGCCTGATCCTACCTGGATTGGGCCCAAATGGGCTGTCGAACATCCCTCGAGGGGTCCCAGATTGGAGAGGGTGCAGTCTGGGCTGAGGGACACATACACTCCGTGCATGAATTTCATGCACCGGGCCTCTAGTTGTTAATAAGGTGTCAACGTTTACACAGAGTGTTACAATAAAAACAATTGCTTTGTGGTTGTTCCAACACCAAATGCGAACAGACCTTGTAAAAGTCGCACGTAGGCTCATTCCCAGCACACCCAGGGCAGCGCAAACATCGCCAGGACCACACCGGTGAAGTAGCGCCAACTCATGCTCCCCGAGGGAGGTGAGCAGGCTCCCCCTCCTGCACATCACCGCATCGGCCGGAAGTGAGGCCCATAAAGCACTGCCAGCAGGACTCAAAGGAAGGGAAGGCGTGTCCTGTGACAATGAGCAATTCAGCTCTGCATCTCTGCTCTCCTCTCCCAGCTCAGCACCTGCTAATGAATGCGGAGCAGCATTTGCACGTGCTGATCATTGCAATAACCAGCTCACCTGAGTGGACGAAACTGCTCAGAGCTTTTCCATCTCTGTGACTCCTTAGGACCAAACACGTGGCCAGTGACCTGTCTTCTCCATAAGGTCTTTAGGAAGGACCGGGTGGGGAAATTTGAGATTGCCTGCTTTTTTAAAATTTCTTTATTGATTAAGGTGTTACATATGTGTTCTTATTCCCCCATTACCTCCCATCCCCCCACTCATGCCCTCACCCCCTGTTGTCTGTGTCCATTGGTTGGGCTTATATGCATGCATACAAGTTCTTTGGTTGATCTCTCCCCCCTATCCCTCCCCTCCCCTACCTTCCCTCTGAGGTTTGATGGTCTGATCAATATTTCTGTCTCTGGATATGCTCTTGTTCATCAGTTTATGTTGTTCATTATATTCCATAAATGAGTTAGATTGCCTGCTTCTATTTTTTTAATATATTTTCATTGATTTCAGAGGGGGAGAAACATCAATGATGAGAATCGTTGGTTGGCTGCCTCCTGCACGCCACCTACTGGGAATCAAGCCTGTAACTCGGGCATGTGCCCTCAACCAGAATCGAACCCAGGACCCTTCATTCCACAGGTCGACGCTCTATCCATTGAGCCACGCTGGCTAGGGCTCCCTCCTTCAAAGTAACAGCAAACACCAAGCACTGCTGTGTTTCAGGCATGTCCCCTTTCTCTACGGGCCTTGTACACACCTGCATTCCCGGGGGGGGGGGGAGGGGAGGCGCTGAATAAACAAGGACTCCGCATGTCACTTTGGGGACACTTTATTTGGTGTCTGACTTCTACAGCACAGGTCCTTAGTAACAGAGGGAGAGCAACAGAGAGGTCGATGTGCCTGGTTAGAGAACACCTTTTCCATTGGGTGTTTAGGTGTATTTACATAAAAACCTGGCTCTGAAAGAATCCAGTAAGTTGTATAAATGTCTAAAGCCTTTGGTTCTGGAAAAAAGAAACAAAAGCATTCCTCTGAAGTGCTGATTCATCTCCACAGCCCAGTCTGCGCACCTTGCTCATCGGATCACCTGGGCAAGTGACGAAGTTCTGCATTTGGTTACAGTAAACACCATCCCAATCCCCACGCGCGGCTTTGGGCTTTGTTAATCAGGAGTGACCAGCGCATGCTCGGTAGCATGCTCCCCATGGAGGTTGGCTGGTGGGTGGAGTTCAGGCTCTGGGAGAGGAAGGCAACTGGCTCTGGTGGTCCCCATGGCAAATACCCCCAAACTTGACCTGCACCTGCCTGTCTGACCCTGGCCTGTAGTTGAGGACAGCCTGCACTCCACAACTCATTGGAGGTTCAACTTACGAAAGGAAACAAGGTTAGGCATTTAGGCCAAGAACAAGTCCCAACTGTTCCCCGTGAATCCACAGACATCCCTACGCTGAGCATTGGGGAGAAAGACACAACTCCCCTTGGTGACCTCAGCCCAGAGTCAGCTAGCTCCTCACCCCATGGCCTCCGATGGGAGAGGTAGAAATTCTTCGGTGTCACTGGCCTTTGGCTGTCTTTCACTGTGGTCCCTTCTGAAGCTCCTTATTTCAGCTAAAGGGGCATCCTGGATTATCTACATCCTGGCTATGACTAATGCTCTGTGGGCAGGCCACATGGGAACAAAAGGGGAATTATGTGAAGCAATCCTAGAATTTAAAGTCCAGGAAAATCCAGCTTCACTTGCATTTGTTCCATGGAAACCCAATAATAACACTAATATTTGGCTCTGTTGCTCAATACTTACGTGCGGTGGATGAGATAATAAATGGCATTCTATTATAAGAAGGAATGCTGGATTCTCTACTACAGATGGCGGATTTCCACACTGAAGTGGCTATCTGATATTATTTTGGAGGGCTATTACAGAAACACATTTTCCAATAGTTTGGCAGCATGATCTGACAAACTTTTTAAACACATTAACTAGAAGTTTTCATAGAAACCCACTTTTAGCGAGGCTTTTATGCGAGATGAACATTTTTATTAGGGCTAAGAAATGATGGATTCTGGTTGGGAATGATGGATTCTGATGGATTCTGAGAGAAGAATGGTTAGAAGAGAGTCTTCAAAGAGGCTCAGCAAGCAAGGGTAGAGGACGGGAGGACAACAACAGGGACACATGATGGCATCCAACACAACAAACACTTCCCTCCCAAGAACAACCCCCTCCCCTTCCTCATTTAGAGAATTCAAATATTGTTCACGCCTTGCTAAACACTGTCCTTCCCAGAATCCCGTGCAGCTGTGGGGGCCACGTGACAGAATTCTAGCCAATGGATGAAAGCTGGGCATCTCTGGGAGAGCTTTGCTTTCCTGATATTAACCCGGCACCTGGCCCTGGCCTCTTCCTGCTTAGAAAGCAGGCGAGGCGCCTGGCACTTTAGTAACCATCTTGTGACTGTGAGGCCATAAATCAAAGGACAAAGGAGGTTAGAAGACACACCGGAGGGGAGACCCTCGATGATATGACGAGAATCCTGAGCGCCCAACCCCAGGTTTCCTATTCAGCTCGTCGCTGTCCGTTGGGTTTCCTATGATTTGCAGCCAAATGCACGCCTAGTGCACCAATATCCCATGATGAGATTGAGAAGGATGCGGATGACGCAGTGAGAAGGGAGGAACAGAGGCTAAAGAGGAAGAGCAAGCAGGGTCACGCACTCGCACTGATCACAGAGGACTTAAAGCACGCAGCCTCATTCCCGCGCCCAGAGAGGACAGAGGCCTGCCTGACGGGATCGTTGCCTCATTACGAAGATGCCCAGCGCTCAAATCGGCTGCCTGGGCTTTACCTCTGTCCTCCCGCGCGGTGATTGCTGGTATGAAAGAGCATGCTTAGACATTAAAGCTGGGCGGTTTGCATCCTACGGAGAAGAGAATGGAACACATTTAGAATCAATTTAGTATTTCTCTTGCAATCCATTTGGAGGAGTTCCCGCTGAGAAGTCATATGCCTCACCCTCTCTCTGCAGCCGTATTTAATAAGATTGGAGAAGAAAAATACACACATGGGGTAGCCCACTCTGACTCTTGTCTAGGCTGTTTGGAAAGTAAAGCGCACGGGCTGGCAGCATAGAGGATGTGTCCCCCAGAAACCGCTGGGCTGATCAATACTTAAGAATGCACAGGCAACAGCAATAAATAAATGAAGCAGGTGCAATGGGGCCGCCAATCAGTGAGGGGGTGAGTACATTCTCGTAATAAGGATGAATCCCTTGGCCTGGAAGGGAGGATAGTGCAGCACTGAACGCTCCGGTGGTCCACCGGGCTGGCCCAAGGTGCTGGTCTTGCATAGAGAGACGATTTCTTCCCGCTCATCCTAACAGGTGGTCCTGACGTGGGTTCAGCAAACTAGACTGAGAACAGGAGGAAGAACAAGGTATTCATGCGCGACCCCATGCTTGCAGCTTTCACTATGTTCAAACTGAATCCCTTTTCCTTTCCCAAAAAAGTAAGTGCAAATATTTTAGTCCAACTCAGTGACATAGCAGCAAAACTTCAGGAACCGATGAGTGAGGACACTGACCCCAATGCCCTTCTGCCTTTCGGACGCAAAGCTACGGAAACGCCAGCCTTGAACAGAAGGGCAGACATGTCCTGATTGGGCGTTTGTGTTCCATCATGCACACCCACCCGCATGCCCCACAGCAGTTAGTACAGTCACTCACAAACACAATTTGAAACTCATAAGGAGTCAAAGCTACAAAATGCCTACTCATTGATGCATTGTTTAACAAAGGTTTCCCCCTTCCTTTCAAACAAAGCTTCTGGATCATTCATTAGGATAATAACATATCACCGGTTTGCTTCTTTTCAAATGACACAGTTGTGTCTTTCTCAAAATAACCGCCATCTTGTTGCTAATTAAACATGATGGACTCGGGGTCCTGGTTCGCCATCTGGGCCATATGCCTCAGAACATCCTTTTTGGTGATGATGCCAAGAAGTCTCCTGGAGAAGAAACAAAATAGAGAAAAGAGGTCAACCTTGCAATGCTGACTCATGCCTTTCCCTGAACACCAGTGCCTTTGTCACCTAGGCCAGGGGTCGGCAAACTGCGGCTCGAGAGCCACATGCGGCTCTTTGGCCCCTTGAGTTGGCTCTTCCACAAAAGACCACGGCCTGGGCGAGTCTAGGTTGAAGAAGTGGCGTTAGAAGAAGTCTAAGTTTAAAAAATCTGGCTCTCCAAAGAAATTTCAATCGTTGTCCTGTGGATACTTGGCTCTGGTGACTAATGAGTTTGCTGACCACTGACCTAGACTATGCAGTACATACTTGGACAACCATTCACAACAGCCCCTGCCTCACTCTTTTTTAAAAATATATTTTATTGATATTTTACAGAGAGGAAGGGAGAGAGATATAGAGAGCTAGAAACGTCCATGAGAGAAACATCGACCAGCTGCCTCCTGCACACCCCCACCGGGGATGTGCCCGCAACCAATGCACATGCCCTTGACCGGAATCGAACCCAGGACCCTTTTCAGTCCACAGACCGACACTCTACCACTTAGCCAAACCAGCTTCGGCCTCACTCTTGATTTTATTAAATATTTGCGTGGCCACCTGCTGGAACAAGCCATGCCCTCTCAGTACAGTGGAGGGCTTGAAAGAAGGGGGTGTACACAGCTTCTTGGGAGAAAAGAAGTCCCATTGCCGAGTCTGTTTGCACAGTGCTGCTCCCTGTGTCCCCAGCACACCCAGGAAAGGGGGTGGAGAGTGAGCTACGGCAGGACCCCGGACCCTGGCTGCTATTAAAGTGACAGGCTTCTCTGCATCTGTGCAAAAAGATGAATACGCAAAAAAATCAGAAAGCACAATTGTAATACGCTGTCGTTATCTAAGTAAAGCCATATCAGTCAAACTCATCTGTTACTAATAGAAAGTCAATATTCAAAGGGGATTCATATTCCGAGCAGGGTCCACGTCAATGACAGCCGGTGAGAGGCACACTGCTTGGTGAAACTGTCATGCCAGAATCCTGACTCTTTGGCCCTGGTCACACTGGACCTTAGAAAAGTGACTGATTTAGCCGAAACCGGTGTGGCTCAGTGGATTGAGCGTCAGCCTTCGGACTAAAGGGTCCTGGGTTCGATTCCGGTCAAGGGCATGTACCCTGGTTGCAGGCACATCCCCGGTGGGGGACGTGCAGGAGGCAGCTGATCGATGTTTCTCTCTCATCGATATTTCTAGCTCTCTATCCCTTTCCCTTTCTCTCTGTAAAAAAATAATAAAAAATGTTTTTAAAAAGAAAGGTGACAGATTTATTATGTCAGTTTTCTTTCCATCACACTGGGGAGAAGGCAGATACTCCTTCTTCTCCTCCCTCTCAGAGGAGCATCTTCAGGAGAGAGGAAAACAGCTAAAAGGGTCTTTGCTAGCATGCTAAGCCAAAATAATGATGACCTCGTGGGTGACAGAACACTGAAAGACAGCCTCAGGACTGTCCTGATAACCAAAAAATGCAGAACAATGTAGAAAGCAGAATATATTAGAAAACCAGTATTTTGCACCCCCGATGTAATAATGAGTTTAGCCAATAATTATCAATGAATTCCAAACCCGCTGGGTAAGTGGTTGCGGGAAACCAGAAATTTCACATGGTCTCAAAGGATCCGGCCACCGATGACGTCCAAAGAGAAAAATGTCCCTTTCCTCGCAGGGTCCCGGCTATCAGCGCCCCATCCGAGTGAGAGAGCTTATCACCAACGAAGCCGGAAAGGCTGACATCATGACATCATCCACTTTGAAAGGTTGCCAAAAACCACTTACACCAAACCCAACCATGAGGAAGCAATCACACAGATTCAAAATGTGAGACTACTGGTCTGGACTCTTAAAAAAATACGTGTCACAAATAACAAACAAAAAAGAGGCAGGGAGGTATCTTAAACAAACATCCCCAATAGAGCATCGTTCGGGCTGAGGAGAAATGAGCTATGGAGCCGGGTAAAGACCTGGAGGAACCTTCCAGGCTCCTAAGAGAGAAGCCAGCCTGCGAGGGCTGCGTGGTTCCAATGCCACGGCGTTCTGGAGAAGACAATCGAGGGAGTCTGGAGGACTCATATGTAATACCTTCATCGGTAAAGAAAAGAAAGACACAGAAAGAGAAAAAAACCAGGGAGACAATAAGATAGCAGCTGCCAGGAGAAGGGGGGGTGGGGGGGGGTGGGAGTGTGTAGGACAGTAAGCTGCTCTGTGTGATACCACGATGCCATGTACATGTCATTCTCGTTTGTCAAAACCCACAATGTAGCTGAAACCGGTTTGGCTCAGTGGTAGAGCGTCGGTCTGCGGACTGAAAGGTCCCGGGTTCGATTCCGGTCAAGGGCATGTACATTGGTTGCAGGCACATCCCCGGTATGGGGTGTGCAGGAGGCAGCTGATGGATGATTCTCTCTCATCGATGTTTCTAGCTCTATATCTCTCTCCCTTTCTCTCTGTAAAAATACCAAAAATATGTATTTTTTTAAAAAAACCACAATGTACACCACCAGGAGTGAACCCCACTGCAAATGAGGAAGCTTCATTAATACTGGATCCGTATATTAATGGCAACAATAGAGCCCAATGACAATGTTAACAAGAAGGGGACTGGGGGAACAAGAGAGGCAATGTGGGAACTCTGTACTTTTCCATAACCCTAAAACCCAAACCACTCTTAAAAAATAACGCCTATTAATTAAAGAAAACAAAACCCAGTAGGGGGTGTGCAACAGGCAGCTGGTCGATGTTTCTCTCTCATCGATGTTTCTAGCTCTCTATCTCTCTCCCTTCCTCTCTTAAAATATCAATAAAATATATTTTTTTTAAAAAAGAAAGAAAACAAAACACTTGGAGGGGGCGGGGTTGCATGAGAGGAGGCGTTAGTGAAGAAGGATAAAGCCAGGAATTGTTGTGGGGTTTCTTGTTGTGTTTTTTTAAAATATATTTTTATTAATTTCAGAGAGGAGGGGAGAGGGAGGAAGGGAAGAGGGAGGGAGGGAAATATCAATGATGAGAGAAAGTCATGGACCAGCTGCTTCCTGCCCGCCTCACACTGGGGATTGAACCTGCAACCCAGGCATGTGCTCCAACCAGGAACTGAATCTTGACCTCCTGGTTCATAGGTCAACACTCAACCACTGAGCCACGCGGCTGGGCAATGTTGTTTTTCATTCCAGCTGCTTAGAGCTACGTGGCTTTCAGCATGTCCATATGGTACTTTAAATGCATTTCTGAAACTTATCAAAATCAGTCCCACTGACGGTGCCCCAGAAAGCGAGAGGCCGTGATACTGGCTCCGCCCAGCTGAGTCCGTGTCCGGCTGGGCCGCTCGGGCTGCCACGGCAAAGCACCACACCTCGGGGAGCTTAACAACAAAACCCAGCTCCCACAGTTCTGGAGACTGCAGGGCCAAGACCACGGTGCCAGCAGGTCTGCTTTCTGCGGCAGCCTCTCTCCGTGGCTTGCGGATGCTGCCTTTCTGCCGTGACCTGCGTGGCCCTGCGCTCTGTCCCAGCACCCCTGGCGCCCGCGCTCTCTATAAGGGCACCAGTCCTGTCAGGTGATGCCCCACTCCTATGACCTCATTGAACGTCATTTAATCACCCCGCCAGAGACCCCATCTCCAGTGACAGTCACAGGGGGGATGGGGCCTCAGCACAGGAATTTGGGGTGTGGGGAGGACTCCTCAGCATGGTCCCTAGGGGACGATGCGCTTTATTTGTCAAACATGCTGCGCCTTCTCCAGTTCTCAGTCACATCCATGCTCAGGAGGAGGGGAACAGTGCTGCTTGGGAAAAATGGCTTCTTAGTGTTTGCAAAGTGCTGAGAGCTCTGACGCGCATGCGCACGCACACGCACATGCACGCAGGCACGCACATCCCACGCCCCCCCCCCCCCACGTCTGTAAAGCCTGGCTGGCATTTCCTCATCTTCAACCAGAGGCAGCATCAAAGGCAGGCCTCGACCTAAAGCAGCCCCGACAGCCTCCGCTTCCAGCTCCGGGGCTGGAGGTCTGGGAGCCGCGCCAGGTACGATGGTCCTGGGGAAGCACATGCGCAGCAGCTCCCTTGGGGCCCTGGGGGCCCGGGGGGCCTGGGGGCAGGCATTAACAGGGCCCGGGCCTGCAACGGTAATGACCACAGAAGGACGCCCGGAAGGAGGCCATTCTCCCCGGCAGGGCTCACCGGTGCCGGGATGTCCGATTCCGTTCACAGCAAGAGCTCCTGCTCCAGCCCCTGTGGGTACCGTTCAGTGAATCCCGTGACTGATAACCGCCCACCTATTGGCTTAAGGCGGTGGTCGGCAAACTCCTCAGTCCGCAGAGCCAAATAGCAACAGGACAATGATTGGCATTCCTTTGGAGAGCCACATTTTTTAAACTTAAACTGCTCCTAATGCTACTTCTTCAACATAGACTCGCCCAGGCCGTGGTGTTTTGTGGAAGAGCCACATTCCAGGGGCCAACGAGCTCATGTGTCTCGAGAGCCGCCATTTGCCGGCCACCGGCTTAAGGCACTGAGCTCTTCCGAGGAGGCCACCCAGCGGACTTGGGGCAGCTGACACCATCCCCGGACCGGCGTGTCCTCCTGGGTCCGTGAGCGGACAATGCCACCGGTCACTGCCCCTGAGGCCGCCCAGACGCCGGGCTCAGGACACAGACCTCCCTGGTCCCTGGGCTGCTTCCACGAAGACCTGGGAGCAGGCCTGGGCGACCCCGCGGCTGCGGCTGCGGCTGGTCTGGGGGGTGAGCTGGGCTCTGAGCCCCAGAGGGAAGCACATGGGGCAGACAATCACAGCCCCTGGCTGGCTGGAGCCGGCCTGGCCTGGCCCCGAGCCGCACATGAAAGCCCGCGCACCAGCCCCCTTGCCAGCACGACCGTATCAGCATCTGTGTTTGTTTAAAATGTGTAGAGCGGGCGGGGGGGGGGGGGGTGCGATCTTGTCTTCCTGCAGAACATTCGGAGCCAATTTCAGCGCCCAGATCTTCACAGGGACCCTGGGGGCTCGCGAGGTGCGAGCGGGCACGCGGGGCAGGGTTCCCACGGCGCAGAGATCCGAGGACGGCTGGCGCTGGCTTATTGTTTTAAAGGGAAACTGCTCTCTCTCCACTTGAGCCGACACGCGTGCTCACCGCAGTATTCACACCGAGCGCTGGGAGCTCAGGCACACCCATGGGCTGCCGTGTTCTGCAAAGTGGGTCCAGCAAAGAGCGGCAACCCTTCGGGCTCGTTAGAACTAGAGGTTCTCGCCGAAACTGGTGTGGCTCAGTGGATAGAGCGTGGGCCTGCGGACTGAAGGGTCCCAGGTTCGATTACGGTCAAGGGCATGGACCTTGGTTGCGGGCACGCCCTTAGTGGGGAATGTGCAGGAGGCAGCTGATCGATGCTTCTCTCTCATCAATGTTTCTAACTCTCTATCCCTCTCTCTTCCTCTCTGTAAAAAATCAATAAAATATATTTTTTTTAAAAAAAAAGAACTAGAGGTTCTCTCCCCTCCCCCCCCCCCCGGGGCCTGTGGGGCCTGGGCTTCAGCTGGAGGCTCAGTCCTCGGAGTTTCAGGTGCACACTCAGGTTTGAAGACCACTGAGTTCCTTAAAAAGTCACAGCTGAGCCCTAGCTGGCGTGGCTCAGTGGACAGAGCGTCAGACCTGTGGACTGAAGGGTCCCGGGTTCAATTCTGGTCAAGAATCCCCAAATTACACAGTTCCCAGTCAGGGCACACGCCCAGGTTACAGGCTCCATCCCCAGTGGGGGGCGTGCAGGAGGCAGCCGATCCATGATTCTCTCTCCTCATGGATGTTTCTGTCTCTGTCTTTCTCCCTCTCCCTTTCTCCAAAGCCAACAAAACATATTTTGTTCAAAAAGAAAAAGTAGTGCCACGCCCCCTTCATAAGCCCCTCCCCTTTGTGGCTCAGCCTGCAGCCTCGGCGGACAGCAGCCCCACCTGAAGCTTTTCCCACATTCGCCAGTCGGTATTGTCACCAGGACTTCTGCCATCCCCTTCTGCTGCCTTTTGAGTGCCCTGCGGACTGACCGCATCCCCTGCCCCCTGCTCTCCCGGCCCGGGCACAGGCCGGCCACTCACCCGCTGCGCGTCACCAGGCACTGGCGCAGGCCCAGCTTCCGGAAGATGTCCACCACCGTCTCCATGGGCGTGTGGTCCGTGACGGTGAACGGGCTGAGGTTCAGCACGCGGCGCAGCTTCAGGGGCTGCGGGCTGTTGGCCGGCAGCTCGGGGGGGTCCTCCGTGAAGTACATGATGGAGTTGCTCACGATGCCCTCCTGCCTCTGTCTGGCGTTCTCTGGAATGGACGGGCCCGAGCAGAACTCACACCAGATCCTCGCTCAGCAGCTGCCCCACCGCAGACCTGTAGCCACACACCCTCCCTCAGGACCCCCCAGAAAAGGGGCTCAGAGGGCCCACTCCACATTCTTAATGAGGGGCTCCGGCCAAACATCTGTGAAACCGGCTCCTGCCAGGCCAGGGTCCCCTGCTGTGACCGCCTGCTCCCCGCCCAGGTCTGGAGAGAGAGGCCTGAGCAGGAAGCACCTTTGAGGAGATGCATCGCTTCCCCTGGACACAGAGCAACCAGAAGGCCCAGCGCCCTCCTTCCGCCCTCCACCCTCGCCTTCCTAACACTTCTTCCCCCATCATGGGTGAAGTTTGACATAACAAAAACCGCATTTGCCAGGCTGGTGTGGCTCAGTGGTTAAGCATCGGCCTATGAACCAGGAGGTCAAGGGTTCAATTCCCGGTCAGGGCACAGGCCCAGGTTGCAGGCTCGGTTAGGGTTAGGGTTAGGGTTAGGGTTAGGGGGCGTGCAGGAGGGGGCGTGCAGGAGGCAGCCAATCCGTGATTCTCTCTCATCATTGCTCTTCCTATCTCTCCTTCCTCTTCCTCTCTGACATCAATACAAGTATATTTTTGAAAAAGAAAAAGAAACCATGCTTAGCTGCCCCGTGACCTCTATACATTGGTTTTTTACAAACCTACAGTTAGCCCAAACGGCGCTGTGAGTCCTGGAAGGAACGGAAATTTAATACCATGTTTCCCCGAAAATAAGACATCCTCCGAAAATAAGACCTACTTCATGGAAACATAATACATCCCCTGAAAATAAGACCTAGCGCATCTTTGGGAGCAAAAATTAATATAAGACACTGTCTTATTTTCGGGGAAACAGGGTAGGACCATCCCAAGCTCACGGCCCAGAAATGTAGTTCAATCCCAATTGCGACCCTTGGGACCGAGGAAATCCCCCTGGAGAAGTGGCATCGCCCACCGCCTGCACCTCCTCTCTCAGAAAGGGGCCATTCTGAAGGTCTCGCAGAGAAAGATAGTGAAACTGGCATGGTAACAATTAGCCTATTTCCGTCTACCGGCAAGGCCGGGTGACGGCTGGAGCAGGGGACAGGAACTCATTAGAACACAGCTTCCTGCCGCCCAGAAACCCGGGCTATTTTAAGTCGCACGTGCCTCAAACCCATCGGTCTCCACACATTTCTCCAAGGCCGTGTTCCTTTGTCGGAATTTTCAGCTTTCTCTTGGTTCATGGGGAAAGGCTGGGGGAAATGCACGGCGGGACTGGCCTTCAACTGACTCCCAGTCTCCATTTCTCAGAGAGTTCTCCTTTCTCAGAGACTATAATTCACCAACATCGTTCTCAGAGAGAAAGCTCGCACTGCCTGCTCATAGCCATCCCCGCAGCAGCGCTCTGATGGGGCCGGCAGCACCGCAGAGTGAAAGAGGAATACAGGCCGCCGGGCAGATGCCTGCCCGTTATCTGGGTCAGGTTGAACCTAGTTGCATCAAATGGGACGTGCTGCAGGCACAGTTGCAGGTGGCACTGAGGCACGTTCTCAAATGGAGATGCTATGCAACGCGCACGCGCACTTCTCCCCTAGGCCAAGGCGGTTCTGTCCTGCAGCTCCGAGGTGGAGGCAACAGCCAGCACATACTTAGTTCTCATGTTCATGCGCCAGGTGGTTTTCTAGAAGTCCCACGTGGCAGGAATCCCATCTCTTTCAATAACCGATTTGAACATTGGGAATGGATCAAGCCATTCACCTAGGTCAAGAACTGATCACATGACCCGGCTGGTGTGGCTCAGTTGACCTATGAACCAAGAGGTCAAGGTTCAATTCCTGGTCAGGGCATATACCTGGGTTGCAGGCTCGATCCCCAGTGTGGGGTGTTCAGGAGGCACCTGATCCATGATTCCCTCTCATCATTGATGTCTCTCTCTCTCTCTCTCTCTCTCCCTCTCCCTTCCTCTCTGAAATCAATAAAAGAAAAACTTTTTTAAAGCTTCCATAAAAACAGATGTAATTTACAAGAAGGTTAAGGTGTAAAGTTGGGAGCACTGCAGTGGTGATCAGGACAAGGTGACACAACAAAGTAAATGCCATTTAGAAGAAAAGCGGGATATCTGAGGAGGTCATGGTTACGAAGGCGCGGAGAAGTCCCCAGCGGAAGCAGATGGCACTGTTCTCTCAGGAAGAAACCTCTTTATCCCTAAACAGACTGTCCAGCACATCTGACAGCTACCTTCTTTTTCAAAAATACGTTTTTATTGATTTCAGAGAAGAAAGGGGAAGAGGGAGGGAGGGAAAGAGAGAGAGAGAGAGAGAGAGAGAGAGAGAACTATCAATGATGAGAGAGAATCATGGAACAGCTGCCTCCTGCATGCCCCACACTAGGGATTAAGCCCGCAACCTGGGCATGGAATCAACCATGACCTCCATGACCTCCCGGTTCATAAGTCTACACTCAACCACTGAGCCACACCAGCCGGGCTAACACTTACCTCCTTCATAGGCCCTGGACGTCAGTCCCTTTCTGCAGGTAAGCACTTCCCACATCCTGGAGAATCATCATTACGTCATCCACCAGACAAAAAACCCGGGTTCCCTTCACTCTTGCCCCTAACTAACTTTCCATCCTTTAATCATCACTGCGGCTTCCCGTCGAGTCCTCTCAGCAGTCCGTGCTTAATTGTGGGACTCCAGTCTGCAAGAGCCTGCCGCCCCTCGGAGCACAGACAAGCCTCGGCTTGCAGATGGCACCGGGAGGCAGAGCCCCCTCTACCGAGTCTGAGAGACAGCGCGGCCTGCGGTCCAGAGAGAGAGCATCACAGCTCATCATGGCTCACTCAGTGTCACGTGAGCAGCCGCTACAACTTTGAACGTGAGCCCAGGTGCCTTTCTTTTCTCACCCAAACCACCTCGGATCTGTTCACAATCTTTGCTCCTCTTTCCCCTGCCAGCGGGCTCAGCTGCAGTCACTGCCACTGAGCACTGTCTGATGGCGCCACGAAGGGCACACTCATTCTGCAAACGCAGCTCGCGACTCTCTCCTCCGAGAGCCGGGGAGCCTTCCGCGTCCCAGGCCAGGAAAGCAGCCCCCTGATCGCAGCCCCTTGCCTTGCCACGGCCGCGCCAACAGCAGCTTCTCCGCTGGGCCGGCTGGTTGGAAGCAGGTAGGTGAGGTTTCACCACGTGTTGCCTCTTAGACATTGCAAACGGCTCCCCGGACAGCAAGCTCCGCTGCTCCCACTTGATCAGGTAACGGGGCGGGGGGGGGGGGGGGGGGGGAATGACAGCAGGGCAGTGAGCTGTCTCCAGGCAGATGTGCTCAGAGCTGTGACATTTATTACTCCAGTCTTTTAATTTCAACCTTTGCTGAAAAGGTTTTAGTGCTGGCATGCATTGCTTAAAGGCTGCTGACCTCATTATTTTAAAATAAACCCAGCCCTACTTACACAGCGTGGTTTGTTTGGGTGGTTTTTTGTTTTGTTTTTAATCCTCACCCCAGAAACGCAGCACCTAGGGCCACACCCCAGACCAGCAGAATGCAAATCTGAACCTCAACCAGATCCCCATGGGACACAAGTACACATTCAGCTGTGGCATCCGCCCGGCCCACATGGCTCAGGGGGTGCGCATCAACCTATGAGCCAGGAGGTCACGATTCGATTCCCGGTTGTGGGCTCGATCCCCAGTGGAGGGCATGCAGGAGGCAGCCAACCCATAATTCTCTCTCATTATTGATGTTTCTATCTCACTCTCACTCTCCCTTCTTCTCTAAAAAAAAAAGTTTGGAAACAGCCTAGGTGCCCGTCAGCAGATGAATGGATCAGAAAACTATGGTACATCTACACCATGGAATACTATGCTGCCATAAAAAGGAAGGAATTCTCATCATTTGCAGTAACCTGGATGGAATTGGAGAGCATCATGCTGAGTGAAATAAGCCAGTCAATGAAAGAGAAACACTACATGACCTCACTCATTTATGGATATTAAAGATCATTATAAATGAATGAACAGAAAGATTGATATAGTGACAGTAAAACAACAGGCAGTCTGTCAAATGACAGCGGGGGGGGGGGGGGGAGGGTAGGGAGATCTGGGGGAGATAAGAGATCAACCAAAGGACTGGTATGCTTGCATATAAGAATAACCAATGGACACAAAACTCTGGGGAGGGAGGGCATCTATGGGGGGGGGAGGGGGCAATGATAAGCTATGTATACAGATAATACCTTAATAAAAAAATAATTAAAAAAAAAAGCCCTAGCTGGTTTGGCTCAGTGGCTAGAGCATTGGCCTGGGGACTGAAGGGTTCCGGGTTCAATTCCAGTCAAGGGCACAGGCCCAGGTTGCGGACTCAATCCCCAGTAGGGGGCGTGCAGGAGGCAGCCGATCAGTGGTTCTGTCTCATCATTGCTGTTTCTCTCTCTCCCTTCCTCTCTGAAATCAATAAAAATATTTTTAAAAAAACACCTTGCAATCCCCTGGCTTAAGCCTTCTGACCGTGTGGGCTCTCTCTGCCCCGGGGAGAATGTGGGGGTACGCAGCTGCCATTCACCTTAGTAGCCCACAAGGTCCCATCTCTACTCACTGATGGCCAGAATCAGCTCCCTCCTCTGGGCGAACCCGATGAGGCGCTCCGAGTCCCTGGACACCACCACGGGGAAGCCGTTGTAGTCGGTCTCCTTGATGAGCGTCTCCACGTCCTCCACCGTCATGCTGTCCTGTGTGAGCACAGCGAGCGGCGGCTCCCCCCGCCGCGGCCGCATCACGTCGGTGGCCAGCGTGCGGTGCGTGAACTCATCCTTCACGTCCAGGAACGGGTAGCCGTTTAGGTGGATGTGGGCCTCGTAGATGCCTTCCTTCCCAAAGGCGTCGGCCACCCACTTGCTGGTCACGGCTGCCGCCATCAGGGGGACAATGTACTCCAGACCCCCCGTCAACTCAAACATGATGACCACCAATGACACCGTCATCCGGGTCACTCCACCTGTGAGCCGAGAGAGGAGGGGAATGCCCAACTCAACCCAACCCTCGGGAGGGCGTGGGCTGTGGAAACTGACAAGCCTCCTGGCAGGAGAGTTTCTATGGGGACAGGCCTGCACGCTGCCGGTGCTCAGACCTCTGCGGCTGAGGCCACGCTCCGTCACCTGCATCGGGGACCAGGAGCCACACCTGCCTGGCTCTTCCGCACCGAGGGCAACTCGACGTCTATTCACCTAGGACCGTGGCTCTCAACCTTCCCAATGCCACGGCCCTTTACTACAGCTCCTCATGCTGTGGTGACCCCAACCATAAAGTTATGTTTGTTGCTACTTTATAACTGTCATTTTGCCACCGTAGTGACCCACAGGTTGAGAACCGCAAGCAGGGTCGCCTAAGACCAAACACAGATATTGACATTATGATTCATAACAGTAGCAAAATGACAGTTAAGAAGTAGCAACGAAGATAATGTTATGGTTGGGGTCACCACCACATGAGGAGCTGTGTTAAAGGGCCGCGGCGTTAGGAAGGGTGAGAACCACTGACCTAGGACCACACGCCTTGCTTCCTGGTGAGTGGATTCTACTCGGGCTATGGTTCCTCACTCAGCAAGTGGGGCTCCCTTCTAGAACCCCATAGCTTGAAAACTGCAGAGACTCTTGGGGGCTAGAGACAGGAGCAGACCCCCCTTATGTCCCTTGGCATTCAACCAGAGAAAGCATACCAACTCCTAATCTTCCAATGAACTTGAGCGGGGTTCCCTGACCTTAGCACGAGGGACATTTGGGTAATTCTTTGCTTGGGGCAGCCCTGTGCACTGTGGGAAGTTTAGCAGCATCCACGGCCAACACCCAGTAGGTGCTGCTAGCACAGCCACCCCAGGTGTGGCAGCCAAACATGTCTCCCCTCGTCCACTGTCCCTGAGAGGCACAACTGCCGCCAGTTCAAAACCACTATCCCAGATGGCACAGCTGCGACATGGTAGAGACCCATCAGCCCGGGTCCCTGAATGACCAAGTGGAGAGAACCTTCCGCTAACTACACACACACACACACACACACACACACACACTCACACACACAGATACATACACAGACACACACAGATACACACACATACACATACACAGACACATACATACACACACTCACACACACATATACACACACACGTACGCACACATTACACACACTCACACGTGTGCGCACACATACACACACATTACACACACTCACACACATGCACACATTACACACATTACACACACTCACACACACACAGAGACACACACACATGCAGGCACACACAAGCCGATTCTCATTATGCACAGTAGCTATGACCTACAAAATCACCACAAATGCCAGATTAGCAAATTCATAACCACTGCCCTTGGGGAGACCTAGATTAGGTCTCTGTGAGCCTGTGGTCACGAGATTTTTATCAAAACCCATTCTGTGTGTTTCTGTCAGAGACACCTTATTTAATAGCAGAAGTGACTCAGTCACGTGGAACCCAGCCCGAAGGGAGCTTCTGAGCGTGTTTCTCCCTGAGGCACATCCCAGGCTCCTCACATACAGAACTCCAGACAGCACCTCAGCGCTACGCCCACCGAGGGCCACTTTAACCCGCAAAATCATTCACACAAAGCACAAAAATGCAAATCACATGGCACTAGATACACTATGAGAAGGACATCTGTGTCTCGTGTGAGAGCCGAACCAAGAAGGCAGACCTTCACCTCGGCCAGTTCAGCTGGGAAGATACACGTGTGTCAGATCACCGCTCCCTGAATGTCTGAGAGGAACCGCAAAGGCCCTACAAGTATTGCTCTGCCTAGAGGTTACAAACACACTTTAGCAAGTAGCCAAATGCCCAATTATGGAACCCACAAATTATGAGGATGGAGCACCATCACGGAGCAGACATCAGCCTTGGTGTGGTAAACCAGTGAGATTACTCACTGTGAGATTAGGGGATTACTCGTCACAGCAGCACACCTCTCCTGTACTCACCACAGCAGCACACCCTCTCCTATACTCATCACAGCAGCACACCTCTCCTATACTCACCACAGCAGCACACCCTCTCCCATACTCACCACAGCAGCACACCCTCTCCTATACTCACCACAGCAGCACACCTCTCCTATACTCACCACAGCAGCACACCTCTCCTGTACTCACCACAGCAGCACACCCTCTCCTATACTCACCACAGCAGCACACCCTCTCCCATACTCACCACAGCATCACACCCTCTCCTATACTCATCACAACAGCACACCCTCTCCCATACTCACCACAGCAGCACACCCTCTCCTATACTCACCACAGCAGCACACCTCTCCTATACTCATCACAACAGCACACCCTCTCCCATACTCACCACAGCAGCACACCCTCTCCTATACTCATCACAACAGCACACCCTCTCCCATACTCACCACAGCAGCACACCCTCTCCTATACTCACCACAGCAGCACACCCTCTCCTATACTCATCACAACAGCACACCCTCTCCCATACTCACCACAGCAGCACACCCTCTCCCATACTCACCACAGCAGCACACCCTCTCCTATACTCATCACAACAGCACACCCTCTCCCATACTCACCACAGCAGCACACCTCTCCTATACTCACCACAGCAGCACACCCTCTCCTATACTCACCACAGCAGCACACCTCTCCTATACTCATCACAACAGCACAAACTCTCCCATACTCACCACAGCAGCACACCCTCTCCTATACTCACCACAGCAGCACACCCTCTCCTATACTCATCACAACAGCACACCCTCTCCCATACTCACCACAGCAGCACACCTCTCCTATACTCACCACAGCAGCACACCTCTCCTGTACTCACCACAGCAGCACACCCTCTCCCATACTCACCACAGCAGCACACCCCTCCTATACTCATCACAGCAGCACACCCTCTCCTATACTCACCACAGCAGCACACCCTCTCCTATACTCATCACAGCATCACACCCTCTCCTATACTCACCACAGCAGCACACCTCTCCTATACTCACCACAGCAGCACACCTCTCCTGTACTCACCACAGCAGCACACCCTCTCCTATATTCACCACAGCAGCACACCTCTCCTATACTCATCACAACAGCACACCCTCTCCCATACTCACCACAGCAGCACACCCTCTCCTATACTCACCACAGCAGCACACCCTCTCCTATACTCACCACAGCAGCACACCCTCTCCTATACTCACCACAGCAGCACACCCTCTCCTATACTCACCACAGCAGCACACCCTCTCCTATACTCATCACAGAAGCACACCCTCTCCTATACTCACCACAGAAGCACACCCTCTCCCATACTCACCACAGCAGCACACCCTCTCCTATACTCACCACAGCAGCACACCCTCTCCTATACTCACCACAGCAGCACACCCTCTCCTATATTCACCACAGCAGCACACCTCTCCTATACTCATCACAACAGCACACCCTCTCCCATACTCACCACAGCAGCACACCCTCTCCTATACTCACCACAGCAGCACACCTCTCCTATACTCATCACAACAGCACACCCTCTCCCATACTCACCACAGCAGCACACCCTCTCCTATACTCACCACAGCAGCACACCCTCTCCTATACTCACCACAGCAGCACACCCTCTCCTATACTCACCACAGCATCACACCCTCTCCTATACTCACCACAGCAGCACACCTCTCCTATACTCACCACAGCAGCACACCTCTCCTGTACTCACCACAGCAGCACACCCTCTCCTATATTCACCACAGCAGCACACCTCTCCTATACTCATCACAACAGCACACCCTCTCCCATACTCACCACAGCAGCACACCCTCTCCTATACTCACCACAGCAGTACACCTCTCCCGTACTCACCACAGCAGCACACCCTCTCCTATACTCACCACAGCAGCACACCTCTCCTATACTCACCACAGCAGCACACCCTCTCCTATACTCATCACAGAAGCACACCCTCTCCTATACTCACCACAGAAGCACACCCTCTCCCATACTCACCACAGCAGCACACCCTCTCCTATACTCACCACAGCAGCACACCCTCTCCCATACTCACCACAGCAGCACACCCTCTCCTATACTCACCACAGCAGCACACCCTCTCCTATACTCACCACAGCAGCACACCCTCTCCTATACTCACCACAGCAGCACACCCTCTCCTATACTCACCACAGCAGCACACCCTCTCCTATACTCACCACAGCAGCACACCTCTCCTATACTCACCACAGCAGCACACCTCTCCTGTACTCACCACAGCAGCACACCCTCTCCTATATTCACCACAGCAGCACACCTCTCCTATACTCATCACAACAGCACACCCTCTCCCATACTCACCACAGCAGCACACCCTCTCCTATACTCACCACAGCAGCACACCCTCTCCTATACTCACCACAGCAGCACACCCTCTCCTATACTCACCACAGCAGCACACCCTCTCCTATACTCACCACAGCAGCACACCCTCTCCTATACTCATCACAGAAGCACACCCTCTCCTATACTCACCACAGCAGCACACCCTCTCCTATACTCATCACAGCATCACACCCTCTCCTATACTCACCACAGCAGCACACCTCTCCTATACTCACCACAGCAGCACACCTCTCCCGTACTCACCACAGCAGCACACCCTCTCCTATATTCACCACAGCAGCACACCTCTCCTATACTCATCACAACAGCACACCCTCTCCCATACTCACCACAGCAGCACACCCTCTCCTATACTCACCACAGCAGCACACCCTCTCCCATACTCACCACAGCAGCACACCTCTCCTATACTCACCACAGCAGCACACCCTCTCCTATATTCACCACAGCAGCACACCTCTCCTATACTCATCACAACAGCACACCCTCTCCCATACTCACCACAGCAGCACACCCTCTCCTATACTCACCACAGCAGCACACCCTCTCCTATACTCACCACAGCAGCACACCCTCTCCTATACTCACCACAGCAGCACACCCTCTCCTATACTCATCACAACAGCACACCCTCTCCCATACTCACCACAGCAGCACACCTCTCCTATACTCATCACAACAGCACACCCTCTCCCATACTCACCACAGCAGCACACCCCTCCTATACTCACCACAGCAGCACACCCTCTCCTATACTCACCACAGCAGCACACCCTCTCCTATACTCATCACAACAGCACACCCTCTCCCATACTCACCACAGCAGCACACCCTCTCCTATACTCATCACAGAAGCACACCCTCTCCTATACTCACCACAGAAGCACACCCTCTCCCATACTCACCACAGCAGCACACCCTCTCCTATACTCACCACAGCAGCACACCCTCTCCCATACTCACCACAGCAGCACACCCTCTCCTATACTCACCACAGCAGCACACCCTCTCCTATACTCACCACAGCAGCACACCCTCTCCTATACTCACCACAGCAGCACACCCTCTCCTATACTCACCACAGCAGCACACCCTCTCCTATACTCACCACAGCAGCACACCTCTCCTATACTCACCACAGCAGCACACCTCTCCTGTACTCACCACAGCAGCACACCCTCTCCTATATTCACCACAGCAGCACACCTCTCCTATACTCATCACAACAGCACACCCTCTCCCATACTCACCACAGCAGCACACCCTCTCCTATACTCACCACAGCAGCACACCCTCTCCTATACTCACCACAGCAGCACACCCTCTCCTATACTCACCACAGCAGCACACCCTCTCCTATACTCACCACAGCAGCACACCCTCTCCTATACTCATCACAGAAGCACACCCTCTCCTATACTCACCACAGCAGCACACCCTCTCCTATACTCATCACAGCATCACACCCTCTCCTATACTCACCACAGCAGCACACCTCTCCTATACTCACCACAGCAGCACACCTCTCCCGTACTCACCACAGCAGCACACCCTCTCCTATATTCACCACAGCAGCACACCTCTCCTATACTCATCACAACAGCACACCCTCTCCCATACTCACCACAGCAGCACACCCTCTCCTATACTCACCACAGCAGCACACCCTCTCCCATACTCACCACAGCAGCACACCTCTCCTATACTCACCACAGCAGCACACCCTCTCCTATATTCACCACAGCAGCACACCTCTCCTATACTCATCACAACAGCACACCCTCTCCCATACTCACCACAGCAGCACACCCTCTCCTATACTCACCACAGCAGCACACCCTCTCCTATACTCATCACAACAGCACACCCTCTCCCATACTCACCACAGCAGCACACCTCTCCTATACTCATCACAACAGCACACCCTCTCCCATACTCACCACAGCAGCACACCCCTCCTATACTCACCACAGCAGCACACCCTCTCCTAAACTCACCACAGCAGCACACCCTCTCCTATACTCATCACAACAGCACACCCTCTCCCATACTCACCACAGCAGCACACCTCTCCTATACTCATCACAACAGCACACCCTCTCCCATACTCACCACAGCAGCACACCCCTCCTATACTCATCACAGCAGCACACCCTCTCCTATACTCACCACAGCAGCACACCCTCTCCTATACTCATCACAGCATCACACCCTCTCCTATACTCACCACAGCAGCACACCTCTCCTATACTCACCACAGCAGCACACCTCTCCCGTACTCACCACAGCAGCACACCTCTCCTATACTCACCACAGCAGCACACCTCTCCCGTACTCACCACAGCAGCACACCCTCTCCTATATTCACCACAGCAGCACACCTCTCCTATACTCATCACAACAGCACACCCTCTCCCATACTCACCACAGCAGCACACCCTCTCCTATACTCACCACAACAGCACACCCTCTCCCATACTCACCACAGCAGCACACCCTCTCCTATACTCACCACAGCAGCACACCTCTCCCGTACTCACCACAGCAGCACACCCTCTCCTATACTCACCACAGCAGCACACCTCTCCTATACTCACCACAGCAGCACACCCTCTCCTATACTCATCACAGAAGCACACCCTCTCCTATACTCACCACAGAAGCACACCCTCTCCCATACTCACCACAGCAGCACACCCTCTCCTATACTCATCACAGAAGCACACCCTCTCCTATACTCACCACAGAAGCACACCCTCTCCCATACTCACCACAGCAGCACACCCTCTCCCATACTCACCACAGCAGCACACCCTCTCCTATACTCACCACAGCAGCACACCCTCTCCTATACTCACCACAGCAGCACACCCTCTCCTATACTCACCACAGCAGCACACCCTCTCCTATACTCACCACAGCAGCACACCCTCTCCTATACTCACCACAGCAGCACACCTCTCCTATACTCACCACAGCAGCACACCTCTTCTGTACTCACCACAGCAGCACACCCTCTCCTATATTCACCACAGCAGCACACCTCTCCTATACTCATCACAACAGCACACCCTCTCCCATACTCACCACAGCAGCACACCCTCTCCTATACTCACCACAGCAGCACACCCTCTCCTATACTCACCACAGCAGCACACCCTCTCCTATACTCACCACAGCAGCACACCCTCTCCTATACTCACCACAGCAGCACACCCTCTCCTATACTCATCACAGAAGCACACCCTCTCCTATACTCACCACAGCAGCACACCCTCTCCTATACTCATCACAGCATCACACCCTCTCCTATACTCACCACAGCAGCACACCTCTCCTATACTCACCACAGCAGCACACCTCTCCCGTACTCACCACAGCAGCACACCCTCTCCTATATTCACCACAGCAGCACACCTCTCCTATACTCATCACAACAGCACACCCTCTCCCATACTCACCACAGCAGCACACCCTCTCCTATACTCACCACAGCAGCACACCCTCTCCCATACTCACCACAGCAGCACACCTCTCCTATACTCACCACAGCAGCACACCCTCTCCTATATTCACCACAGCAGCACACCTCTCCTATACTCATCACAACAGCACACCCTCTCCCATACTCACCACAGCAGCACACCCTCTCCTATACTCACCACAGCAGCACACCCTCTCCTATACTCACCACAGCAGCACACCCTCTCCTATACTCACCACAGCAGCACACCCTCTCCTATACTCATCACAACAGCACACCCTCTCCCATACTCACCACAGCAGCACACCTCTCCTATACTCATCACAACAGCACACCCTCTCCCATACTCACCACAGCAGCACACCCCTCCTATACTCACCACAGCAGCACACCCTCTCCTATACTCACCACAGCAGCACACCCTCTCCTATACTCATCACAACAGCACACCCTCTCCCATACTCACCACAGCAGCACACCTCTCCTATACTCATCACAACAGCACACCCTCTCCCATACTCACCACAGCAGCACACCCCTCCTATACTCATCACAGCAGCACACCCTCTCCTATACTCACCACAGCAGCACACCCTCTCCTATACTCATCACAGCATCACACCCTCTCCTATACTCACCACAGCAGCACACCTCTCCTATACTCACCACAGCAGCACACCTCTCCCGTACTCACCACAGCAGCACACCCTCTCCTATATTCACCACAGCAGCACACCTCTCCTATACTCATCACAACAGCACACCCTCTCCCATACTCACCACAGCAGCACACCCTCTCCTATACTCACCACAGCAACACACCCTCTCCTATACTCACCACAGCAGCACACCCTCTCCTATACTCACCACAGCAGCACACCCTCTCCTATACTCACCACAGCAGCACACCTCTCCTATACTCATCACAACAGCACACCCTCTCCCATACTCACCACAGCAGCACACCTCTCCTATACTCATCACAACAGCACACCCTATCCCATACTCACCACAGCAGCACACCCCTCCTATACTCATCACAGCAGCACACCCTCTCCTATACTCACCACAGCAGCACACCCTCTCCTATACTCACCACAGCAGCACACCCTCTCCTATACTCACCACAGCAGCACACCCTCTCCTATACTCACCACAGCAGCACACCCTCTCCTATACTCACCACAGCAGCACACCCTCTCCCATACTCACCACAGCAGCACACCCTCTCCCATACTCACCACAGCAGCACACCTCTCCTATACTCATCACAGCATCACACCCTCTCCTATACTCACCACAGCAGCACACCCCTCCTATACTCATCACAGCAGCACACCCTCTCCTATACTCACCACAGCAGCACACCTCTCCTATACTCATCACAACAGCACACCCTCTCCCATACTCACCACAGCAGCACACCCTCTCCCATACTCACCACAGCAGCACACCCTCTCCTATACTCATCACAGCATCACACCCTCTCCTATACTCACCACAGCAGCACACCCTCTCCCATACTCACCACAGCAGCACACCCTCTCCTATACTCACCACAGCAGCACACCTCTCCTATACTCATCACAACAGCACACCCTCTCCCATACTCACCACAGCAGCACACCCTCTCCTATACTCATCACAGCATCACACCCTCTCCTATACTCACCACAGCAGCACACCTCTCCTATACTCACCACAGCAGCACACCTCTCCCGTACTCACCACAGCAGCACACCCTCTCCTATATTCACCACAGCAGCACACCTCTCCTATACTCACCACAGCAGCACACCCTCTCCTATATTCACCACAGCAGCACACCTCTCCTATACTCATCACAACAGCACACCCTCTCCCATACTCACCACAGCAGCACACCCTCTCCTATACTCACCACAGCAGCACACCCTCTCCTATACTCACCACAGCAGCACACCCTCTCCTATACTCACCACAGCAGCACACCCTCTCCTATACTCATCACAACAGCACACCCTCTCCCATACTCACCACAGCAGCACACCTCTCCTATACTCATCACAACAGCACACCCTCTCCCATACTCACCACAGCAGCACACCCCTCCTATACTCACCACAGCAGCACACCCTCTCCTATACTCACCACAGCAGCACACCCTCTCCTATACTCATCACAACAGCACACCCTCTCCCATACTCACCACAGCAGCACACCCCTCCTATACTCATCACAGCAGCACACCCTCTCCTATACTCACCACAGCAGCACACCCTCTCCTATACTCATCACAGCATCACACCCTCTCCTATACTCATCACAGCAGCACACCCTCTCCTATACTCACCACAGCAGCACACCCTCTCCTATACTCACCACAGCAGCACACCCTCTCCTATACTCACCACAGCAGCACACCCTCTCCTATACTCACCACAGCAGCACACCCTCTCCTATACTCACCACAGCAGCACACCCTCTCCCATACTCACCACAGCAGCACACCCTCTCCCATACTCACCACAGCAGCACACCTCTCCTATACTCATCACAGCATCACACCCTCTCCTATACTCACCACAGCAGCACACCCCTCCTATACTCATCACAGCAGCACACCCTCTCCTATACTCACCACAGCAGCACACCTCTCCTATACTCATCACAACAGCACACCCTCTCCCATACTCACCACAGCAGCACACCCTCTCCCATACTCACCACAGCAGCACACCCTCTCCTATACTCATCACAGCATCACACCCTCTCCTATACTCACCACAGCAGCACACCCTCTCCCATACTCACCACAGCAGCACACCCTCTCCTATACTCACCACAGCAGCACACCTCTCCTATACTCACCACAGCAGCACACCCTCTCCTATACTCACCACAGCAGCACACCTCTCCTATACTCACCACAGCAGCACACCTCTCCCGTACTCACCACAGCAGCACACCCTCTCCTATATTCACCACAGCAGCACACCTCTCCTATACTCATCACAACAGCACACCCTCTCCCATACTCACCACAGCAGCACACCCTCTCCTATACTCACCACAGCAGCACACCCTCTCCTATACTCACCACAGCAGCACACCCTCTCCTATACTCACCACAGCAGCACACCCTCTCCTATACTCACCACAGCAGCACACCTCTCCTATACTCATCACAACAGCACACCCTCTCCCATACTCACCACAGCAGCACACCTCTCCTATACTCATCACAACAGCACACCCTCTCCCATACTCACCACAGCAGCACACCCCTCCTATACTCATCACAGCAGCACACCCTCTCCTATACTCATCACAGCAGCACACCCTCTCCTATACTCACCACAGCAGCACACCCTCTCCTATACTCACCACAGCAGCACACCCTCTCCTATACTCACCACAGCAGCACACCCTCTCCTATACTCACCACAGCAGCACACCCTCTCCTATACTCACCACAGCAGCACACCCTCTCCTATACTCATCACAGAAGCACACCCTCTCCTATACTCACCACAGAAGCACACCCTCTCCCATACTCACCACAGCAGCACACCCTCTCCTATACTCACCACAGCAGCACACCCTCTCCTATACTCACCACAGCAGCACACCCTCTCCTATATTCACCACAGCAGCACACCTCTCCTATACTCATCACAGCAGCACACCCTCTCCCATACTCACCACAGCAGCACACCCTCTCCTATACTCACCACAGCAGCACACCCTCTCCTATACTCACCACAGCAGCACACCCTCTCCTATACTCACCACAGCAGCACACCCTCTCCTATACTCACCACAGCAGCACACCCTCTCCTATACTCATCACAGAAGCACACCCTCTCCTATACTCACCACAGAAGCACACCCTCTCCCATACTCACCACAGCAGCACACCCTCTCCTATACTCACCACAGCAGCACACCCTCTCCTATACTCACCACAGCAGCACACCCTCTCCTATATTCACCACAGCAGCACACCTCTCCTATACTCATCACAACAGCACACCCTCTCCCATACTCACCACAGCAGCACACCCTCTCCTATACTCACCACAGCAGCACACCTCTCCTATACTCATCACAACAGCACACCCTCTCCCATACTCACCACAGCAGCACACCCTCTCCTATACTCACCACAGCAGCACACCCTCTCCTATACTCACCACAGCAGCACACCCTCTCCTATACTCACCACAGCAGCACACCTCTCCTATACTCATCACAACAGCACACCCTCTCCCATACTCACCACAGCAGCACACCCCTCCTATACTCATCACAGCAGCACACCTCTCCTATACTCATCACAACAGCACACCCTCTCCCATACTCACCACAGCAGCACACCCTCTCCCATACTCACCACAGCAGCACACCCTCTCCTATACTCATCACAGCATCACACCCTCTCCTATACTCACCACAGCAGCACACCCTCTCCTATACTCACCACAGCAGCACACCTCTCCTATACTCACCACAGCAGCACACCCTCTCCTATACTCACCACAGCAGCACACCCTCTCCCATACTCACCACAGCAGCACACCCTCTCCTATATTCACCACAGCAGCACACCTCTCCTATACTCATCACAACAGCACACCCTCTCCCATACTCACCACAGCAGCACACCCCTCCTATACTCATCACAGCAGCACACCCTCTCCTATACTCACCACAGCAGCACACCCTCTCCTATACTCATCACAGCATCACACCCTCTCCTATACTCACCACAGCAGCACACCTCTCCTATACTCACCACAGCAGCACACCTCTCCCGTACTCACCACAGCAGCACACCCTCTCCTATATTCACCACAGCAGCACACCTCTCCTATACTCATCACAGCAGCACACCCTCTCCTATACTCACCACAGCAGCACACCCTCTCCCATACTCACCACAGCAGCACACCTCTCCTATACTCACCACAGCAGCACACCCTCTCCTATATTCACCACAGCAGCACACCTCTCCTATACTCATCACAACAGCACACCCTCTCCCATACTCACCACAGCAGCACACCCTCTCCTATACTCACCACAGCAGCACACCCTCTCCTATACTCACCACAGCAGCACACCCTCTCCTATACTCACCACAGCAGCACACCCTCTCCTATACTCATCACAACAGCACACCCTCTCCCATACTCACCACAGCAGCACACCTCTCCTATACTCATCACAACAGCACACCCTCTCCCATACTCACCACAGCAGCACACCCCTCCTATACTCACCACAGCAGCACACCCTCTCCTATACTCACCACAGCAGCACACCCTCTCCTATACTCATCACAACAGCACACCCTCTCCCATACTCACCACAGCAGCACACCTCTCCTATACTCATCACAACAGCACACCCTCTCCCATACTCACCACAGCAGCACACCCCTCCTATACTCATCACAGCAGCACACCCTCTCCTATACTCACCACAGCAGCACACCCTCTCCTATACTCATCACAGCATCACACCCTCTTCTATACTCACCACAGCAGCACACCTCTCCTATACTCACCACAGCAGCACACCTCTCCCATACTCACCACAGCAGCACACCCTCTCCTATATTCACCACAGCAGCACACCTCTCCTATACTCATCACAACAGCACACCCTCTCCCATACTCACCACAGCAGCACACCCTCTCCTATACTCACCACAGCAGCACACCCTCTCCTATACTCACCACAGCAGCACACCCTCTCCTATACTCACCACAGCAGCACACCCTCTCCTATACTCACCACAGCAGCACACCTCTCCTATACTCATCACAACAGCACACCCTCTCCCATACTCACCACAGCAGCACACCTCTCCTATACTCATCACAACAGCACACCCTCTCCCATACTCACCACAGCAGCACACCCCTCCTATACTCATCACAGCAGCACACCCTCTCCTATACTCACCACAGCAGCACACCCTCTCCTATACTCACCACAGCAGCACACCCTCTCCTATACTCACCACAGCAGCACACCCTCTCCTATACTCACCACAGCAGCACACCCTCTCCCATACTCACCACAGCAGCACACCCTCTCCCATACTCACCACAGCAGCACACCCCTCCTATACTCATCACAGCAGCACACCCTCTCCTATACTCACCACAGCAGCACACCTCTCCTATACTCATCACAACAGCACACCCTCTCCCATACTCACCACAGCAGCACACCCTCTCCCATACTCACCACAGCAGCACACCCTCTCCTATACTCATCACAGCATCACACCCTCTCCTATACTCACCACAGCAGCACACCCTCTCCCATACTCACCACAGCAGCACACCCTCTCCTATACTCACCACAGCAGCACACCTCTCCTATACTCACCACAGCAGCACACCCTCTCCTATACTCACCACAGCAGCACACCTCTCCTATACTCACCACAGCAGCACACCTCTCCCGTACTCACCACAGCAGCACACCCTCTCCTATATTCACCACAGCAGCACACCTCTCCTATACTCATCACAACAGCACACCCTCTCCCATACTCACCACAGCAGCACACCCTCTCCTATACTCACCACAGCAGCACACCCTCTCCTATACTCACCACAGCAGCACACCCTCTCCTATACTCACCACAGCAGCACACCCTCTCCTATACTCACCACAGCAGCACACCTCTCCTATACTCATCACAACAGCACACCCTCTCCCATACTCACCACAGCAGCACACCTCTCCTATACTCATCACAACAGCACACCCTCTCCCATACTCACCACAGCAGCACACCCCTCCTATACTCATCACAGCAGCACACCCTCTCCTATACTCACCACAGCAGCACACCCTCTCCTATACTCACCACAGCAGCACACCCTCTCCTATACTCACCACAGCAGCACACCCTCTCCTATACTCACCACAGCAGCACACCCTCTCCCATACTCACCACAGCAGCACACCCTCTCCTGTACTCACCACAGCAGCACACCCTCTCCCATACTCACCACAGCAGCACACCTCTCCTATACTCATCACAGCATCACACCCTCTCCTATACTCACCACAGCAGCACACCCCTCCTATACTCATCACAGCAGCACACCCTCTCCTATACTCACCACAGCAGCACACCTCTCCTATACTCATCACAACAGCACACCCTCTCCCATACTCACCACAGCAGCACACCCTCTCCCATACTCACCACAGCAGCACACCCTCTCCTATACTCATCACAGCATCACACCCTCTCCTATACTCACCACAGCAGCACACCCTCTCCTATACTCATCACAGCAGCACACCTCTCCCATGCTGAGAACGCAAGGTTCCTGGCTTCCTGTGGCCAGCCTAGTCCAGTGGGCCCTTATGCTCCATCTGTCCTACTTTCGTTGCACCTCCCGCCCTGCCTCCCCCCCCCCAGCCTCCCCTGCCTCTGGCTGTACCTAGGCAGGCTGCTGCTCCCACCATTGCGTAGAGTCCGGGGGTGACACAGTCTGCTCCGGGCCTGCACCAGTTCCGGAAGATGATCCAGTCGTGGTGATGGTACGCCAGCTGCTCCACACCGATGCCCACCATCCTGCCCGCCATGGCCCCCACAGCCATACTGGGGATAAAGAGGCCGGACGGGATCTGCAGGGAGCACAAGGGAAAGAGGTGTGAGGGGAGGAGTCCGAGTCCCCAGATCCCGCCTCCTGCCCCAGGACACATTGACCCTCTCCACAAGCTTGCATTTCGCTTCAGTCTTCAAAGGAGCTGCAACCTTGCCCTAACCAGTGTGGCTCAGTGGATAGAGTGTCAGCCTGCGGACCAAAGGGTCCTGGGTTCGATTCCAGTCAAGGGCACGTAGTACTTTGGTTGCAGGCTCCTCCCCCGCCCGGTCCCTGACCGGGGTTCGTGCAGGAGGTAACCAATCAATGTGTTTCTCTCACATCGATGTTTCTCTCTGTCTCTCCTCCTCTCTTCCACCCTCCCTAAGAATCAATGGGGAAATACCCTCGGGTGAGAAGTAACAGAAATAAATAAATAGATGATTTTTAAAAGGAGGTGCCGCCTTCCCAGTAGGTCAGGGAAAAGGCAGGACAAGTGACTGCATCTGCCTGGTCCCCCGTGGCTACCGTGACTTGGAGAGGACGCGTCTCACACTTTCCTGCTGGGCCGGCAGCAGGCGTGTGCCTGCGGCAGGTTCAGGAAGGAGAAGCCCCCTGCGAACAGCATTCAAAGGAGCAGCTGTCCTTAGGGAGGCTCATCACCTCCTTGTGCCCCTCGCCCATCCTTAGATTCGCTTTTAAAACTAAATGTCAAACCAAAGCCAGTGTGGCTCAGTGGATAGAGCGTCGGCCTGCAGACTGAAGGGTCCCGGGTTCGATTCCGGTCAAGGGAATGGACTTGGTTGCAGGCACATCCCCAGTGGGGGGCGTGCAGAAGGCAGCTGATAGATGATTCTCTCTCATAGATGTTTCTAACTCTCTATCCCTCTCCCTTCCTCTCTGTAAAAAATCAATAAAATATATTTTAAAAAATAATAAAAAGTAAAATAAAATAAAAGTACATGTCAAGCCACAGCAGGAAAACGGAAAAGGGCCTGCGAGGCGTGGCGGAGAGAAGGAGGGAGCCAGGGCAGCGGCTAGCCGCCTGCATCTACCAGAGGCTTCCGAGCCACCGCTCTCAAAGCCCGCTGAGTCCTCCACCCTCATGTCCCTTTTCCGGAAAGCGATCAGAACAGTCTCAACCCGGGGAGAGCGGCCCAGAAGCAGACCCCGTGGACAGAGAGGTCTGGGCACCAGCATGCCTTCTGCTTGCAGCCAGGCTGCTGCTGAGCCCCCTGGCTCTCCGGGAGGAGCCTGCACTGGGCTGCGATCCCGAGCAGGAGCCACATTTAGGCCCGGCCCAGCCTGTCACCAATCTCAGGACAGAAGGGGCTCCTGAAGCAGGTTCCAGGTGAAGGTCGGGTTCTTGAGTGTGATGGTGAGAGTCTGGGACATTCCTGAGGAAACTGCTCCTTTCTGAGCTGCCCATGCCACTGCCACCTAACCCCGGGAACGGCCAAGTCCCCTCTCCCAGCAGACACCAGAGGCTGCGCCAGGCCTTCCGCAGATGCGAAGCTCAGTCCCTGTGCTGGTGCAGATGGAGCAGACAGACAGACAGACAGCTGTCTAACCCAGTCCCCCCGGCCTGTTCCCAGGGCGAAAAGTCAGGTTTGTGCTTGACCAGCACACACCCAAGTGTAAACTCTCTACATGGTTTCTTCGACTTAAAAAAAAAAAATCATAAGCATCACATACAGACCCAGTAGGCGTGGCTCAGTGGTTGAACCAGGAGGTCATGGTTTGATTCCCAGTCAGGGTACATGCCCTGGTTATGGGCTCAGTCCCCAGTAGGGAGCGTGCAGGCAGCAGCTGATCCATGATTCTCTCTCATCATTGATGTTCCTGTCACTTTCTCCCTCTCCCTTCCTCTCTGAAATCAATATAAATATATTTTTTAATATATTTTATTGATATTTTATAGAGAGGAAGGGAGAGAAATAGAGAGCCAGAAACGTCGATGAGAGAGAAACATCGACCAGTCGCCTCCTGCACACCCCCCACCACCGGGGATGTGCCCACAACCAATGTACATGCCCTTGACCGGAATCGAACCTGGGACCTTTCAGTCCGCAGACCGACGTTCTACCACTGAGCCAAACCGGTTTCCGCTATAAATATATTTTTTAAAAATCGCACACAGAAGTGATTGCAATAGAGAATAACGGGTGTTCTGGCGGACTCGTAACATTCTGCTTGTGGTCCTGGGTGCTGGTTACACAAGTGTGTGTGTTTCATGAAAGTTCGTCAAGCTTTGTATGTCTCTGTATGAATGACATACTCTGAGCCATGGCTCTTCGCTTCTAAAATGGGGTTAAAGGCTATTGCAGGGGCTTGCTGCTATCCAAAGCATAGCTTCTTGGTGATTAAAAGAATGTCAAGGGCCCAGCACAAGGCAATGTTCAATACGGTCCACCCCTTCCCTCCCAGCACCATGCATGGTGGCCAGCAGGCACCACCCAGAAGGCCATGGGTGGCCACACCCTCCTTCCCCCTCACCCACCTTCATGCCAAAGGTGAATATGGTGATGACGATTTTGAAGACCAGCGCCAGGGCCAGCTGCCACATGGCCGTGTACACCCCGCGGCCGGCCGGCCGGTCGGGGATGTCATCCACGGGCCGGGTCATGTTGGGGTCGTTGATGTAGTCGCAGAGCTGGGAGGACTCGAGGGCCCCGCAGTCATTGAACAGCTCGGAGATGAGCTCGCTCGTGCTCTGGCGCGTGTAGGGGTTGGGGTAGGCGACGATGGCGGTGATGGCCGTCACCGCGATGACCTCCAGCACCGGGTACTTGCCCAGCCTGGTGGTTTTGCGCCTCCTGCACCAGGCGATGTTGCAGCGGATAAAGAGGGTCCCCCACAGGCCCCCGAAGACCCCCAGCAGGATGAAGGGGAAGAGCTCGGCCATGTACCAGGGCGTGTGATACTCCACGTAGAAGAGGACGAGGCGGCTGTTGCCAAAGGGGTTGATGGACCGCAGCGTGAAGGCCGCCACCAGCGCCGCGAAGAAGGACCGCCACAGGGTCTTCAGGGGGAAGTAGTAGCTGACCTGGGACCGACAAGGAGAGCGTGAGCGACGGGCCAGGACTGCGGCACTCACACCGGCACCCGGGTTTCCTTATGGCCATAAGGCACCCACAAGGACATTTATAGACTCTCACTGCGTCTGACAGCAGAATAGAGACTAGCCTAAGTGTTTCTGAGCTACTTTGTAAGAGGAATGAAAGCATTTCATCATAATTCTGTTTATGGCATGGAGACATACACCCTGCCCACCCCCCCCCCCCAAAAAAAGAAGCAAAGAAACCTCTGAATTTGATTCTACTGACAACAGAGTAGATCAAGGGATGGAAATCCCTGGCCCAGCCAATGTATCTGAATGGCACAGGAGTGAAGAATGAATTTTTTAAATATATTTTATTGATTTTTTTACAGAGAGGAAGAGAGAGGGATAGAGAGTTAGAAACATCGATGAGAGAGAATCACATCGATCAGCTGCCTCTTGCACACCCCCTACCGGGGATGTGCCCACAACCAAGGCACATGACCTTGACCGGAATTGAACCCAGGACCCTTCAGTCCATAGGCCGATGCTCTATCCACTGAGCTGAACCAGTTTCGGCTGAATTTTTATTTCTAAATAATGAGGAATGCCCTAGCTCTGTGGTTGGAAAACTGGCTTGTGAGCCACACACGGCTCTTTGGCCCCTTGAGTGTGGCTCTTCCACAAAATACCACGGCCTGGGCGAGTCTATGTTGAAGAAGTGGCGTTAGAAGAAGTTTAAGTTTAAAAAATTGTCTCTCAAAACAAATTTCAATCTTTGTACTGTTGCTATTTGGCTCTGTTGACTAATGAGTTTGCTGACCACTGCCCTAGCTGGTTTGGCTCAGTGGATGCAGCGTCAGCCTACAGACAGAAGGGTCCTGGGTGTGATTCCGGTCAAGGGCACATGTCTGGGTTGTGGGATCAATCCCTAGTAGGGAGCGTGCAGGAGGCAGCTGACAAAAGATTCTCTCCCATCATTGATGTTTCTATCTCCCTCTCTCTTCCTCTCTGAAATCAATAAGAAAATTTTTTTTAAAATAAATAAATGGCTAGGAAGGTCTATTTTGTGACATGTGAAATATTCAAAAGAACCCTACTTCGGTGACATGAGAAAATTATATAAAAGTCCAGCTTCAGCTGCTAAGGTGAGTGGTATCAGGGGTCAGCCACACGTGACCAGGGGCGGTTGTCTGTGGCAGCTTTCCTGAGCTGGGAGACCCACTGAGCCTCAAATAGTGACTTTCTGGCCCATTACAGATGACGTTTCCCGAACCCTGGAATAGATCTACCCACGTTGCCAAACCAAAAATGCTTCATTCATTTGGTTATGAGGAAGGAAGGACACTGAAAATCTTCCAGAACATTTATATCGGCATTTTCCAAACAATGCCAGAAAATACACCGAGCACACCCACCGCGGCTCCTGGATGAGCTGCAGGAATTGTACCCATGCTCCTCAAAGGGCTTAGGCAGAGGAGCTCCCCACTGCCGCAGCCCGCAGCCACACATCCCCCGCACCCGGCTCACCTCCTCCAGGCTGAAGAGCACGCCGCCAATCGGAGCGCCGAACGCAACAGAGACTCCTGCAGCAGCCGCTGCTGAAAGTACCTGCAAGGCAAAGCCCAAGGCCTTTCATGAAAACAAGCATGTGCAGGGGATGCCAGCATGGCTCAGTGGTTATGATTTGACCCATGTACCAGGAGGTCAGGGTTCGATTCCTGGTCAGGGACATAGGCCTGAGTTGCAGGCTCCATCCCCAGTGTGGGGCACGCAGGAGGCAGCTGATTCATGATTCTCTCTCATCATTTATGTTTCTCTCTCTCTCTCTCTCTCTCTCTCTCTCTCTCTCTCTCTCTCTCTCTCTCCCTCTCTCCCTCTCTCCCTCCCTCTCCCTTCCTCTCTGACATCAATAAAAACATTTAAAAGAAGAAGAGGAGGAGGAGGTAGGACAAGAACAAGAAGAACAAGAAGAAGAAGAACAAGAAGAAGAAGAACAAGAAGAAGAAAACAAGCACATGCAGAGGAGACAAGAGGGGTCCTGTCTGGAAGATGGCAGCTGAGCCTTCTCACCTCGCGCCTCTTGCCCTCGTTCTTGCTGTACTTGGAGAAGAGGCTGCTGAAGAAGTTGCCACAGCAACAAGCCACGTGCACCAGTGGCCCCTCCTTCCCTAGGCTCAGGCCCGAGGACACCACCAGCACCAGCGTGACGGTCTTGATGAGCAGGGTCCACTTGCCCAAGTAGCCCCTGATGATGAAGCCGCTCAGAATGGTCTTGATCTGCAACAGAGGACAGAGAGTGGGGCGGCTGAGGCGCTGCTCATGCCTACTCCCAGCTTCACCTGTGGGAGGCTGCTTCCGGGTCTGAGTACCTCTAAGTTCACACGAACAGCATTTACGTTAACATGTCATTTCACCAGAAGAGAGAAGCCTAAGGGCTTATATACTTATAGACACAGCCCATGGACACGGACAATAGCGTAGTGAAGACCTGGAGGGGGGAATGGGAGATATCTGTAACACTATCAACAATAAGAAATACATTATTTTTAAAAATTGTTGAAAAAATAAAAAAACATAATTTTATATTATATTCATGGAAATGTGAAGCAGTGCGATTCATAGTAAATTTTAATTATTCTTAGAGTAGTAAGGTTATAATGAGGGCCAAATAAGTAATTATCAGGGTTTCATTTTATTTGTGGCACTTTATCCTGTTCACATTACCCTTTGTTGTATCGAAAAGAGACATGTAGTTATTGATTTTAACTGTTAATTTTGCACAATTGAAAGACCTTGTCCTGGCTGGTGTGGCTTAGTGGATAGAGCATCAGCCTGTGGACCAAAGAGTCCTGGGTTCCATTCCGTTCAAAAGCACATACCTTCATTGCAGGCTCCTCCCCCGCCAGGGCCCTGGTCAGGGCTCAAGCAGGAGGCAACCAATTGATATGTTTCTCTCACATTAATGCTTCTCTCTGTCTCTCCTTATCTCTTCCACTCTCCCTAAAAATCAATGGAAATTGATTTTTATAAATCAATTGAAATTTATAAATCCTTGGGTGAGGATTCATAAATAATAACCTACCTAATAAAAGAGTAACATGCTAATTGACCATACATTCATGACATCCACGAGCCAATCAGGAGTGAGTATGCAAATTAACCCAACAAAGCTGCTGGGTTAATTTGCATACACAGATGCAGGCATTCTGTACCATCCCAGCTGCACTTGGCCTCTAGGCAGTGTGGGAAGGCAGAAAGGCGGCTCCAGGCCAGAGCAGAAAGGCAGCTCTGGCCAGAGCGAAGGCAGTGCCAGCAGCCAGGAGAAGGAAGGCCCATTCTTACATGAATTTTCATGCATCGGGCTTCTAGTAATAACAATAATAATAATAATAATAATAATAAATGCAGCCCCAGAAGAGAACCAGTCACTGTTCCATTCCTGGCAAGAGTAGGATGGGAATTCCTGATCTCCCAATAGTTAAGGGATTGTCTTGAAACCCTCTTTGGCATCGTGTCACCTTTTCCAATGTGGGGAGGGTCATGCAGTGAGCCAATCCTTGAAATTTTGAAGGGGTGTGAATGGGCCATTTCCATCCCAGAATTACTGATGGGGATCTGTTTCTTAATTCCAGGTGGAAGATCGAGAGCAAGTGTGCAGGCACGCGTGTGCGTGAGGAACTCAGACACCCTTCCCAGAGAACGTGAGGAAGGTCTTCTAGCTACACAAACAGGCAAATTTCTTGCACTGCCCTCTAACTAACGCCAGACAAACTAGTGGTGGTTAAACCAGCCTTTAACTAGTAGTACTTGGCCTACCTGAGCCTGCCGGGGCATCTCAGATCCGCTTATTCGGAGCATGTTTTCTTATGCCTGCCACAACCCTGCGCTTTTTGTTGCCTTGAATAAAATTACCCCTAATTCTCTGTCAGTTGCATAATGTGGATTTGGACCCGAGGGTAGAGTTTAAGAGCATCATGCCATTTAGAAAATTACAAACATCTCAATTACCTGAGCCTCTGCCAGCCATGACACATGGTGAGTTGAACAATGTAATGGGTATTTTGTAATTCTCTAAAATGGTTTTATAAAATTGCCCTGATCAAATTAGGGACTACAGAAAGCCAGCCCGTTCCCAGTACATGCTACAGTCCAACCTCTGCTTTTGTCTGAATGGATGGAGCCCGAGTCAAGCAGGCCTTTCACGAGATGAGCTGGAGCGGGTTTGTGACTCGGTGGGGGTAACCTTAAACCTTTCCACTGGAGAAAGGTCCGTGAGAGGGTTCGTGTTCTACAACGAAACATCAGCTCAGGGTGAGCTCTAAGAGGACATGCTGTCTCACACAGTCACCAGCGGTTCTGATAACGCAGCAGACAGAATAGACATTCCCTTGCCCGCTTCTCGCTAAACCCCCAAGTCCAAGAGCAAGTGGTCACATGTCAATGTGCTCTGGAGAGCTTAGACAAGAGCATTCTTACCCAGGAAAATGTTCTCCACATTGGCATTTAAAAAGGTTTCCAGCGGGGCCAGCGGGGCCAGCGGGGCTCAGGGGTTGAGGTCACTGGTTTGATTCCTGGCCAAGGGCACAGGCCCGGGTTGCGGGCTCCATCCCCAGTGTGGGGTGTGCAGGAGGCAGCTGGTCCATGATTCTCTTTCATCACTGATGTTTCTACCTCTCTCTCCCTCTCCCTTCCTCTCTGAAATAAATAGAAATATATTTGATTTAAAAGTCAGCATGGTCCTAGCTGGTGTGCTCAGTGGATAGAGCATTGGCCTACAGAGTGAAGGGTCCGGGGTTCGATTCTGGTCAAGGACACATGTCTGGGTTGTGGGCTCCATCCCCAGTGTGGAGCATGCAGGAGGCAGCCGATGCATGATTCTCTCTCATCATGGATGTTTCTACCTCTCTCTCCCTCTCCCTTCCTCTCTGAAATCAATAAAAATATATTAAAAATATATATTTAAAAGTCAGTATGACACAGTCAGGCTTTTTCTTTCTGTCCTTCCTGGCAGGGACCAGTGTGTGTCGTAGCCCGTCTGTCACCATAATCGCTCACAGCTTGAAACCCGCCATCTCCACTGCCTGTGGGCACGCCTGAAGCCCCGACCCGAAAGAGAACTGCACTGCTCTGCTTGAATGAGCATAAGAGAACTCGCAGAGTCCTTCCTGGCTCAAGTGTCCACTCTCCGGCTTCTCAGGAATGAGCTGACCGCTGCTGCTCCGCCCAGGAGAGCGGCCCGGTTGGAAGGCTGGCTCAGGCGTCCCTCTGCGGCCAGGGTGCGCTCACGGCGCATGCCCTTTGTGGAACTCGGTTTTGTGAGCATTGCAATGACCCTGTCACCCCAGAGCAAATGGCGGCAAGGGAGTTTACTCAGCAGCAACCTTCTGAGCCACAAACCCCCACTACCGTCCACCTCCACATCGCATCACGCTAAAGGGCCGGACGCACACGTGTGGGTCACGCAGCCTGCTTCCGTGGGCTCTGAGGGCTGGGCGTGCTTTGCAAACACAAGACTTCAGCACCTGAGAGCGATGGAGCGTGAATCCTGGACACAGAGCATCCATCCTGAGTCAACTCCCAGCTGGCAGCTGGCCGACCCAGGCCCAGGGACTCACCCTCTGTGCCTGGCTCCTCCCTGGGAAGGGAAGAGCAACGGTTCCCACCGCACAGGCCGGCTGTGAGACTAACGGAGCGAATGCGTGTCCATGCTCGGCCCGAGCTCCGCCCTCAGGGCCGGACGTGCTTGCCGCTCTCTGCTGGGCACAGAGGAACCCCGGCCCCCACTCACCTCGGGGATCCCCGAGCCGCAGGCGTAGGGCGCGAACACGCGCACGAGGGAGACGGCCAGGAAGGCGAAGAGCAAAGCCCACAGCACGTAGAGCAGGTAGTTGAGGATGTAGGCGCTGGCACCCTGAACGAGACACAACCAGGACGGCCCCGCTGAGCCCCGCAGACCCAGACCTGACGGCCCCACCTCCACTGGGCCACAGCAGTGGGTCCTGGGTCAGCGAAAAGGCAGCTGCCTGGACGGGCGGCTGCTGTGGCTACTCGAACCCACAGACCCTGCCGGGCTTCCCCGCGAGCCGTTTCCACAGGTCTGAGCCCGGCTGGCCTGCTCAGTTGTTAGTGTCACCCCATGCACCGAAAGGTCACCGGTTCGATTCCCAATCAGGACACATGCCCGTTGGGGGCTCCATCCCCAGTGGGGTGTGCAGGAGGCAGCCGATGGATGTCTCTCTCATACTTAATGTCTCTCTCTCTCCCCCTCTCTCCCTAAAAACCAACAAAAACCTATTTAGAAGCCATTATCAAACATACATGTCTTATGCACATGAAGCAGAGGGGGAGGGCTTCCAACTGCCGTTTGCACACGAGAGCCAGAGCCGGAGCCACCGGGCCCACCATGCGGGCCCCGGACGGTGATCAGACACGCGCGCTGCAGCCACAGGCGGTCTCACCGGCCAGGCCTGGCCGCAAACCCACCTCCGAGCGGTTCACCAGCAGCTCCGACCACTTCTGCCACAGCGGGCACTTGTCGCGGTCCTCAAACGTGGTCTCGGAGGAGGTCCAGCAGCACTGCTCGTGGCTGTACCAGAAGGCGGACAGGCACACGCCCTCCTTCAGGTCCGTCATCCAGTCCACGGCCAGGTCGATGACCCCGGCCAAGGTGCCTGCAAGACAGCGAGGCGCTGAGAGGAGGCCACAGGAGCCCCCCATCCCCGGGCCACACGCATAGGACCCCTGAGCACTCAGGGGGCGGCACTCGGGGGGCGGCAGGCCAGCCCAGCCCTAGGAGAGCCCGGGCTGGGGTCGGGTGCTCACACAGACAGAGGCTCATCTTCCCCCAACCTGAGCCCACCCCTCCTGGGTTCCAGATGCACCCCCTTCACAGGCCTGGGGCGGGGCGCCGGCCCACACATCCCCGTTTCCCAGGGAAGCGTGGCAGTGCCAGTGGGGGCAGAGTGACGAGCCGCCTGGTTGTTCAAGATCTGGCCACACATGGGAACCGGATTTGGACAATCTCACTTCCTAGAACTTGCTGGATTTTTACATTATTGTGGAAGGGGTTGTGGATCTACCGTATTTGCCGGCGTATAAGATGATTTTTTGGCCCAGAAAAATACCGTATTTGCCGGCGTAGAAGACGACTGGGCATATAAGACGACCCCCTCACATTTCCACTAAAAATACAGAGTTTGTGATATACTCGCCGTATAAGACTACCCCCCACTTGGAGGCATATTTTTTCAGGGCCAAAAAGTCGTCTTATACGCCGGCAAATACGGTATGTAAGTAAGCGACTGCTTCAGAGGCCGGCAGAGGGAGGCAATGAGTGCGCTGGGCCACAGGGGCTTTCTAGAATGAGCCAGGCCGGTCCTCTCTGCAGCCAGGGCACACTCAGGCTACTAGAGTTTTCCAACCTTCACTGGGTCCTTATTATCCTATCCCTGCCCCGCCCGTACCAACACCCGTACCCACACGCCTGCCAGGACGCACCCCTCCCTGCCTTCCCGTTACACGGAAGCCCCGTTGTTTCTGAGAGAACGCCTGAATCCCCAACAGGTGGCACACCCAGCAGCTGCCCCTCACCCCACTCCGCCTCACCGCTTCCCACCTCCAGCCCCACCCCTGCCCATGGAACCACCTGGCTCTGCTCTCGGCACCCTCTCAGGAAGCACTGCCCTCCCCACCGGGCCACCTCCTCTTTCTCTTCCAGATCCTGGCACTCCCATCACCTCCTGCAGGAAGCCTTCCCTGATTTCCTGTGTTTGGGCTCAGCACACTTCCCAAACATTTACCCATCAGCACACCTGCCACATCCTGATACCATGATGTGCAGGCATGGCATCTATATAACACATATGTTATCCCGAGTGTGCCTGTGGAGCACATCACAGCGGTGGAAAGGCTTTGGGATAATCCAGGGGTGGGCAAACTTTTTGACTCGAGGGCCACAATGGGTTCTTAAACTGGACTGGAGGGCCGGAACAAAAGCAACCTGACCATGCTGGCACTCTCCTCTTGGGCTGCTGGTGAAGGAGCGGAGGGGAGAGCAAGAGAACCCTCCGCTGTTTCAGCTCCTCGGGCCGGACAGAACAGCCGAACGAACTGGATCCGGCCCGTGGGCCATAGTTTGCCCACAGCTGGGATAGTCTGAAGCCGCTCACCAGGTTAAACAGTTACCATCCCTCCAGGCAATTCCAAACCCCGAACACTCATGCTGAGTAAAAGGAGGTGATCACAGCACTCTACATGTTGTATGATGCCATTTGCATGTAACGTCCAGAGCGGGCAGAGGACAGGGGCGGGAGGAGGCTGCGGGCCCGGGAGCTTGACAGCTAAAGGCCAGGGCGGTCTCCGGGTGCCGATGGAAAGGCTCTAACACTGACTGTGGCCATGGCCGCCGCCTCCGTGAGAACACTGAAAACCACCGAGTGATACACTTCCACTGGGTAGATTGTCTGGTGTGTAATTACACAATCAGCTGTCACATATGTACATTTATACACACACATACATACATACAGCGGGTGGGGGTGACACAGCTCAGAGAGGGAGAAGTGGACTTTTAGAAAAGGTGGTCAGAGAACACCTCAAACGAAAGATGACGTTTGAACAAAGACCTAAAGAAGGTGAGCGTTAAAAAAAAATAAATAAAGGGGCCGAAACCGGTTTGGCTCAGTGGGTAGAGCGTCGGTCTGCGGACTGGAGGGTCCCAGGATCGATTCCGGTCAGGGGCATGTACATTGGTGGCGGGCACATCCCGGGTGGGGGGTGTGCAAGAAGCAGCTGGTCGGTGTTTCTCTCTCATCGACGTTTCTAGCTATCTCTCTCCCTTCCTCTCTGTAAAATATCAATAAAATATATTTTTTTTAAAATAAAAAAGTAAAGGGAAGGTGAGGGAGGAGGAAGGGGCCCTGCAGATAGCCAGGGGTGAGACCCAATGATCACCCCAACTCCCACCCCCATACCCTCGGTCATAATCACATTATCCCACACCCAGGCTCCCTGGCTGGCTGCTTCTGGCAGCGCTGGCAGGTTCAGCTTTCCTCCATGAACTGAGTATCTGTGACACCCAGTGGCCATTCCCCATAAACATAAATGGCTTGTTAATATTTTCTTCCATGGAGCAACAGTGACACCTGGCGTTGACTCATAATAAATGTTTTGTGAATATCTCGTTCCGTGGAGCAACGGTGACATCTGGTGGTGATTCATAGTAAATGCAGCGTTGATGTTTTCTTAATATTTCTATTTGTGATACAATGGTGACATCTAGTGATGAGTCCTTATAACTGCACTGCAGAGGAGACCCTGGAGCTCTCCATCTCAGGAGTCAGAATGTGATGTCCAGGATGCCACTAAGGAGATGACAGGCCAGGCAGTGGGACACCTGAGTCCTCTCCACCAGCTGGACAACAGGAAGTGAATGGGCACGGTTTCCTGGCTTTCCTTCCAAGGTACATCCAGATCAAAGACACCTTGGCACTGGCAGCAGCATCTCTTTCTTACCTTCCTCCTACATTCACTCGCTGATGTGCCCAGGGGCTCACCCTTCTCCTGTGGTTCTCACCTCGCTGCACATTAGAGTCACAGGAGGGGCAGGAGGAAGTGGAGGGGGTCAGCGCTGGGGCATCATCTCCAAATACACTATTTGATTGAAGCCCAGACAGCAGGGGTTTTTTTTGTTTTTTTTTAACTCCCCAAATGATTCTCCTTAAAAGAACTGGCAGAAATGGGATTGATAGTGAAGCCAACTGGTCAATATCAGGTTAAAGACAGCCCGATCACAGCCTGACCAGGCTCTCAGGTTAATCAATGTGTCTAAACTGAGCTGTGTACTCCAAGATGCCAGAACGTCTATTCTGCATTTCTTCATTTCTCTATCCACTTCTCCTTCCCAGGAGCCAAGGGTGATGACACAGTGGATGGTTTTCAAACTCGATTCTAAACAAAGACATCAACATTCACAGCCGGCTCCCACCCCGCCACCTTCCAAGGCCTTTCACAGAAGCGGGCAAACAAATTGGCGGCACTGCACCGCACTTCCACAAGCCCAAGCTCACCGGGCATGCCAGGGGGACAGGGACCGCCTGAGGAAATGGAGGGACAGCTGCTGTGACTAGAGGAAAGGAGCCCCCCCTCCCCCAGAGCACTCCGCTTGGCTCTCTGTGACGGGCCGAGCCGGGGAGCCCTCCTACAGCTGTCTACGGAGCAAACGCAGAGGCGCCAGCACCTGAAATCGTCAGGAATCCCAAACCTACATCCGTAGACAGCGCCTGGGAAGGCACGTGGGCATTTCTCTAATATGGTCAGCTGAACTCAGGGCGAGGGGAGAGCCACGCCCTGGGAGCATGCTTCCCCAAAAGGCTGGACATGTTATCAGCTTGGCTTTCATATCAGCCCAGGTGTCATGACTTAGATATGTAAATCCAGCCAAGCACCAGGAATGCTTGGCCTACTCAAGAATACAAATAGGTGAGCCGTGTGCCCCGGGGGAGACATGTGCCCCGGGAGAGCCGTGTGCCCCGGGGGAGACATGTGCCTGGGGAGAGCCCTGTGCACCTGGGAAGCGGTGGGACGCAGGGGGAGGGGCGGTGTGAACCAGAGGAGGAGCGGATTCTATTTGTGTGGTCCTGAGATAGTCACCATAAAACAAGCAGACTGCCAAATGACAGCGGGGAGGGGAAGGAGACCTGGGGGGAGATAAGAGATCAACCGAAGGACTGGTATGCATGCATATATGTACAATCAATGGACACAGAACTCTGGGGAGGGAGGGCATGAATGGGAGGTGGGGGGCAATGGTAAGCTATGTGCACATATAATACCTTAATAAATTTTTTTAAAAGAATGCAAATAAGCTCCTTTGGCCCTAAGTTTTGGTGAAACCCCCTGGTATTTGGGGATGCATAAAATAAACGCGCTGCGTGGCTCTGGTCCCTGCCTCTCCATCAGAGCTGGCAGCGGTTCCACCCGGCTCCCAGCTTTTACCTTCTGTCTCTGAGTCTTGTTTCTTTCTTTTATTTCCTAATCCCCAGCTCCTCCACTCAGGAGCCGGACCGTTCCTTTTCCGGGCTGGACTGGGAAAAGAGAAAAACCCCTCCACATACCTCCGCGCTCCTCAGTGTTCGGGCTCTCTCACGGCATCTGCTGTGTCCCGCCCGTATCAGTCCCTGTCTGGCCAGTGCTCTAACCACAGCTCATGCCATGAGGGGCAGGGGGTTACTTAGGGGGTCTCTTCAGCACGCCCGGGCTCTTCATCCCAGACTTGACCCTGCCCAGCCTCCTGAAAGGGGGGGGGGGAGCTGCAGGAAGCTGCGCCCCGGATGTTGAGTGGGTTTCTCCTCCGAAGAGCGCCCCGGTGCTGGGGTTCCTCAATGGCGGACGCAGAGGCCCGGAGGGTCTGAGCAGTGTGTGGGCGGGGGGATCTCCAGTTAGCTCCTGGGGTGCCTCCCTTTTTTTTTTTTTTTTTAAGGAAATGGAGCCTTTTGCTAGAGGCCAGTTTAATGTTTTTGCTGACTTTTAGAGAGAGAGGAAGGGGGAGGGAGAGATAGACACATTGATGAGAGAGAACATCGTCAGATCAGCTGCCTCCTGGGGATGGAGCCCACAGCCCAGGCGCAGGCCCTGACTGCGAATCGAACCCTGATCTCTTGGTTCCTGGTTCAACGCTCAACCACTGGGCCACACCAGCTGGACACGTGTGGCGCATTATTTTGAGTGTCTTGGGGTGTTTGCAGTTCACTCCAGGCCTCCCAGGGTTAGCAAAGGCCAGCTGCACGTGGTGGTTGATTGGAAACCAAAACCTCTCCGCACTGTTTTGCCTTCTTCATAAGCAAGTGGCACGGAATGTAGAGTGTGTGTTTCCATACGAGCCTGTGGCCACACGCCTGCGCCCCAATCAGCTCTGCAGGGCCCACCGGGGCCCGCCCTCGGGCCTGGCCTCACAGTGACAGCCTTTACGTGAACGCATGCTCGTGTATTTCACCCTTGGAGGTTCCAGCACGGATCCCCTTGCATGGGCCACAAGAGAAACACCCCACATGCAGAGTGCCCCCCCATAGCCGCCCCGCCCGGTGCCGCGCACGTACCCGCCAGCAGCCCGATGAGCAGCATGACCACCCATCCCGACCAGGCGTCCAGCAGGCCCTTGATGAACTCCCACACGGACTCCTTGCTCCTGCTGGTTATCTGGGGACGAGACACGCGGTTCATGGGCACATGCTCCGGGCCCGTCCTCCCCGCAACCTCCCTCAGAAACCGAGCAACTACTCAGCTGGTTTCCCACCACAATACCCTTCTGGCTACCTGCCACACCAGAGTGGCCTTTCCACTCCAACAGTCCGCTTCCGCCCCAACCAGTGTGGCTCAGTGGATAGAGCGTCGGCATGCAGACTGAAAGGTCCCAGGTTCAATTCCAGTCAGGGGCATGTACCTTGGTTGTGGGCACATCCCCAGTGGGGGGCGTGCAGGAGGCAGCTGATGGGTGTTTCTCTCTCATCGATGTTTCTAGCTCTCTATCCCTCCCCCTTCCTCTCTGTAAAAATTCAATAAAATATATATATTTTTTAAAAATCCACTTCACTTAGCCTGGCCGGCCTGGCTTAAGGGTTGAGCATCAACCTAAGAACCAGGAGGTCACAGTTGGATTCCAGATCAGGGCACAGGCCCGGGTGGCGGGTTCAATCCCCAGTGGGGGCGTGCAGGAGGCAGCTGATCCATGATCTTCTGTCATCATTGATGTTTCTCTCTCTCTCCCTCTCCTTTCCTCTCTGAAGTCAATAAAATTTTTTTAATCCACTTGATTAAACAAAATCACCAGGTGCCATGTGAGCCCTGATGATCCGCAAGCCACTCTGAAGGAAGACGTGGAGTCGGCGCCATGCCATTGCGGACCAGGAGGTGGCGCTCTGGCCGCCATGCCTCGCCCTGCTCTGAAGCGCTGTCCCTGGGACTGACAGTAGGTCCGCCTTGGCCGAGAGAGACCTGGCTTGGCCCGTCCTCACCACCAGGCCCTCCTCTCACTGGGACCCCCTTGGCTGGCTCCCCTCCTCCACTTCTCCCTGCTGCTTCTCGGTGTCCGGCGCTGCTCCCCTCTCCCCCGCGGTCCCCTCTGAATGGCCTGCCTGCCTCCTGCCACCTCCTGCCTCCTCCCTCTGCAGAGCCTGGCCTCCCGCCCAAAGCACCTGCCGTCTTTCTTCATACACACTGAGGGCCAGATTATGGTGATCTCTGAACACACAATAGCCTGGCCACTCAGTGTGTGTGTGTGGGGGGGGGGGGGGTATTAGAGGCCCGGTGCATGAATTCGTGCATGGGTGGGGTCCGGCCAGCCTGGCCAGGGGGAGGGGACATAGGTGGTTGGCCGGCCTGCCTGCTGGTCGAACTCCTGGTTGAGGGGACAATTTGCATATTAGCCCTTTATTATATAGGATATACACTGAGTGGCCAGATGATTATGCATTCAGAGATGATAATCAGGCCATTCAGTGTATTTTATTGATTTCAGAGAGGAAGGGAGAGGGAGAGAGAAACATCAGCGATGAGAGAGAATCATGGATCAGCTGCCTCCTGCACATTGGACACTGGGGATCGAACTTGCAGCCAGGGCATGTGCCCTGACTGGGAATCAAACCATGACCTCCTGTTTCATAGGTTGATGCTCAACCACTGAACCACAGGGGCCGGGTGAGCACCTGGTATTCTATGACCTGTCCACAGCTCTGCCCCTCCCACAGCCTTCCCTTCCATAGTGCCCAGCCCACCCAGGACACGTGGGCGTGAGCCAGAGCTCGCTCCCTGTGCGATGAGAACACAGCCTGTCATGTGAAGGGACCCCCTCCCACATGTCTGCCACCTACCTTCCTGTGCCTGTCGGTGTCCCGCGACTTCTCCCTCAGCCAGTCGATGGTGTGGAAGTCCTCGTACGTCCCCACGTCGGGGAAGGGCTCATCGAGAAAGTCCATGAGGTTGCCGGAGCCGCTCATCACTCCTGCACGTAACCATGCTACTCACACCTGGAGAAAGAGCCCAGTTCACACGCCGGCAGGCGGCCCGCACACCCGGCACGACCCGCTCCCACTACCTTCTTATGGAGGAAAGACTCCGTTAGCATCTGCTGCGATGATGTATGTTCACTGAGGGGCCAGACGATGATGATCTCTGAACGCATAACAACCTGGCCACTCTGTGTATCTGTATCTCCAATGGGTACCAAAAGCATTCTAGACTTTTGCTGGAGATCAACCTCCTACTTGCCCTGAGCTTTCTATCAGCCAGTGCAAAGGGGAACACTGATCAGATGCACGATTGATAGTATCTTTGATATCCAATCAATGAGGTACTCAAGAGAGGTACCCGGAGTGGCCAGATTATTATGCGTTCAGAGCTCATCATCATCTGGCCACTCAGTGTGTGTGCAGGCACACACAGTCTGTCTCAGTCAGCAGCAGCTGCTGTAACAAACATACCCTGGCCTGGGTGGCTTCTGAGAAATGCATGTTTGTCTCACAGTTCTGGAAACCAGGAGACCCACTCACAAGGGAATCACTGTCACCCAACCACTCATTGCTCCCCGGGGTGCTGAAGCGGGTCACTCGGGCAGGCAGCCCATGTGGCCGTCACCCTGGACATCCAAGATGTGCAGCGACAGGAGAGCGGAAGCACTGACAGCACGTGAACTAGCTGCGAGAGGGCAGTAACACGCAGAGGGCACTGCCCTCCGCACCAGGGCTGCCCTGGGGGTGGACAAGGAGACGGACAGGACCTCCTGCCACACAGCCAGCTCTGGTCTTGATGTCTGTGTCTCCCCCAAAAAAACAATTCACAGGCTGAGCGCTTCTCCCCCCTCCCCCTGTGAGGGAGTTAGGAAGCAGGCCTCTGGGAGGTGGTGAGGGCATGAGGCGCCCCCCCCCATGATGGGTTCCATGTCCTTATGGGAGAGCCCCGTGTCCCTTCCGCCACGTGGGCACAGCGAGAGGCCTGGGACTAGGAAGCACCCCCCCCCCCGACCAGCTGGCACCTTGACCTCAGACTGTGAGAAAGCAATGTCTAGTGGGTTGTTTTTTTAAAATATTTTTGATTCCAGAGAAGAAGGGAGAGGGAGAGAGAAAGAGAAACATCAATGAGGAGAGAGAATCATGGACCGGCTGCCTCCTGCACGCTCCCTACTGGGGATGGAGCATGCAACCGGGCACTTGCCCTTGCCCAGAATTGAACCCGGGACCCTTCAGTCCACAGGCCAGCGCTCTATCCACTGAGCACACCAGCCAGGACCCTGCCAAATCTTTATGCCAGTCACTGCAATGCAGAAAATCATTAAAAAAATAGTCCACTGTTGGTGAGATGAAAACTTCAGATACCCCGTGTGGCAATCTCATACCCTCAAAAGCTATCCTAGGCCGGCCGGTGTGGCTCAGTGGTTGAACATCAACCTATGAACCAGGAGGTTCGATTTCGGGTCAGGGCACATGCCTGGGTTGTGGGCTCGATCCCCAGTAGGGGGCGTGCAGGAGGCAGCCGATCCGTGATTCTCTCTCATCATGGATGTTTCTCTGCCTCCCTTCCTCTCTGAAATCAATAAAAATATTTTTTCTAAATAAGCTGCCCTACTATCTGTGACCAGGGCTGCCTTTAACCCTTAGAAGCGGGACGGAAACGTGTGATTGGGAAGAGACCGCTAAATGTATACAGAGGGCCAGCTGCAGGCGAAGGGGAGCCGGCGTCAGAGCCGCGGGCAGGCCTGCCAGCCGGAATTCCTCCCCCTCAGACCAAAGGAAAACAGACGGGGAAATGGGGATTAAGCTGGCGCAAGCACAGGCCCGGCCGGGTTATCTATAATCTCTCCGCCGGGCCTGTTCTTTGTAGAAGCGCAGTTTTAGTAAACAGAAGTCATAAATCTACCGTGCCTGTTTCTGCTACATTCCAGAAACTGCTCCGGCCAAGCCGGTCTGCACTACCTGGCGGTTAGCATTTCAAGCATTTTTCCGCCAGAGGAATGCGCCCACAGAACCAGCACCCAGATCAAAGGCCGGGGGCCGCCAGCTCCCACAGGCTCGCCCTGGCCCCTTCCCGGCCCACCCTAGCCCTCCAGGAGCCATGCTGCTGAGCCTCACACCCAGACCTCAGTTCCCCCGCTTTTGAACTTATAGAAATGGGGTGTTATGTTCCCCAGCTTTTTGTTCCACGTGATGCTGCAGCGTCAGCCGTGCTGTGGAGTGCGGTTCTCAGTTATTCATTCTCTCTGCTCCTCTGACCGCCGGCTGTGCCTGTGGAAGGGCCGGGTAACACGTGTTGGAAGCTTTGTGGGCCAGGCGGCTTCCGTCGCATAGAAGCAGCCAGAGACGATACACAAACCAGGGGCTGGGGCTGGGTGTCACTCGCACTTGATGTGCGGATCCTGAATCTGAATGTCACAGCATCTTCAATTGTCACAAGACATTCCCTTCCAGTTGTCTTGCAATCAACAAGAAATGTCAGACCCGCCCTGGCCAGGGTGGTTCATGCGCTGAGAGGTCACTGGCTTGATTCCCGGCCAGGACATGTGCCTGGGTGCCGGCTCCATGCCAAGTTGGGGGGCGTGCAGGAGGCAGCTGATCACATCAATGCAGGGAGGACAGGGCTGGGGAACAGGGAGGACGGAGCCTGGAACATTAAGCTCAGAGCCAGGCCTCGGTTAGGTGGCAGCTAAAAGTAACAGCCCCAAAGCCACATTTCTTCCAGACTCGCCAGAAGTTCCCACAACAAGCCACAAGCCGCCTGTCCAGAGCCCCCTTCCTCACCCCCTGCGAGGCTCACACAAGGCACTGAGCTCAGGGGCTGATGTCTGCTGGTGCTTGGTCCTTGGTGCCCTTGTCTCAGACGGGGTGTCGTTGCACCACTTGGCCACCAGATGGCGCAGTGAAAGCAGCCCTGCGGCCTGGAGCACCCTGGAGCAGCTGGAACAGACAGGAGCGCACCTCTCTCCCTCTGCCCAGCATGGAGGCCGCGGCCACACCGGAGCAGGCCGGACAAGCTGGGCACCTGCGGTGGCGTCTCTTCTGCCCGCCCTCTGGCTCAAGCGCCCCCCAAATGTTGGCCAAGGCAGCTGCATCAGAATACAGGGGCGTGATGCCACCTACATGGGGTCACACAAATGACTTCCTATGCAGGTGGCAACACGGATGTCCCCCTTACAATCCACGAAGTCACGCATTTAAGTTTGACGCACTTCTTTTTTTTTAATATATTTTATTGATTTTTTTACAGAGAGGAAGAGAGAGAGATAGAGAGTTAGAAACATCGACGAGAGAGAAACATGGACCAGCTGCCTCTTGCACGCCCCCCACTGGGGACGTGCCCGCAACCAAGGCACATGCCCTTGACCGGAATCGAACCCGGGACCTTTCAGTCCGCAGGCCGACACTCTATCCACTGAGGCAAACCAGTTTCGGCTTGACGCACTTCTTGGCGTGTTTGTGATGCTTTGCATTTTTAAGACGCTTCAGAGAACAGCCTGCCCGTCAGTAACAGCAGCTGCTGAGGCAGTTTTCACGTGTGGCTCCTGCCCGGGGCATCCATTCTGCTGGCACCAGTATCGCCCTGTTCTTTAGAGCACGCGCCACCCACCCTCCTGATGCCCCGGAGGCTCCAGGTGAGGGGCTGTGCCGGAGAGAACGCCTCTGCTCACATGGGAAGAACTGTCTGAAATGCTCGCTGGCCCTGGCTGGTGTGGCTCAATGGCTAGAGCATTGGACTGTGATCTCAATTGTCCTGGGTTTGAATCGGTCAGGATACATGCCCGGATTGCGGTCCCAATCCCCAGTAGGGGGGCGTGCAGGGGGCAGCCAATCAGTGATTCTCTCTCATCATTGATGTTTCTCCCTCTCCCTTCCTCTCTGAGATCAATAAAAAAGTATTAAACGTGTGTGCGTGTTTGGAGGCACACTGACGCTCTTGCGTGCTGAGGTGTGCTGTTTGCTTCCAGCAGCGTGGGATGCTGTAAAAAGAGGCCCTGGTGGTTGCCCTAACCGGTGTGGTTCAGTGGATAGAGTGTCGGCCTGCGGACTGAAGGGTCCCGGGTTCGATTCCGGTCAAGGGCATGGACCTTGGTTGCGGGCACATCCCCAGTAGGGGGTGTGCAGGAGGCAGCTGATCAATGGTTCTCTCTCATCGACGTTTCTAACTCTCTGTCCCTCTCCCTTCCTCTCTGTAAAAAAAAATAAAATAAAATATAAATAAAAAAGAGAGAGAGGCGCTGGTGGCGGCATGCAGAGCGGCCCGGAGCAGGCAAACTGGAAGGTGACATGAAGGTGACCCTGAGGCTGACAGCGGCCACGGTGTGGTCAGGTGCGTGGCAGCTCCCGCCAGGAACTGTGCCCGCCTCCGGGCGCGCGGAATGAGGAAGGCTCTCCAGGGCGGGGACCCGGCCGCCACCAGCCTTCCCAGCGCCTCCAGCAGAAGCCGGAGCCGGGGGGGGGGGGGGGGGGGGGGCAGGGACCAAAGAGAAAGCTCCCCAGAGGCAACGCCCCAGCCCACAGGCGCGCAATGGCATCGAGTGGGTGGCCCAGCGACGCTGCTCAACACCCCACAGCCCCCGGGACGGCGCCACGCGGAGGATGACTGCACCCCAAATGTCACCCGTGGCGACCGGAACCTGAACAAACGAGGAAGAGCGAGAGAGAGAGCACCCGAGGCCCAGCCTCCTGCTCCGTGTTGGCCTCCAAGTGAGGACATGAGAGGGAAGCTGGGGGGAAACTCTCTCGAGAAGTTTCTCTGAAATGAGCCTGGCTTAGCCGAGTGACAACATTTACTACAGACACCCCGTGCTGCACAGGCAGCCTGTGAGGCTCCCCCCCCCCCCCAGCAGCAAGCAGCTCGAACCCGGCACAGAACCGCAGGCCTGCGCCAGGAGCGAGCTGTGAAGCCAGCGCCGAGGGAGACGGCCCGAAACAGTGAGAGGGAGACACGCGTGCACAGGAAAGTCACTCAGCGGAAGTGCCTGTGCCGTTCCTTCTCTTGTAAAATGTCCGTCCCTTCTCTGTGGCAGCCTCCCGGGACCTCCCGCTGCAACCACTCTGTCACAGGCCGGGCCCCTGACAAGGCCATGCAGTGGGCAGAGGACGTGGGCTCCCCGCGGCGCCACAGGTCGGGGCACGGCCACGGGGGCACGAGGGAAGGGGAGACCCACACATAGAAAACCACCCCACACATGCAAATGCCAGGGCTTGAAGTGAGGGGCAGACGTCCAAACCCCCCTGGTACTGGGGGCCAGCACCGAAGGCTCCAGGCCATGAAGATGGACATGGATAGACATTTGGGTGACACATAGGCAGTTGTCACTTATTTACAGTCAATGCACTCAGCCCGGCCGGCGTGACTCAGGGGTTGAGTGTTGACCTAGGAACCAGAAAGTCACAGTTCGATTCCCGGTCAGGGCACAGGCCCGGGTTGCGGGCTCCATCTTCAGGAGGGGGCGTGCAGGAGGCAGCCGATCCATGATTCTCTCTCCTCATGGATGTTTGTCTCTCTTTCTTCCCTCCTCTCTGAAAGCAATAAAAATAAATACCTTTTTTGAAAAATCAATGCACTCAAAGGCATCAAATATGCCCTAATTCCAATCGATGTACCTACACCTTACACACAGTGTACCTAAATCTCTCTCCTCCCCACGCCGGGAAAACACACACCACGAACAAATGCGGAGCCGTAGAGACTGGTGGTGCTTCAGAAGGGGCAAGGGGATGGCAGCCACAGCCTGCGGAGCTGATGTCCGCTCCCAGAACCCCCCGGGCTCTTCCCAGTGTGTTTGCTACCAAAGCTGCGTAACAAGCTGCACCAGAACTTAGCAGCTACGCCCGGACACACGTGACCGTGCAGTTTCTGTGGGCCAGGGCATGGGAAGCACTCGGTTGGGTCTCCCCAGTTCCCGGTCTCTCAGGAGGTTGTGGTCAAACCATGGGCTCTGTCTACTCTCATCTGAAGGCTCGACTGGGGCAGGAGGCCCCACTTGCCAGTCAGCTCCCAGACGTGCTGGCTCTGGGGGGGCCTCGGTTCTGCTCCACCCCCACCTCCACAGGACTGCCGTGACCTTGGGACGAGGCAGCTGGCTTCTGGAGAGCAGCAACCCGAGCGACAAGTGCAAGCGGGAGGGTCTCTTGTGACCCAGCCTCAGAAGCCATACGCCATCGCTCCCACGGTGCCCTGTGGGTGGCACAGGCCAGGCCTGGGTGCCAGGGCGGGAGGGGACTACACGTGGCATGGTCATCGGGGCCCACCTTGCCTGCGCCCTCACCAACTTCACACTCGCCTGAGATCAGGGAGTCTGGCCTTTGTCGACGCAGACACCTTCAGGGTACGAGGGGCCCGGTCCACTCGCCCCGCCCAGCGCCTCCCCAGACCCAGCCGGGGTCCCCGGAGGACACTGGGCGGAGGTGTTGACAGGGAGAGGAGCCCGGAGGCTACAGGGCGAGGGCCAAGGCCCACAGCGCCGCGGGCAGTCACAAGCCAGACAAGAGGCCAGGGACGTGCAGAAAGACGTGTGACAAGTAAAGTCTGCCTGGAACCAGAAGAGCCGGGAGGGCCGCTTCCCGCTCCTCTGCTTCCTCCCCGGCCGCCTCCCACCCCCCACCTGGCTTCCTCCCTTCCGCAGGCCCGGAGCCTGGGAGCCGGCGGCGGGCCCTCCCTACCGGCCCCTTCCCGCCCGGCCTCCCCTCCGCCCTCCCCTCCGGCCTCCCCTCCGGCCTCCCCTCCGGACGCCTGGCCCAGGTTGGAACAGAGCCTGCGGATTGGAAAGGGACGCAGGCCAACTCCGCGTGGCCTCGGGGGAAACAATGGACTCGGTGTCCTCACATCCCCACACCCCGGGGCGGGGAGAGGGGCAGGAGGTCGCCGTGGCCCCGAGCCAAGGTCAAGGATGGAGAATTTCCCAGAGGCTCCTGTCACAATCACAGACTGGTGGCGGGGAGAAGGGGCCATCTGTAATACCCTAAATGAAGATGATGATGATGACAATAATAATAATAATAATAGCCCTGACAGGTATGGCTCAGTGGACAGAGCATCAGCCTGCAGACCGAAGGGTCCCGGGTTCAATTCTGGCCAAGAGCACCAACCTTGGTTGCAGGCTCCTCCCTGGTCGGGGCTCGTGCAGGAGGCAACCGATCAATATGTTTCTCTCACATCGATGTTTCTCTCTCTTTCCCTCTCTCCTCCACTCTCCCTGAAAATCAATGGGGAAATATCAGTGGGTGAGGATTTAAAAAAATAAATCATCATCATCATAATCATAGTAACAGCACCGTTACGGCACATGCTAGGCACAGCTCGAGTGTTCAGCTGAGAGGGCTCCGACCCCACCCCCTCAGGCCCACAAAGCGAGGCGGGGAAGGTTCGGCGACAGGCCCAAGTGTCACCGGCCGGAGGCCATTCTTCCCCGACAGCCCAGCAGGCCACGGGGCATGAGCTCCCTGCTTCCCAAGCGGGGCCCACTGCCACCCTTCCCCGAACCTGCCACGGCCTCAGGCATGCGCGGTTACCTCTGCCCTCCGGGCCAGGACACCGTGGGAGGAGCTGGCGCTGCCAACACAGACAGAGGCCGCGGCTCTACCAACAGATGGCCCCGCGGTTCCGAGCCCAGAAGCCTGAGGTCGCCATGGCGAGGGCAGGCTGCTTCCATCTGCCCCGGGCTCTCCCCCTAGTTGCCCCGTGTCCCTTCACCCTGTCCTCTCTGTGTCTACGGAGAAACCCCCTCTTACTTTTGTTAAGTATTTTTTACTGATTTCAGAGAAGAAGGGAGAGGGAGAGAGAAGCATCAATGAGGAGAGAGAATCATGGATCGGCTGCCTCTGGCACGCCCCCTACTGGGGATCGAGGTCACAACCCAGGCATGTGCCCTGAGCAGGAAACGAACCCTGACCTCTTGGTTCATAGGTCAGTGCTCAACTACTGAGCCACACCGGCCGGGCCAAAATCCCTCTTCTTGTAAGGACACCAGTCCGACTGGGCGAGGTCCTCTAATGACCTCACGTGAACTGGATGACCTCTGTAAAGCCACTGTCTCCAAATGAGGTCGCATTCTGAGGGGCTGGGCACCTTCCCAAGAGTTTTGAGGGGCACAATTCAGCCCATGACAGCTGCCCCATGTCCCTCCCTCTCGGGGACCTCCTCAGACTCCCCCTCTGACCATGGCCTTCCACAGCACTCTGCTGTGCTGGTGTGGGGCACGCCCTCACAGGAAAGTGAAATTCAGCAGGTGCAGCCCTGCTGGCCGGCCGGTGTGGCTCAGTGGTTGAGCGTCACGGTTCCATTCCCCATCAGGCCCAGGTTGCGGGCTGGATCCCTTGCCAGCCAGTCCATGATTCTCTCTCATCACTGATGTTTCTCTCTCTCCCTCTCCCTTCCTCTCTGAAATCAATACAAATATATATATATATTTAAACTTAATAGCCCTAGCTGGTGTGGCCCAGTGGATAGAGTGTTGGCTTGCGGACTGAAGGGCCCCAGGTTCGAATCCAGCCAAGGGCACATGCCTGGGTTATGACCTCGATCCCCAGTAGGGGGCGTGCCGGAGGCAGCCGGTCCATGATTCTCTCTCCTCATGGATGTTCCTCTCCCTCTCCCTCTCCTTCCTCTCTGAAAGCAATACAGTTGATTTGTAAACAGCTTGTTTAGGCACAGATGATGACAGACTGCCCCGCAGGCGCAGGGCGAGGAGCAGAGGGCCCCGGGCCAGCTCACACAGGGACAGCATGTGCCGGCCGGGCAGCCAGAGGCCTGAGGCCTGAGAGCGGCCGCCAGCCCGGGGCCGAGGACTCGGGTGACTTCATCCACCACAGGACAGCCCGCGCCTCCGGCACCCACGCGGGCCCTCCTGCCCTCCTCCGCTGGTCCCGGGACCCCGCACCGGGTGGCGCTGCCCTGACGGGGGCGGGAGGGCCATGGGGAGGCGCGGCGATCACAGGGGCAGAACCAACCTGGGGCCGGTGAGGCCCGCCCAGGTGCCCAGAATAACCCAGCGGGTGCCCTCCTGCCAAGCCCCGCGTGCTCTGCCCGCTACCCGTGGAGCGCTTTCCCACGGACTGTTCTCCGAGGCCCTCTTCTCCAGGCACCGACCTCCCTGCGGCTCCCGAAATGCGCCGGCTGCCCCTCAGCCCCGAGCGCTCAGCCCCCACCACGCCCTCAAACTCTCCCTCCCTCCTTCCCCTGTCCCCGTCGTGACCACCCCGTCTAACTACGGTAGCATTCTCTACCCATCGCTGTCCATCGCGGCCTCCCGAGTAACCCTTGTCCATCTGGCTCCGGAATATCCCGTCGCCTAGGGCTGTGCTCGGCAAACTGCGGCTCTCGAGCCACATGCGGCTCTTTGGCCCCTTGAGTGTGGCTCTTCCACAAAACACCACGGCCTGGGCGAGTCTATGTTGAAGAAGTGGCATTAGAAGAGGTTTAAGTTTAAAGATGTGGCTCTCCAAAGAAATTTCAGTCGCTGTCCTGCTGATATTTGGCTCTGGTGACTAACGAGTTTGCCGACCACTGGGCTAGAGTGGCAGGTCTCACCCAGGGGCAATTTCGCCCACGAGCGGACATTGGGCAATGTCTGGAGTTTGTTGTCCCAACTGGGGGGGAGGGGAGCGGAGGGTGAGACAGGGGTGACCACAGGCACCATCGAGTCTCCAGGCCAAATGCCCAGTGTCATCGTTAAGGACGCCTGGCCGGAATACAGAGCAGGGGCCCCCCAAATACTTGCTACTCGAGGGAATAAATAATGACTCTGAGGCTCCCGCCCATGGAAATGCCTCTGTGGTTCTCGTGACACTGATGTCTGTTCTCGGGATGCTGATATTTCACTTCTCTGGTCATTCAACGCACATGTAGTGAGCCTGCTGTGCCACGTGCTCTGTGCTGTGTTTGCAGCGGCCGGCTGGCCACGCACAGTCCCTGACCTGAGCCTAGCCCAGGGGTGGGCAAACTTTTTGACTCGAGGGCCACATTGGGTTCTTAAACTGGACCGGAGGGCCGGAACAAAAGCATGGATGGAGTGTTTGTGTGAACTAATATAAATTCAAAGTAAACATCATTACATAAAAGGGTACGGCCCGCTCTTTCGGCTCCGCAAGGGCCGGATAGAACAGACGAACGGGCCGGATCCGGCCCGCGGGCCATAGTTTGCCCACGGCTGGCCGACAGGGAGAAAAGAAGACTCTGTGGAAGCAACCAGAGACCTGGGCGCCTCCCCAGCTGTCACTACCAGTAACGTGACCTTGGGTAAGTCCCGTGACTTCCCTGGACATCTCTTCCCCATGTGTAAAAGGCAAGGATTGCTTTAATTTTGTATTGGTTTCCGAGAGGAAGTGAGAGGGAGGGAGGGAGAGAGAAGCATCAATGAGGAGAGAAAATCATGGACTGGCCGCCTCCTGCACGCCCCACACTGGGGATGGAGCCCGCAACCCGGGCCTGGGCCCTGACCGGGAATCGAACCGTGACCTCCGCGGCTGGGCAGGTTGCTTAGATTTTGAAGCAAGCTTCCAACATGTAAGTTCCACGCATTTCCAGTGGAACCTCGGTTCTCGAACTTAATCTGTTCTAGAAGGCTGTTTGAGAAGCGATTTGGTCACACGATCATTTTCCCCCCCTTAGAGCTAATGTGAATGGAATTCATCCTGTCCAGACCCCCAAGTGATTCCCTGTTCTCCCCTCTCTTATGGACAGCGCCTGTCCAGCGGGCTGTCTCACCTGTAAACAAACACCTCTCTTCTTAAATGTGTCGAACTACTGGCCTGACTGAGCCCCTGCAGCCCGGAGCCGGGGCGCCCTCAGTCCGCACGCAGCATCTCGGCTGGCTCACGCGCTGGGGCCCCGGATGCCGGCGGCCCCTCGCTTTTCCTGCCTCCAGACCAGCACATGCCCCGCCTGCCAGCTGCCTGTCCCCTCGCTCCCTAGAGACACCAGCCCTCTCATGCTGACTGTCCACTTGGCCGGCAATGTCTCTCCTTCGTCTGTTGCCTGAGAGACGCCTTTTGCCCTGCCGAGGCCTCAGCAGAGAGAGTTGTCAGGTGGGGAACCGAAGTTCCGTTCCACGACCGAGACAAGTTTTCTGTGAACAGCTTGGTGGAGAACCAAACCGCCTGAGATGAGAGCGGTGCGAGAAACGGTCTGACTGCTAGGATGGCAGAGGACCGGTTCCTCTCCGGCATTTTCCTCAGACGGCGCCAGCAGCGCTGATGACAAAGGCTTCGGGGTCCGCACGTCCCTCCGCGGGGACCGGTTCACTAAGGGACACAGGAGGGGCCGCGCTGTGAGCGTGCTGATGGGAACATCTGGAGACAAGGGTCCCGGGGCTCTGGTGGGGACGCTCCTCATCGCAAGACCTCAGTCACCCCCACCCGTGTCCAAGGGTCCACATTTCCTTTCCATCTTTTATTATAATATATTATTGATGTCAGAGAGGAAGGGAGAGGGAGAGAGAGAAGCATCAATAATGAGAATCATTGATTGGCTGCCTCTTGCACGCCCCCCACTGGTGATTGAGCCCACAGCCCAGGCAGGTGCCCTTGCCCAGAATCGAACCGGGGACCCTTCAGTCCACAGGCCAGCGCTCTATCCACTGAGCCAAGCCAGCTAGGGCCCCTTTCTATCTTTTAAAAAAGCTTTTTATTCTGAACATTCCTGAGCACACAGAGCGCTCTCCCGAGGAGCCCAGCGAAGAACGCCCACCGACCCAACAAGTGTCCTAGGGCATCTAGGTCTGACTGCTCTGATGCCTCACCTCACCTCGCTCTCTTTCCATTCCCCGGAGCCACCGGAATGTCGAGCGGTTCTCAAACTGTGATCCGGGGACACCTAGGGGGTCCTCAAGACTCTTTAGGGGGTTCTACGCTGTCAAAGTATTTTAGAATGATCTCAGATTATGTACCTTTTCCATTCTGATTCTTTCATGAGTGTACAGAATTTTCCAGACGCTACATGACATGGGATATTGCAACAGACTGAATGTAGAAACGGCTATGAGAATGCATGCCTTTTATTTAGCCATTCATGAACGAGATCCCCAACATGGTTTTTAATGTAAGAGTGGCTTGTTCTCTCAGGACACGGTGCCCCTGCCGACTGCAGCACGCGTCTGCGAGCACAAGCCGCGTGCTCAGCGCGTCACCCCCTGTGACAACGGCCCCGAAGCCTTGGGTTTGCGATCCAGGAGGCTTGGCTGGGTGCCTGCCACGTCTCACAAAGCGCCCAGCAGCCTCCCTGTCAGCCCATCGGCGGCCACAGAAACAGCCAATTACAGTGCCCAGTGCAGATGCCTGTTCAGGCCGGGAGCCAATCAAGAGCTACAAGTCGTGCCCAGCTGGTGTGGCTCAGCGGACTGGGCATCGTCCCACGCACCATAGAGGTCGCTGGTTTGATTCCCAGTCGGGCACATGCCTGAGTTGGGGGCTCCATTCCCACTAGGGGGGCGTACGGGAGGCAGCCGATCTATGTTTCTCTATCATGGATGTTTCTATCTTCTCTCCCTCTCTCTTCCTCTCTAAGAAACCAATAAAACTTAAAAAAAAAAAAAAAAAAAAAAAAAGAGCTAGCCCTGCCGAAACCGGTTTGGCTCAGTGAATAGAGCGTCGGCCTGCGGACTGAAAGGTCCCAGGTTTGATTCCGGTCAAGGGCATGTACCATGGCTGCGGGCACATCCCCGCTGGGGAGTGTGCAGAAGGCAGCTGGTCAATGTATCTCTCTCATCGATGTTTGTATCTCTCAATCCCTTCTCTCCTCCTCTCTGTAAAAAATCAATTTTAAAAAAAATTTTTCAAAAGAGCTAGCCCTAACCAGTGTGACTCAGTGGATAGAGCGTCGGCCTGCGGACTGAAAGGTCCCAGGTTCTATTCCGGTCAAGGGCATGTACCTTGATTGTGGGCACATCCCCAGTGAGGGGCATGCAGGAGGCAGCTGATTGATGTTTCTCTCTCATCGATGTTTCTAGCTCTATCCCTCTCTGGAAAAAATCAATAAAATGTATATTTTTAAAAAGAGCCACAAGTTATATCTGGTTATTGTCAAGGACTGGATGTGTCTTGTGTCAATTCATAGATCGCAATCCTCACCCAACAGGATGGTGCTAGGAGGCGGGGCCTTTGAGGGGTGATCAGGTCATGAAGGGGGTCCCCGTGAATGGACTAGCGCCCTTGCAAGAAGAGACCAGAGGCCTGGCTGGCTCTCCTCCCGCCGTGAGGACACAGAAGGCGCCTCTGCAGCCGGAAGAGGGCTCTCTCAGCACCCCACCTCGCCGGCACCCCGCCCTGGCTCCCGCCGGCACCGTGAAGCCAGCCCAGGCCCAGGCTCCGGAGCTGAGCCCGCAGCTGGCCCACCCGCAGGTCTCACCGGACGGAGAAGCCCCTCCTCGTTCTCTTGCCCGAGAGCGGCCTATAGCAGAGACAGGGCCCGGTGCCCCTGGGTGCCAGCCTTCCGACGCACCCAGGGGCGAGGGCCCGCTCTGGGCTCTGGGATCCGGGGAGCTGCCTGCACGGCCGGTGCCGCCTGCGAGGCCAGTGGCAGAGAGAGGACAAGGTGGCAGCTGCGCCAGCCCTCCACCCGGGGGCGCTCCCTGACACACCGCGGCACACTGCCGCCCCGGACAGACAGGGACAACTATCCGGCTATTCTTTTTTTTTTTTTTCTCACATGAATTTCATTAAGGTATTATATGTGTACATATCTTACCATTGCCCCCCCACCTCCCATTCATGCCCTCCCTCCCCAGAGTTCTGTGTTCGTTGGTTGTACTTATATTCATGCATACCAGTCCCTCGGTTGTTCTCCTATCTCCCCCCAGGTCTCCTTCCCCTCCCTGCTGTCATTTGACAGTCTGCTTGTTTTATGGTGACTATCTCAGGAGAGTCCGCTCCTCCTCTGGTTCTCACCGCCCCTCCCTCTGGGTCCCACTGCTTCCCCAGGGCACACGGCTCACCCGGGGCACACGGCCCCCTGGGACACTCGGCTCACCCGGGGCACATGGCCCCCTGGGACACACGGCTCACCCGGGGCACATGGCCCCCTGGGACTGTCCGGCTATTCTGAGTCCGCACACACAGTGCCCCTGCCATGGCCTCTTCCTGTCTGGGACCTTCCCAGCACGCAGGCCTCCTACTCTCTCTGATCCCTGGAAGCCCGGGAGCAGGGCCAGCCAGTGCAGGCGGCACCCCTCCGAGGGGAAGGCTGCGGCCAAAGTCCCCCACCCCGACCCCCAGCTGAGGGCAGCCCCAGCTGCAGACGCGAGTCCCCACTGAAGCCGAAAGCCCGTGACCCCACTGCTGTTTCTTTGCTGTTGTTAATCCTCACCGGAGGGTATTTTTCCATCGGAGTGGATAGGAGGGGGAGAGACAGAGAGAGAGAAACATTGATGAGAGCGAGACACATCGACTGTTTGTCTCTCCACGTGCTCCCCAACCAGGGCCTTTGACCGGAACTGAACCTGGGACCCTTCAGTCCTCGGGCTGGCGCTCTAGCCACTGAGCCACACCGGCCAGGGCTTGACAGCTGTTCCTAAAAGAGCCCTCCCATTGTGTTTCCAGCACAGGCAACGACGTGGAAGGGCGCGCGCGATCTCCGACCAGGGCTCAGCATCAAACCAACCACAGGAAGATAATTCTGGAACAGGAGCCAGAGGGACCTGTAGGACCTCCGACATCAGTGGTTCTCAGCTGGGCAGTGGATCCCCCTCTCCCCCCACACACACATACACACACATGCACACACATATATACACACACATACACACATATATACACACATACACATACATGCACATACATATACACACACACAGGGGACAATGGTGACTTTTTGGCTGTCAGTGGACACTTGGCAAGAAGAGAAGGTTTGCCACAGGCACACGGTGGCTGGCAGCCCAGCACCCCTCCACGACAGAACGCTGTCACTGGTGCCGAGATGGGGAAGCGCTGGTCTGACCTCCCGGGTGACTTCAAGAACAAAGAAACTGAGGCTCCCCAGCCAGAATGGCTCAGTGACGAGCATCAACCTAGAAACCAGGCGGTCAGGGTTCGATTCCCGGTCAGGGCACAGGCCCGGGTTGCGGGCACCATCCCCAGTGGGGGGCGTGCGGGAGGCAGCCGGTCCGTGATTCTCTCTCATCATGGATGTTTCTCTCTCTCCCTCTCCTTTCCCCTCTCACATCAATACAAATTTCTTTTCTTTAAATGGAGACACTGAGGCCAAAGACACAGAGTGACGTCCAAGGTCACGCAGCCCCAAAGCCAGAAGCGGAACCCAGAACTCGGCCGCACCCCTCCCTCCTCAGCGGGGCCGGGCCCGCGGGGCCAGGCGGGGCAGACGTGAGGGCGGGACGAGAATGAAGCCACGCAGAGCCACATGGAGAACATGGCATAGCGAAACCGGCAGCGCACTGGCATGTGCCCTGGGGGAGGAAGCCCCTCAGCCACCAGCTAACCCGCGTCCCAGCAGCCGCCTCCTGTGTGTCCCCGCACAGCGCTGCCCCCCGGCAGCTCCCGGAGGCCGGGCCTCCAGGGAAGCAGGGAAGAGGCCCGGGCTCCGCCTAAGGACGCCCACACCTGGCCCCCGGCCGGGCCTCGGGGTGATTTGGAACCAGAGAAAGGAATCTGAACCCGGGTCCGGCCCACTTCAGAGCCCGTACCAACGCTCCACCCGGAACAGCCACCTGCCCCCTCCACCTGCCGCTGAGTCACCGCGGCCCCTTCCGCCAGCTCACTGCTCAGCCCGGGAACCCCGAAGAACGCTGGGAGCCCTTGGGTTTGGGTGTTCCTCTCCGCCCCACCCCTCCCGAAGACCATTTTGTTCTTAAGAGATGTGTTCTTAAAGGAGCGCATCCCCTCCCTCTTACCCTCGCATGCTACCCTTACCGGCTGCATTGCATAATCGCATTGTATTGTCCTGTGGTTTATTTGATTGCACACTGCTATTTTTAAAGCTACTCAAAACACCTGGGGGGGGGGATACATTTGTGAGATGTCCCCTCGAAATGACCGCCCCTTGCAAAACAATGCAAAACGCTTTCGATTGCATACCCTGCCCTTTCAATCGCTGACCAAGGACTTCCCGTTCCCTTCCGAGCGAAGCAGCTTTTGCTTTAAAGAAATCGGGCTCAGCGCTGAGGACGAGGACGAGGCGGGAGGAGCGGTAAATGGGCCATTATTCGCCGCACAGTGACAGCTGGGCCAGGCCCGCCCCCTTCGCTCGGCATCCATTCCGCCCCTCCCGCCGGAGCCGGAGGCCAGGTCTCCCCGGCCGGCCCCCGCCCACTTTCGGGGGGGGGGGCGCGTGCAAAGATCCAAGTCACGCGTGGCGGGCAACGGCCCCTCTCCCGCCCCCCACTCCTCTCCCGCCCCCCACTCCCCTCATGCAAAAAGCGCTGCGGCCGGAGACCCCACTTCGGCTTTCTGGGGCGCCGCCGGCCCGGGGGCCGCGGCCGGGGTCCGGGGACGCGCCCCTTACCTGCAGAGCCGCCCGCGCCGCCCGGCCACCCACCTGCACAGCATCCCGCAGCGGAGCATCCTTTCTTCCAGCGGTGCCCGCGAGCGCGGTGACGTCACCGGAGGCGGGGCCGCGCCCACGTGACCCCCTCGGGTAGCGGGTGCCGGCGGGTGGGCGGGGCGAGATCCTGGCAGTCCCGGGAGGTGGGAGCCAGTGGCCCAGGGGCTCTCGCCAGCCCTGGGAACGGGGCGCCGAGGGGAGCCACGCGATCGCGGGCTCCCGCACTAATAGGATTGCAGGAGAGCCGGCCCGGAGGGGATTAGCAGCGGGAGGAAACCATTGGGTTTTAAAGTCTTCAGCAGATGCACTGGAGCAGTAAGCAGGTTGTCTGCAAACCGAGCTGAGTGCATGGGCACACTTGGCAGGGAGGGTCAATGTTGCAAATCATATATGAAACATGATCGCAAATCCATGCCCATTAGGGAACGTTATGCTAATTGCGCCAATGAATAATGCTTTCCGTCACTCTCAACAGCGACTTTCCGGTGCCAACCTGGATTTGCCAGAGACAAAGGGAGTGACAACGTGTTGGTACCACTTACTTGAGCAGCTGATTCATTAAAGTCGAGCCCTGTTGCATGTGCACGATTGTACACATGTATGTCTGTTTTCTGAAATCTGGCCGGGAGTCTGATCTGGCTGGCATGACGGGGTTAATTCCCAGGCGCTATTATTTCACCTTTTCTCACTTTTATCACACTCTGCAGAAGTGAGTCACCTTACTGTCCCCGAGAGCGTGCACCATGTCAGCATTCCCACGCACAACTGACAGCAGCGTTGCCAGAAAGCCCAGACAGCTCCAACGGGGTCACTTGGGAGATTTGAAAGCTCAGGCCGCGAACACAGCAACGCGCCTTGCCAACCCGCACGGGCGTCCTGAGCTGGGCGGGACCGAGGCGGGAGCCGTGAGTGCCAGTCTCCCAGCTCGCACCGGACTCTGAATCGCCCTTCTCACACCCGGCCCCCGCCCTGAGGGTGAGAAACAGACCTCCTGCCAGCAGGCCAGGCCGGCTGCTGGCCCCTCAGTCCCGCAGCTTTCCCGTTTCTAGATGGCACCCCGCATCGCCCACAGTCCCCTGCACAGGAGCCACATCGGGGGCCGGGCCCCCTGTGAGGCCAAGCAGGCCCTCCCTGGCCGCCGGTTCTTCTCAGCACCGACGTGACCAGTCAGCAAAGAGGCGTGTGGTTTCTAGGTCACGGTCTCCTGTTTGTTTGTGTGAGCTTACCTGGCTGGGGCTTCGGGTTCCTGAGATCGGAGTTCAGACGCCACGGGAATCTGCTCCTGCGGGGCCGGGCCTGGGGGACACAGAAAGCGGCAGGCTCGCTCTCCCCCTGCCGCCGGGGTGACTGTCAATTTCAGCCTCGCACTCCCAGGCCTGGCACCCCGCCCCCCCCCCCCAGCCCGGGCGTCACGTGCTCGGCCCAGCCACTCAGCCGCTCAGCCCTGCCCAGCCGGCTCTGGCACCTCTCGCCTCGGGAGGCCTGGCAGGCCGGTCTCCTTCGCCTACACCGGTGCGTTCATGCCCAGAGAGAACCCCGAGTCCCCAGCCGGGACGCCCTGCAACTGGGGGTTCCCAGAACCCATGGGGCGCGGGGTCCCTGTAAACCGGGGCTGGCTCCGTCCCGCCTGGCAGGAGTGTCTGCGGGAGAAGCACCTTCCTGCTCCCGCGGCAGTTCTGCCCGCAGGTTGGTTTCGCCTTCTGTTTGCAAGGTGATTGCTCAAGTGTGAAACGCGCCGCAAGCAGGCGGCCTCTTGGGGCGCTGGTCATTCTGGCAGAGGTTGTTTTTAATTTTTTTAAAAAAAAACATGCCTCCCAGGAGAATGTAAATGGATCAGTCTTCCTGGGGGCGGTTTAGCAATGTTCACAGAAAGCCGCACCAGTGTGTGCGCACCTGTGTGCATCGCTGAGCCGGGGGTGTCATTTGCTCCAGGAATGCGACCTGGGTGGGGAGGGTCACCTGGGAGAGTTCACTGCGCTGTTATTTATGATCTCCAAGCGCCAGAAGCAAGTTAATCTCCAAACAGAGGGGGTGGAATGATGAGACCTCTGCCCAGTGGAAGACGTAGAATTAACGTGGCAGGCGCAGACTTCGCGTGCACATCGGCAGAGCCCCTGGGCCCAGACCGGGGGGGGGGGGGGTGAGTGAGGGCTTGGGATGGGAGGCTGGAGGGGCCCATGGGGGGGAGGGGCATGTCATATTTTCAACAATAAAGATTTTTTTTAAATTGACATGGTAGTCCTAGCTGGTTTGGCTCAGTGGATAGAGAGTCAGCCTGCAGACTGAAGGGTCCTGGGTTCGATTCCGGTCAAGGGCACATGTCTAGGTTGAGGCTCAATCCCCAGTAGGGGGTGTGCAGGAGGCAGCTGATCCATGATTCTCTCTCATCATTGATGTTTCTCTCTCTCTCTCTCTCTCTCTCTCTCTCTCCCTCTTCCTTCCTCTCTGAAACCAATAAAAATATTTTTAAAAAATAAATAAAAATTAACATGGTAGTAGATACTTTTTGACATGTAAATACCTTCACAATTATTTAATGTAAAAAAGAGCAAACTCCAAAGGATGGTGAGGAGAACGAGTTCACGGAAGTATCCAGTGTAGTAGCTCCCGCTTCGTGGGCTGAGGGGTGTTTTACATGTTTCTTCTCAGCTTAGCTACATTTTCTAAATGGTTGGACTCCATCAGTGTCCCATTAGTCTTCTTCTCTTTCATCTTCTTCATCTTCCTCTCCTTCATCCCTCTCACCACCATCTTCATCTTCACCTTCCTCCTCATCTCCTTCATCAGTATCTTCCCACCTTCCTCATCACCACCTTTTCCTTCTTCTCGTCCCCTTCTCCGTCACCCAGGTTAGGAACCCGGTAGCTGCAATGGATTGGGCCAGATGTCGTCTCTGATGATTTCTCCCAACCCTGTGGTCGGCAAACTGCGGCTCACGAGCCACATGCGGCTCTTTGGCCCCTTGAGTATGGCTCTTCCACAAAACGCCACGGCCTGGGCGAGTCTATGTTGAAGAAGTGGCATTGGAAGAAGTTTAAGGTTAAAAAATGTGGCTCTCCAAAGAAATTTCAATCGTTGTGCTGTTGATATTGGCTCTGTGGACTAAGGAGTTTGCCGACCACGATCCTAACCCATCTGCCCGGCACCAGAAAGGTCGCTGAAGCAGGTCAGCAGCTGTCTCTGCCTCGAGCGGCTCCTCCCGCTGGCCTGGTCAGTCCTGATCCCGCTTGATTCCCGTGGACTTAGAAGCCGATCGCCACTCCCGTTCAGATGCAATTCTCTGGAGAGAGCTTTGTTTGAAATAAGGATTTTCATCCAAATAAAAATCTATTCTGCACCCTGATTTAATATCTTCACATTCTGTCACTTGAACTCTTAATTGTTGGGTTTTTTTAAATCTATTTTTATTGATTTCAGAGAGGAGTGGGGGAGAGAGAGAGAGAGAGAGACATCCATGAGGAGAGAGAATCATGGACCGGCTGCCTCCTGCACGCCCCACACTAGGGGTGAAGCCTGCAACCCGGGCCTGTGCCCTGACCGGGAATTGAACCCTGACCTCCTGGTTCCTAAGTGGACGCTCACCCACTGAGCCACACCGGCCGGGCGTCATTTGAACTCTTGACAAATAGTGCAGCGCCTCTTGCTCCTCCCAGGCAGGGCAGACACTGTGATGGCTGACCAAGGTTACCCCCAAGATGTGGGTTTGGGGGATCAGTTCTGACCTCTTCTGCAGAGGGGGCCGCAGTCTGCTCTGTTCCTGCTCGGCCTCCACAATCGCCTCGCTGGCCTGTGCCCGGTCGGGTTCACGCTGTGCCGCCCCCTTTCTGCCGCGGCGGGCACTGAGAGGACGGGTCCTCCTGGGGGGGGGGGTGTGCAGGGAGCTCCCAGGAGGGGGGCTGGCGCTTGGGGAGACACAGGGGAGCCACAGGAGCAGGCCCGAGAACTGCTGCTCAGAAAACCCTTGAGGAAACCAGATGCCAGCCGGGCACTGGGTTAATGTTTCATCGTCCGGAGGCCGGGCGCAGCTTCTGTGGCATTCGCATTCTCGTCCCGCTCGCCCTGTGGCTGGCATGAAACGGTTCCTCAGATATTCTGTCCCACCTTCCGGTTCCCCCCGCACACGGCGCCTCTGGGTTCTCATATTTCTGGTTCTCTCCCTCTGAACGCCTCTCCTCTTGAGGGTCTGCTGCTGGCACACGTGGTGACGGCGACGGCGAGGCTGAGGACCGATCTGGCCGCCACACTGGGAGGGAGGCGCTGCTCGCACCAGGGGGTCGTGAACGGTCCAGGCCAGGCCAGCAGCAGGTGGAGGTGGAGAGAAAGAAAGCTGGTCTGCAATTACGGGTAAAGTGGCATTTGATGCCCAAATGTTTCATTCCCCAGCCAGTTTTAAGGGTGCCCCCTGTTGGCCAATGTCACCCCAACAAATTAAAAAAATAAATAAGTAAACACAGTGCACCATTGTATAATGCGCTGGGAGTTATGTTCCTATATTGCCTGCACTTCGACGCTGTGTGTCCCTACACCAGTGGTCGGCAAACTGCGGCTCTTGAGCCACATGCGGCTCTTTGGTCCCTTGAGTGTGGCTCTTCCACAAAATACCACGGCCTGGGTGAGTCTGTGTTGAAGAAGTGGCGTTAGAAGAAGTTTAAGTTTAAAAAATGTGGCTCTCCAAAGAAATCTCAATCGTTGTACTGTTGGTATTTGGCTCTGTGGACTAATGAGTTTGCCGACCACTGCCCTACGCTGTTGCCTGCGTGTCCCTACTACTTAGTAATGGATGTGCGGACACTGCTAAGGATGGCCATTTCTGGGGTCGAGATTGGTGGCTGGGGCACAGAGGTGGAAAGGAAGTCGTTACAGGCGTGGACACACATTACATTGTCAAAACCCCTAAACATGTTTATCAAGTATCATCCCATATTTTGAGCCGAGTGGATGGAGCTAATGCAGGCTACAGTCAGCCCTGACCAATGGGCTCAGTGGTTACCACATCAGCACATGGACTGAAGGTCTCATGTTCAATTCTCAGTCAAGGGCACATACCTGGGTTGCAGGTTCTAGGCCCCACCCCAAGATCAGGGAGCATGTGGGAAGCAACCAATTTCTCTCTCTCTCTCTCTCTCTCTCTCTCTCTCTCTCTCTCTCTCTCTCTCCTGTCACTCTCTCTCTCTCCCCTTCCCACTCTCTATAAAAATCAACAGGGAAAAAATATCCTCTGGTGAGGATTAACAACAGCAATAAGACTACAATCACCCACAGCTGTAAGAACGGCCCAGGTGCACCAACTCATGTGCACGCCACTGTCAGCTGCATAGGTCCTCTCTGCAGGGGCCTGCGGGCATAACCCCTGGCTGCTTGGAGATGACTGTTTCCCTTGCCCGACTCTGCAGTCCTCAAACAGCCTGTTTTGATTTTAAAACTAGAAGCCTAGTGCATGAATTCGTGCACAGGTGGGGTCCCTTGGCCTGGCCTATGATCGGGCTGATCAGGGGCCGATGGGAGCTGGCTGGCCGGAGAGAGACCGCTGGAGGGCTCCAGTTCCAATCAGCGGGACCCCAGCAGCAGGCTAATGTACTGGAGCATCTGCCCCCTGGTGGTTAGTGCACATCATAGCAGCCACTCAGTCAGACAGCGTATTACACTTTATTATATAGGACTAGTGGCCGGATGCATGAATGAAGATTTGTGTAAGAACGGGCCTTCGTTCCCCTGGCTGCCGGCACCACCTTTGCTCTGGCCAGAGCAGCCTTTCTGCTCAGAGCTGCCTTTCCGCCTTCCCATGCTGCCCAGAGGCAAGCGTCCTGCCCCAGCACCGCCCGCTCCTGCATATGCAAATTAATCCACCAGTTTTGTTGGGTTAATTTGCATACTCACTCCTGATTGGCTGGTGGGTGTCATGAAAGTATGGTCAATTAGGGTGTTACTCTTTTATTAGGTAGATATGGCATTTTGCTCATTGTGAATTTTCGCACTACATTTGATTTTTATAAATAGTACCTTAATTACCGATGTTTTTGGTGCCCACATACATTTGCACCCAAGGCGCCTTCCTCATCTCCTCCAAACTCCAGCCTGAGTATGTGGTGAACTCTCTGTCGATGGTGGGTCTGCTCAAACCTGCAGGTGCGGACCCTCTTTCATCTATGTTCTGAGCTCCTGCGCTGAGCACATCCTCGGAATGAATGAATGAATGAATGAATGCTTCCCCCCACCCAGCTTGACCACTGCCATAAATGATGTGAGAAACAGCCTTAGTTGGTTTGGCCTGTGGACCAAAGGGTCCTGGGTTCGATTCTGTACCTCGGTTGCAGGCTCCTCTCAGGCCCACGCAGGTTGATGTTTCTGCCTTCCCCTCTCTCCCACTCTCCCTAAAACCAACGGGGAAATATCCTCGGGGGAGGATGAACAGCAACAAATTCACTGGAATGAACAAAATGTACCATTCAGGTCCTCGGTCACATCGGCCACATGCCGAGCGCGCTGGACCCGCTGTGGCCAGGCCACCCAATGTAAGGCGGACACACCAGCTCCGTCGCCGCCGCAGAGCCCTAGGGAATGTGCTGTGACCATTCCTTTGCAATTAATTCTATTGCAATTAAACAATGGCTGTTATTGCCCAGGGGGCCCGCCTGAGCTTGCAGGACAGGAAGCGCGTTCCGGCCAGAGCGTGTGCTGGCAGGAGAGGCAGACAGCGTGCACGGAGCCCGGCGGCTGCTGGTCCAGGGCAGGTGCCATGCCCCCACACACAGGAAGTGTGGCCTTGGGGCTCCCCCAGGGGCCGCACACCTTGTTCCAGAATGAGGGGGGCAGCCGATCATCTGTTCCAAAGCAAGATTGAGACGCAGGATGAGAGCACACGCATCGGGATACAAGAGCCGGCCAGCCAAAGACGGGGCTTCTGGCACGGCTGAGCAATGACCCCCAAGCTGTTTGCGCCCGAATTCCTGGGCCTGTATAGGTGTTACCTTAGGTCCGTGGTCGGCAAACTGCGGCTCAAGAGCCACATGCGGCTCTTTGGCCCCTTGAGTGTGGTTCTACAAAATGCCACGGCCTGGGCGAGTCTGTGTTGATGAAGTAGCATTAGAAGAAGTTTAAGTTTTAAAAATGTGGCTCTCTTGCCGAAACTGGTTTGGCTCAGTGGATAGAACGTCAGCCTGGGGACTGAAAGGTCCCAGGTTCGATTCCAGTCAAGGGCATGTACCTTGGTTGCGGACACGTCCCCAGTGGGGGATGTGCAGGAGGCAGCTGATCGATGTTTTCTCTCATCGGTGTTTCTAACTCTCAATCCCTCTCTCTTCCTCTCTGTAAAAAATCAATAAAATATATTTTAAAAATAAATAAATAAGTAAAAATCAAATAAAAAATGAGGCTCTCCAAAGAAATGTCAATCGTTGTGCTGTTGATATTGGCTCTGGTGGCTAATGAGTTTGCCGACCGCTGCCCTAAGTGACCGCTCCTGAGCTGGGACTACCCTGGGAGAAGTCATCCAGGGCCTTAGGGAGGAGGCAGCAGGCCGGGGTCTGCGGAGGTGACGGCGGGAGCAGAGGAAGCCACACCTCTGGAGATGCCACCCTGCCGGCCCGGCAGACAGAGCGAGGGGCCAACGCCGACCATCACCCTGATTTTCGCCCAGCCGGACCCACAGTGGACTTCTGACCCCAGAAATATGAGCCTGAATCTGTGTCGCTTTATGGCACTAAGTCCCAGGTCACTTCTACAGCCGCCGCAGTCACCTACCGGAGCCCTGACCACGGACTCACCCGGGGCGCCCAGTGCCAGGCTCCGGAGTGGCCGTGCCCAGCCCCCGAGCTCACCGTCCGCAGGGACGGGGGAAAGGAGACCTTGGCCTGCACCGGCGGCTCTAAGGAGAGAGGCGCTGAGCTTCCAAAGCGGAAGCCACCAGTGATGGAGGAAAGACACACAGCCCGGCCGGCGTGGCTCCGTGGCTGAGCATCCACCTCATCCACCTGTGGAACCGGGAGGTCACAGTTCAGTGCCTGGCTGGGGCACAGGCCCGGGTTGTGGGCTCGATCCCCAGTAGGGGGCGTGCGGGAGGCAGCCGATCCATGATTCTCTTCTATCATTGATGTTTCTCTCTCTCTCTCTCTCTCTCTCTCTCTCTCTCTCTCTCTCTCTCCTCTCTGAAATCAATAAAAAATATTTTTTAAAGGAGAGAGAGATTTAATGGCAGCGACCCAGCGAAGGCCACGTGAAGACAGAGGTGGAACTCGGGGGGCCCCCGGGAGCTGGAAGAGGCTTCGAGGGGAGGGCAGCCTGCCAACGCCTTGACCTCCAGGCCTGAGCGAGAATAACATTCCTGTTGTCTTAAGCCACCTGGCCTGTGATAATTTATTATGCAATCCCAGGAAATGAGTATGCATGTATGCATGCATGCATGTATGTATGTATCAACCAATCCTTTTCTGAGCCCTGACCATGCACAGTGTGCCTGCTTGTCATGGCACATTCACAAGAACCGGCTGTGTCACCGGCCACAAAGCAAACCTCCACCGATCCCAAAGAACAAAAGCAACACACACAGGATACTCTGACTGTTTTTCAATAAAAGTAGAAGTTAATAACAAAAATTTGTAAAGACCTTTACCTCCGGAAAAAACTTTCAAAGACATGTCAATAAACACCTCCTGGATCAAAGGGGCAGAATAAAGGGAGAGCACAGAATTTCTTGGGAATAATCAAAACGAAACTCAGGCCAAAACCGGTGTGGCTCAGTGGTAGAGCGTCGATCTGCGGACTGAAGGGTCCCGGGTTCGATTCCGGTCAAGGGCATGTACCTTGGTTGCGGGCACATCCCCGGTAGGGGGTGTGCAAGAGGCAGCTGGTCGATGTTTCTCTCTCATTGAGGTTTCTGGCTCTCTATCTCTCTCCCTTTCTCTCTGTAAAAAAGATATCAATAAAATATATTTTTAAAAAACTCAGCATACCCATTGGCAGAGAAAAACTGATCGCACTCAGTTGGCTTAAAAGGAAAATAAACACACCTGACTCAAACAACTACGAAAAGGCAACTAAGAAACAAACACAGGGGGGAAAATTAATAAAAATAAACAGTATTTCATGAGGTATAAAATAAAAAACAAATAGAACTAACAACACCAAAAGCCAGTTCTCTTTGAAACAGAAAAAGTAAAAAACAAAAACAAAAAGCAGTAATTAACCCCATCAAGGCAAAACCGGGGGGGAAACACACGTGCAAAAGGTTGGCAATGACGAGGGCAGGAGAGCAGCAGAGGGAACTGCCAAGCCTTCCTCTCTACACATAAATTGGAAAACATAGACGACATGAATAATTTTAAAGAAAAATACAGCTTCCCAAAGCTGACCTCAAGAGAAAAGTCCAAAGGCTCAATGTCCACAGAGGAAGTAGCGGAAATGCTTTAAGGTCCCAAACGCACCCTCTCTGAGCCACGGGGAGGGCAGCCTGCCAACGCCTTGCATGTATGCATGTATGTATACATGTATGTATGTATGTATGTATGTATCAACCAATCACCACGAGGGAGGGAGGCAAGAGGAGACGGCGCGTCTGTGTCATGGTTCCCGCGGCTCCCTGCCCTCACAGACACCGCGCTGGGAAAACCCGGCATCCATGCAAAACCCAGGGAGAAACCCCAGCAACCACCGCGGGCACACGCAGAGCTGCAGGACGCGGCCAAAGGGCGTCTATTGTACAAAAAGCAAGGTGGTTCTCTGTTTGGGAAATCCGTTAATGTCATCAGTCATGTTTTCAAAGTTAACAGGAATTCACGAGAGCATCTCAGTGGATGGGGAAAAGGAACTTGAAAAAATCCAACATCCATTCATGTTCAAAGCACTCAAGAAAATAGAAATTGATGGAGATATATCTTTGACATTGTGAATGAGAGAGAGAGAGAGAGAGAGAGAGAGAGAGAGAGAGAGAGAGATTGATTCATCCCCCTAAAGCCAATGTTTTGCTAAATGGGGAAACACTCAATTTTTCACTGGGTCTGAAAAAAGATATATATAACCTTGTGTATAACTGTATCTATCTTACCGCTATTTCCATTATTCTGTTGATAAAGACACAATAAAATAGCCAAAAACCTGTCAAGAAATACCCAACAGCCAAAACCGGTTTGGCTCAGTGGTAGAGCGTCGGTCTGCGGACTGAGGGGTCCTGGGTTCGATTCCGGTCAAGGGCATGTACCTTGGCTGCGGGCACATCCCCAGTAGGGGGTGTGCAAGAGGCAACTGGTTGATGTTTCTCTCTCATCAACGTTTCTAGCTCTCTATCTCTCTCCCTTCCTCCCTGTAAAATATCAATAAAATATATTTAGAAGAAAAAAAAAAGAATCCCTCAGACTTAACGGAACTCAACTGTTGCTGAACCCGGGGGCAGTGGTGTGGGTGAGTAACGGGGCGTTTTTCCGTTCTCACAGCCCTTGGTGCCGCATTAACGGGCACATCCCCAGTAGGGGGTGTGCAAGAGGCAACTGGTTGATGTTTCTCTCTCATCAACGTTTCTAGCTCTCTATCTCTCTCCCTTCCTCTCTGTAAAATATCAATAAAATATATTTAAAAAAAAAAAGAAATTTCCTTCCTACATGTGCAGTCTAGAAAAAAAAAATGCTTCCTTGCACACGGAGATCTGCACAAAAGATGACTCCTGAGCCAATGTTCATAGTAGCAATGTGTTGGAAGTAACCTAAATGCCCACCCATGGGTGGATAGATGGCTGCACCCTGAGGCAATTACTCAGTGGAATACTATACGGTAAGTAAGAGGGAGCACCACCAAGGGGCACTGTTCAGAACTGCCATGGGACACCACAGTGCCACAAAAGACCCAGTTCTGTAGGATCAACAGGAATAACACTAAGAACTGTGAGGTTGAGTGAAAAACATACATTTCAAAAGGAAACAAGAGTGCAACCCACTTTATACTGGCTGTTTTTTGTTGTTGTTTTTTGTTTTTACACGACTGTTCATGGCAGCTTCATTTGTAATAGCCCCAAGTGGGAAACAGCTCAAACGTCCTTCCACAGGTGAGTGGTGAAACAAACCGGTGCATCCATCAAGGGTGAAGCAGAATAATGCCCCTCCGAAGAAGTCCAGACCCTAATTCCAGAACCGGTGGCTGTGTTACTTACACTTTATAGATATATTTGAGATTAAGAAGTTGGGAGGTGAGAGTTTATCCTGGAGTATCCAGGTGCTAATAATCTTAAATGGGGAAGAGGAAGGGAGACAGGTGAGACAGAGAGAGGCAATGATGAAGAAGAAGCAGGAGGGAGTGTAAGCATGATAGGAAGGATGGGAAAAGCCAAGAAATGGGGGTGACCTTCATCTAGAAACTGGGAACAGCCTCAGCTGACAGCCAGCAAGAAAACAGGGACCTCAGTCCTACAACCACATGAAACGGAATTCTGCCAGGAACAGGCAAAGAAACTGATCCCCCCGCCCCCTACAGTCTTCAGAAAGGAAGGCAGCATGCTAACCCATTGGTGTTATTCCTGCAAGATTGGACCTCCGGCACCGTAAGATGACAAATCTATATTGTTTAAGCTTCTTTGTTAGCCGAAACCGGTTTGGCTCAGTGGTAGAGCATCAGTCTGCGGACTGAAAGGTCCCAGGTCCAATTCCGGTCAAGGGCATGTACCTTGGTTGCAGGCGCATCCCCGGTAGGGGGTGTGCAAGAGGCAGCTGGTTGGTGTTTCTCTCTCATCGACGTTTCTAACTCTCTATCTCTCTCCCTTCTTCTCTGTAAAATATCAATAAAATATATTTTTTTAAAAAGAAATACCCAACACCAGCGAGTAGGACAATAAAGCATTCCTGACAGACCCCCGAGCCTGGCCCCAATGGAAGAAGACCCGAACGTGGCTAAGAGGATTCAGCATCACAGGATGTCGGTACTCTGGGTTTGTAAATTGAATGCAATTCCGGGAACAACGTCTTCGTTCCTCCCCCGGAGCTAGACGAGTTGATCATAAAATCCATTCCGAGGGACGACTAAGCAAGAAGAGCCAAGGAAGCGCCACAGGAGGAGAAAGGAAGGGGCAGCCCCACCAGGCACCGGGCGTGCCAGGAGCACCTGCCACCCAGCAGCCTCGCTCCGGGAAGGGCACTTAGACTGCAAGTGGCAAAGCCTCACCAGTGTGACCGTGTGCTGGTGACAAGGCAGGGAAACTGTCACATGCTTTGCTGGTGAGAAGGCACGGTGGCACCTCCCCCCAGAGAGAAAGGGGGCCATGTCCCGCTGAATGCCACATGCATTTACCCTTTCACCACGAGACCCCACTGGAGGCGATCGGACCCACGGAAACTGGCAAAGACGTGGAGAGGTGTCTGCAGCAGGCGTGGCGTTGCTGACTTATCTATCCTAGGTAATAAAAGGGTAATATGCTAATTAGCTGGACATCATTCCAGATGTCCTTCCTGATGATGCCGCCAGAGGGAAGCCAGTCAGGATCCCGGGTGCCTGAGGGTGGCCCAAGGAAAGCCAGTCAGGGTCCCGGTGCCTGCCAGTGGCTGGAGGAGGAAAGCAGCCGGTGCCAGCAGCCAGGAGAAGGAAGGCCTATTCCTGCACAAATTTTCATGCATCAGGCCCCTAATATATACATAAAGCCTAAGAGACCATTCAACCATTCAACCGGTAGCTATGACACGCACTGACCACCAGGGGGCAGATGCCCAATGCACAGGCATGGAAACATGGAACAGACTGATGAATCCCAGAGGGAAGGGAGGAGGGGGGAGGCAGGCAAGAGATTAACCAAAGATCTTATATGCATACTAGAGGCCCAGTGGACAGATTCATGCACTTGTGGGGTCACTCGGCCTAGCCTGCAGGGATGGGGCCAAAACCAGCAGTCCGACATCCCCCAAGGGGTCCTGGATTTTTTCGAGAGGGCACAAGCCAGGCTGAGGGACCCCACCATAATGGTGCACAAATTTGTGCACTGGGCCTCTAGTATGTATATAATTGATTTCAGAGAGGAAGGGAGAGAGAGAGCGATAGAATCATCAATAGTAAGAGAACATCATGGATCGGCTGCCTCCTGCATGCCCCCCACTCCATCCCCAGTGGGGGCATGTGCCCTGACCAGGAATTGAACCCTGACCTCCTGGTTCATAGTTGACACTCAACCACTGAGTCATGCTGGCAAGCTGCATTTTTTATTTTATTTTTATTTTTTGTTAATCCTCACCTGAGGATATCTTTTCCATTGAATTTTAGAGAGAGAGTGGAAGGGAGGAGGGATGGAGGGACGGGGAGGAGAATGAAGAGGAGGAGGAGAAGGAGGAAAGAAAAGAGAGAAGGTAGAGAGATGAAGCACATGGATTGGTTGCCTCCCACGCGCATCCAGACCAGGGCCGAGGATTGAACCTGCAACCCAGATATGTGCCCTTTCCCAGGAATCGAACCTGCGACCCTTCAGTGCACGGGCTGACGCTCTAACCCCTGAGTGACCGGCCAGGACCGAATTCTTTCTAATAGCAGAAGCCTAGAAACACCAGGAGAGGGTGGAATCAATCATGGCAGCTCCACTGCCGCGGAGTGACAGAGCCTGCGGGGAGGTGGGAGTGGTGAGTGGAATTTGCACGTGGGATGGATGAGGCAGCGAGAGGGCAGATGGCAGTGGGTTGGGTGATGACCCTCCAAAGTGTGTCCAGCTGGAATGCGTGAACGTGACCCTGTTTGGAAGACAGAGTCTTTGCCGAGGAAAAGGTCTTCAGGTGAGATCGTCCTGGGTAACTGGTGGCCCCACATCCAATGGCACGCGTTCTCCTAACAGACGGGAGAACAAGAGCAGAGGAGGGGGCAGGTGAAGATGGGGTGGAGGTTGGAGTGATGGCTCTATAAGCCAGGGACCTCTAAAAATGGATTGGGACCCATGCATTGTCGCTCAGTGGTTAAGCATCAACCCATGAACCAGGAGGTCACAGTTCAATTCCCAGTCAGGGCACACGACAGAGTTGCGTGCAGGATGCAGCTGATCCATGATTCTCTCTCATCATTGATGTTTCTCTCTCTCTCCCTCTTCCTCTCTGAAATCAATGCAAATATAAGGGGGGTTTTTTTGGATCTCCTTTTAAAAATATATATTTTATTGATTTTTTACAGAGAGAAAAAGAGAGAGGGATAGAGAGAAACATCGATGAGAGAGAAACATCGACCAGCTGCCTCTTGCACACCACCCACTGGGGATGTGCCTGCAACCAAGGTCCATGCCCTTGACCGGAATTGAACCTGGGATCTTTCAGTTCCCAGGCTGATGCTCTATCCACTGAGCCACACCGGTTTCAGCAATATATGTATTTTTTTTAAAGACGGGGTGGGGATGCAGCCCTGGCAGCCGGAGGAAGCAGGAACCCCCCCCCCCCCCAAAGCCTCCGGGAGAGCACAGCGCTGCTGTTGCCTTGACTTTGGAGACTTCTGGCTCTAGGACCGTTGAGAAGTTTCTGTCTCCTTGAGCCAAGCTTGTGTGCATTGTTAGGGCGGCCGGTGCAGCTGTGGCGGTCTCTGAGACACGTCTCTGACAAAAGGCGGGGGGGGGGGGGGAGAGGTTGGGGGCGCGCTGTCCTTTGCCAGAGGGAGAGGAGCACATTCAAACATAGACACGTACTTATGTGTGTATGTGTATTCACCTGCATTGCGTCCACTTCCGTGGACATGCATTCTATGTGCGTATATACTTGTGTATCTGCTTACATTAAAATAATGCGGGCAGCCCGGCCAGCGTGGCTCAGGGGTTGAGCCTCAACCTAGGAACCAGGAGGCCAGGGTTTGATTCCTGGTCAGGGCACAGGCCCGGGTTGCGGGCTCGTTTCTCTCTGTGTGTGTGTGCGTGTCTCTCTCCCTCTTTGAAATCAATAAAAAATATTTTTAAATAATTTTAAAAATTGATAGAATTATACTTGCTATCCTTTTGCAACCCACAGTGAATTCACGGATCTGGGCGTTGATGGACGCCGCGAACTTACAGAAGGAAACATCATAAGCCTCCTGGCGGGTGAGCGTATGAATGCCACATGAGCGGGACCCTGCTCACGCCGCGGGGTTCAGCAGCTCGCCCCAGGAGTTATTTCTAGGGGCGCTCAGCGGAGCAGGGGTACAATCAGCGAAGCCCAGCAAGTGGGGGACTGGGACATGCGCCCTTGTTTCTTCAACAAATGACCCGGTGTGTGTGTGTGTCTCCTGTAGACATGGTGTGTGTGTGTGTGTGTGTGTGTGTCCTGTAGACAGTGGGTGTGGGTGTGGGTGTGTGTGTCCTATAGACACAGTGTGTGTGGGTGTGTGTCCTGTAGACACACTGTGTGTGGGTGTGTCCTATAGACACTGTGTGTGTCCTGTAGACACTGTGTGTGTGTGTCCTGTAGACACAGTGTGTGGGGGGGTGGGGAGGTGTGTCCTGTAGATCACAAGCAGACACCACGACAGTGAGACCACTGCGCACCTGCTAGGACGCTGCGACCACGTGACTGAACAAGCCGGGGACCAAAACGTGGAGCAACTGGAGCCCCCGCCCCGCTGCCAGCCTGGCGCTCCTCCCACAGCCCAACGTCCGGTGCCGCAGGGCCGGCAGCCCGTTAGACAGGAGATGCCATCCTTCCGGAACCCGACGTGAACGACCCCAGCAGCAGCACCGAACAGCTCACCAGAGCCGCTGGGCGCGGGGGGCAGAGCGGGCCGGCCCCACCAAGCGCTGTCATTCCGCGGCGGAGGCTGCCGGCTGACCCAGGCAGCGTGCGTGACCCTGGGCAGCGTGGTGTCGAGTGAGAGGAGCCAGACGCACAGGCCACACAGCGTGACTCACTGACGTGAAAAGCCCAGGACGGGGACACCACGGGCAGAAGGCAGATCCGCCTTGGCCGGGGACGGGGGGACCGGGGTGACTGCTAGTGGGTACAGGGTTCCTCTTGGGGATGCTGAAAAAGTTCCAGAACTAACGGGGATATGTGCACAGCTCCGTGTATACTAAAAATTGCTTTAAGGGGTGAAATGTTTGGCAAGTGGATTCTCCTAGGGTCTCAGACAAGCTGTCACCAAGAAAACAGGTCGAAGGTTGCCAGCGGTGGGCGGTAAGGGGGTGCGAGAAATGGGTGAAGGGTTTACAAAATATATGAAGATTTAAAATCCCAATAAACAGATCAAATTTGGATTCCGTTCGGTTTAAAAAAGGATGATCACCCCGGCCAGTGTGGCTCAGTTGGTTGGGCTCCGGCCTGTGCACCGAAGGGTTGCCAGTTCCATTTCCGGTCAGGGCACAGGCCCGGGTCATGGGCTTGATCCCCCGTGGAGGGCGTGCAGGATGCAGCCTATCCATGATTCTCTCTCGTCACTGATGTTTCTCTCTCTCTCCCTCTCCCTTCCTCTCCATAAAATCAGTTTTTTTTTAATTTAAAAGGAGGATGACCGCCGAAACCGGGTTTGGCTCAGTGGACAGAGCATCGTCCTGCGGACTGAAAGGTCCCGGGTTCGATTCTGGTCAAGGGCATGGACCTTGGTGGCGGGCACATCCCCGGTGGGGGGTGTGCAAGAGGCAGCTGATCAATGGTTCTCTCTCATGGATGTTTCTAACTCTCTATCCCTCTCTCTTCCTCTCTGTAAAATATCAATAAAATATATTTAAAAATAAATAAATAAAAGGATGACCTGTGAGGCCACGGGGAAGAGGAGCCCGGGGTGATGGCGCTAAGGACGTGGCTGATGTCACAGAGGGCTGTGTGTGTGTGTGTGTGTGTGTGTGTGTGTGTGTGTCTGTGTGTTCCTTTCACCATTGTTCTGCCTCTATTTGCATGCTGAGGAAACGATATACATCTTTATATCGTTAAGTCTCCGTAATTACAGTATTTTTTACAAAAATCGCACAGTCCCGCTTTGTCCTTAAGGCAGATTAGTTTAATTTTTATAGAAGAAATACTTCCAAGCAATACAAATGACACAATTAGAACAGAGATGACTACTGATTAGAACTTAGTCCCACAACAGGAGGCGACGGTTTCATGCTCAGATGCGGCGAAGACCGAGCTCCCTTCGGCCGTCTGGATCCGGACTGCCGCGGCCCGGCGCCCAGAAGACCGGACGCCCCTTAAGACGATAGGACTTCGCTTCCGACGCGGAGAGCGGGGGTGGCGTCGAACGAAGCGTCCCTGAATGAATGGGAGTCCGCCTGCCTGGCCCCGGGGGGCTGCGGCTGGCCTTGTGGCCTTCGGGGCCAGGGCAGTGGGGGCTGGGGAGGCCCCGAGCGCTCCTCACACAGACACCTGCGCGGGCCTGCGCTTGCTTCTGGGGGTCCTGTTAAGCCCCGGGGCGAGGAGGCACCCCGAGTGCCGATCTGTAGGCGCTGGGCGGTGAGGTTTGTTGCCAGCACCACGTGGGAGCTTTCCGCGGGGCAGCGGGCCCTCCAGGGAGCTGGGGGGAGGGCAGCGGAAAAGTGGCCTCATCGCACCGGCCCGCGGGGAGCCACGAGCACCCCGAGGAGGCGGCAGTGACCTGCCCCGCACCCCGCGGCCGGGGCGCACAGTGGTTGGCGAGTTTCAGCAGCGCAGGGAGGGGCCGTGTCTCTCCGTTGTGGGCCCGGACACAGAGAAATCAGCCAAAATACAAAAACGCAACAAAAGCCAGCGAGAGCGGCGGCACAGATACACAGCAAGAGGGGAGGGGGTGAAAGGCGTAAAGCTTCAGTCTTACCACCACTGACAACTTCCGTTGCCCGTGACAGGTCGCGTGTCAATGAAATGCTTTTACAAAATTCACTTTCGATAAATGCACAGGGGAGGGGGGCTCTACGGGGGCGGTTACAGACTAACGGGAAGGGGAGTGGGTTAAGGGGGGCACTTCCAGGGGGGGGGGCAGGCAACCCAGGCAGAGATCGTTCCGCTTTCTCCTCTAATCCGCGTGACCACCTCGCTCACTTCTCTGAGGCTCAGAAGGGAGAGTGCATTCCGTATACAATAAATACGCATTAGGCAAAAATATTATATCATTTGGCATTTCAAAAGAATAATGGGATTTTTCTTAACATAAAAAAAAAAAATTTTCTCATGAGCTACTTCTAAGATTTCTTAAGAAATATGGGGGAGATTCCAGTATTGGGGGGCGGGGGGGGATCAAATATCTCACATCCTCTCCTGCGAATGACTCGCCGGGTGACAGCAGCCACCCGCATGCGCATGCGCTTTCTTCCCCAGAAAAGCGCCGTCAGAGATCAAGCCTAAGTCAGAGGTCAGATGCTGTCGCCTAGGCGGAGTCACCGGCTGATGACAGCGCGTTCCTAGGTCTCTCTCGCTTTCCTTCATGGCAGAGCAGTAGAACGGGGCCCCACACGGCCTTCCTGGTGGTCAAGGTCAGGGTCGGATGGGGGGCACCAGGGGGCGGGCTGCCCGGGCGGCGCGGGGCGGTGTGGGCAGCCCCAGCCGGGGCCGCTTCCAAAGCTTCAAACTCGGGGGGGGGGGGCACAGAACCGTGCGCTGACACAACACAGAAACGGGGGGCTCTGCGACTGAGCCCCAGGAGGGGGCTCAGCGGGACACATGAGTGTGACAGTGGACAATATACACAATGGAGGCGCACAGGAGGGACGAGTTAGCACAGAGTGTTCGCGTGTCCGTGTCAGAACCAAACCCGGCCCCGGAGTTCCATTCTACCGCGTGACAAATACTGCAGAGCACAGTTTCAGCCTTAAAATACACCTTAGAGTCAGTATTTTCCTTCAAGGAAAAAAAAAAAAGTACTATAAATAAGTTACAATACAGTGAATTTGCCTGAACTCACTTCGTTTCTGTCTTCCAGCCTTTAAATCAAATAAAACAGCATAAAAACTGTACACTCTTAACATGATAGTTGATCTCTTATAAAATAACTTGTCTTCAGAGATGTCAGTTCACAACAAGGAAAACCCAAGCCCTGTTGCCGTCGCTGTTATAAAATATATATGTATAGATATATGTGTGGTTTTTTACAAAATGTGTATATTAATAGCTTTTGCACAAATAGTTTAAAGACAACTTCAGCTAGTCTAGGAACTTCATGAAAATAAAACAGGAAGATAAATACTTCGTGTGTACAAAGCACGACATCAGACATCGTCGGCGGGCAGAGGAGGTATGTTAATCCTTGGTCTGGTGAAAAACGCGATCTTCTCCCTGCGGCGGGAGAGGGAAAGGGCCGGTTAGACGGCGGTATAACTGCAAGCGGACCTGCCCGGAGGCTCGAGATACCAGCGAAAGCTTCTCTTACTCACAGAACAAACTGGATTGAAAAGCCAACAACAAATCTGTTTGCATATAGAGTCTCTACTTTAAAAAAATTATTGATTTTATTTTGAGAAAAGAGGAAGGGAGAGGGGGACGGAAACATCAATGATGAGAGAGAATCATGGATCGGCTGCCTCCCGCATGCCCCCTACCGGGGATCGAGCCCACACCCCGGGCATGTATCCTGATCGGGAACTGAACCGGTGACCTCTGGGTTCATGGGTTGATGCTCAACACGGAGCCACACCAGCTGGACTAGAGTCTCTAAATTTTAATAGAAGTTGTAAAGGACTGTGAGGGCAAGGGTTTGTCTTGAGTGCCTAGAACAGTGCCTGCTTCGCGGCAGGCACTCAGCAAATGTTTGCTTTATTAAAAAATGAATAAATAGTGTGTGCAAATGAAGGTGTTCTAAGTCAGAATTGAAGGAAGGTAGCTATAGTGCTTTATGTTCTTTTATGATGGCAATGTGAACATTCAGGGCATAAAAAAAATCCAGGGTAAAAGTCAGGCACATATTATTCAGCCATAAAAAGGAATGGAGTGCCCTGGACTGTTTGGCTCAGTGGTTGGTGCATCGGCCTGCAGACCAAAGGGTCCCGGGTTCAATTCCAGTCAAGAGCATGTACCATGGTTGCAGGCTCAGTCCCCAGCCCTGGTCAGGGCACACATGGGAGGCAGCCAATTGATGTGTCTCCCTCACATTGATGTTTCTCTCTCTCTCTCTATGTCTCCCTCCCTCCCTTCCATTCTCTTTAAAAGATCAATGGAAAGAATATCCTTGGGTGAAGATTAAGAAAACAAAGCAAAACAGAGGAATGAAGTTCTGACACATGCTATAATGTAGATGAATTTCAAGAAAACATTATCCGAAGAAGCCAAGCAGAAAAGACGGCACTGTACGGCTCCGCTGGTGGGAATGGCCAGAGCAGGCAAACCCACAGGGACAGGGACAGGGGCAGGGGCAGGCTGCTGGCTGCCAGGGGCCGGGGAGGAGTGGCTACTAATGGGCTTCCTTTGGGGGCGGTGGGAGTGTTCTGGGGATAGACAGGCGGAGTGGCTGCAAAGCTCTGTGGCTGTGTTAGTGCCATGGGCTGTTCACTTGGAACGGTCAGTTTCATGCTGTGTGAACAGACGAGGGAACACTGGTCTGCAGTGTTCAGTCAAGGCAGCGGCCCCGCCGGTGTGGGAAGTCTGAGGCTGCTGATGGTCGGTTCTTGCCATGTGGAGTCCGGACAATTCCCTGGACTATTTCACACCTAGGACATGCACACTTCCTGTATGTGCGTATGCTTCAATCAGAAAATCAGAAGTTAACCAAAAAGGCCACAGTGAAATATATATATGTAAATCACTGTGTTAATAATAGCAGACATTTGGAAAGAAACAGGTTATAAAATGGGGTATTCAGGCAAATTATACCTAAGAGATGAGCTACTATAGCCAACAAAGGGAACAGATTGCATAGCAACATGGGGTATTTTCATTTAAACAAAGCTAAATGCAAAATGGAACCATGCCTGGCCGGCGTGGCTCAGTGGCTGAGCCTAGACCTATGGAACCAGGAGGTCATGGTTGATTCCTGGTCAGGGCACATGCCCGGGGGTGCAGGAGGCAGCCGATCAGTGATTCTCCCTCATCATTGATGCTTTTCTCTCTTTCTCCCTCTCCCTTCCTCTCTGAAATCAATTAAATGCATTTTTTTTAAAAGAATAAGAGCCCTAGCCGGTTTGGCTCAGTGGGTAGAGTGTCGGCCTGTAGACTGAAGGGTCCCGAGTTCGATTCCAGTCAAGGGCACATGTCCAGATTGTGGGCTCGATCCCCAGTAGGGGGAGAGAAGGAGGCAGCCAATCACTGATTCTCTCTCATCATTGATGTTTCTCTCTCTCTCTCCCTCTTCCTTGCTCTCTGAAATCAATAAAAATATATTTTTTAAAAAGAAAAAGAGAAAAAGAATAAGAATTTTTTTTAATTGAACCCACATTATTACTATAATTAGCATGAAAAAAGTGTCTAGAATAGAAACAGCAGAAGAAAACCTGAGAATGCTAACAGCACGGGGAACGCTGTCTTGGGGGGTTTGGGGACTTCCGTCAGCTGATGATGACAGAGGCCAGACAGCGGGGAGCCGGAAGCGGCCGCGCCCCTACCTGAAGGTCTGCACCTGCACGGGCTCCTTGTGGTTCTGGCCCCGCAGCTGGCAGACCCCTTTGGAGGCCTTCTTCAGCATCTTCTCAGCTGCCTGTTCTTGGTGGAAGTCAAGCTTGGTCTGTCTGGTCTGGAGCGGCGACATTGGATGAACAAGAGCTTTACTTCCGGTTTTAGGGAAGAATGAACGAAGCCACTTCCAGCTCTGGGGGCCCAGGGGGAGAAAGGCCCCCCGCCCCCACTCCCCCCAGGGAACCTTCAGGGCAGCTCCTCAGGGTCACGCCTCCCAGATATGGGACCCAGAACACCCACTGGACAGAGGCCCGGATGCAGGGCGAGGGCGGGGCCGGCTGCCACGAGGGTTTGGCCACCGGAAGGCTTCCTCCCGAGCTCTGCAGGGGCAGCGCCCGGCCTGGCCGCTCACCTGCCGCTCGGCCTCCTTCAGCAGGCTCCGGAACCGCTCGTCCCGCAGCACCCAGTGCGGGAGGTCCGTCTGGCCTCGGAGCTGGGCGTCCTCCAGGCGCTGCCTCAGCTCGCGGAGGGTGCAGATCTCCTCGTTCAGCTGCCTCTGCCGGGTCTTGGACGCCTGGAGGTCCAGCTCCAGGTCCAGGGACGTGCGGGCCATGAGCTCGGCCAGGGAGGACCTGCAGGACTGCAGGAGGCCGCGGCCGTGAGCACACGCTGGGACCCGGCGCGCGGGCGCCATGCGGCCAGCACGCTCGGGCCTTCTAGAAGGTTCTTCCCCCCCCCCAAGACAGGAGACAACGGGGTAGAGTTGTCAGAGGGGCATTTGTCTCCGCATGGCCCGGTGTTAAAGAACCAAACACAACATGGATTTGGGAGAAATTAAAATCTTGGTTCAATATCCAGTTAGTGACAGCCAATTTTTTTTTTCTGTAATGAGGACGGATGGGTATGTGAAGGGGTGCAGAAACAGACACCCCCCTTTGGGGCTGGCAGGATCAAAAACGGGCATAATCGTTCTAAAGTGCTATTTCACGGTATGTACCAAAAGCCAGAACATGTGCATTTTCTTTCGTTCTGAAATTTCTTTTTCACTGGCATTTGAAAGGTACAACTGATGACGTGTAAAAGTGACCCAACTAAGGTTCAGGACAAAAAAACACTAAATATATATAACATGAGGAAACTTATTAGATTACAAGGTCAGCATAGAATGCAGCCATTGGAAAAAGTTAAAAAAAAAAAAAAACTATTGACATGGAATGTTAATCATGCATAGGGGGGAAGCATGTCATAAACCATACAAGTGCGCTGGTTTAAGATCCCAGAGCCCAGCTGGTGTGGCTCAGTGGTTGAGCGTTGACCTATGAGCTGGTTCGATTCCCGGCCAGGGCACGTGCCCGGGTCGCAGGCTGATCCCCAGTGGGGGGCATGCAGGAGGCAGCCGGTCCATGATTCTCCTCATTGATGTTTCTATCTCCTCCCTCTCCCTTCCTCTCTGAAGCCCATAAAAATATTTTTTTAAATGTAAAGAACATGAATTCTCTTACATCTTAGATCATGATATTATCTTGGGAAATTAAGAAACATGGTAGCATTTTGACAAGTAAACAAGGAGATAAGTACATGACCTCTTAGTGAGCATGGCTGAAAGGCCGCCTCTCGGAAGGCTGTGAGAAGAGCCCCGGGAAGTGGGGTCCCCCATTAGCTGCCGCGCACACACCTGCTTGTAGCGGAGGGTCCGTCTCTCCAGAGTGTTGCGGACGAAGGGGGACTTCCGGGGCAGCGTGGAGCTGTCGCTGTCGCTGCGGTAAAGCTGCACCGGAAACAAAGCGGCTCAGAAAGGCTCTCCGCAGGTCCGCGGCCTCCCGGGCCCTGACCGGACTGTTTCCTTCCTCCGCATGGCACTGCCCAGCCCCCCGAGACTCTGGTCTCAGTAAAACCAAAACCCACACAGACCGAAACCGGGTTGGCTCAGTGGTAGAGCGTCGGTCTGCGGACTGAAAGGTCCCAGGTTCGATTCCGGTCAAGGGCATGTACCTTGGTTGCAGGCGCATCCCCAGTAGGGGGTGTGCAAGAGGCAGCTGATTGATGATTCTCTCTCATCGATGTTTCTAGTTCTCTATCTCTCTATCTCTCTCCCTCTCTGTGAAATATCAATAAAAAATGTATTTTAAAAAACCCACACAGACTTGGTAAGCAAAACGAAAGACAAAAACCCCACAGAAAACCAATGAGCAAACCACCCCACCTCCGCCCAGCCCTCCCTGGCGGCCATCAACTGCACCCCCCGAACTCCCCTCTGCCCACCTCCTGCTCCATCACCTCCCGATGAGCAGGCTGGCGTCTGCCCCCCAGTGTCTGCGAGAGTCTAGACCCGTGGTCGGCAAACTGCGGCTCGCGAGCCACATGCGGCTCTTTAGCCCTGGAGTGCGGCTCTTCCACAAAATACCACGGCCTGGGCGAGTCTATGTTGAAGCAGTGGCGTTAGAAGAAATCTAAGTTTTAAAAAATGTGGCTCTCCAAAGAAATGTCAATTGTTGTGCTGTTGATATATGGCTCTGTTGACTCATGAGTTTGCCGACCACTGGCTTAGAGCAAGGGTGGGGAACCCCTCCCCCCCTCAAATGGCCATGGGGCATTTATAACATCATTCGGGGCCCTACAACGTCTCCAACTCAAACATGCTCTGTTTGGCCAGACATTTGGTTAGCTCACCGCTAATGCTCCGGCAGGGCCAGACCACAGGACTCTGCGGGCCTCACACGGCCCAAGGGCCGGACGTTCCCCACCCCTGGCTTAGACTGCAGAAATGAGCTCCCCTTCCTCCTGACCACGCATGGGCGCATACACAGCCCCGGGAGGCGGGTGGGAAACGCATTAGAGTTCAGAAGAAATGAGCTAGATACACACAGGAGAATGAAACCACGGGCATTTCACACATGCGCACAAGCATGCTGTGCACTCCTGGGATTGGCTGTGGGGACACTGACGTCTCTTAGCATAAAAAGTAAAGTGAAAACGCACCGGCAGGGGGTGAGGAGGGGGAGAAAACTAGCGGCAAAGGCGCTCCGACTTACTCTGCACACGTACTGGCTCCGCGCCCCGGGCGAGAAGGTCTGCGAGCGGACGATGGTGCCGCTGCGCACGAACGGCGAGGCGCGGGCCCTGCGGCCAGGCCTCTCCTTGGGCAGGCTCCCCAGCTCTTCGGGGAACAGGTCTTCCGTGTTGGTCTCCTTGTCCACCTAGGCAGCAAGTGGCTTATTACACGGCGTTTCTAGAGCACAGCAGTGAACTCCGCAGGCACAACCACGTCCTTGCCTTCTCCGCTTGGAGCTCTCGCAGGCATTTCACACTTCGAACAACCAACCCGGAATGGCTGCCGTCTGCCCGCCCCTCCTCCGCCGACAAGGATCCCTCTTTGCCCTTTTCACGCAAAAAGAGTATCTGCGTCACCCGGCCCATGAGGCTCAGGGGTTGAACGTTGACCTATGAACCAGGAGGTCACGGTTCCATTCCTGGTCAGGGCACAGGCCCGGGTTGCAGGCTTGATCCCCAGTGTGGGGCGTGCAGGAGGCAGCCAATCAATGGTTCTCTCTCATCGATGATGTTTCTATTTCTCTCTCTCTCCCTTCCTCTCTGAAATCAATCTATATATATAAAAGTCTAAGCAACCGTTCAACCCCTTGACTGGTAGCTATAACACACACTGACCACCAGGGGGCAGACACTCAATACACAGGCATGGAAATGTGGGACAGACTGATGAATCTCAGAGGGAAGGAGGGAAGGGGGAGGGCGGGAAGAGATTAATAAAAACCTTACGTGCAGACTAGACGCCAGGTGCACGTGCACTAGTGGGGTCCCTCGGCCTGGCCTGCAGGGACCGGGCTGAAACTGGCAGTCCGACATCCCGAGGGGTCCCAGATTGCGAGAGGGTGCAGGCCAGGCCGAGGGACCCTACTGGTGCATGAATTCGTGCACTGGGCCTCTAGTAAAAACATAATAAAAAATTTAAAATTTTCAGAAAGTCCCCTTCCTCTTTCAGAAAGGCCCTGCTCTCTCTCACCCCTGTATCAGATCCAGGATGAAATCCTCTTGGCTCCACAGTCAACATTACGCATGTTCTGACCACCTGTCACCAACCCTCCACTGGGGCTCCGAGGTCTTACGCCCGATTAGTGCGGGAGGCGTCTCACCCCCTCCCCATTCCATACCCGCCCCCCTTGAATCGTCTCTCAATACCCAGGGGATCCCGCTGAAACCGAAGCCAGACGCAGCTACCCCTCTCCTACGGCTGCACGAGAGACCTGAAGACAGGAGTTCGCCGCGAGAAAGCAGAGGGCGGCTGAGCTGCCCCACCCTGACCGGTAACCAAGGGAACAGGGCGCATTCCTGAGCCGGGCCTTCCCCGCGCGGGTCACGTCCACTCCCTCGCAGCCCCAATTACGGAGATAAATGGCTGTGGAAGGAGGCTCTGTGCTCTGCCTCCTGATAAAGGATGCAGAGTAATTGCTTCCAGACCCACTCCCAGGACGCCCCGACGCCCTGAGTCCAGACACGTGCTGCGCCCCCCTTATCTGTGCGGTCCCTCCCGGGCCCGCTTCCTGGAACGTGTGGAACTCTGGAGCTGCTGACCGTCCCCTCTCTCTGCGGCCTCCGACCTACAAGAGCCCCCCTCGCTCGCCTCAGCCGGACCCGGGGTCCCGGCTCCTTGGGCTCTGCTCCGGGCACGCCCTCAGTTGGGCCACATAAGGAAGGCTTTTCCGAAACCCACAAAGGTCCCCGTCTTCTTTCCATGGACAAAGCAAGTGCTTGCGCACGAATGTCCGCAGCAGCGTTACTGCAATAGCCGGGAGGTGGGAACGGTCCCAGCAGCAGGGACCGGGAGGAGACACAGGAAACGTGGCATCTGTCCGTGCAGGGCCACCCCTCGCAGCTTCCCAGGCCACAGCGCATGCGCCGCCACCTCCAAATATCTCGTGGAGACCTGCTCTCAGGTGTTGGATGTATCCCCGAGAGTGGGATTGCTCGGTCATGTGGAATTCTGTGTAACTTTCCGAGGAACCTCCACACTGTTGTCTGGAGTGGCTACGCCATTTTACAATCCTGCCCAAACGCAGATTTGCATTTCTACACATGGGTCCTATCTAAGACAGTGAATCTTTCAGAAACCTAAACCTGCTTCTCTCCCATCTCCGCGTGCAGTAGGCCTTCGGCCCTCAGACACTGGTTTCCCTGGTCCACCTGTCTGGTCCTGCCTCCCCCGGACAGGACTTCCGTTTCCGCGCCGCTGCCTCTGTGACGGAGGCACGCACGTGGAAGGAGACGGCAAACGCGGCGAGGACCTCACTATCAGGGCATCGAGGTGAAGGCATGTGAGTCTTGGTTGTTTTAGTCTAGCAGCTTCTCCATGGATCGGAAGTGTTTTAAAAAGACAAGTTGGTCAAAACCGGTTTGGCTCAGTGGATAGAGTGTCAGCCTTCGGACTGAAAGGTCCCGGGTTCGATTCCGGTCAGGGGCATGTACCTTGGTTGCGGGCACATCCCCAGTAGGGCTGTGCAGGAGGCAGCTGGTCCATGATTCTCTCTCATCGATGTTTCTAGCTCTCTATCCCCCTCTCTTCCTCTCTGTAAAAAATCAATAAAATATATCTTTTTAAAAATAAAAAATATAAAATGACAAGTTGACTCGGCCGGCGTGGCTCAGTGGTTGCGCATCGAGCAGTGAACCAGGAGGTCACAGCTTCATTCTCAGTCAGGGCACAGGCCCAGGTCCGGGGCCCAGTCCCCAATAGGGGGCGTGCAGGAGGCAGCCGATCCATGATTCTCTCTCATCGTGGATGTTTCCCTCTCCCTCTCTCTCTCTCTCTCTCTCTCTCCCTCTCCCTCCCTCTCTGAGATCAATAAAAATCTATTAAAAGAAAAAAAAAGAGGAGTTGGAGGATGGGACAAACCTACTAGCCTCCCACAGCCTCCCCCTGGGACCTGGGCCAAAGGGGTTCTGAAGTCAGCTGAGCCCTGATCTCCTTGGAGGTGGCGGCGCATGCGCTGTGGCCTGGGAAGCTGCCGAGGGGGCGGGCTTCGCTCCTCTGGGTGTCTGTGCTGGGACTGAGGTCGGGGTGCGTGGTGGTAAAATGTCCGGATGAGCTGAACAGTCCGAGAACAAAGTTCCCGCAGAACCTGCTTGCCTTAGACATTTGTCCCCAGGAGCCTCAGAGGCGGCCTCCCTGAAGATGTGGCGACGCCGCAACTAAGGCCAGGTGAACGGAGGGGGCAAAGGTCGCCCCGCTGTTCCTAACATCCCGAAGGGAGAAGAGCAAGTGTCCAAACCGTGAGTCCCCCCCCCCACCCCCCCAACAGCCTGCGCTGTGGGCGGCCCTGGAGATGGGCAGGTGAGGGGTGGAGCTATATATGGCCGCCTTCTCTCTCACCGGGCGTCCACACACATTCCTGAGGCCCGTCCACTGCCTGACGCGGGCCCGGCTTCCTGGGCTCGCAGTGCGACGGCGCCTGCACTGTCACCCCTCGGCCGGCAGCACGTGCCCCAGTCACGGTCACTAGGGCTGTCGGTCGGTCGGTCGGTTGGTCAGGCGCATCTGTCATTCCGCTGCGTCTGCGCCTGTCAGCTCCCGCTGCCTCGGCCCCCTCCCCACCCATCCCCTCTCTTCACCCGGAGGGTGTGGGGCGCCCGCTGCCCGCTGTCCGCAAAGCCCCTGTGGGTTCCCTTCTGCTCACCTTCAGAGGCGGGGGCTGGCGCTTCTCGGGGTGGCAAGGCTCCGTGTGGCCCGCGCTCGGGTGTCCGTGGACGGGGTCCACGCCGCTGCAGCAGGGCTCCGGGTGCGGGGGGCTGGTCTGGGTGTAGCTGCTGCAGCCACTGTCCACCGAGTCGGCCTGCCAGCTCCTAGAGGCGGACAGGGCACAAGCCCGCGGGCCGCTCACCCAGGGCGGTGCCCGCTGCCTCGGGGCGCGGGAGCCGGGGCGCCCGGCCTGGCTTCTCATCGGGCACCGCCTTCCTCACGAAGAGGAGACAGCGCCACAAGGCCTTCCGTTCGGAGGCTCTGTCTGCCTTTATCACCCAGCTGCACCCCGGGAACATGCCAGAGTCCGGGGCCCCTCCCGCTTCCTGCCTGGCCCCAAACAGCGCGCTCCCCTCCCCTCGGCCACGCACCGCCTCTCACACAGATAAAACAGATCGGGGAGAGCTGCCGGGAGAAGCGGGGAGCCCTGGACATAGGATGCTCCGGGTGGGGAGCGCTGGGAGGGAGGCCAGGGAGGGATGGGGCAGAAGCCAAGTCCCCGGAGCTGCTGGGATCTGATGGCTCCTCGGTGCAGGTGGGCTGTGCCCAGCGGAAGAGCCAGCACGGGTTGCACCGGGATGAAGTGCCCAGAGCCAGCGGCCATCAGAGGCTGCGGGGCCGGGGGGGGGGGGGGGGGGCGGCTGACTGCTAGCGGGTGTGGGGTTTCTTTCTGGCCTGATGCAGACCAATCGTGGCGATGGTGGCACAGCTCTGAGGCCATCCTCAAAGCCACCGATTGTCCACCTTGGACGGCTGGGTTGTACGGGAGGGAGATTGCATCTCAATACGGCTGTTAGAGAACTTAGAGAGCGGACTGCACTCGCTGCCGGCAGAGCGGTCACTCGGTAATCTCCTCCCCGCCACCTCCCCGGAGCTCACCGCTCGGACCGCGCCTCGGTCTGCTCCTCCTTCCGCTCCATCTCCTCCGAGTACTCCAGCTTCCCCCGCTCCTCCGCCAGCTCTCTCTCCACCGCCTGCAGCTGGGCCGTGGTTCTGGCCAGCAGCACCGTCACCGCGTCCTGGGGGGGGACAGGGGCACGTCTGAGAGCCAGCTCAGCCCGACAGGCATGTCCCCTCCCCCAGGGAGGCCCGTCCCCCCGCTGGTGGGGCTGGCGGCGCCCTCGGCTGCCCCCCCCCCCTGGCCAGAAGTCCACCCAGTGCTGGCAGCAGGCCTCCGTGGAAAACCCACCCATGTGCCATTCACGACCATGAACATGTTCGAGTTAAAAAGCACCATCCTGCCCGGCCAGCGTGGCTCAGTGGTTGAGCGTCAATCCATGAACCAGAAGTTCACGGGTTCGATTCCCGGTCAGGTCGCAGGCCCGGGTTGCAGGCTCCACCCCCAGTGGGGGTCGTGCAGGAGGCAGCCGGTCCATGATTCTCTCTCCTCATGGATGTTTCTCTCTCTCTCTCCCTCCCTGCCTCTCTCTCTAAAAATCAATTTAAAATATCTTTTAAAAAGACACTGTCGCCGAAACCTGTTTGGCTCAGTGGTAGAGCGTCGGTCTGCGGACTGCAAGGTCCCGGGTTCGATTCCGGTCAGGGGCATGTACCTTGGTTGCGGGCACATCCCCAGTGGGGGGTGTGCAAGAGGCAGCTGGTCGATGTTTCTCTCTCATCGACGTTTCTAGCTCTATATCTCTCTCCCTTCCTCTCTGTAAAATATCAATAAAATATATTTTTTTAAAAAGAGGCAGCCAATCGATGATTCTCTCTCATCAGTGTTTCTAGCTCTCTATCCCTCTGCTTTCCTCTCTGTAAAAAATCAATAAAATATATATATTTTTAAAAAGACACCGTCATGAGTAGCCATGCACATGCAGACAGCCCGTTCCTATGGCTTCCCTTGAAGGCCCTCCCCGGACCCCAGACCGCTGGCCCGCAGCCAGGCGCACGCACCGTCTTCCCTGCGGCGGCGGCGGCGGCAGTGGCGGCGGCGGCGGCAGCGGCGGCGGTGGGCACGGGGTCCCGGGCCCCCCGGTCGGCTCGCTGGCTCTCCCTGGGCCGCGGCGGCTGCGGGCTGGTGAACACCTGCACGGCGTACCAGCGCAGCTGCATCTCGCTCGGGCCGCTGCAGCTGGCCAGGTTAATCTGCGCGATGCCCTGGCCGTGCGGGAAAGAAACAACAGGCAGTGAGTGATTCCAGCTAAGACGCCGGCACGGATCTTCTAGAACATCCAGGCCGGCCCAATCCTGCCCAGAGAGGAGGGCAAATGGTTCACTCCATTCAAAGGGCTGCAACCAAATGAAAGGGGGCCAGGGGTGGGCAAACTTTTTGACTCGAGGGCCACAATGGGTTCTCAAACTGGACCGGAGGGCCGGAACAAAAGCATGGATGGAGTGTTTGTGTGAACTAATATAAATTCAAAGTAAACATCATCACATAAAAGGGTACGGTCTTTTTGGTGTTTTTTTTAATTCACTAGTTTTATTCACCAGATCCAGCCCGCGGGCCGTAGTTTGCCCAGCCCTGGGTCAGACCCAGAGGACCCTAATGGGGACAGGACGGCTCCTCCATCGCTTGTTCAGCCCATGGCCCCCTAAGAGCCAGGAGGTCACGGCTCCAGGGCACAGGCCCGGGGTGTGGGCTCCATCCCCAGTAGGGGGCGTGCAGGAGGCAGCCGATCCATGATTCCCTCTCATCATGGATGTTTCTCTCTCTTTCTTCCTTCCTCTCTGAAATCAATAGATTTTTTTTTTAAGAAAGCCAGAAGGGAACGGGGGCTGAGAATGGCCACCCTGGAGTGCGGGGTCGGGCTCGGGGTCTGCCGGCTGTGACGCACTGATGACCTCAGGGGTCCCCGAAACCAGAGGCCTGGCTGACCTCCCCAACCGCTCACTCCGCTGCCGCGGGGCGGGGACAGAGGGCGGGGACAGAGGGCAGTACCCAGCCGTGGACAGAAAGCACTCTGGCCGCGGGCCCTGCGCGGCAGTGCGTGGGGGCCTGGCGGCAGACTGCCCGGGGAAATACAGGGCGTCGGGGGAACTTGAATTCCAAGTAAGCACCAGTTTTTCAAAACATCAGTATGTCCCAGAGGACCGCGTGGCCTAACGGATAAGGCGTCTGACTTTGGATCAGAAGATTAAAACATCAGTATGTCCCAGGCCCTGTGCGGACACACCTGTACTCTGAAGGCACCTGTGGTTGATTTGAAATGCAAATTTAGCCGACCTCCCTATGTCCTTATTTGCCAGCCCTGCTCGGCCCCCTCCGCTGGGAGCGGGGACGGTGTACAGGCTGTCACACAGCCCTGCAGGCGTTACCTGAGAGAACGTGCTCAGAGTACCAAACGTGCGACAGCACAGCTGGTTTGCCGCCCCCTCTGTCCTCCCGGTCTCAGAGACCCTTAACAGGATAGTTTCTAAGCAACCCGTCCCAGGAAACCAGGAGGGGGAGACAGAGAGGAAAGAAGGGAAAGAGAGAGGGGAGGGAGGGAGCGAGACAAAGACAAAGAAAGCAGAGAGAGAGAAAAGCAGAGAGACAAAGAAAGGAAGGTAGACAGACTAAGAAAGGAAGAGAGAGTGACAAGAGACGAGGGATGGAGGAAGAATGGCAGACAAAGGAAGAGAGCATGGTGGGAAAACAAAGGGAGGAGGGAGGCGGGAAGGGAGAAGACAGGATGGGGGGGGCGGGGAGCTTGCACATGCGCAGGCCGTACCAGCAGCTCTTCCTGCAGCTGCGGACTCACTGAACACACATACAGCTGGAGCGACTTGAGCGTCAGCATGCTGGAGTGCACGGGGATTCTGAAAACGTCGTTGAATAGCAGCGGGGCCTGGAAGTCCACGGCCTTGGAGCAGTAAGTGTCCGGGGTGCCGGAGTCCAGCGACGGCAGGTAGACGCGGACGTGTCTGGGAGCAGGAGAGAGGGCACCGCGTCAGGATCCTGGGGGCCGCACGGTTCACGCAGACACGAGCTCCCCTCTCCGGACGCCCGCGGGGGAAATGCCGGGTGTTCCACACAAGGCCCTTTTCTCGGCCAAGAGGAGGCCCGGGGAGCTTACATGCCCGGGAGGTTAGGGGAAAGCCACACACGAAGAGAAAGACTTTAGCTGGGCCCGTGTGGCTCAGTGGTTAAGCGTGGACCAGGGAACCAGGAGGTCACAGTTGGATTCCCGGTCAGGGCACATGCCCGGGCTTCGGGCTCGATCCCCAGTGTGGGGCGTGCAGGAGGCAGCCAATCCATGATTCTCACTCATCATTGATGTCTCTCTTTCTCTCTCCCCCATCCGAAATCAATACAATTATTTTTTTAAAAAGAGAGAAAGACTTCCGAACCAGTAGCCAGGACCTGAGAGGAGTCAGTGGAGGCTCCGCCCACCTGGCCTGGGGGGGGGGGGGCGGCTGCCATGTCCCCCCCAGCGTGGCAGTCAGCACACCAGTCCCCACGGGGGGAGCAAGTCCCAGGGCGCCCCCAGCCACCTCCACGGGGCACCTCATCGGCTCAGCGCCCAGCGTGGCTGCGTCCCCACCAGCCCGGGACCCCGATGGGCGTTTCCGGCCCAGACGCGGCCAGAGGGGCACCGGCCCCGGGTCCGTGTGGCTGCGGCACAGCCAGCCCGGCGCCGCGGCCTCCATGCGCCTCGGACAGCAAGGCAGACAGTTCCCGGGACGGACGCGGCTTTTCCGGCCCGGGGCTTACATCTTGCAGTCCTCCTTCACGGCCAGCCCCGCCAGGTTCCTCAGCTGGAGCACCTTCACCAGGAGGCACTCGCTGCCGCCGTCGTGCCTGCAAAGTAACAGCCGCTGCTGAGCCACGTCCCCACGGCAAGGCCTGAGCGCTGCTCAGCTAACTGGAGGCCAAAAAGCCACGTGTGCAAACCCTGCTGTCTGCCCCACCGAACCAACTGGGCGCCAGAACGGGGGAGAACGCTCCCAAGAGCCCACCTCGCCCGGGCTTCCTGTGCCCGTGTGATGGCCCCGGGCCCGCTGCGGAGGGCAGCTCCGGCCGCGGCTCCCAGTGTTGGGGACGACAACGGAGCTGCTCCTCCCGCCTCCTTCCCGCCCGTGTCCCCCACCGGGCCGGGATCTCAGGGTCCCCCACCCTCCCGGCCTGAGCGTGGGTGCGCGTGGCCGCCGTACTCACCAATACCCCACGTGGATCTGCGGCCCCTCCAGGGCGCGCGCGTCTCCCTGCGCCGCCTCCTCCGCATCTTCGGTCCTGAGCACAAGCGGGAGCCACAGGGTCACCGCCCGGGCACTGCCCAGGGCAGCCCGCTGCTGGCTCCCCGGCCGGGGGTGCTTGCTACCGAGAGCAGCTTTTACTCAACCGCGACATAAGCCCTGGCCGGTGTGGCTCAGTGGATAGAGCGCCAGCCCAGGGACTGAACGGTCCCGGGTTCGATTCCGGCCAAGGGCATGGACCTCAGTGGCGGGTTCAATCCCCGGCCCTGGTCGGGGCCCGTGTGGGAGGCAGCCCATCGCTGTGTCTCTCTCACACCGATGTTCCTCTCCGCCTCTCCTCCTCCCTTCCACTCTCTCTAAAAACCAATGGGAAATAGCCTCAGGCGAGGAGTAACCACCACCAAAATGACAACAGCCTGAGTAAAGGAATTAATTCTTCAGCCACTGCGGGCGCAGCATCCCGGCCGGGCTCCAGCCTGCGAACGGCTGTGCCAGGAGTAACTGGGCACCTTTCAAAGCTCAGGGCAAAGGTGAGACGTCACAGTGAGATGAAACCACGGAGGAAGGGCACCGAGGGAAAATAGCACCCCAAGTCCCCAAAGGTGCTTGGCCATCGCAAAGCGCCTCCCCTAGCTGAGGGGGTGGGGACTCCCCTCGGGCGCCCCCTTTCTGGCTAAGCCGGTCCAGTGGGGGGCTGAAGCCTGAGAGCTGCCAGGGCCAGAGAGCATCGCCCTAGACCCGTGGTCGGCAAACTGTGGCTCGCGAACCACATGCAGCTCTCGGGCCCCTTGAGTGTGACTCTTCCACAAAATGCCACGTCCTGGGCGACTATAAAATAGCCACTATTTTGGAGAAGTGGCATTAGAAGAAGTTTAAGTTTAAAAAGTGTGGCTCTCAAAAGAAATTTCAATCGTCGTGCTGTTGATATTTGGCTCTGGTGACATTGAGTTTGCCGACCGTGGCCCTAGACCCACAGGACGAGGCCCGGCCTCCAAACGCCTCTGAAGCCGGACTCTCCGTGCAGGCTGCCCAGGCCCACCGCCCACCCGGAGAGAAGCCAGGAAAAAGAAGCACGCCTCGCCGTGGCCGGTGCTCTCAGTGGTTAGAGCATCGGCCGGGGCATGAAAAGGTCGCGGGTTCAGTTCGGGTGAAGGGCACGTACCTCGGTTGCAGATTCAATCTTGGGCCACAGTCAGGGTGCATGGAGAAGCAACCAATCGATGCCTCTCCCTCATTTAGATGTTTCTCTCTCGCTACCACTACCTCCCTCCCTTCCTTCCTTTTTTTTTTTAAATATATTTTTTATTGATTTTTTTTTTCACAGAGAGGAAGGGAGAGGGAGAGTTAGAAACATCGATGAAAGAGAAACATCCATCAGCCGCCTCCTGCACGCCCCCTACTGGGGATGTGCCCGCAACTAAGATACGTGCCCTTGACCGGAATCAAACCTGGGACCCTTCAGTTGGAGGGCCGACGCTCTATCCACTGAGCCACACCGGTTAGGGCTTCCCTCTCTCTTAACAAGTAAATCAATGGGGAAATATCTTAGGGTGAGGATGAACAAAACAAGCATGTGGAAGGCCCGTACAGGTCCCTTTAGCGGAGGGGGCGGGAGGGGAGGTGGTCTCTCACCTCTTGGCCGGGGGCTCGAACACGCCGCTGTCGGTGGCCAGGGAGTAGTCCGACAGGCACGCCGACACGCGGCGCCCTCGCCGCTCCAGCCGCCGGGCGCCGTCTTCTCGAAGGGTCACTGCTACGAGAGAGCCACGGGGTGAGGGGACGCGGGGTGGGGGGACACCATGGTGTCAAGGGGCGCACCCAGTGCAGGCCAGACACCGTCACTGCGGCCCAGACGCGCCATCGCTACGTGCATGTGTATAATTGGTTTTTAAATGAAAAGGCGAAGCCATCGGCTTCTGGCTACTTCTGTGAAAGCTCCTTACACTGCTGTGAGTCTCCGGCGCCTCCTAAGTGAGGGCAGCGGACATGGATGGCGCCCGAGCCCTCGGCATGTCACCTGAGAGACCGCCACACTCGAGGAGGATCTGCTAGCATTTCGTAACCAGAAAACAGCATTTTTTAAAAGTGCCCAGATCAACCCTAAAGAAAGGTAGTGGCTTCCGAGTCAGAGGACACTGGGATGAGGACTCGGCCTTAGAAATCGTGCCCTTGACCCCCGGCCACCACGCGCAGTGGCCTCCTCCCTCCCAGAAGCCCAGCTCTGCGTCCAGATCTGCTTTGGTCTCCCATCTCTTTTCACGCAGACCACGGCGCTTCCCTCCCCCGTTTCCTCAGCGGCTGTGTCCTTCTCCCTGAGCACCGAGTGCCTTTTAGCAAAACCAATTAGCCCGGCGGCATGGCTCAGTGGCTGAGCGTCGACCTTTGAACCAGGAGGTCAGGGTTCAATTCCCGGTCAGGGCACTGAGCCGGTGTGGGGAGTGCAGGAGGCGGCTGACCCACGATTCTCCCTCAGCACTGATGTCTCTATTACTCTCTCCCTTGCTCTATGAAAGCAACAAAAATCTATTTTTAAAAAACAAATAAAAATGGGCCCATCGCGCTCCTGCCGCGTGGGTGGGCGTGTCCCAGACCCACGGGGCCTCGCTCTGCCAGGGGCCGCCTCCTGCCAACAGCGCCGCCCCCGTCCCTGTGCTTTCCGCGGCCATCGGCTCCGGAAACCGGAAATCCAGGCCGCTGTCCACCTCCAGCTCGAGGGAAGTGACGGTCCGCCTGGGACCATCTCTTCTTCAACCAAAGCACGGGTCACGCACCAACCAAATCCAACCACGGTCAACAACACTCAGAGCGGGGCCTGGTCCTTGGTCTCCATCCCAACTGCAGGCGGAGCGGCCTCCGAAAGCTCCCCCCCGGGGCCCCCTGCTGGGTGGCTGCAGTCACTGGCTCACACTGGACGTCAGGGTTCCCAATCAAGCACCTGCCGTCACCCCTGCCGTCTGGAAGGACACCGAGTCCCCAGCTCTGAACTGCGATTGGCCCCTCCGGTTTCATGCAAGGGTCCCAGCAAACGAAAACCGTTATTTCCAGTCCCAGCCCTGACCCCCGGAGGGCGCTGGCCTGGCCTTCCGTTCCTCCGAGGCAGGGGTGGGGAACCTTTTCCCGCCAGGGGCCACGGGGGTTTGTAGGACACCTCATTCTCGGGCCCTACGGAATCATCCACTTCACCATGAGCTGCTCCGCTGGTCAGACACTGAATGAGCTCACCCCGAATGCCTTGGGGGCCAGGCCCATGATTTCGCTGCCTCATGCGGCCCGAGGGCCGGACGTCCCACCCCGCTCTAAGGGAGCAACGCTACGCAATAAGCACTTCCAGTAACGCTGATGGCGCAACGCGGACAAGTTTCGCTCTCGTTGCAAGGCGGGCGAGGAAGCAAAGGAAATGAAGGCGTCACCCCTCAGTGACCCCAGGCCCAGCCGCTGAACCTGGGGCCTCTGGGAGCAGAGCTGGCGGGAGGAAGTGCGGGGGCAGTGGCCGGGGTGGGAGAGTGCACAGCGGACCCTCCTGTGGGGCCAGCAGCGCCGTCAGCTGCAAGGCAACAGATGCGCAGCGGGACGGGCCACGGGAGCGATGCCGTGAGGTCAGGGATAAGCAATCTTCCAAACAGCCATTCTCCAGATCTCACCTTTTCATCATTACACACAGACAGACAGACAGACAGACAGACACTGAGACCTAAGGACATCAACACTGCTTGGCAAAAAGAAAATGTAATGAAAAGCACGCTGTGAGCAAAGCTGCCCCTTAGCCTATTAAAATAATGAGAGCCATTGAAAACCTAGGGGGCCCAGCCGGTGTGGTTCAGTGGTTGAGCATCGACCCATGAACCAGGAGGTCAGGGTTCAATTCCTGGTCAGGGCCCAGGCCAGGTCATGGGCTCGGTCCTGTGGGGGCGTGCAGGAAGCAGCCGATCAGTGATTCTCATCACTGATGTTTCTCTGTTTCTCTCTCTCTCTCTCTTCCTCTCTTTCTTCCTCTCTGAAATCAATTTTAAAAAACAAAAAAATGTATATATGTATATATATACATTATATATAATATATATAAATTATATGTATTATATATATTATATATACACACATATATAAATATATATAGAGAGAGATATATAGACATAGATATACATATATATAAATTATATTTTTTTTAAATCTGGGGGGGAATATACATAAGAATAAAGACTTCAAGCTCTCAGAGAAGTTCTTCCTTACACCGCTTTAGCAGGCATGGCTGTCAATGCTGAAACAATCATCATGGCAATTGCTGAGCTTCATGAAAGTCCGGCTGTGCGCCGTGCCCCTGGCCACCCCAGCACCCCGCCACACGGTTCCCTGGATGGAGATGCGCACAGCCTGACCGACAAGGCGAAGGGGGTCCAAGGTCACTTACAGTGAGCGCTTCTGGCGAGTCGCATGAGAAAGAGATAAAAAAAGAGCACAGAGTGAAAAAACTGCAGAATTGGGGCCAGCAATCTTAAACAAAGTATGAACACAATAAAAGCATCAGGGAACAGATAGTCCGCGCGAAGTCAAGGAGTTCGTGGGTTTAGATTAGCAAATGCCAATAGGAAAGAAAAAGTGGAAAGTGTTTCAAAATGATGACACATTGGACTTCTGAAATTCAGGGAAGATAAAAAATGCTACAGATTACAATGGGCTGCGTACTCCTCTGTACCACCTTGTTCCTTCAAACTAGTTTGAAACCGAACAGAAGATACTGTATCCTCTGGCTTGCCTTGTGGGCTTGGGAAATTTTGAATTTTAGCTTCCTAAAATTTCATCTACCGTATTTGCCGGCGTATAAGACGATTTTTTGGCCCTGAAAAATACCGTATTTGCCGGCGTATAAGAGACTGGGCGTATAAGACGACCCCCTAACATTTCCACTCAAAATACAGAGTTTGTTATATGCTCGCCGTATAAGACTACCCCCCACTTGGAGGCATATTTTTCAGGGCCAAAAAATCGTCTTATACGCCGGCAAATACGGTAACTAAAACTTGCTTGAGGTCGAACTTAGACTGTACCTAGCGAGCCTGAAAGTCAGAGGGAACGATGCGACCTTGGGCTTCAGAAATGAAGGGCAGGGTAACAGCACGAGCGCTAAGGTCCTCACCGACTTTGTGAAGCGACAGTACTCTGGGATCGGGCATGTCCACAAGCTCGAAGGGAAGTAAGGAGTCGCCCCGTGTCCTTGCCTGAAGCTGGTTAACAGCCCAAGCCTCGTTTCTAGTTTGTAAGGATGTCAACTGGGTGTCATGCAGGAACACACCACCAGGTGGCAGTGTCGGACCACAGCATGCGCAACAACCTTTGGGTCTGAGCTTGAAGCCTTGTAAGGTAGGCCACGAAGGGGAAAGGAAAACTAAGAAATCAGAAATTAAGTCAGCTCTTCTCTTTCCTGCCTGGCGTCACCCTGACCCAGAAGGGCCCCTGGGCCTTGTGCGGCTCCCTGCAGAATGAGGCCGATCCTGTCGTAGCCAGGCCTGTGAAGGGGAGTTGGCGTGGGGGCGGGGCACTGAGAAAGCAAGCTCCAGCAGCAACAGATATGCACGTCAGTCCTGTTGCGAGTTTCCTTTTGGAAATGAAAGGAGTAAGCACGGGGCCCTGAACCTGTGATTTTATAAAGAAAGCGAAGGGGATCACCTGTCTGTGTGGATGACAGAAACTGCATCTGGGGACAGGAGAGGGGTTTGCAGACACAGAGGGGAAGGCAAAATGACAGATGCCAAGAAGCCCGGGGTTGCCTCAGCACAGAACGGTCTCTGGTTAAACATGTAAGTGTTAACAGAGGCTGCTACTTTATACTGGTGCCCGGTGCATGGGTTCGTGCACATGGAAAGGAAATTAATGAGAAGGTGGCTGGCGGGCGGGCCTGGGCGAGAAGGGCCGGGCACACCGTGGAATCAATTTCCCAGGGTCCCTCCCCGGCCGGCCACACCTGGGGCGGTGCCGGGGCTGGAAGGGCGTCTGCAGAGTGAGCGGGGTCCCTCCGGCAGGTGGGGTCCCTCGGTCTGGCCTTCGGGGATTGGGCCGAAACCAGCAGTGCCACATCCCCCGAGGGGTCTTGGGCTGACTCGGGCATCGTCCCACCTGACCCCCACCCCCGGACGGCTGGCCGGCCCGGCACCTAGCTGCCTCTGAATGTAGAAGACTGGGTGGCTCTTCTCGTTTTCCCGATTCAGCGCATCCTGACAACAAGCCTCCTTCACCGATTGCAATGGCCTTGCCCGGTCAGAGCAGGAAGGCCCCACGTGACAGCGCCTCTCAATGGTCCTGAGCCTAAAGCTGCTGTCCTCGTGCCCTCACCCAAGATTCCTTGCCTGGCTCGGAAGCCTTCCTCCCGGGCCGGGGAAACCCACCGGGCTTGTCCATACTCACATGCACCGGGGGCGATGGCTGCCACTGGGGGTCCTCTCTCGCGAGGTCCTTCCCCGTCCCCGGGGAATGCGTTCGGCGGCGGCAGGGCCGCGGCGCCCTGCAGGTCTTCCTCTCCCAGAGCCGAGGCCTGGGCCCGTAGTCTGTCTAGGGCGCCCAGGCCTGGCACCTCCAAACTGTCGCCCAGCGGGGCCAGGGGGGAGTCCCGAGAGGGCGGGAGGAAGGGCGTGTCTAGGGGGGAGCTCGGGGGGGACAGGGAGGACAGGGAGGAGCGGGAGGACAGGGACGCCAGGGACTGGGGCGTGTCCAGGGAGCGCCTCTGCTTGTGGAAGCCCGGGGGAGCCTGGGGCTCCGAGAAGGGGGCGTCCCGGCCCAGCGAGTCGAAGGGGATCAGATCAAAGCGCAGAAGCTGGCTGCACTCGGCGGCGTCGGGCTTGTCGTACTGCGGCAGGCCGTAGATGTCGGTGAAGCTGATGGAGCTCAGAGAGCCCCGGCTGGAGGCCAGCGAGCCCCGGCTGGAGGCCAGGGAGCCCCGGCTGCTCCCGGAAGACACAGTCAGGGTGCTGGCAGACAGGCTGAAACGAGAGCGCCTGCGCCCTTAGCAAAGCCGCCCGGGGCGCAGCGGGCAGCCGGTCTGTTCCCGCGAGAACAGGGCCTGCCGCGAACCGCAGCGTGGCTTTCAGCGCCTGCGCACATCGGGAGGTGGGGGCGGGGAGGGGGACCCTGTGGTGATTCGCCCTGTCTCCTCGGGGGTCGGCGAGGAGCAGCTAGCATCAGAAGTCAAGCCTGGTCCCAGGTCCAGCTCCGGGCGGGCTAGCAGTCCATGGCCAGCGCACTGCCTTCCCGGCTTCCCCCTCTCACGGGGCTGCGATGGCACACTCCTACCTCCTGCCATTCTCTCGAGGAATAACAGAATAGCGCGAACACAAAGCCTTACCGTCGCCTTCCCGACATAGCGAGGGCTTGGAAACCAGACCTATGATTGAGCGTCCAAGTCGTATTTTAAAATACCCATAACCAAAAATATATCCATAACCATTTTTTTTAAAAAAAAGCTAAAATAACAAGGGCCGTGTGCGTGTTTGGAGATGGACGCACACACCCCTGCAGCTGGGAATCACAAAACGTTATTCTGCAACCAAGTTCGGTTCTACGCCCTGAATCGTGTATTAGCAGCTCCTCTTAAAAATACAGTGCACCCACTTTTCCGCCTGTGTTCACACCCCTTCCGGTGCTAAGTTCTGGAGGAGAAAACCAAGCTGAAGGGAGCTGGGAGGCTCACAGACATGTCATTATAACATGGCATTCATCACACGGTAGTGAAGGATGGCTTTCTCTTTTAAAGGCGCCTACCTTTTTGACTTGCTAATGAAGTGCAGCTTTCTCTTTTCAGGGCGCCTACCTTTTTAACTGGGACTGCAGATAGGATGCTAAGCGAGTCGCTTCCTCCAGCTGCATAAGCAGACAATTTCTTTTTTCCTGAAGTAGGATCCTGTAGGCAAGAGGACAGTCCATTGGTGGATTTCAAAGACTGCGAGTATATTTTCCTCACTAGAAATTCAGCTATAAATTCCCCGCAGTGATTTCCGTTCCAATGGCTCAATTCTTTCAACACGTCTAAGTCATGGATGCCCAAGTAACAGAGACTGCTCCTGGCTGGCTAGGAAATGCTCCACCCGCGCCCTGACCCGTGCCGATGCCCCGCAGAAGCCCCGTAGCTGGTGGGCGGTGGACAGAGAGGAGGCACACAGCCCCTCCGCCTGCTCTGCCTGGGGAGGAGGCAGGCCAGTGGCTGCCCCAGCCAAGAGCCCGGCTTTGCGGGGTGGTTCTTGACTGGCAGCCGGGCCTGCGCCTGCACCGGGACGCCAGCCCACCTCTCCGTGGCGCCCTGCACGGAGGTGGCCCGCGCGCGCTGGATCTCCTCCTCCAGGCGCCTCCGCTCCTCCTCCAGGCGGGCCGTGTCCTCCGCCGGCCGGCTCTGCTGCACGATGAGCTGCAGCTCCTGCAGCAGCGCCTCCTTCTCCTTGATGAGCTGCAGCCGGTCCCGGTCGGCCTCGGCCATGCCCGGCCACGACTCGTTCTCGAGCTGCGCCAGCTGCTGCTGGATGTTTGAGACTCTGCAAGACACGGAAACGGAGGAATCCACGAACTTACCAACTGTCTTCACACGCTGTCGGCACCGGGCCCTGATGGGGAAAAGCTCCCTCTGCTAAGGAAACCCTGGACGGTCGCACGGAGTGACCCTAATGAAATGAGGGATCTGGGAGGGGAGCGATGTGTAGGAAAGTGACGTGGGGTCCTTGGCACGATCTCCCTGCTCTGGCACCTCGGCTTGTGTGCTCTGTGGTTCCGGACTCGTGGTTTCCTGCGTGGCCCCGGAGCAGGAGGCAGCTGGCTCTTTCCCCCCGACCCCCATCGCCACCTGCTGAGACCACTGGGCACAGTGATGGCCTTCCAGCTCCCGCCCGCACCTGCCTTCAGAAAGCACAGGATTCCTGTGCCCGGCACAGTGCTTCTGAGGGACCGGGCGGTGCAGTCCGAGTTTGAGCAAGCCCTCCGGTGCCTGCGATGCCCACTTACGTTTGAAACCCTCTGCTCTCTGGCAGCCTGGCTGGTCCGGAAGATGCCCGCTGGCCTTGGGGCTCTCGGGGGCTTGCATTACGCACCGATGTGACCATCCTCACCAAAATGGGAATGGCGGGCATGCCCCTGAGACTCCCAGCTCCCGTGCCCAGGGCCTGTGCCACGATCCAAAGCTGGCATCCTGGCTGCTGGATGCAGACCTCAGGATCCTTCCCGACACCGTGCTCCCTGCAGGTACCGCCAATCGACGTGCTGGCCAGCCCCGCACCAAGCAAGGCTCCTGAACTAGACATGCGCACGGCAACCGTCACCTGCCCACCGGCCTAGGCAAGACTCCCTCGAGCACCAAGCCAAGGAGAAAACTCACAGCAGACAAGTTATAGTTTAAATGCACACATTCGCTCACGTCAGGGCACACGCCCGGGTTGTGGGCTCAATCCCCAGTGGGGGCGTGCAGGAGGCGGCCGATCAATGATTCTCTCTCATCATGGATGTTCCTGTCACCCTCTCCCTCTCCCTTCCTCTCTGAAATCAATAAAGATATATATTTTTTAAATATTCCATTTGAGTCAGCTCCAGGTCAGCGGCCATGCTTATAAGGATTCGCGTTGCTGAGAGTGGTAGAAGCAAGCCTAGATAAGCCTACTCTTTCTCAGAAAACCTCAAAGAACACCACCATCAGAAAAGAGAACGAGCCGAAACCGGTTTGGCTCAGTGGCTGGAGCGTCAGCCTGCGGACTGGAAGGTCCCGGGTTCAATTCCGGCCAAGGGCATGTACCTGGGTTGCGGGCACATCCCCAGAGGGAGGTGTGCAGGAGGCAGCTGATTGATGATTCTCTCTCATCAATGTTTCTAACTCTCTAACCCTCTCCTTTCCTCTCTGTAAAAAAAAAAAATCAATAAAATATATTTTTTTAAAAAGAAAGAAAAGAGAACGAGGCAGAAAAGGGGAATTATACGAGGGAGGAGAGGCAAAGGGCAAGTCTCAAAAGTTCTGCCCACTGTGGGCGTCACACAAGCAGTACCGCGGCCCAACGTCAACACGGCACCGTTCGTTTCCACGGCTGGCCAGAAAGACACGCAGAGGCACACGCTGCGGGACGGCCTCGGAGCAGAAACAAAATCTGGACGGCGCCGCCTTCCTGCAGCACATCTGGAAAAGCTGTCTGGGCTGCGCCCAGCCCCCGGCCAGCATGTCTGCGCCGGAGAACCGTGCTTCTCCACAACGGATTCCATCTCACAGCGACGCGAATGGCTGCGCGTCCAGCGCTGAGCTAGCCGGGAGGCGAGCAGGACGCTGGCATCCGCTGCATCGCGCGTCTCTCTCCCTGCATCCGCGCTCTGGACGCCGCCGCTTGGGACCTGCTCTCAGCCAGGTCGGGAGGCACATGTGTGTGTCTGTCCGCCCTGGAAGCCAAGAGCTCTGGAAGGATTCCTTCGATGATCCCTTGTACGCTCGACGGCTTTGCCCTACAAACAATCTGCCTCGTCTACCTCGCTGCTGGCCTGGCGGCGGGCCACCCCCCAGAGTGGCGGGGGGACCGGGAAACAGACCTGCCCGAGGCCGAGCGCGCCTGCGCAGCCCCGATGCCCCTGCCCGGCCACGCCAGGCGGCCGGCCCCGGGTCCGAACCCTTCTGCGAGCGCAGCATCCAGCTCTGGGTAACAGCACGGACTTTCCAGAAAGCCTCTCTTCTGAAAACCGCTTCAGTGAAATTGAATGCATGGAGGCAAAGTGAGGTCACGATGAACGTTTACAAAAAGGCAACTTCTCCAAGGTCATTTTAAAAGAGAACCGAGAGCAACTTAAAATTGGCGAGGATTTTTTTTTTTTCTCCCTGAAAGTCAACTGTGTTCTTTATGGATTCCCGCTTTGGATAGGCGATGTAGCTTATGGCCTATGTACCGTGTTTCCCTGAAAATAAGACCTACTGACAGGTTTCCTTCTGAATCCCCTGAAAATAAGACCTAGCGCATCTTTGGGAGCAAACATTAATAGAAGACACTGTCTTATTTTCGGGGAAGCAGGGTATCACCTCTCACAGCGCCTCTGACAGCTTTACAGTCTGGTCCCTACACTCGCGGCAGAGGAGAGGGGACGGCAATCCTCAGTCAAGCTTCCCGTTTCCTACTGATCATGCGACTCCAAGTTTGAGTCCCTGAGCAGGTCTGACGCGGACACAAGCGAGAGAGGACTCACTTTTCCGCTCCTCATTTTGGCCCGGGTGCCTGTTGGGGTACAGCCCGCACCAGGTACCCACGGCTGGAAACGGCCGTTAGGCTGCAGATGCTGCTGCAACCCTCACCACTCGCAGGAGCATCTTAAATGGGATTTGCGTTTTTCCAAGAAAAAAATGCACCTTCTGTATTCCGCAGCTGGGAGGCACTTTAACATAACCTCCGGCCACCTGGCTCGCTCCTGAAACACACTGCTGCTTTGGGGACAGGAGTGGCGGTCCAGGCAGGCCTTGGTCCCACGCGACCGTGATGCGACCGCGATGCGACGCGACGGAGCGGCATCAGCCTGGCCTCGGCCATCAGATGTCAATCACAGCCACGGACCTGAGGCGCCTCAAGTTCACCCTCCTCCGTTTCCTTTGGTGAATACCCATTTACATGAAAAGCAAGAGTTCCAGAAAATCTCTGCTGAGATCTAAGTGAACGCTGAGAATACTTGAGCCGACTGAACTAAATCTCGACAAGCCAGTGTCCACTCGGCTCAACTCTTTAGTCTCCCCCGGAGAGCGGAGAGGCCTGATCTGATCTAGAATGTGCGGTGAGGATAGCCCGCATTCTCCCCGCCCTCTCGTCCTGGCCGTTTGATTGACGGGCCCTCAGAGCCACGTCCTTAAAGGGGAAGCAGGCCATGTGCAGGCCTCCCTCGCGGCCTGAAGGGCGAGGAGGGAGCTACAGCGTGAGTGAGGGCCGCTGCCTTTGTTTCTCACAGCCAAGCCCCACCCCGAAGCCAGCGGCACGGTCGCTGGAGAAATGGAGAAAAATCCCAGCGACTGATCCAGCTCCCCTGGAATCCCGGCGGCACGCTTGCTCCTGACAACGGACGAACAGCAGGAACCGTCCTGGCAACGAGCGCCGAGGCGGCGGAGCTGGATGGGCCGAATGTTTTGTTCCTATCGGGACGGCGCGTGTTTCCATGGAAACAGCTACAGTTTGTGCACAGTCCTGGAACAAGTGCTCTTAGGTTAAAAATAAGGAGCCATCTGCGTCATCGGCGTCGCTTCCAGAGGACCTGCTCTTCCAAGCTGGCCTCCACAAACTCCGACATCTCTGCCCAATAAATTAACCAGCATCCCTGCAATCCGGCCAAGGCGGCGCTCCTGAAGGGGAAGGAGGGGCACTCACGTGACCAGAGTTGAAAACACAAAACTAGTCATGACAGGGGTGGTTTGGTCTGGAGAAGTCTCTAGAAATCTTACTACCATTTGCAATTGTGAGTTCCACTTCCACTAGCACCCTTTCAATTCAAATACATACGAAACCCCTCGTCCACAACACCATAAATTTAAAAAATATATTTGTATTGATTTCAGAGAGGAAGGGAGAGGGAGGGAGAGAGAAACATCCATGATGAGAAAGAATCATGGATGGGCTGCCTCCCGCACGCCCCACACGGGGGATCGATCCCGCAACCACTGAGCCACACCGGCCGGGCCACAACACTGCATTCTGACAATTTCCCAACTCTGGGAAAAATCTCACCTTTGGAGACACAAGCAAAGACGCACACACATGCAGAAGCTTCTCCCGGTTTGGAAATGGCAGAGCCAGGAGGGTGTGCAGAGCGTGGATGAGTTCCATGACACGGAGCCCACCTGCACAATCCAGGACCACCCTGCCTGCCAAGTTCCTTCCTCACGGAGGGCACCACAGTCCGGGCTCCAGGGATTAGGACGCGGGCATCGCGGGCCGCCGCTATTCCGCCGGCTCGGGCACCGGGGGAGCAGTGCGCCTGGCAGCCTCGAGGCCGGTCTGCCAGCACCCCGGGGCCCCACCCACTTGGCGCCCTCAGCCACCACAGACAAAAATGTCCTTTGGAGGCAAAAATCACGCGTGGGTGGTTGAGAGCCTCTGCGAACAGAGGAATGATGGGCTCACGCATGCTCTGAAAGGATCGCTTGTCTGGGGGGGAAATCAGACGGCAATTTCAATGAGCCCAAGTCACACAAAACCATGTGGAGCTGCAGCACCAGCGCAAAACCGCACCGCTGTCGCCATGACAACGGAGAGGACGTCTCCGCCCACTGCGCCAGTGAGATTTATAGAATGATGGAATTTAATGGTGCCAGGGCGGTACGGAAACCAGGACTCTCGGTCCCGTCCGTGGCAGTGTAAAGCGGGAAAGTCATCTCGGAAGGCAATTTGGTGACATCTTTTCTTTCTTTTCTTTTTTTTTATTGATTTCAGAGAGGAAGGGAGAGGGAGAGATAAAAAACAACAACATCCATGATGAGAGAGAATCATGGATCGGCTGCCTCCTACACACCCCCTACTGGGGGTCGAGCCCACACTCAGGCATGTGCCCTTGATTGAAATCAAACCTGGGATGCTTCAGTCTGCAGGCTGATGCTCTATCCACTGAGCTAAACCGGCTAGGGCTGGTGACATCTTTTCAAACTTTCAACACTCATGTCTCTAGACCCAGACATTCATCTCAAGGCTGGCCTGTTAACAGACGACTCTGCTTGTGAAAAGGGAAAACGGCAACCATCTAGCTGTGCGTGTTCAAGCATGCATATATACCCTGGAGTGTGTGCATGTGTGTGCATATGCATGCACATGCATGTGTTTGTATGCACACACACCCGTACACACCAGGGTATCCCTGCTCCATATTTCCATTAATTGTGAGGGAGTTTTTCTCCCACACAGGTGAAGACCTCACGCGATCGCACCACACAAAGAACACAATTTCTCCAAAACACCGGAGCAGGCAGGTGCTGAGCGGAAGTCCAACCTCCCAGGTTGCCAGCAGTGCCTCTATGGGGGTGTGTGGGGGGGGGGGGCGGCGGGGGTCACCCACACAGACCAGCTGCTGGGAATCCCCGGGGGTGGCCCCGCTAAGATGCCGCAATCTGCAGCACAGAGCAGGGTGCTCAGCCTGGGCCGTGATGCCATCGGGGGGAGACCATCCTCGGTTTGGGGGCGTCCTGGGCAGCGCAGGGTGGGGAACAGCACCCCCTGGTGGCCGCCCTGTGCTCCGCATCCCTGCTTGCCTTTCTGAGGAGCCCCACTGTCCCCCAAAGGTGGGAATGCTGCTGGGGACCAGCCCGGCCGGTGCGGCTCAGTGGCTGAGCACTGACCTAGGAACCAGGAGGTCACGGTTCAATTCCTGCTCAGGGCACAGGCCGGGTTGAGAGCTCCATCCCCAGTGGGGGGCGTGCAGGGGGCATCCATGATTCTCTCACCTCGGGGAACGCCCGGAAGCCGGGGAGAGGGGCGAGCGCCCGGGCAGGCGGGCGAACAAAGGCCGTGTCAGCCCAAGCTGGCCCTCCAGCGGGGAGTCAGATGATCCGCTTTGGTTGCTATTTTTACATTTTATAAAAAGGCAACAAAGCGCGTTTGCAGACATCATGAATGATACAGTATACTGAGCAGGCCCAACCCCAACGCTGGGCTTCCGGAGGACCCGCAGCCCACGGGGCACGCCGCTCCTCCTCGCCCGCCCCCCAAGATAACGGTTCTTATGCAACAAGAGGAAACTTTACAAAGACACGCTTTATAGCTTTTCCGAAGCACATATTTCGAAAATATTTGGTTTTAAGACTTTCCAGAATGGAGAGAGAGAGAGAGAGAGAAAGAAAAGACGACCTTGGAAATGCACAGACAAGGTGGAGCCCCGATGTTCAGGAGCAGGCGTTAGGATGCAGGGTAACAGAAACGCCCGCTGTCCCTTCTCTCCGTCCAAGTGGACTGGGCCGGGTCCAGCTAGCACCTGCGGACCTGATCCTTACCGAACCGCCTTTCAGCCCCAAATGTGCGACTTCTCCCGTCAACCTATAGCAGTGATCGGCAAACTGCGGCTCGTGAGCCACATGCGGCTCTTTGGCCCCTTGAGGGTGGCTCTTCCACAAAATACCACAGCCTGCGTGAGTCTATGCTGAAGAAGTGGCGTTAGAAGAAGTTTAAGTTTAAAAAATGTGGCTCTCGAAAGAAATTTCAATCGTTGTCCTGTTGGTATTTGGCTCTGTTGACTAATGAGTTTGCCGACCACTGGTTAGAAGCCACATATTAAGAGAGAAAACCATTTTGCTTATTAACCTGGGCTGAGGGGCTGCTGCTCAGATAAAAGGGGGGAGGGGGAGGAGAAAAAGGAGGGGGAAGGGGGGAAGGAGGAAAAAGGGGGAGGGAGGTAGAAAGGTCTGAACTACCCAAGAGGATCTGAAAGGGTCTGTGTTTTTATTAAAGCATGTCTTCATACCTCTTGGCAATGCTGAGAATTTCACCGTTTTAAACGCACGTGAACTCTGGCCTGTGTACTGAGAAGCTACACATACATGCAGATACTCTATTCTGTCAGCCTCCGCTTTGGGGCCAGCGGGCGGGCACCGTGGGAATGCGTCCTGGGGGGGGGAAGGGGGCGGGGGGGGCAGAAGGCCTACCTCTTCCTGGCCTCCTCGTACTGCCAGTTCAGCCGCACGCGGTCCACCAGTCTGGTTTTATCGTCGAAGACAAACTTCCAAGGCAGGGGGGGGGGAGGAAGGAAAGCGTGTTAGAGACATTTTAAAACAGACAATTCATTTCAACTCTCGGCGACAAAGAAGGCTGTCTTGAGACTCGCCTCCCGCCGTTGGTGACCGGTTTGACACAGTGAACGCGCACTCATTTGCTGTGTGATTCTCAACAGCAACTTGCGTCTTAAAAGAAACGGGACGACTTGATAAAAACTGATACGAAGGCGAAGCATGCAGCTCCTTTGGGGCAGTGTGTTCTCTCTGTTACTTATTCCTTTTATTTGAACTCTTTGTTGTCTAACATACTGCATGTCTCCTTCCCCCCATTATGCTCTCATTTCTTAACCAACACGAATGGTGTTCTCCTAGGAAGTCACCAGCGCTGAGATGACAGACCAGCTGTGTGGCGCAGGGACCAGGACCGAATGTTCCATGGCCGAGACCGCGCCGCCTTAGGAGTCAGACCTGACATGCTCAGCTCTGCCGACCCCTGGCTGCGCTTTAGCGTCCCCCACGGATCGCACTGAGCGAGCAAAGCCCCGAACGAGAGGGAAGAGCGCCAGGCCGGGAGGTGGCTGTGGTTCTATTGGTGACGTCCCCTTCGTGCCCGGAAACACACCACTTGGTTTCAATAAATCGCCTCCATCTGTAGACCTGACCTACTAGGCCAGCCGTGGGCAAACTACGGCCCGCGGGCCGGATCCGGCCCCATTCCGCTGTTCTATCTGCCCCGCGGAGCCGAAAGAGCGGAGGGTTCTCTTGCTCTCCCCTCCGCTCCTTCACCAGCAGCCCAAGAACAGAGTGCCAGCATGGTCAAGTTGCTTTTGTTCCGGCCCTCCGGTCCAGTTTAAGAACCCATGGTGGCCCTCGAGTCAAAAAGTTTGCCCACCCCTGGCCTAGACCATATAGCAGTGGTTCTCAACCTCCCTAATGCCGAGGCCCTTTAATTCAGTTCCTCGTGTGGTGGTGACCCCAACCATAACATTATTGTCGTTGCTACTTCATAACTGTCATTTTGCTACTGTTATGAATAGACCCACAGGTTGAGAACCGCTAGCCGGGTCGCCTAAGACCATCGGAAAACACAGATATTTATATTGTGATTCATTAACAGTAGCAAAATCACAGTTATGAAATAGCAACGAAAATAACTTTATGGTCGAGGGTCAGCACCACATGAGGAGCTGTAGTAAAGGGCCGCGGCATTCGAAAGGTTGAGAACCACTGCCGTCTAGTATGGCCATTACGCTTTTTCTTCAATAACCTCATGTCAACAAATACTTGAATCTATTCTACTTGAGTGATCAGTGATGAAGTGATCGATGCACGGCATGTAAGTGCAGTTCAAGCCCGCATTGTCCAAGGGTGACCTGTACTTTTCTGTACCAACATGAGCAGCAGAAAGCACAAGGTGAGCGATCAGAGATGTTGATTCAAACTCATGCCCGCCTCTCCCTGACGGCATGGCCTCGGGTAACCTGGCACCTCGATCCCCTCTCCCGTCACAGGGGAGGGAAACAGCCACTTACATGGAGATAAGGCCCATGAAGCTGCCAACCCAGGCAGCCGGTCACCGCCTCAGTGGCCGCCAGTCACCGCCTCAGTGGCCGCCAGTCACCGCCTCAGTGGCCGCAGTCACCCCCTCAGTGGCCGCCAGTCACCGCCTCGGTGGCCGCAGTCACCCCCTCAGTGGCCGCCAGTCACCCCCTCAGTGGCCGCAGTCACCGCCTCGGTGGCCACGAGTCACCCCCTCAGTGGCCGCAGTCACCGCCTTGGTGGCCGCCAGTCACCCCCTCGGTAGCCGCCAGTCACCGCCTCGGTGGCCGCCAGTCACCCCCTCAGTGGCCGCCAGTCACCCCCTCAGTGGCCGCCAGTCACCGCCTCAGTGGCCTCAGTCACCGCCTCGGTGGCCGCCAGTCACCCCCTCAGTGGCCTCCAGTCACCGCCTCAGTGGCCGCCAGTCACCCCCTCAGTGGCCGCAGTCACCGCCTCGGTGGCCGCCAGTCACCCCCTCAGTGGCCTCCAGTCACCCCCTCAGTGGCCGCCAGTCACCCCCTCAGTGGCCGCAGTCACCGCCTCGGTGGCCGCAGTCACCCCCTCAGTGGCCGCCAGTCACCCCCTCAGTGGCCGCAGTCACCGCCTCGGTGGCCGCAGTCACCCCCTCAGTGGCCGCCAGTCACCCCCTCAGTGGCCGCAGTCACCGCCTCGGTGGCCACGAGTCACCCCCTCAGTGGCCGCCAGTCACCCCCTCGGTGGCCGCCAGTCACCCCCTCAGTGGCCGCAGTCACCGCCTCGGTGGCCACGAGTCACCCCCTCAGTGGCCGCAGTCACCGCCTCGGTGGCCGCCAGTCACCCCCTCGGTGGCCGCCAGTCACCCCCTCAGTGGCCGCCATTCACCCCCTCAGTGGCCGCAGTCACCGCCTCGGTGGCCACGAGTCACCCCCTCAGTGGCCGCAGTCACCGCCTCGGTGGCCGCAGTCACCGCCTCGGTGGCCACGAGTCACCCCCTCAGTGGCCGCAGTCACCGCCTCGGTGGCCGCAGTCACCCCCTCGGTAGCCGCCAGTCACCGCCTCAGTGGCCGCAGTCATCCCCTCGGTGGCCGCCAGTCACCCCCTCGGTGGCCGCAGTCACCCCCTCGGTAGCCGCCAGTCACCACCTCAGTGGCCGCCAGTCACCCCCTCAGTGGCCGCAGTCACCGCCTTGGTGGCCGCCAGTCACCCCCTCAGTGGCCGCAGTCACCGCCTCGGTGGCCGCAGTCACCGCCTCGGTGGCCGCCAGTCACCCCCTCAGTGGCCGCAGTCACCCCCTCGGTGGCCGCCAGTCACCCCCTCGGTGGCCGCCAGTCACCCCCTCGGTGGCCGCAGTCACTGCCACGTTGGCCGCCAGTCACCCCCTCAGTGGCCGCCAGTCACCGCCTCAGTGGCCGCCAGTCACCCCCTCGGTGGCCGCGCCGGGTCGGCGCAGCAGCGTGGCCAGCCTCTCCCACCCTGAGCGCCACCAGAGAGCCTTCCACCGGCCCCGCTTCCCCCGGAGCAGCTCGGAGCGTCTCACTCCTAATTCCAACCTCACGATAAGCAGCACCGAACTATTCCCGGAATTCGGAGCCTTGCACTTCTTTCCCTCCCTCCTGCCAAAATCTTTAGGCAAAACATGCCAGACATTCTGACCTACAGATTCTTCCCCTGGCGACCATGTTCCTTAAACCAAAGGTGCCCGCCGGCCTCCACCGTCGGGCCCTACTTTTGAGGATAAAAGTGGGCTGTTCCCGGACACCCCAGGCGTGAGGAGTCCTTCACTGCGGGTGCTGTCCCCTCAAAGCAGCACTGCCAGCTACAATAGCAAATTACCAACCCGTTATTTAAAACCCAGAGGTTTTTGCCAATGGCTCTTCCCTTTCTTTTTTCTCTTTTTATCTCATATGGAGGAGGGCAATCTGTATTCTCTTGGTATTTCATCTTCAAGCCCAAAGGAGCAGACTGTCCATTTGTACCAAATGGCACACTTCACTCATGACATTCCAGCAGCAGTGTCTTTAAGTAACGGCTTCGAATACGACTGCCAACTTGTTTGAGTGGCCAACTCAAGGTTTCACTAATCATCAAAAAGGGGGGTTATGAAATTCTTTCAAGTCCCAAACAAAATAAATTTTAATTCAACTTCATTTCCTGACATTCTTTCAGAACAGGAAAGAGCACCAAAATATAACCCAAGGTGACACAGCCGCAAAGCCTTTGAGATCCACTGGTCTCAGCCAGAGAGCAGCAAACTAAGGCCCGAAGGCCCAATGCGGCCCGCCACCTGTTTTGGTAAATAAAGTTTTATTGGAACACAGGCCCTCCCGTTAGTTCACATATTACCTGCGGATGCTTTTGCTTAGCACCACCGCAGAGCAGGTGTGGCGGACACCACGTGGCCTGCAAGGCCTCCAGTGTTTACTATCTGGACCTTTATACAGAAAAGGTGAGCTGATCCATACTCTAAAGAGTCACATGTCTGTCCAAGAGACATCTCAACTCAACTCTCAAAAGGATTCTGCCATTTTTAAGAACCCGATTCACAAAGAGAGAGCAGTAAGCAATGTCACTGTGTCCCAGGCCACGGAACCTTCCCAGCTGGGGGTGAGGAACATTTTCTCTCCAGATCGAACGGCACAAAGCCAGAGCGTGTCTGAGGAAGAAGCGGAGAAGGACGCCAATGGCAGATGGCCACACAGAGCCGTCCTTCCTGCTCCCCTCTTCCCGGGGACTTACCTCCCCGATGATGTCGGTCTGAGACCCGGCGTCGCAGAACTGGTGCGAGTTGCCAAGCGCGCCGGGGTGGTGAGGGGCCTCGTGCAGCGGCTCGGTCAGAGAAAAGTTGTTCCTGAAGCCGTCCGTGAGCTTGGCCAGGCTCTGCAACAGACGGAGCGGGCCGCTTGAGCAAGGTGGGCGCGCCTCTCCCTTAAGAGCAGGCACCTCCCTCCGGTCCAGTGGTGCCTCCCCGCCGGCGGGCTGGCCACCCTCCCCATTGCCATCGGCCTCCGGAGAAATGGCCAGCGCGGGCTCCCTCAGCACGGCTCTCAGTGACTGAGCACACAGCACTCCACTCCTCTGCTAGCGCGTGAATGCTACCGAGAACAACTGTGGACCGTTTTCACTGTTTTTTTTTCAAAAGTGTGCTTCTTGCCGAAACCGGTGTGGCTCAGTGGTAGAGCGTCGGTCTGCAGACTGAAAGGTCCCGGGTTCGATTCCGGTCAAGGGCATGTACATTGGTTGTGGGCACATCCCCGGTGGGGGGTGTGCAAGAGGCAGCTGGTCGATGTTTCTAGCTCTCTATCTCTCTCCCTTCCTCTCTGTAAAATATCAATAAAATATATTTTAAAAAAAGATATGCATGCGTAAGTGCTGCTATATATACATGTACGTCTTAGCATACACATGGACTGTGCACATAATAAGTAGGATATTTTAAAAGTTCTAAACGAGGGGCAGAGGGGTGCGCTCGCACCTGCATCAGGTCGCGCCGCTCCTTCTCGCCCGTGCAGATGGCCTTCTTGATGGTGCGGAGCTCGCTCATGATGGCCTGCGCCTCATCCAGCTTGTAGGTGGTGTGCGTGGTTGACATCTTACGGTCAATCCTGGGGGAAAGGGAAAACTATCGTCACTCCATGCGAGGCGCTCCCATTCCGCTGAACAACACAGAAAACTCGAGAGCTTCACAGAAAGGTGGAGAACAGTTCCGACGAGTCCCGGCAAAGGGAGAGAGAGAGCCCGAGCGAGCCCCGGGACACAGCCTGGCCGTGGGGAGCTCTAGCGGGAGGCAACGCGAGCGTCAGCGGAGCCCCTGCCCGCGGCTGCCCGCCTCCTCCCTGAGGGAGGGTGGTGTCTTCCTCCTTACCCCAGCGCCCGGCCAAAAGCGTGCCCTGATGCCCTCCCGCTGAGCTGCGTGTGGCAGAGTGTGTGGGAAACAGCAGAGAGCGGGGAACTGTCCTATGGCCCCTTGTACAAAGTTGGAAGCTCTATGTCTTCCCCATGTACCTCTTCCTTTTGTCATCATGGTTCTAATTTATCACTCCCTCTCTGCTACGCACCTCCTCGATTCTTACCTTTAACCCAGACACCGTCCGCCCTTCCTTCCTTCCTTCCATGCATTCACACTTCCTTCCTTCTTCCTTCTCCTCCATCCTTCCTTCCCTCTCACCCATCCATCCATCCATCCATCCATCCATTCTTCTTCCTTTCCTTCCTTCTTCCCTTCCTTCCTTCTCCCCCACCTCCCCCTCCTTCTCTCCATCCTTCCTTCCCTCTCACCCATCCATCCATCCATTCTTCTTCCTTCCCTTCCTTCTTCCCTTCCTTCCTTCTCCCCCACCTCTCCTTCCTTCTCTCCATCCTTCCTTCCCTCTCATCCATCCATCCATCCATTCTTCTTCCTTCCCTTCCTTCTTCCCTTCCTTCCTTCTCCCCCACCTCTCCTTCCTTCTCTCCATCCTTCCTTCCCTCTCATCCATCCATCCATCCATCCATTCTTCTTCCTTCCCTTCCTTCTTCCCTTCCTTCCTTCTCCCCCACCTCTCCTTCCTTCTCTCCATCCTTCCTTCCCTCTCATCCATCCTTCTTCCTTCCCTTCCTTCCTTCTCCCCCACCTCCCCTTCCTTCTCTCCATCCTTCCTTCCCTCTCACCCATCCATCCATCCATTCTTCTTCCTTCCCTTCCTTCTTCCCTTCCTTCCTTCTCCCCCACCTCTCCTTCCTTCTCTCCATCCTTCCTTCCCTCTCACCCATCCATCCATCCATTCTTCTTCCTTCCCTTCCTTCCTTCTCCCCCACCTCCCCTTCCTTTCTCTCCATCCTTCTTTCCTTCTCACCCTTCCTGCCTCTGGCCGCCCTCCCGCCCGAGTGCACGACGGTGGGTCCTCCGTCAGTGCCCCACACCTAAGTGTCCAGTTCAGGAGCCTCCGCTAGAGCACTGGGGGTGCTTGGACCCGAAAGGGGGTGCACTCCTCTGGAAGGCCGTCAGCTCTGGTTCTGAGTTGTCGCCCCGCATCCACTGCAAACCTGGACCCCAACGGCCAGCCCAGATCCCTAACTTGGCCCTCGGGGAGGAGAACTGCGCCTCTGTAACCCTCCGCTTCCTGGCGCCTCGCACAGACCCGACCACGTTTCTCCCCTCGGGGCGGGGCTGGTCCGTGCGGCCATTCCTGCTCTGAGGACCACGCCGGTCTCCCCGCTCCCGGGAGAAGGAGTCAATAATTCACCAGCCCGGTGCTCCATTATCATTAACAAATTCCTGGCCACGTGCGTCATGGCTCAGGCAGCACTCGGCACCGGGCTGAGCCGAGCTGTCAGCGCCCTTGGAACCGGAGAAGGACAAATGGCGCGAGCAGGAAGCTTCCTCCCCCTGGAAGCGCGGCTGCCATCGGTTACAAATCACACCGCCCCGAGCCTGCTCCCAGGCCTCTTCCACGCGGAGCGGATGCAGGCGCACCGGGGGACCCCACACATTAAACGGTGACACCCCTAAACCCCAGCACGGCCCCGCCATGTGTTTTTCCACTTGAGCTATTCTATGGAGAGCCGGGAGTCTGGGGCGAGACAGCGGCGAAGGCCATCCATTTCACATCTGCGAGGAAGTGGCCTGATTTCTGGCGGGGGGGGGGGGGGGGGGGGAGCAGGGAGGGAGGCGGGGGGGGGGGGGAATCTAGGCTCATTTACATAATAATGTCTCCTTGTATTCATCTTCTGATCAAAGGCTTCCCAATGCGGCTCATTGATGTCACAAACCACAGCCCACATAGGCTGCGGAGTCTGGAGAAGGGGTTACAGCGCTTCCAGACAAAAAGCCCCAAGGCCAGAGAATCCGCAAGGCACTGGCCACCGCCCCTGGGAAGCAGGCCTGGCGACCCCTCCACAGCGGAGACAGCAGATGGATCCCCCCCGACACTGACACCGGGACAGAGAAATGAAAACTCGACCGCCTTAAACAAAACTGTTTCAACTGCTGGAAAAGCAGCGCCAAACAGCCTCAGACACACACGCGGTGCCGGTGCGGGCCGCAGGGAGACGCCGGGCCGGTGGGCGCGGCTGGTGCGGCGTGTGCCTCCCCCTGGCCCGGGCGGCTACCAGCCGGGCACAGCCACCGGGACACCAGGCCGGAGCCGCCGGCCCCCAAGGCACCGGGTTCTACGCTGCTGCGAGCGGCTGCAGTTCCCATTAGGGAGAGGGCTCTCGGGCCTGCCCTTCACCCCTCCGCCAGACCCGCCCGGTGCCTAGAAGTTCAACTTCAAGGCCACAGGCGTGGGCTCTGGCCTCGGCTCTCCCCAAGGCTCGCAGACCTGGAGGAAGAATGAGGACTGGCCCCGAGCAGCTGTTTTCAATCAATTCCGAGCGTGTCCCCACGTGGTGAGCAGGGGGAGCCGGAGGGGGGGCCTGCGAGGGCCGGGACCCTCAGCCCGGCTGCGGCAGCACCTCCCCCCTTCCCGGCGCAGCTACTCGGCTGCTCCGGAAGACATGTCTGGGGGGCAGGAAAGGGAAAGAGAGGCCCCTGTTAAAAAGCGGGCAAGCGCCCCAGCTCATTTGGCTCAGTGGACAGGGCATCGGCCCGCGGACGGAAGGGTCCGGGTTTAATTCTGGTCGGGGCACAGGCCCGGGTGGCGGGCTCGATCCCCAGTAGGGGGCGTGCAGGAGGCAGCCGATCCAGGATTGCCTCTCATTGTTGATGTTCCTGACTCCCTCTCTCTTCTAAAAGCAATAAAAATATAAACATTTAAGGGGCAAGCTATTAGAGAACATGATCTCCATGTTCTAGGAACCTCTGAAATACTGTCATTTCAAAAGACTTCTATTACTGTACAACATATCCTCACGCAGTAAAAGATTATATATCATATAAGTACGTATAACCTTATATAAACAGCATAATAGCATACGTTATTTAAATTATATAATTATGAGAATAGTATATGGCCGTGGTCGGCAAACTGCGGCTCATGAGCCACATGCGGCTCTTTGGCCCCTTGAGTGTGGCTCTTCCACAAAATGCCACAGCCTGGGCGAGTCTATGTTGAAGAAGTGGCGTTAGAAGAAGTTCAAGTTTAAAAAATGTGGCTCTCCAAAGAGATGTCAATCGTTGTGCTGTTGATATTTGGCTCTGCTGACTGATGAGTTTGCCGACCGCTGGGCTATGGCAATAGTTCAGTGGATCAAGGATCCACTAGGTGTCGGGGTCTTGCTGTGGGCTTCTGGGATGTCACCTCCTTTAACCCCTCGATGGCTTTACAAAGTAAGCATCATCTCAGGTTTTCTAATGAGAAAATGGAGGCTCAGAGAGAGCACCTAAGTGGCCCAAGATGACACGCTAAGGTGTGGCAGAGCCGGGGTTCCAGCCCCCACCCCCCAGTTCTCAAGTCTGCTCCTCCCCCCGAAGCCACAGGAGCGGCCCGGGAGGTCCACAGGCTCACGCGTGGGCAAGGCCTGCTCCACGGAGCTCCGGCCATCGCCTCCCCAAGGGGATCTGCTCCCCCCCCCCCCGCCTCCACGTCTGCGAGGTTCGCTTGGGAATGTTCTCCCTTTTCAATCCCCTCACAATTCTGGTTGAAATCAAATAACGGGCGCAATGATTGAATATTTTCTAAAATAACAATATATTCCATTCCATAAAGAAAATCATAACATCTGGGACTGCCAAAGCACTGTCTTTTTCTTTGTAAAAATGCCATTAAGAGTCCAAGACAGTTGCTTATACGTGTCAAATAAAATGGCAGAACGCTGACAGCTGCTCAACAGAAGGTGGCACTGCCGGCCACCAAGGCCACCAAGGCTCAGGGGCTGAGCATCAACCTAGGAACCAGGAGGTCGGGGTTCGATTCCCGGGCAGGACACAGGCCCGGGTTGCAGGCTCAGTCCCCAGTAGGGGGCGTGCAGGAGGCAGCCGATCCATGATTCTCTCTCCTCATTGGTGTTTCTAGCTCTCTCTGCCTCTCCCTTCCTCTCGGAAATCAATAAAAACAAAGCACACACATTTAAAAGGTGGCACCAGACGACATATGTTACTACGCAGTGTGCTCTGCTCTGAATGTCATGCCCCCCCCAACCGCCCCCAAATTCCTCTGATGAAATCCCAACGCCCAGGGGGAGGTGTTAGGGGCAGGGCTCTTGGGGTGATCAGGAGGGAGACATTCTCCCGAACGGACTAAGAGAAAGCGTGGGGGGAAACCCACAAAAGACAGTACCCAGGATGCACAGTCTTCCCTTTTCACCTCAGCGCTTCGCAGCAGCTTCGGGGAGGTAAAGTGACTTGCTCAAGGTCACACGGCCTGTGAGCGGCACAGCGAGCTCCTGCCGAGGCCCCTCACGCCGGCTCGCGTCCCTTCCACCACCAGCCTAGCGAGACGCTCCGAGGCGAGGCCTGCAGCCGCGCACTGTCACACCCGGAGGCCACCCACACGGCCGGTCCCATGTCCCCAACGTAACTGGGGCTCCCGGTCTGCTCCCGAGAGCAATGCTGAGAGAGGGGGACCCCAGCACCAGCGGGCAGGCACTTCTGAGATGGTTATCCCCCTCCCGCTGCCCTCACGTCTCCATGCTTGTGGCTCCGTTTCACATGCGGGGAGAGAAGCCCGCGCTGGCAGCAGTAAAACCAAACGGCTCCTAAGCCCACGTCCTGAGAGCGGGCTGCCAGGCCTCGGAAGATATTCCGTGTTAATGCCGCACATTACAACGCCGAAGAATGAGGAGTGTTGTTACGGTCCACCTTTTACACGGAGGCGCTGGCAGGGGGCCTGCGCGAGCCTCGCGGGCTTCCGGCAGCTTTCTATCAACACGGGCCTGCGCGGAGCCAGGCCTGCCGCACAATGCGCCCTTTGTCCCGCCGCCGCCTCTGCCCGTTATCTGAGCGCCGGCCTCTCGCACGGCTGGGCCTTACGCGCTGCGCTAACGGGACAGGGCTGGTCCTCGCCGCGCTACCTGCGAGCGGTCTCTCCCTCCTCGGAGGGCACCACATCCCTCGGACAGAAACGCTCATCCCAACATCCCGAGCACCCCGAAGAGAGCAGGGACCCCGGGTTAAGGGGACGTGGGGTGAGCTTCTCTCCTACCGCCCCGCGAGGGAAGGAGCTCTCGGGCCAGACGAAAGGCGCCTGGCTGAGAAGGCACCTCGTGGGAACGGGTACGCGGGACGTTTCTTTACGGCCCTTTTCTGTGGCTGGAACAGCAGTAACGGGGAATGGGGTTTCTTAAAACACGGTCTGTAGCAGAGCCGGAAATGCCGGAGGGCAGTTAGTAAGAAGGTGAGTGGCCGTTTACAGAGACCTCCGCAGCTCCTGCCAGGCCCTCACCCCGAGGGCCCAGTGGCCAAGAACGAAGTGACTTCCGGGCCTGCTCAGGGGGCAGGAGCGGGGACGTCGGCCAAGCCCTGACCTGCGCCTGGAGCCGTCTGGGCCCCGGGGCTGCGCCCTCGTCACCCATAGCTTCTCACCTAACGCCTCGCACACGCACATACGAAAGATTTCAGCGTCAGTTCCCGAAAATGGCTTTGCTGGGTCAAAGCGTAAATGCGATGGTGGTATTTTTATTTTTATGTTTTCGTAATTTTTTGAAATATAGTTTATTGATTTCAGAGAGGAAGGGAGAGGGAGAGAGAGATAGACACATGGATAGTAAATGAGAATCACTGATCGGCTGCCTCCTGCACAACCCCTACTGGGGATGGAGCCTGCAAGCTGGGCGTGTGCCCTGACCGGGAATCGAACCCGGACCTCCAGGTTCATAGGTCGATGCTCAGCCACTGAGCCACGCGGGCCCAGCGCTTGGTGCTGTTTTCAGATATTGTCATTCCACCATTTTGCATTCCCAACAGCAAGGTGGTGAGTGTTGGTCAAAGAGACAGACAACACAAAACGCATCTCTCTGTCAGACAGCGATCTGTGTCTCAAGAACAGAGCTGGGCTAGGGAAAGAATGGGGCAGGGAGGGTCGTTTTAGATCCAGTGGACAAGCAGGGTCTTGCTGCGATGCCATTTGCCCGGACAACTGCGGAGGGAGGGGACGGGGTGCGGGAATCTGGGGGTGTCCCGGGCCCCGGGAGAGGCCAGTCCAGCTCGGGGACCAGCAGGGAGGCCGGGGGTGAGCGCAGTGAGTGAGGGCGAGACTGGAGGGAAATGAGGTCGGGGGAGGGGCCAGTGTACGGAGGGTCTAGCCCAGTGGTCGGCAAACTCATTAGCCCACAGAGCCAAATATCAACAGGACAGCGACTGAAATTTCTTTGGAGAGCCACATTTTTAAAACGTAAACTTCTTCTAACGCCACTTTGTCAACATACACTCGCCCAGGCCGTGGTATTTTGTGGAAGAGCCGCATGTGGCTCGCGAGCCGCAGTTTGCCGACCACAGGTCTAGACTGCATTCTAAGTGAGAGAGAGGAAGCCGCTGCGGGTCACGGCAGGGGAGACGTTTGCACAGAGTCCCGGGGCCCTGGCTGTGAGGACGGATGGGTGCCAGGCCTGGGAACAGCGCCCCACAGAAGGCAGACAGCGAGAAGGCAGTGGGGACAGTGTCCCCCCCCAGCGCGCCCTGGGCCACGGTGGCGGCACGCAGGGACGTGGCAGGTGCCGGGGCGGGAGGAGGCCTCCACGGGCCGCGGGCGTGGGAAAGCCGGGGTGAAGCAATGCTGAGCCAGCTCCTGGCTGGGAAGCCATCTCGGGGCGCAGTCCAGATCTGCGGAGATGGAGCGTAGCTGGGGAGCTCCCGCCCCGCTGGCACGGCCGCTCTGGAGCACCCCCTCCGGGAGCCGTGCGGCCTGGGCCCCGAGCGGGCGGAGGCGCTGAGGTCGCTCCTCCCGACGGCGCAGAGCCTGTGCTCTCACCGGAACGCCGATGCTGCTGGGGACTCCGTTCATCAAAAACGTCGCTGCTCTTTTCTACGGGGCTGGGCCGCGAGAGAAATGCCAATGGCAGCTCCCTGAGATGCTATCTCACCCGCGAGGCTGGCACGAAGGCAAAAGCGTGGCAGCACCTTCTGCTGGCAGAGCGCTGGGAGCCGGAGCGCTGGCCTACCAGTGCTGGGAAGGCCAGATGGGGCGCCCCCCAGAGGGGGGAGTGGCCATATCTAACGGTACCCCCGGTGCGGCCGCCCTCTGACCCTCTGACCGGCGCGCCCAGTTTCGGGAACTTGGGCTGACACCTTTCGTATCTGCGTGTGCACAGCATTGGTGAAAAGCTGGTGGGCAGCGTTAAAAATGGATGTGCCAGGCAGACGACGCCAGAACCCACCAATATCTACACCACACTGACAGCCCCGGCCGGTTCTCAGTGGTTAGGGTGTCGGCCCAGGGGACCGAGAGTCGCAGGTTCGATTCTCGGTCACAACCAATCTATGTGCCTCTCTCACGTGGATGTCTTTTTCTCTCTCTCCCCCTCTTGCCTCTCTTCTGCTCTCTCTAGAAATCAATGGGGGAAAAATCCTCAGGTGAGGAAGAACAAAAAGAGAGACAGACAGACAGACAGGCAGCTGGAGAGTGTGTACCTCCACATGGAAGTAACCCCACCACTGACAAAACATACGTACCCCCCAAAAGGGAAGAAAAAGAATCGGAACTTGATCAGACGAAGGCCCTCACACTAATGACAGCGGTTTGCGCATACAGCAGGAGCGTGTTAAATGACACATGCGCAGTCCGGCAGCCAAGTCCACCGTCAGGGAAACTGGACTGGAAAAGCAAATAGCTCCTTCAACAAGGCCGTGAGAAGGAGAACCACGGGGAGGGGGGACCCCCGAGTCAGGCACACCAGCCAAGCGCGCTGTGTGGGCCTCGCCTGAACATGGACCCCATAAACCGGAGAAGCGGGCAAACGCGCTGGAGAAGGGACGGCATTAGGAGGTTCCTGTTCAGTGGGGGTGGGCGCTACAGTCAGGTTTCCAAAGGGGCCCGCACGCGGAGGAGGGGTACTGATGGATTATGTGACCTGCGATCTGCTGCAATGCGGCGGGAAGAGTTTGGGGGATGAGGGTGCGCGCCAAACACGGGGGGCCGTTGTGTGCTGGCCGTTGAAGTGGGCCGAGCGGTACAGGAGGGGGTCCATTACACTGTTTTCTCTCTCCTTTTGTATGTGTTTGACATTTTCCATCATTAAAAGTTTATATATATTACACGAGCGCGCGCACGCGCACACACACACACATTCTATCATTAACCCAGAGACTGTGTTCATGGCCAGCTCCCATCTACAAAAATTAACAACATACACAGACTCAAAAAAAAAAAAAATACAAAAGGTTCTTTTTTCCTCCCTTGGACCCGAGCGTAATGATGGATTTTCGCGCTAGCCAGGAAAGCGCACCAAGATCAACAAGCCGCGCCGCGAGCGGTCCGCGCGGCCAAGCCCGGCGAGGCGCTCTGGAAAAGAATACACGGTATTCTGGGAAGCGGAGCAGCACGCCGTCTCTGGGAGGGAAACCCAGGCTCCCCGCCTCGGCTCGGGGCTGGCACTGGCCTCCGAGGAGCCCCACGCGGACCGCAGCGCGTGGGCTCCGTGCCGGCGCTCACGTCCCACGCGGCCGCGCTCAGCGCCGGCGATGCCTGCGGAGGGCTGCGGGCTCCCGGCGCACAGGCCTGGGCTCGGCCTCGGCCAGACGTGAGCCGCCACGCTCGGGACCGGGAAATAACGAGGCCTGGGCGCCCACGGGAGGGGACCAGACGGCGTGTACGCGCTCGGGATGCCACGGTTCCTCTCCTTCCCGCGCGGGTGTCACAGGGGAGGGAAACCGCGCACAGTGACATCCAGCATCTGATCCACGCCGCCTTGCGGGGCAGCTGGGTGTCCCAGGACCGAGGCGGGTCCCGAACGTCCCCCTGCCCCTCCTCGGCCCCCGCCAGGCTCCGGCAGGGAGGGAGGACTGTCCCCGGGGAGGGAGGACTGTCCCCTTGGCCGGGCCTGTGTGCCACGGCGGCCCCCACACAGGGACCCTGCCCGGAGAGGAGAGAGGAGAGAGGAAAGGAAAGGCAGGCGCCGCCGCCCGCACAGCCACAGCCACGGCTCACCCGAGCAGAGCTGCCTGCAGGTGTAGGGTTACCCCCCCCCCCCCGCTTCCTGTCCAGGGTCCCAGGGAAAGCCTTTCCGTCTTAAAGCGCCCGGCCACGGTGCCGAGGCGGCTTCCCAGCAAGGCCGCGGGGAGGGAAGGGAAGGGCTCCCTCGTCACTAAGCACTGGCCCTCGTTACTTTCCAGAGCAGCGATGCTCAGCCTTTTTCGTCGGAAACCGGTTACTGAGGTTCTATGGCACCCCAAAACGCAGCGTGCCTTCTGTGGGTGTGACAAAAAGAGACGGGCGTCGCTGTGACTCACTCACGCCGGGCGGCCGTGGCTGGGTGGCCGTGGCCATTTCTTACGTGGCAGCCTGCGGGGAAGAGGGGGTGGCCCGCCTGGTGTGGCGTGGTTTAGGAATCGGAGGCGGCCAGAGGGATGGCGATTCGGCTGTGGGAGCAGAGCCGGCGGGGGGCGGTGCCGGCGGCTCCCCTCTGAAGCTCAGGGGGCCCCGTCCGTCACCTCCACGGCCGCCCGCGGCCCAGGTGAGAAGCCGGGGACCGGGGGCACCGGGATGGGGGGGGGTCTCCCCGGTGAAGAGCGGGCAGCAGGCCCCACCAAGGGCAGTGGCTTGCTCTGCTGACTTCTCCTACGTTTTTATTTTTGTAATCCCCACTGCAGGGTACTTTTTCCAATGATCTTTAGAGAGAGAGAAGGGAGGAAGGGGAGAGACAAAGAGAGAGAGAGAGAGAGAATCTATGCGAGAGAGACTCGTCAACTGGCTGCCTCCCGCACGTGCCTGGAGGCAGGGGAGCGAACCTACAACCCATGTATGTGCCCTTGACCGGGAATTGGACCCGTGACCCTTCAGTTCCCGGCCAGCGCTCTAACTGCTGAGCAAACCCGGCCGGGGCTCTGCTCATTTCTCATCCGGCGCCCTCCTCGTTTTAAACTAAATCCTCACCTGAAGATAATTTTCCGTTGCTTTTTGGAGAGAATGGAAGGGAAGGAAGGGGGAACGGGAAAGAGGATCACTGATGTGAGAGAGAAACATGGACTGGTTGCCCTGCACATACCCTGACGGGCTGGGTGGGGATCAAACCTGCAGCCGAGGTACTTGCCCCGACTGGGGCTCAAACCCGCGGCCATTCGGTGCGCAGGCCAATGCGCTACCCAGTGGTCGGCAAACTCATTAGCCAACAGAGCCAAATATCAACAGCACAACGATTGACATTTCTTTGGAGAGCCATATTTTTTAAACTTAAACTTCTTCTAATGCCACTTCTTCAACATAGACTCACCCAGGCCGTGGTGTTTTGTGGAAGAGCCACACTCAAGGGGCCAAAAAGCCGCATGTGGCTCAAGAGCCACAGTTTGCCGACCATGGCTCTAGCCAGTGAGCAACCATGCAGGTCTCTGCTTATTTCCTACCCAGCCCCTTAGCAGACGTGACCGGGGGGCGCAGGCGCCACACACGGAAGCACCTCGCGGGCATCTGTGCTCTGGGGGCCGCTGGCACGTGCGGGTAACACCGCGGAGCATGCGCAGTGTGCGGGGCCACGGCTGCCAATGCAGGAAGTGAGCGACACAGCCAGCGGCCCAGACTGCAAAGCAGCCCGATTGGCTTAAGAACAACTTCTGTAAAGGCTGAGGGACGCGGGCTAATTAAAGGAAGCCCCACTGTGGGCCAGATCGCCGGAGGACGAGCACACACACACACACACACACACACACACACACACGCTGCCGGGTAACGGTGCAGAAGCAAGGGCTGGCCGGAAGGGTGAGACTCAGCTCACGCCAAGCAGACACCAAAATGCACCGCCCGGAGGGCATGTAGGGCACGGCCGGGCGGGACCCCAGCTCACCTCGCCACAGTGTCCCCGTGCCTATCACGCGGCCTTAACAAAGAAATGGCCAAAGGAACCCGCCAGACCAAACAGTGCAGCCCGAGCGGGTGCTGAGCCCGGGCTGGCATGCTGGCCCGCCGCTCTCCACGTGAGGCGGAGACAGTGCCATCGTCAAACGTTCACCAGCGCCCCCTAGAGAGAGCAAGACTGCCGTCACACGTGCCACCGTCGCTGCATCTGCCACCTCCCTGAGAACAGTGCCAGCCGCTTCCTGCCGTCTGCTGAAGGCTGACTGTGTGCTGCCGCTGCCTCCTGGCCATTCAGCCTGATGGGCGTTGCTGTGGGCTGAATCGTGGCCCCCCCCCCCCGCCCCCCGGGGATGGCACTGGAGATGGGGCCTGTGGGGGTGATCGGCCTGGGATGGGGTGGTGAGAGGTGGAGCCCCGTCACGGGGTCGGGGTCCTCACAGGAAAAGGAAGACACCAGAGCCCAGAGCTCCCTCGGAACCCCCGCCACGTGAAGACACAGCGAGAGGCAGGTCCTCACCAGACACCGAGCGGGCCCGCTCCACTGCTCTCGGACTTGCAGCCTCCAGCACTGTGCGCGGGCAGGGTCTGCCGCTTAAGCCGCCCCGTCCGCGGTGGTTCGTGGCAGCAGCCAAGCTGGCTAAAACAATCCCCGGGGACAGTGAGAACGGCAGGCGGCACAGCAGGCACAAAGCACATGCCTACGCGCAGCAAGCGGAGCCAGGCTCTGGAGCGGGAGAGAATGACTCTTGACCAACAAGCATACCCTTTCTTAGGGAAACCAATTCTTCCAGACCGGCAATGGCCCCACTGAGGAAATCACTTTTGTCCACTCCATGTGCTGACTCCATCCAGCTCTCCAGTAAGAAACTCATCCCCAGACTCTTAGGGGGGGGGATGCGGTTTTCATCGTGAAGATGCCAACACGAGGAGGACTGTAGACCAGACTGCCCAATAGCATGGTCTGTGACGATGGAAATATTCTACCAGCCGTGCTGCCCCAGGCCATGGCCACCAGACCAATGGTCCTCCAGGGACACGTGGCCAAGTGTGGAGGCGTCGTTGGCTGCAGCAAGAGGCCGGTGGGGGGGGGGGGGTGCTGGCAGCACCAGGGACCGAGGCCAGGACCGGCCCGCCACAGAGAGCAATTTGGTCCGAAGGCTCAGCGCCGAGGGGGGAATCTACACTAGCCACATGTGGCGGCTGGGGCTGGGGGATGAATTATTCCATTTCCATGGAATGAATCGGATTTGAACTTTTAGAATTTAAAAAAAAAATGGAGAGATCGAAACTGACACAATTGGAATTCCAATGTAAGCGGCCATGTGTGTCTTGGCGAGTACAGCAGCTACGGAGAACGTAGACAAGCGTAAAACGAAGGTCTGGTTTCCGAAGAGTTCCACTTAAAGGAACAGAGCGTCTGCGAGGCAGAGACTCTTATGCTCGGGTCGGGGAGTAAGGAGCGGAACCCCAGGCCTAGCAGCAGGCGCCCCGGAAGCTGTCGGACTCATGCCCAGGCACCAAGCGGCCAGCACAGAGGAAACCGCGGGCTCCGCGCCCCTCTCGGCGGGCAACTCACTCTTGCAGGGTCTCCACCCCCTTCTCTTTGTACTGCAGCTCCTGCTTCATCTGCGCCAGCTCTCGCTTTAACCTGGAAAGCTGAAGACAAATAACAGTTTTTTCAAAGCTTGCTGGGAAACATGATTTCCACAGTTGCTATCACTGTCGCTGACGTTTCTGCTGAGCTTGCCATTCATGGGATTGTCTACTCTCTCCGTGAGCTTCCGTGCACGTGCATAAAACAGCCATCCTGGCCCGGCCGGGTGGCTCAGTGGTCGAGCGTCGACCTATGAACCAGGAGGCCGTGGCTCGATTCCCTATCAGGCCACATGCCTGGTTGCGGGCTCCATCCCTAGTGCAGGTAGGGTGTACGGGAGGCAGCCGATCAATGTTTCTCTCTCGTCATTGGTGTTTCTCTCCCTCTCTCTTCCTCTCTGAAATCAATAAATGCATTTTTTATTTAAAAACAGCCAGAACCCATTTGGCTCAGTGGTAGAGCGTCAGTCTGCGGACTGAAAGGTCCCGGGTTCGATTCCGGTCAAGGGCATGTGCCTTGGTTGCGGGCACATCCCCGGTAGGGGGTGTGCAAGAGGCAGCTGGTCGATGTTTCTCTCTCATCGGCGTTTCTGGCTCTCTATCTCTCTCCCTTCCTCTCTGTAAAATATCAATAAAAAATATTTTTTTAAAATAAAATAAAAATAAAATAGCCCTCGCCGGTTGGGCTCAGTGGATGGTGTCAGCCTGTGAACCAAAAGGTCCCGGGTTCGATTCCCGTCAAGGGCATGTGCCTCAATTGCAGGCTCCTCCCCAGCCTGGGCCCCGGTCAGGGCTCATGCAGGAGGCAGCCAATCGATGTGTTTCTCTCACATCGATGTTTCTCTCTGTCTCTCCCTCTCTTCCACTCTCTAAAACTCAATGGAAAAATATCCTCAGGTGAGGATAAACTAAACTAAACTAAACTAAAATAAAATAAAATAAAATAAAATAAAATAAACAGCCACGCTGGAAGGACTGCCTTCCTCACATCCCAAAGCGCCAGCACCTCCCGCCCACGGGGCCGCGCCGCGGCTTTCTTCCTCGTGGTACCGTCTGGTCCTCAGTCAGCACACTGTGGAGCACTCTGCCCACCTTCCCTGGCCCCTGCTCCGCACACAGCCGCGGAGGAGGCCCCGCAGCTGCGAGCGCGGCCTCCTCCCTTCGCCTGCTGCTCGCTCGACAGGTTCTGGGCCCCGCTCCAGGCCTGCGCTGAGCTGGGGCGGGGGAGGGGGAGGGGGCTGGCTCCCCGGCTCCCAGGGGTGCTCCTGAGGTGCGCTAGAACCCGAGACACCCCCGCAGGAGGCTCCACGTCCACGGTGTCTCCCCGGTTCTGATGCGAATGCAACAAAACGGAGCCCCTGCCAGGCCAGCAGGACAAGGGGCCCGGAGTGGCAGGAGGAGGGCCCGGCGACTTTTCGTCAGACGGGCTGCGGTTTTAAAATGAAATAGCTGCCCTCCTGCTGGAAGAGAGCGGAGAGTGCAGGCGAATATAATAATAACCCGTGGAAGGAAAACCTTAGTAAAACGTGAGCGTTAGGCACGCCGACCGCCCGAGAATGAGCCAGGACCGGCGGTGGCACACAGGCGTGCACCCGGCGCCGTGTTACTCACCCTATCCCGGCGACTGGCTATTTCCGCTTTAATTTGGTGTGGGTCGTACTTTGTGTTCGTTGAATATCCGGAGAAGGCTAAACAGAAGGAAAACATTGCATTTAATAAAGGGTCCTTTAAAGACAGAGGCGCACACAGACAGGAACTCCCGGTTCTCCACGTTAAACGATAAGGTCTCAGTTTTACTTTCTTTTAAAATGCCCCGGCCGGTGTGGCTCAGTGGTTAAGCGTTGACCTAGGAACTAGGAGGTCGAGGTTCGATTCCTGATCAGGGCACGTGCTCAGGCTGCGGGCTCGATACTCAGTGTGGGGTGTGCAGGAGGCAGCCGATCAGTGATTCTCTCTCATCACTTATGTTTCTCTCTCCCTCTCCCTCTCCCTCTCCCTTCCTCTCTGAAGTCAATAAAAAATATTTTTCTTAAAAAATGAATAAATAAATAAATAAATAAAAATGCGCGCGCACAGGAGTCTCGGGAAGGATAGAGCCCAAAAGTCAACTGTGGTTCTTTTCAATACAAAAGCTGTTATTTTTATTTTTGTCCTCTCTACGGTCCCCAGATGAACAGTTTTTGATGTAAGAGAGAAAGCATATACTCAAGACCTAGAAAATGAGAAAGACGGCTTCCTAGCACTGCGCCTGCACCCTGAGGAAAAGGCTGAGGGAAAGCTGCGCTTCCAGGCTGCCCGCTGCTCACAACTCCGGAGAAGCCCCCCACCCCTCCCCACCCCCATCCCAGCAGCCCGTGGCTGATGGCTGTCTGGCTAAAGCGCATCGCAGGGACATCGGTTCTTTTTTTAAAATCTATTTTATTGATTCTTTACAGAAAGGAATGGAGAGGGATAGAGTTAGAGACATCGATGAGAGTGAAACATCCATCAGCTGCCTCCTGCAGCAAAATGTTTTTTTGCACACTGGGGATGTGCCCGCAACCAAGGTACATGCCCTTAACCAAATCGAACCTGGGACCCTTCAGTCCGCAGGCCGACGCTCTATCCACTGAGCCAAACCAGCCAGGGTGGGACATGGGTTCTTAAACGGAGCAGGACACGTGCTCTAACTCAATGCAATTCATATATATATTTAAAAATAAAAACAACAGTTCCATGGCAAACCTCCCATGTAAGCCCCCATCAGTCAGAACGCTGAACCACTGGAATCCACTGGAAATGAATATCAGGAGGGGCTAAGTGTTTGCCAACTTTATGTTCTTCTATTTCCAATCGTAATCTCTCCAGACATGGGGTAAAATGTTTTTCAAATGGGATTCTTGCTCAGACGAAGAATGTCTATTTCCAAATCCTGCAGCTTCTATCTTGTCTGGCTCCGGTTTCACCGAGGCCCGGCGATGAATCACTCCTCTGAAATCTCCCCGCTCGGCTTCTGGGACCTGTTTCTCAGGCCTGGGCTGGAGCCCCCCCCACCCCCCGGACCCGGAGAGCATGCACAGGGGCCGAGGCTCCGCTGGTCCTCACTTCCGCCGTGTCAGCTCGTCACCGTCCGCGCGACGGAGAGCGTGAGGCCGGGCGCCACCCAGATCGCCCCGCTGGGGGAGTAAGCCGGCCCCCCAAGTCTGGGGCAGTCAACCCCGCTCGCCCAGCGCCAAAGCTCGCAGCTCGTGGCCATAATACTTGAAGTGCACGTGGGAGGGGGAGCAGGGACAAGGGGACAAATACATGGCTCCCTGCCGCTGTCAGGTGCCGCTGTCCCCCAGGAGACCCGGGCCACACTGGGTCTTGGGAGCAGAGCAGAGCCTGAGCAAACACGACATCCTGGGGCCGCCGAAGCCACCCACCTGGAGGGGACAGCTTTGTGCCAACGCACTCCCCGGCTGCAGGCCCGCGGACCCTCATCTTTTCTGTGCGCCACACTGGGCCCGCCTGAATGGCACCCGCTTTCACTCACACTGACACCCTTCGCGTTAGCTTTGCCACGGCCCCCGGAATTATGGGGTTCCAGGCAGAGACAGGGGAAAAGTCCACTCAGGTGCCTAAGACGGTGAGCACACCTTATCTTCCAACGCCAAGGGGAGTTGTGGACGCTGGCGTAGCTTTTAAGAATATAATTCAATTTCTACAAATTCCCAGGTCCTTCTGTCTGCCAGGAAGTCTAATGGAATCCGTTTCTGGAGCCCAAGAAATAGCTGAGGCCTCCAGCCCCCCTCTGCGCCGGCGCTGTACATCATTTAGAAAAAGAGCTACCTTCCTCTGTTAGGACATGTCTGCAATCTCGGGCTTTACGATAAATGCCAGACTTTCACCTCTGAAGCTTTCTTCTCTCTTGAAGAGCTGAGTGGGCAGAGCTATTAAACAGCTTAAGGAGTCCACCCGGGTCTACACATTGTTTTGGACGCTATAATCACAAGGTTTTAGTTTAGTTGCACCACAACAATGTAAATTATTGTGCCTTGCTATTACAGGGTGCCTTTCACACTTATTTCATCTATCCTCATAAAAAAAACCTTTGTGAGCGATGACGATCATGCCCCCCACTTTAGAGATTAAAGACCGAGTCTGCAGTGACTTGATCCGCATTGTGCCATTAAGTCACAGGGCACTTGTGTCTGGAACTGGGGCTGCTGCGGGTCAGCTGCCAGCACCCCTCACTCAGATTAGCTTTGCCAACGTAGGGGGGCACGGCCCTTCGGCTCCCGGAGCCCACTGCCCACTAAGCGAACCAGACCTGTGTGTTTAACACTCAACATGCTGCAGCGCAGTCCTTACGGTGGATTTCCTTCCCAGGGTGCTGAGAGGGGGACCTGTGTGTCTGTGTGTCTGCGTGTCTGCCTGTCTGTCTGTCTCTCTTCCCCGCAGGCCTCCTCCTCGCTGAGAAGCGAAGGTCACACCCCAGGGGGATGGAATGCTTTCAAAGACCAGTAGCCCTTCTTCAAAGGCATCCCCGGACAGACAGCTCCTCGGCCGGGTGCACCCCCAGCTCGGGTGGAGGGGTTGCTCGGGGAGCGAGGGGAGGGGGGGGGGAGGCAGGCCCCGACAGACTCCACGCTGACAGGTACTAATTACCGGGGCTGCGATAGCCAGGCCCACAAAGGAGGGCACCGCATTTTTTAAAAGGCACCATAAGCACAGGATCAAAAAACCTCCGGCCCACTCGAGACCCACAGAAGCAAGCAAGCAGCCACCAGATCGCGATGAGGAACCCCGTCTGGGGCAGACGGGGGGGGGGGGGGGGGGATTATCTCTCAGTAAACACGTGTGCTCTGCCACAGCCTCCTTGCCAGCTAATACCTGTGAAAAACGCTGTGTGATCCATTTTTCTCCGGCCTGCTCCGACACGCAGGCGGGAGGGAAAACAAAGGCTAAATGGATGGACTTTGGCCCGCGGCCTAATCTAGATAGCAGATGATGAGAAGCCCTTCAGCGGAGGGAGAGCGGGGAAGACAGGCCGGTGGGAGGGCCTGCAGCTTCAGAAGGAATGTTGGCAGCGCTGATGGCTGATAAGGTCAAGCTTCACCACCACCTAACTCAGGAATTCAGGGTGGATCAGCACTTTCCCAACACAGATAAGGCCGGCTCTTTCCCAGCCACCCAAAGAGACGCGGTGGAAACTTCTGGGAGCTCCTGGAGCCCGGGGAGCGGAGAGAGCCATGCTCCTGCGGCTGAGAGGCCATCCAGGCTAGCGGGTCTCAACGCTCAGAGCCACTTGGGGAGTGAAAACTGCCCCCTCGCGGCCAGTTCCATCCCGACCCGCTGTCACAGCCTCTGGGAGTCTGCGCACTGGGGTAGCAGCCACTGCGGCACTCTCTCGGCGAAGCGCCAGATAGTGTTTTTGGGCTTCGGGGCCACAGAGTCTCTGTCTCAACTCACCTCTCCCCTTGTAGCTGCTGTAGATGATAGGTAAGTGAATGGATGTGGCTGTGTTCCAATAAAACTTTATTAACAAATACCCTGAGTGGACAGTACTTAGCCTTTGGCCCCTTGAGTGTTGACCTGTGGTTCAGGCTATAATTTACCCCATGCAAGAACCCCCTCCAAGAGATGCTGCAAAAGGTCCTATACTTCATCTCAGCACATCCGGCAGCCAGAGTTTCTCAGGAAGAATGAAAGTGTTAACTCCAGAAAAAAAAATTTTTTCTGAAATAACGAATGTATTCAGTACTAAAAAGAAGGCAAATAGAAGAACATATTAGCATGAAGACAGTAGGAGAGAACTCTACAACATGGAGTTGCAGGAAACGTCCTGGGACTGGGCACCAAACCGCTAGCTCACGAGTCCAGTCGGATTCTTTTAACCTTATGGGGACACACATGCTCAAACCTCTGTTCCAGCAAAGCACCTGTCTGCTCTGGTCAGGGGCAAAAATGACCTCGATATTCTTAGTCACCAGATGGTACAATATTAACACCAGGTCTTCTCTCTCCACGAATGGGGCTTTGCTCTGGTGACTCCCATCCCGCAGGGACACCGGTGAAGAGTGTGGGCGAGATTCGCTGCCCCGCTCCCCCTCCTCTGCCCCTTCTGCTCCAATCCCGGAAATGGCTGTTCTCGTTCATTCTTCCGTTCGCCATCATGGCCTCATTCCCCTGTCATCAGCCAGAAGGGACAGATCAGGTCCCCGCCATGTATGTGGACCAACACCGGGGCTGTCTAGTTTAGCAGTCCTCCCGGGGCCAGGAGAAAGGAGAAGGCAGAAGGTGTCCGCCTTCCGCTCGCCCCGGGCAGTGCTGCCTAACAGTCCGATGACTTGTTGGCTTACAACCCGTATCTGTCTGCAGATCACCTGAGCAATGGGGGGGAGAGGGGTTGCAAAACCCCATCGGCTCTGGGAGCTGCCCCGCCATGTCTAGGAAAGGGTACAGAGCACTGAGGCTACATGCACAACCAGGTCTGGGTTCAAATCCAAGTTCTACCACTGAGCAGGCCCGCAGCCCTGAGAAAGTCATTCAGCCTCTCCGACCTTCAGCTCCTCAACGTGCTTCACAGTGCTGCCATCACAGCCAGGCCCAGAACACGCTGGTTCGCTAATATTACTTCTCCTAGCTTCAAGTTACCAACAATGAAGGAATCGTGGGGAATGAGCCCGTGTCATTCTGTTCCTAGGACCAGAGCAAGGGCGCCCTCCCCGCGTTAAGGGACGAGCTCTGAGGACGAGCTGGGCTGGGAGGCCTGCGGCCCCGGATGCTGCAGATCCTACCACCCCAGACCTCTGTAGGGGGCCGGCAAACTGCAGCTCGTGAGCCCCATGCGGCTCTTTGGCCCCTTGAGTGTGGCTCTTAGGCCAGCTTAGGAGGACCCTAATTAAGTTAATAACAATGTACCTACCGATATAGTTTAAGTTTAAAAAATGTGGTTCTCAAAAGAAATGTCGATCGTTGTGCTGCTGATATTTGGCTCTGTTGGCTAAGGAGTTTGCCCACCACTGTGTTAGCTCATGATGATTCAAGGCAACAGGACCACTGTCTCGAACTTGATCCCGGGACCAAAAGTAATTCATCTGAGTCACATCTAGTTTTTCCCATTGCAGCTGGCGGCTCAGATTAAACGGCAAACAGAAAGAGCTCGGGCCAACGCCGCAGGCACAGCGGCAGGGACAGCGGCAGGGACAGCGGCAGGCTGACGAACCGCCGGGGTTCATTCTCGGCTCCGTTCGTGCTCTTTGACCAGGACCCGGCCAGACCCGCTGCCCCTCCGGCCCATCGTGCAGACACGATCTGGTCTCCGGGGCAGCCCGCTCATGCGGCCGCGGAGGTGGCGTCTAGGCAGGGCCCGTGGCGGCAGGAGATGGAGTCTCGGGGGCATGTTAGAATTCCGGGTCCACACCACCGTCATCTGCTTCCTCTACTGAAGGTTCCCCCAGAATGCCACTTCGGAGACAGCGTCATCGGAGCTGCCTCTCTCTGGGCAGCCACCAAATCCCCTGGGGCACGGGAGGGAGGAACCCAGTGCGACTCCCCACCGGCTCCCGTGTGAAGGGAGTGCACAGCCTGGAAACCGAAAACTGGCTGCTGCCCTGGACGGTGTGGCTCAGTGGATAGAGCATCGGCCTGCGGACTGAAGGGCCCCGGGTTCAATTCTGGTCAGGGGCATGTACCTTGGTTGTAGACACATCCCCACAAGGGGGTGGGCAGGAGGCAGCTGATGGATGTTTCTCATCGATGTTTCTAACTCTCTATAAATGAATGAATGAATGAATGAATGAATGAAAACTGGCTGCTGAGGGATGTCCCCGCTCCACAGGACCACAGGCCCTAGTCCTCTTGGTACCCACGAGGCTGGGCAGGCTCCTCCCTCGCTCCCTGCACCGGGTGTGCAATCTGAGGGCTGCCATAGGTCCTCCGCCATTTGCACTCGCAGGGGCTCCCGTCCTGAGCCCCACGCTCGCTGCGCACTGGCCTAGGAGCGCACAGGCGAGACCACCGTCTCCACAGGCAAGTGGTCCTCCCATCGCCGGCCAGAGACTCCCCTCCAGATGGTCCCACTCCCCTCTTCTCTCCCCAGCGTTCTTGGAAACACTGACTGGAGAGTCTCTTTGGAGACCTAACCACAAGGACCATGGGACGGGGAAGGAGCTGCCGGAGGAGATTATGGGGCTGGATCATATGAAATGACCAACACTCCGCCCTCTTGAAGCGACGGAAATGACCATTTTATACGGGTCAACCTAGCTTCTGCCAAGCAACTTTCTGAAAGGTTGAGAATCCCTAACTCAACGCTCTCAGGAACAGGAGAAGCCAGCACTTCCACCGCGTGTGACGCCGGGGCGCCTACGAGGTCAGTTCAGGGGACCAGATGCCGGGCCGTGAAAGTCGCCTTACAGGATTTCAGAAACCTGAAATCTTACATCGTGTCGTCTCTGACCTCAGTGAAATTAAATTAGAAATCAACACCATGACATGTTCCAAAGCCCCAGCAACTGCCTGCCACGGGGCCCGGGGGTCAAAGGAAATGAGAAAGCGCCCTGGCCTGGCTGCAGAGGAAAACCGGGCTGAGAGGCTGCAGTTACAGCGACACTGAGCGGGAACTTCCGCCCTGAGGGGCCGTGTGACAAAACCAGAAAGCTCTGAAATCCACGATCCAAGTTCCCCCTTTAGGAAGCTAGAAAAAGGAAGGATAGATTAAAGGCGAACTAAGTAGAAGCAAGAAAAGAAGAAAGAAAAGAAGGCAAGAAATGGAAAAACAGACAAGGAATGAGGGGAGGTGGGAGGTAAACTAAATGCCAGTTCATCGCAAAGATAAATAGAGCCGATCAAAGCGTAGCTACACTGACAGGGGAAAAAGCAGGCACGGATGATAAATATCAGGAATGAACGAGAGAGGACCCCACCTCGGGGCCTGCAGGAATTAGAAGAATTATAAGGGAGCTTTGCGAAAACCTGACAAACTTGATTGATTCCCTGGGGGCTGATTCCAGCTCCTTACCTGTTTTTTGAGCTTTTCTCAGAACGAGCCACACACGTGGTCTCGGCTGCTCCGGCGGCGGAGCAACGGGCGGAGCGGCCGCCACCGAGACCACGCGGCCCACGGAGCCCAATGTATTTCCCCTCTCACGCCCCGGAGCAGCGTTTGCTCACGGCAGCTTAGGGGTAAAGACACAGCACTGGGGCTGCCTCAAGAAGAAACAGAAAATCTGAGCAGACCCGGGCCTCCTAAAGGTACCGGTCTGTGCTCACGACTTTCTCACAAAGAACGCCGGGCCCGGCGGCTTTCCTGACGAGTTCCCTCACGTGGCTCAGGAAGCGCGCGTGCCAGCCACACACGAGCTCTTTCCGAGAGCGAGGCGGAGGGGACGCTTCCCTCCATGGACCCCCGTGCGTGTCCGTCCAGCCTGAGGGGCACGGAGCCCCGCTTCCCTGTGTTACACTGAGTTCCCCCACCCAGAACCCTGCACACAGACAGGTGCTCGACGCGTGGGAGGGTTCCCGATCTTTCCACCCGGGATCAACAGAAGCCTGGGTGGCTTTGCCGAGGCTCAGCGACACGGCTAATGCACAGGTCTCCGCCGAGGCCTCTCCCACGAGGCTGCTTCGTGTCCCCCCTGTGGCTGGTTTATCCCCCGCTTCCCCCCCGAATGTAAGCGCCATGCGGGCAGGCCTTCCTCTGTGGGCGCCACTGTCCGCAGGGCCCGGGCACCGGGGAGGCACTCGGTAAGTGTTTGCTACGGGAGAGGCTAGCTCAGGGGTCGGCAAACCGCAGCTCATGAGCCACGTGCGGCTCTTTGGCCCCTCGAGTGTGGCTCTTCCACAGAATGCCACGGCCTGGGCGAGTCTATGTTGAAGCAGTGGCGTTAAGAAGAAATTTAAGTTTAAAAAATGTGGCTCTCCAAAGAAATGTCAATCGTTGTGCTGTTGATAGTTGGCTCTGTGGGCTGATGAGTTTGCCGACCCCTGGGCCAGCGGTAGCCCTCTGATTCCGGGCCAGCACACTGTGACCTACAGACGCGAGTGGGAACTGAAGTGAGGCCCGGTGCGCGCAGATGCCCCAGCAGAGGAATGGCTCTGAGAGCCACACGCGCTAAGCGGACGCGCAGGGGACTCACAGCTGGCGTAGGAGCGGCTGTCGTCCTCGCACATCTTGTGCAGATGCTGGAACTCCTCCTGCGCCAGCTCGAAGCGCTGCTGCTTGATCTGGTAGATCTCCTTCTTGGCATTGAGAGCCTCCTGGGCTACCACTAAGTACTCTTTCAGCATCCGCTCCTGCTCCCGCCTCCACTGCTCTCGGGGGTCCTCGATCTGGGTGAGCTCTGAAATGGGAAGCAGAGGCCGCGGGTGAAGTAAATCCACAGACGCGCACGCAGAATGCCAGGGCCTTCTAAGCCAGACCTCTAGGCTGGCCAACGGGCGGGTGGCTATGGCACAAGTGAGCACGAAAATGAATGGCCAGGCCCTATCGGGTGTGGCTCAGTGGATAGAGCGTCGGCCTGTGGACTGAAGGGTCCTGGGTTCGATTTCAGTCAGGTTGCGAGCTAAATCCCCAGTAGGGGGCATGCAGGAGGCAGCTGATCAATAATTCTCTCTCATCATGGATGTTTCAATCTCTCTCTCCCTCTCCCTTCCTCTCTCTAAAATCAAAAATATATTTTTTTAAAAAGAAAAGAAATGAATGACCAGGATGCACGCTGTAAAGTCTACATAACAAACCTTCCTACAGTGTGGAACATCTTCTGTTTTTATTTTTTCAATATATATTTTAATTTATTTCGGAGAGGAAGAGAGAGAAAGAGATGGAAACGTCCATGAGAGAGAATCATGGATCAGCTGCCTCCTGCACGCCCCCTACTGGGGATGGAGCCCACAACCCAGGCCTGTGCTCTGATCGGGAATCGAACCCTGACTCCCTAGTTCATGAGTTGATACACAATCGACTCCCGCCCTCCGCTCACCAGCCTCCGCCAGGGTGCCTGGCTCTGCTGCCCTGACCCGGCTGCCCCCCTCCCTTCCCGCGCCAGACCGTGCAGCCCTGCATTCCCCCTGGACGTGCCGTCTCCTCCTGCCCACCAGCCCCCACTCCCCCTCCCCCGGCTCCTCCTCTCTCCTGAGCCCCCATCTCTGCTTCTCCACCAGCACAGCGCCAAAGTAACTCCGAGCCCTTCGCCCGAAGCAGAGCTCATTCTCAGGAAGCGCCCTTTTGTTCCCCAGACGGAAACCCAACCAAACCACGGCACCTCTGCAGTTCACCATGCCGCCCCTGTTCTGCCCACCAGGAAACCCTGTCGTCTTTTTCGGAAGCTTTCCCTGTTTCCCAGGGCACATACGGCTCTGTGCAATGGCTAGGACTGCGGCCCCCACACTGAGCACTAATCGTTTCTCTAGGTCTTTGTTTCCCACATAGAGCACAAGCCCCCAGAAGGCAGGCACACAGCGCCCATCGGTCTGAGAGCCGGGAGGCCATCGATGGTGGAATGGGGAACAGGAGGGGCAGTGTGCTCTGTGACAGAGGCCACAGTCCCGGCGTCAGATCCCGGGACCGAGCGGGCGGACTGAGCGAATGGACACCCAGACTCGGGAAAGGCTGACTCCCTGCATGCAATGGCTCTCCTCGGGGAGGCTCCAACAGAAGAAAGAGGTGGGAACGGTGTCCCAACTCCCAGGTCCCAGACCACGGCGGCCCTGTGACAAGGCTGGCACATTGATGCACATGTGCAGGCCGCTCACAGGCAACAGAAAACGGGAGAGCATCCACAGGAGAGAAAGGCTGATCAAACCCTCCGCCCAAATCCTAAATAAATACACGGAATCCCGGCCGGCATGGCTCAGTGATTGAGCGTGGACCTATGACCCAGGAGGTCAGGGTTCGATTCCCGGCCAGGGCACAGGCCCGGGTTGCGGGCTCCATCCCCAGTGTGGGGAGTGCAAGAGGCAGCCAATCGATGTCTCTCTCTCATCACTGATGTTTCTCTCTCCTTCTCCCTCCCTCTCTGAAATCAAGCAAAATAAGTACATTTCAAAGAAAGCGTTGATTTCTCAGAAGCGAATGTTCTGAATGGGATCTGGCCCCTTAGGTACAAATTATTACAACATTTCTTGTTCCCGGGGGGAAGGCGGGTGCTCTGAAGGTCCCAGAGGGAAGAGGGGGCGCCCCGCGTGCCCAGGGGCTGGCTCAGCCCAGCTGCGCCAAGGAGGCGTTCAGAAAGTCCTAACGTCTGTGTCCCATGGAGTCCCTGGGGGTGGAGACGGGCCTCACTTTCCCTCCCGGGCCTGAAGAGTGGCCGCAGGGAGACGCTAGCACCTGCTGTGACTCAGCAGCAGGCCGGCCGCCGGGCGGGCAGGAGGAATGAGCGGGCGGAGTTACAGGAGGCAGGCCAGAACAGGTCCCGGCCCCGCGGCAGGCAGGCAGGCAGGCTTTCCAGAAGGATTGTGTAAGGCAGATGCCTGTGCCGTTCAGTCATCCCGCCGGCCGGGGAAGCCAGGGCCTGCGGGTGAGGCCTGCTGTGCGCAGGCGCAGAGCACCGTGGCCTGGAGGAGCAGCCCCGGCCTCTGGGCGTGGCTTCCCCGGTGGGAACTCCCTCCCCTGGGGGAGGGGCCCTCCCCTGTGGGAACAGCCCTCACCTGGGGGAGGGGCCCTCCCCAGGGGGAGTGGCTCTCCCCTGTGGGAACAGCCCTCACCTGTGGGAACGGCCCTCCCCTGTGGGAACTGCCCTCCCCCGTGGGAGCTCCCAGCAGCACCTGGAAAAGCAAGCTCAGACACCCCAAACACACACAGACTCGAGGTACCGGGTCAGCCAAGGTGATGGCTCCGCCTAGAAGCCCTCTTGCCACCCAGATACCTGCCTGGAGGCCGGGCCGGGCGTCTCCCGGTGCCCGGGTGCCCGATCTCTGGGTGAGAGCCACCCTAGAGAGCAAGGCCAGCGCCAGTCCCCGACTCCACCGCCCGGGACCCACACGGGAGCCCGGCCGTCAGATTTCTTTCCTTTTCTTTTTTTTTAAGTTCAAATTTATTATCTGATTCGATGAACATAAAATTAAAATTCAATAAATAGAATTTAAAATTCTATTTTAAATTATCTATTCAATAAATAGAAAAAGGGAAAGAGAAACTAACGATTAAAAAACTTTATTGAAAATGTGCATTTCAGGTTGATGTAATTTCTAGAACTCATTTTCTTCCATTGTAATTGAAGGGATTGCGGTGAATTAGTAATTCTCAGGTTGGACCAGTGGTCGGCACACTCACTAGTCAACAGAGCCAAATATCAGCAGTACGATTGAAATTTCTTTTGAGAGCCGAAAACTGACTTCTGCGCATGGGCCTAGCAGTTTCAATCGCTCTGTACGTGCGCGCCCACAGTGGCATTTTGTGGAAGAGCCACACTCAAGGGGCCAAAGAGCCGCAGTTTGCCGACCACTGGGTTCTACCATCTCTATGCACACTCTGAATAAAGAGCGCGAACAGGAGGACTCTGAAGCGTCTGAGGCGCTAAGTGAGCTTGTTCTTTGCTGTTTGGCCACCTGACCCCGAGCGGACTGTCAGCGCTGCTACCCCTGCCCGTGCTGTGCGTCTGGGTTTTGTTTCTCATTTTCCAATCACGGTTGCCCTTCAGATGACATACCTGGTGGGGGGCCACTCTCTGAACGACATGGCTGCCGATCAGGTGTGCCCAGGAGGTGAGCGGGCAGGAATGGGTCCTCAGGGGACAGGCGGGCCCAGGGGACAGAGTGAGGACGCAGCTGCAGCGTCTCCTCGGCGGCATGCGGCGCCCGGCGCTCCCAGGCTGCCCCGCAGCTAACAAGCCAGAGGACAGGCTCACACGTAGGGGAAGCCATGTCCCCTGGCAGTAAGAAATGACAATGGCAGAGACGCCGGGATGAGAAGGCGTGGACCTAAGAGGGACCCGGGTCCCCGGGGACTCCCCTTGGAGGAAGGCTGAGGGAGAGGCGGGAAGGGCGGAGCAGGTCTAGGATGAATGGGGGCCATGAAGCAGGGTGCGTTGCCCTTGGCACTCCTGACATTTGGGGTCGGCTCATTCTCTCGCGGGGCCGCTCTGTGCACTGTAGGAGGGTTAGCAGTGTGCCGGCCTCTGCCCACCTGTTATGCGTGACAATCCAGGATTACCAGACAATGACCAAGTGTCTCTGGTGGGCAAAATTAGCCCCGGTGAGGACCACTGCTCTGAACAGTTCTATAAAAATAATAAAAATTAGCCGAAACCGGTTTGGCTCAGTGGTAGAGCGTCGGTCTACGGACTGAAAGGTCCCGGGTTCGATTCCGGTCAAGGGCATGTACCTTGGTTGCGGGCACATCCCCGGTAGGGGGTGTGCAAGAGGCAGCTGGTCGATGTTTCTCTCTCATCGACGTTTCTAGCTCTCTATCTCTCTCCCTTCCTCTCTGTAAAATAGCAATAAAATATATTTTAAAAAATAAATAAATAAAAATTAAAATTAAAAAAAGCTGATGTGTCCCTGGCCGGTGTTGCTCAGTGGATAGAGCATCAGCCTGTGGACTAAAGGGTCCTGGGTTCGATTCCAGGCAAGGGGGATGTACCTTGATTGTGGGCACATCCCCAGTGTGCAGGAGGCAGCTGGTCTATGTTTCTCTCTCATTAATGTTCCTAACTCTCTATCTCTCTGCCTTCCTCTCTGAAAAAATCAATAAAATAAAATTTAAAAAGGCTGATGTGGTCAAGGCCCACCATTTTAGCCGGAATCTTTACGCAGAGACCAAAAAGGGTTGGTGTATTCAAATTAAACATATATGCCAAAGGGAAGTTAAGGTAACCAGGTGGGCAGTTAATTGTACTAACAACATGTACGCTGTAAGCTCCACTTGGCAATAGCCAACCTTCTCATTGGGAGAGAGAGTCTAGTTCCAAACTAGAGGCCTGGGAAATGTGTGCCTTCTATTAGAAATCAAACCCTCTGCCGAAACCGGTTTGGCTCAGTGGTAGAGCATCGGTCTGCGGACTGAAAGGTCCCAGGTTCTATTCTGGTCAAGGGCATGTATCTTGATTGCGGGCACATCCCCGGTAGGGGGTGTGCAAGAGGCAGCTGGTCGATGTTTCTCTCTCGTCGACGTTTCTAGCTCTCTATCTCTCTCCCTTCCTCTCTGTGAAATATCAATAAAACATATTTAAAAAAAAAAAGAAATCAAACCCTCCGTTAGACGTACGCACGCAGCCCCGAGCAGCATACGGGCATGGCAGCTACGTAACTGCTTCACTTTTGCAAAAACTCGACTAATGGAAACGTCAGCTTCCATGTCTCAAACCCAGCTGAATGCTGCACCAGATGGTAAAGATCGTTTTGCTCTACAAAAAGGGTCTAGCGTCCTCGAGGTCACCATGGAAACGCCTTCACACATAAGGCCTCCAACGTGGCGCTCTACTTACTGTTGATGTGGTCCATGTAATAAATGCCAATTTGTTTGTCATATACCGTCTCCCATCCTAAAGGCAGCTCATCGCCAACACAATCGGCAAAGGTCAGGGGCTTTGTGATCCTGCAAGACAGAGGGAGAAAAGCAAGCTTCAGAAGCGGGTCAAGTCCGTGTGAGTCTGCCGAATCAACTCTGGAATCGGGTTTTAATGCGCAATTACGTATTATCTAATTGACTGGTTCTGCCCCAACTTTGGGTTGGAAAATGAAATCACCGCTTTGCCTGAGCAATAATCGGTGACAGCATCAGTACACTCATGGTTAAAAGCATTATTATCTCAAAGTGCAGCTCTAAGTAGCAGGGAACCAGATATTGAAAGTTACAGAACAGGTAAGACAAGCATCCTCTCCCAAGCAGCGTGCTTAATGAGGTGATGACAGCGGAATGCGGCTCGTCCACAGCAGGTCGGCGGCTCCGCTTTGTTCTCGTTCCCTGCCTCCCCCCTCCCCCCTCCCCCCTGGCTGTCCATCCATTTCAGCTTCCATCCACCCCAAATGGACTCCTCCTATGACCAGTGGTCCTGAGCTAAGGAGTTAAACATTAACTACTGACCAAATGCAGAAGTCTAAAGGGCCATCGCAACCATCGGGGGAGATGCCTACTGAACACGCCCGGGCGCCCGATGCGGTAGGCATCAGGGTGGCAGCAGGTGGCAAAGGCTCCTCTGGTTTTCTTGAGGAAAGCAGCGAGAGCACATCGTCTGCAGACCCCTCTCCTTGAAGTGGGGCTGACTACGAACCACGGTCTGGCACAGATAGATGGAGGAAGGGTTTCCAGATGGGCTTCTTTATAAGGAGACCCCCCCCCCCCCGGTCCCACACGCCGCGATCACACTGATTGACAAGACGGCTCTTGTAGAAAGCGGGCCACGCCTATGATTGTCTGAGGCGGCAGCTACCTACCCGCAGTCTGCATAAGCGCACGCCGCGTGGCACGCATGGGAAGCCGGTAACCTACATCTCACCGGAGCCTCCCACGTGCTCCGCCACGGCCCTGCCCGGGAGAGACGCCGAGGACCCGGTGAGCTTTGAACGTGTTATTCCCCCACACTGGTTCCACGACGGGCTTCGTCTCTCCCAGGGACACTTAGAAACTGCTGAACACCCTCAGCATGGCCCTGGCCGGAATGGCTTTCTAAACACGTGGTTTTAAGAAATCGGAGTCTACAGCAAGACAAATAGACGGAAGTTACAATGTGCCACGGGCAGCGTCCCAAATACGAGGCACGCAAGACCCCGTTGCGAGAGTCCCCTCCCCCAACACAATGTCCACGGCATGCCTCCCTCGTGGGTCGGCAGTGGTGTGTCAGTGGCTGGGTCCAAGGCAGGCAGGTAACAGCAGGGGTCTGTGTGCGATTCAGTCCTGAGTGGGACCAGACTGCCTGAACAAGGCTACTTTAAGACACACTGAGTTCTGAGCACATCTCTGCTGTGCTGGATTCTCATGTAAGCCCAGGGAAGGGTGCCCAAGCGCAGGCGCATCCTAAGCACGTTTACATATGGGATCTCACTCAGGATCTCACATTTACATATAGGATCTCACTCAGGATCTCACATTTACATATAGGATCTCACATTTATATATAGGATCTCACATTTACATTTAGGATCTCACTCAGGATCTCACATTTACATATAGGATCTCACATTTACATATAGGATCTCACATTTACATATAGGATCTCACATTTACATATAGGATCTCACATTTACATATAGGATCTCACATTTACATATAGGATCTCACATTTACATATAGGATCTCACATTTACATATAGGATCTCACTGAGGATCTCACATTTACATCCAGGATCTCACTCAGGATCTCACATTTACATATAGGATCTCACATTTATATATAGGATCTCACATTTACATTTAGGATCTCACTCAGGATCTCACATTTACATATAGGATCTCACATTTACATATAGGGTCTCACATTTACATATAGGCTCTCACTGAGGATCTCACATTTACATACAGGAACTCCTCAATCAGCAAGCAGGTGGGAGACCTGACCCCACAGCACTGCTGAGCCCAGCTCGCTGGCTTTACAGTTCAGAATTGTTATAAAACTATTGTAAGCTCATATTTTTCCATTTTCTGTCCAGTAACCAGCGCGGGTAATTACAGTAACACTTCTATACCCCTTGCTCCAAAAACCAACAAACGGATCCCCCCACCACTTTGGTGACTTATCCTCCTGGCTTGCTATACCACGCACCTCACTGATTCCGCTTCCCTCCTAAGCGAAGCACGGACAGTGCGTGGCCTCTGGGTGAAGTCATAAACACACCTTGTGCCCTGGTCCTCCTGATCGCTGGCTCTGGGGGAGCCAGCACCGGGCTGTGGGGGCGCCCCAGCAGCATCCCGAGGGCCTCCTGCCGACAGCCAGCACCGACAGCCCCAGGAGTGAGCCGCGTGGGCGGTGGACCCGCTAGGAGCAAGGCTAGGAGTCAAGTGTGGGAGTAGAAACAACTTCTGTTTGCACACAGTCCGCTGCGGGGCGAAGACAATTTAGCTAAGCCCCGTCCTAACAGCCAGCGACGCTGCTTTCTCACCCCACTGGGATGCACGTTCATGAGCGCCGCTGTGCAAGTCAGCTCGGCGCTGTCCTAAAAGGTCCACAAAGAGTTCCCATACGGCCCCACGATGCCAGGCCCAGTGTCTACCCAAGAGAGCCGAAACCGGTGTGGCTCAGTGGATAGAGCGTCGGCCTGTGGACTGAAGGGTCCCAGGTTTGATTCCGGTCAAGGGCATGTACCTTGGTTGCGGGCACATCCCCAGTAGCGGGTGTGCAGGAGGCAGCTGGTCGATGTTTCTCTCTCATCCATGTTTCTAGCTCTCTATCCCTCTCTCTTCCTCTCTGTAAAAAATCAATAAAATATATATATTTTTTTAAAAGAGAGAGAAGCGGAAACACGTCCACACAGAAGCATGTCCGTACCAGCGTGAGTCCCCGCAGCCACAGGTGGAAGCAGCCAGTCGGGGCCATCGGCTGCTGAGGGGTACAAGACGCGGCCTGTCACGTGGCGGGCTATTACTGAGCCAGGAAGAGAATAAAGTGCGGACCGGAGAGAGAGCAGACGGACGGACCTGGAAGCCACGGTGTGAGTTAAAGCGGCCGCGTGCTGTGTGCTTCCATCCGGGAGGAGTGTCTGAACTGTGCACACCCACAGTCAGAGAGGAAACCAGGGGTTGCCAGGGGGGGGCACAGCGGGGAGGGGAGGGGGTGCTGGTGGGTATGGGGCTTTCTTTGGGGGTGATAAAAGAGTTCTGCAACCAGATGTGGTGATGGTGGCACAACTCTGTGAGCATACCAAGAACAAACGGCACGCTTTCAACGGGGAATTTTATGGTATATGCAAATTACATCAGGAACCGCTCTGTGCATCAAGCTGGTAACCTGTATTTATAATTGCTTCTCTCAAAATATTCCCAGAAGTAATCTCCGGGTCCCGGATGCAAAGCTCCCTTCCCCAGAGCCTCCGTTTAACATAAAGGAGCCGGGCAGAGACGCGCCAAGGAAAGGAGATGAAGTCTATAGACCAGAAGCCCCGGCTCCCAACTTTCGCTTCTTTTCTCTCCTGTTTCCTGCTCTGGCCCCAGCCGATGCCGCGCTGCGGACACTTTCACACACCGGCTTCCTCCGTTTGTGCCCCTCCAGGCCCTTGAACTCTTTGTCGGCGGCATTTTCTGCGGTGCTGGAATCTTCCATTGTGCGCGGCAAACCACCCTTCAGTGAAGGCGCCTCGGCCGTCTGTCAGAGCAGGCTCCTATTCCCTGCTCGACTGTAAAGAGCGAGTGAGCTGCCCTGGCAGTCTGGCTCAGTGGATAGAGCGTCAGCCTGCGGACTGAAAGGTCCCAGGTTCGATTCCGGCCAAGGGCATGTGCCTTGTTGGCGCAAGCGTGCTTTACTTTCAAGGAACGAGTCGGCGGGAGTACAGTGGAGCTTGAAGAGCATTTGCAGAATGTGGGGGAGTCGGGGAAACATGTAAGCAAGGAACTGATAAGCAGGGGACCCGCTGTGCCCACACTTCAAAGTCTAGTTCTGTATCTTACAAGGCTCCTGCGATTACCCCGGGCCCAGCGACATAATTCAGAATAATCTCCCCATTACAAGCTCCGTCAGTCACATGTGCAGAGGCCCTGTGGCCATGTAAGGTAACGTGCTCGCCAGCTCCAGTCCGACCGGGACATGGGCATCGTGGGAGGCCAGCCTTCCGCCAACCACGGCCCGCCCCCGCCCCCCGGAATGCCCGCCATCAGCTCTACCGAAGAGCAGAAAATGAGAGGTGGGCAGCAGACGGGGAGAGCAGAGAGACAAGTATGAACGCTGATTCTTAGTTAACACACTTATTTCAGCTACACATGCCCAGGACAAGCCGGTGGCGAGCGCGGGTCTCCTGGAGCAGGCGGTCTCCGTATCCCAGGGCCCGCTGCTTCTCGGGAAGCTACTCAGAGGGGATGCTGCCATCCCGATCCCAGCTCTAACCAGTCCCCGGGAATTATAACAGCGTTCTTCCCCTTTGCCCACATGCCTGCTCACACGGACTTCCAGAGTCGGGGGACCTGGACACCGGTCTGTGTGTGGTTGCTTACACGGTGGGTTACCCTGTTTGCTGTGCTAATTGCGCCCCAACTTCAATGGCATGGCATGGACACCCGAGAGCCCCCTGAGCTCCCCGAGCTGGCACTGAACCCCTGATAAGCACAGCCCGGGGCTTGCGGCAGATCCCCGGAGGTGGTTATCACCCCCAAAACACAAAGGTGAGAAGCTCTTTTAGGGAGATTCCTCTTTTCTCTGGCAAGTTTAAATGACCAGTCCGCGTGCCATGAGCCTGTCACCTTCCTGAAAAGTCACTCAAATAATCCCATTTACATTTTTGTTGTTGTTAATCCTCACCCAACAATATTTTCCCATTGATCTTTAGAGAGAGTGGAAGGGGGAGGGAGAGACCGAGAGAAACACTGATGTGGGAGAGACACATCGATTAGCATCAAGTCTGCAATGGAGGTACGTGCCCTTGACCCGGAATCGAACCCGGGACCCCTCAGTCCACCGGCCGATGCTCCATCCACTGAGCCACACTGGCTAGGGTTCAACATTTACATGTGAACTTCAGATACTCATTCAGAATAACTTGGCAATTGTCATTGGGTCCCAATTCAAGAATTTGGAGTAAAGAGTAATCACACTTAGAACTCAACCTAAATTTTGCAATTGACATTTCAGTATATGAACGTAGCACAAGGGACCGATCTTAGTGATAAGAGCCTTAGAATCGTGCTTGAATTACATTCACGACTTCCGTGTGAAAAGATTAGGTCTTCTTGAGAATAATAAATAAATAAAATACTACATTCTCAGCTTTTCATCGACTCCAACAGAAGCCAACAGTTCACAGTTCACAAATTCCCAGACTAATCTGAGGAGCACATGGCTCCGCAAAGACATCTCAGGAAAGAGAAGACACGGGGGTCTGTGAACGGCACTGCAGCCACGAGACAAAAGGCCCCGGAGAATGGGGTGCGGACAATCCCTTTCCCCGAGTGGCCCCCACTGCACTGAGGGAGACCTCCAGGCTCCAAGGCTTCGGTGCCAACCACACAAGGTGCCACGTCTTACCATGTCTTACCACTGCCCTTCACGCCGTGACCACGCACATCTACCCCAGTTTCCTAAGCGTCCCTCCCAGGAACGAGGTAGGGATGCATCTGACCCCGGAACCTCCGCAGGCAGAGCCAGGGTCCGGCCCGTTCCGAGGCGCACACTGCCCACCGGGGAGAGGCGTCCGGTCCGCTAACCGGAAGGTGGGTGGATGCGGAGTCCGCTCCCATCAGCTCACCCGAGTTCGAAGGTCAATGTTGCTGGCATTTTCAACGGGACATTAATCAGATCACAGAACCCCACTTCAGATCACAGCAGACCATTGCTTAATGGTCACGATCAAGTGCTCATGCCCGATCGGCTGAGCCGATATTTAAAGGCTGCCTCAGGTGGGTTAGCGTTGGTTGCCCCAAGCAACGGAGGAGCAACAATTTGCTAACGCTTCCCCCAAATCCTTCTCCATTTTCCTCTTGAGCACAGAAATACCACATCTCCCAGCTTCCTGGGTGGCTGGGGAGAGCCACGTGACCCAGCTCTAGCCAGTGGGCTGTGGCACAGAGGTAATGTGCCCCGATCCGGGCTTGTCCCCTGTGCCATCTCTCTAACCTGGCCGGGCAGTCGGGCCAGCAGAGGATGGCCGCTAGGGGCTGAATGCCTGTGTGCCCCCAAGTTCACAGGCTGGAATACCAGTGCCCGATATGACCATGTTGGAAAAAATGTCACCCAGCAGGCACCTCGGTCACAAAAATAACAGAAAAGGAATTTATCACCGGGCCATCACATATACAGTCCCGAACACACTTTGTTCGTGTCCACCTGTAAGCTCTAGCAGTATGCTTCCGCCCAGGTGGTGAAGAGAATTTTCTAGGGCAGCACTATACAAGAGAGATACAATAAGAGGCACAAGCTTATTTCAAAAACTTCTAGTAGCCACACTGAAGAGACAGGTGAAATTAAGGTTAAGGATACATCTTATTAAAAGTGCTATCGGCCGAAACCGGTGTGGCTCAGTGGATGGAGCGTCGGCCTGCGGACTGAAGGGTCCCGGGGTTCGATTCCGGTCAAGGGCATGTACCTTGGTTGCGGGCACATCCCCAGTAGGGGGTGTGCAAGAGGCAGCTGATCGATGATTCTCTCTCATTGACATTTCTAGCTCTCTATTTCTCTCCCTTCCTCTCTGTAAAATATCAATAAAATATATATATTTTTTTTTAAAAAAAAACACATTATTAGTCAGGTTTGGTCCGTGGACAGGAAGGGATATTTAAAAATTAAAAGGGAGGTTTTAAGGAAGGATTTTGGGGGAAAGAAACAAATAGGAACAATTGGCGGAAGAAGTAGATTCAGCTGAAAGGGGGGGGGCGGCCTGGCCGGGGGGGGGGGGGGGTGAGGAGGCCCAGCCGTCACATTCTCTGGAAGCGGCATCGGGGGAGGCCCAGGACGGTCTGGCCATCTGTTCGGGCAAGGGACACGGCGACGGCCACGTCCCAGTCCTCGGGCTCTGCGATCTGCTAACAGCGCGGAGGCCAGCTCGCCCCTGGGCAACGGACCCACCTGCAGACCGTCCCCGCCCGGCTCCTCGGAGGAAGGGTGAGAGATGTTCTCCCCCAGCCTTCTGGGCATCAATTAACCCCACCCCGCCCCTCCAAAACCACTCTCAGCAGTCACTTAATCTGTTTTCTTTCTGGCATGCGAATTCCACTCTTCGTACATGCACCTCGGCGCACATCGCCGGCTGGACCCGCGAACAAAGGCGCGGGGAGATGCCTGGCCGGCTCAGACACCCGCCATCCATCAAGCTCGGGGAGCGGCGTGTGCCAGGAGGGGAGAGCGTGCAGGGACCGCGGCTCTTTCGGGGCCGGGATCTCTCTGGAAACCTGAGATAAGCCGTCAATCTCCTCCCCAGAAAAATGTGCCTCCGCATACACCCAGGCGCTGCCCTCATCTATGTGCGAAATGCGGCCCGGCTGGCAAGTCCAGTTTCGGGGTGCCTGCGCCCCGCTCCCGCCCAGGGGGAGGGGCCGGTTTCACCAGCGGCGGGGTCAGGGTCTCAACCCACCCTGGCCGCCCCGGGGGACAGAGGGCGACGCTGATGGATTGGGGGCCTGCCTTGGCCCGCGCAGGTGGAGAGGGTGGGCGAGGCGAAAGGAAGCCCGCCCCCCACCCCCGCCCCCACCCCCTAAAGGCATGGGCTGTCCTGACTGAAAGCAGGGCAGGGGGGGCAGGGCGCTTCTGGGGTCTGCTCTGTAGGAAGACCCTCCGGGCCCCAGGGGGAGCGCATGGCAGGGCGAGGGGCGGGGGGGGGGGGGGCAGGGCGGCCTGGGGAGCCGGGCTGGCACCTGCTCCTCCTCGTACGCCATGGCACCATGGGTATCGCAGGTGTATGCCCTGAAGTGACGGGAACACGGGTGGTACTTTGTAACCATTTCTATGTCCTTCGTGACTTTAGCAGTTTCCCTTCCCAGGGCCATCACGAGGCCCAGCCGGTGTGGCTCAGTGGTTGAGCATCCACCTGTGAACCAGGAGTCGGGGTTCAGTTCCGGGTCCAGGCACATGTCCAGGTGGCAGACTGGATCCCGAGTGTGGGGCGTGCAGGAGGCGGCCCATCCATGAACCTCTCTCTTCATTGATGTTTCTGTCTCCCTCTCCCTTCCTCTTTGAAATCACTGAAAATATATTTTTTTAAAAAAATATATTTTATTGATATTTCACCGAGAGGAGGGGAGAGAGATAGAGAGCTAGAAACGTCGATGAGAGAGAAACACCAACCAGCTGCCTCTTGCACACCCCCTACCGGGGATGTGCCCGCAACCAATGTGCATGCCCTTGACCGGAATCGAACCCGGGACCTTTCAGTCCGCAGACCGACGCTCTACCACTCACCTTTATTATTATTGTTGCTGTTGGTATTGATTTCAGAGAGGAAGGGAGAGGGAGAGAGGGAGAGGGAGAGGGAGAGGGAGAGGGAGAGAGAGAGAGAGAGAGAGAGAGAGAGAGAGAGAGAGAAACATCCATGAGAGAGAATCATGGACCGGCTGCTTCCTGCACGCCCCCTACAGGGAACGGAGCTCACAACTCAGGCATGTGCCCTTGACCAGGAATGAAACCTTGACCTCCTGGTTCGGAGGTCGAGGCTCAGGCACCGAGCCACGCCAGCTGGCTCCTCCCTCTTTAAAACCCCCACTGGGCAGCCTGTGGAATCATCCCTCGGACCCTGCAGAGCCGCCTGTGGCTGCGCCCTGGGCTCCCGGGCCGCTGAGCTCACTGCGACCTGAAGCCCGGCCCCGGATGTCCGGGTGGAAGGACCTCCCGCTGTTAAAACCAAAGCACCGCCCGGCCCGCTCCGGCACGGACTGCGGCACCCGAGCCACAGCCCGTGTGTGTGCAGCGCCTTCGTTCTGGCAAAGCTGGCAACGCGCATCCCGAGACCGAGCCCCTCGGAGCGTGGGCCACCGGAGCGGCGTCCAGCGCTGTCACACAGGAACACAGCGAGGTGAGTGGGACCCGCTTGCTTCCCCGGGCAGACTGCCTGGAACTCTATCAGGACAGACAGTGAGCTCTCACCGAGGCAAACCCGTGTGCCAGAGGCCTGCTTCGGGGTGGCAGAGGAAGGAGCTATTCTCAGGACCAGTAACCCGGGGACACCAAAGGGTCACCCCTTCCTGGCCGTTAGCCATCGTGGCCAGGCGAGTCAACCGCAGAGGAGGAAAGCGCGAGGACGCTGGCCTCTGTCTGTGAATCTCCTCAACGAGCCAGCGCAGCGCTCTAGATGCAGGTGACCTTAACCCACCTCTGGCTCCAGTGCCCAGCTCCCCGGCCCTGGAGCTGACCTCCCCACAAGCCAGGGCACCCTGCCCTCACAACCCCCTGCTCTGAGTCTCACTGAAGGGCAAGTGTCTTCAGATGCCCCGCTCCACTTCGCACGAAGTCAAGGATCGCAGAGGCCTTGCTCCCTCCCCTCCCCCGGCACCTAACATAGGGTCTGACCCTGCCGCGGGAGTGAACCGGGCTCAAATGGACAGAAAGATGGCAGGATGGGTGGGTGGATGGATGGATGGATGGATGGGTGGGTGGATGGGTGGATGGATGGATGGATGGGTGGATGGGTGGATGGATGGATGGGTGGATGGGTGGATGGATGGGTGGATGGGTGGATGGATGGATGGGTGGATGGGTGGATGGATGGATGGATGGATGGATGGATGGATTGGTGGGTGGATGGGTGGATGGGTGGATGGGTGGATGGATTGGTGGATGGGTGGATGGATGGATGGATGGGTGGATGGGTGGATGGATGGATGGATGGGTGGATGGATGGATGGATGGATGGGTGGATGGATGGGTGGGTGGATGGGTGGATGGATGGGTGGATGGATGGATGGATGGATGGGTGGATGGGTGGATGGATGGATGGATGGATGGGTGGATGGGTGGGTGGGTGGGTGGGTGGATGGATGGGTGGATGGATGGGTGGATGGGTGGATGGATGGATGGGTGGATGGGTGGATGGATGGATGGATGGATTGGTGGGTGGATGGGTGGATGGGTGGATGGGTGGATGGGTGGATGGATGGGTGGATGGATGGATGGATGGATTGGTGGGTGGATGGGTGGGTGGGTGGATGGGTGGATGGGTGGATGGATGGGTGGGTGGATGGATGGATGGATGGGTGGATGGATGGATGGATGGATGGGTGGGTGGATGGGTGGATGGATGGGTGGATGGATGGATGGATGGATGGGTGGGTGGATGGGTGGATGGATGGGTGGATGGATGGATGGATGGATGGGTGGATGGGTGGGTGGATGGGTGGATGGATGGATGGATGGATGGGTGGATGGGTGGATGGGTGGATGGATGGATGGGTGGATGGGTGGGTGGGTGGGTGGGTGGATGGGTGGATGGATGGGTGGATGGATGGGTGGATGCGGAGAGGTAAAGAGTGGTGGCAGATAGAGAGAAGGATGGACAAAGAATTGATGGAAGGATGAATAAAACAGGGGTGGGAGATATATCTGCCAACGGCCATTGGGATATTGATAACATCATTCAGGGCCATACAAAATCACCACCTTAAAAATTAGCCTGCTACATTGGGTCAAACATTTAATGAACTTAACCTTAATGCCGTGGCAGGGCCAAGCCAAATGACTTCGTGGGCCTTATACGGCCCAGGGGCCAGATGTTCCCCACCCCGGGAATGAAAGAAGAGGTGAACTAAAGGATGGAAAAGGGGTGGATGGAGGGGTACATAGATAAAAGGTTGGGTCTGTGAGTGGGTCAATGGAAGGGTGGACGATGGCAAGAAAAAGGGATGGATGGACAGACAGAGGGAAGGATGAACAAAGGATGAACAGAGGATAAATGGGTGGGTGGACAGAAGGATGGATAGAAGAACGGCAGGAAAAAAGGAGGGAGGGACAGATGGAGGGGGGGCCGGGGGACAGACGGACAGATGAAAAACCCATCTACATAGACCAGCGGGGAGGAAACTTCTTAAAAAGGAGAAAGCGAATGTCTGAGTTAAGAGAGAACTCCCCTCCTGCCGGCCTCTCCGGTGAGCCAGAATCCCGGAGTCAGGCCCTCAGGATCTCCAGGCAAACACATTCCAGGCCGCCGGGGGGCCAGAGGGCGCGGCTCCTCCCTCTCTCAGTCCTGCTGCTCCGCGGCTGGCTTTCCTGAGGAGGACGCCGAAGGCAACAACAGAAGGGGCCCGGCCCGATAGTAACCACCCAACCACGGAGAAGGCGCCCCAAAACTTGCTAGGGATTTGCTTTTCCGCGGGGCCACTTTGAAAAAGGGTGGGTCGTGTTGGGGTGCCACAGAGAGAGACCCTCCCGCGCTGCCCACGGTGGCAGCCACTAGCTGCCCATGGCTTCTTACAGTTACATTCATTAAAGGGAGGAAAGGCGCAAGTCTCTCCTCTGGCTGCACCCGGCGCCGTCCGAGCCCTCGGGAAGCGTGTGGTCAGTGGCTGCCTCGCTGCACAGCCAGCCAGAGGGCAGCGAGGGACACTGCTCTGTCACGGGCAGGAGGGGGGTGTCACGGGGGAACAGAGAGAGGCAGCAAACGCAGCTCTCTAAGCTATTCTCTCCCAGTGACATATATTTTAAGGTTCAAAATCTTAAAATACATTGGCATCCTTCCGTTCAGCCACCCCCCCCCCCCAGCGGGGTGGGTCCCGGCCAGGCGCCATGTGCCTCCTGGGGACACTTGGCAGTGTCTGAAGACATTTCGGGTTGTCACAGTTGCTGAGGGGAGGGGCTGCGGGCATCGAGGGGGTGGAGCCCAGGGGTGCTGCTGCTCGACATCCTACAGCGCGCAGGACGGCCCCCCACAAAAGTTAACGCACCCTAAAATGTCAATAGCACCACCTATGAATCTGACCTAAAATATGCAAAGGCTTCATGTGCCAAAGGGGTGCACCATGATGCTGGGTGCAATAGGAGGAAAGGGGCACAAGCCGAATGGCCGGCAAGAAGGACGGGGCTCAGGAAAGAGCAGCATACCCACACTCCTTCCACGGCTACTGCACCGGCCTCTGCGCAGGCGCTGTGGACGGGTGGAGCAAAAACTCAACCAAACTCCCGTCCCTGGGATGACTTTTAAAGTGTGATTAGGAATGCACTGTAACAACTTGTAAATGCTCTGGTTATTGGTCACGGCGAAAGGGTGGCTATAAAACGATTTAATACATCGTCAAGTGTGGGCCCTGTTGGTCGCAAGAACAAAGAAGACTAGAAGAGACACCCAGCAGCGGAAACCGTGGGCAGAGGAGGGCTGCGTGGGACTGTTTCTATAAAGACAGTAAGTCATTTTTTAAAAGGAGTTTACCCAGAATCCATCATGGCCTCTTGGCGTCTCCTCTTCCCATGAGCCTCAAGGACAAGCGCAGCCGGCCAGGCGGCTGGGAGCACGTGACTCCACGTCGCCCGCGGCCATCTCGGCCTGCGGGACTTGTTCGGTCTGGTTTGCAGTGCTGGCCCTCGGAATGTTCTAAAACCCCAGCAGGTTGCCAAGATGTAAACTCGGGAGAGTTCATTACAAACACCTGGATTTCCAACTCCTGAAAACCGGGAGGGGGGACGCGGGGGTGGCGGTGCGCAGAGACAGACCCTGGCCAAAGCTGATCAGGGCCACGGGCTAGCTGGCCAGGCCCCACTGTTACCTCCGAAGTCTGGCCATTTGGTTGGGGGCCCAGCCCCGGTGGGCTTTCAGCCTATAACCCCCCAGCCCCCTCCCCAAGGTGAGGCGCAGAGGTGGGAGCACCCTCCCCGGCAGTAAGGGAGCACCTGCCAAGCGGAGGGAGGCAGGGAGGAGCCTGGTACAAGTGATGCTCACGGTCTGGGGCATGCGGTCTTGGCCGGGGATGAGAGAGCGTGGGGACCCCACCACGGCAGCAGCACAAGGAAAACGGGTAAGTGCTGCTCGTGTGTTTAAAAGTCACTGCAGGAAAGCCGTTTGACATGCAAGGTGCCAGGAGTTAACCTCAAGGAATTCAGCTCAGCCCGGGAGCAAACAAACAACAAATCCCCACTCCTCGGATACATTCCCTCAACGGCGGCCGGCGGAGGGCTGGAAGCTCATGGGAGGAGCAGTTCCCCAACAATGTGAATTCTGTTCGTGGCCAGCAAAGTAGCCAACCCAGAGCCCCGTCCCACGCTCCACACCGACAGCATTTGGAGCGATCTGACCTTTCTTTCCCCTTTGCCAACGTCAATGCTTCTAATTTCCAAGGTCAAGGCCTATCTGCCCCAGTTTCACGAGGGGGTTGAAATCATCGACAGATATCCATCCATTACTGAGAACGATGGGGTCCAGTGATGGCACTGCCACTCGCCAAGGGCAGGGAAAGCTCTGGGAAACGAGAGACGAGGACAAGCCCTAGACGGTCTGGCCAGGTGGGGGGAGAGGAAAAGCGCCCGTGAAACCCGGGGCCCAAGGGTGGGTCACGGCGGTATGCTTCCTCGTGGCGAAATGCAACACCCACGCCGGGCCGGCCCCGTGGCCGGGGAGACGTGCCCCTGACGCAGTAACGGTTCTCACACTGGACCGGGAGCACGTGCTCCGCACGCAGAGCACGGCGGACCGGGGGATTGTCCCAAAAGGCCCGTGTGCCGTCTTTCTCCAAGGACGGACATGACTCAGCACGTATGTGAAACGATCCTATAAACACTCCCAGGCCAAATACCCTTCGCCCCGACTTGGAATTTCAGAAAGCACGTGCTTGTCCATGGAACTGAATCGCTGTGCGGTCTCTCTTATTCTCCCTTCCCGCCCATCAAAATCTGTTCGGCAGCCCTAGACGGTTCGGCTCAGTAGCTAGAGCGCCAGCCTGCAGCCTGGAGGGTCCCGGGTTCGATTCTGGTCAGGGGCACGTACCTGGGTTGCAGGCTCCTCCCTGGCCTAGCCCCGGTCAGGGCGCATGATGGAGGCAACCAGTCAATGCATTTCTCTCACATCAGTATTTCTCTCTCTTTCCCTCTCTCTCCCACTCTCTCTAAAAAATCAATGTAAAAGTACCCCCGGGTGAAGATTTTTTTTAAATGTGTAGATGTTTACTACAGAGTCCCCGTGCTGTCCCCGCAGGCCCGCAGCCCCTAGGAGCCAGCGCCAGAGGGCCTGCGGGTGATAAAGGCCACCCGCATGGTGAGCTGCCAGGTCCGCGGCGGCGTTCTGTCTTCAGATTCCTACCCCCACGGCCAGCTTCTCCCGCCGGCCCCAGAGCCACCCCACCCTCCAGCCATCCCCTGGAGCTGCGGGCACACGCAGGAGGGGAAAGAGATGGTATCTCCCCTCGGAGGCGAACGCTGCAGCATTCCACAGTCCCATGATTAAAGTGATGCTTCCAGCAAGCGCCGACAGCGCTCTCGGTCAGAAGGAACCGAGAAGAATACGTGCGCAGCTCAACGTCCTGCATGCCACGGGGCCCTTCCCGGGACAAACATGGTCAAAATGTCACATCCTGCCCTAGCCGGTTTGCCCAGTGTTGGAGCCACATACCGAGGGACTGCGGGTTCGATTCCGGTCAGGGCATGTGCCTTGCTTGCAGGCTCGGTCCCCAGCCCGGGTCGGGGTTTGTGTGGGAGGCAACTAATCAATGTGGCTCTCCCGCATCAATGCTTCTCTCTCTCCCTCTTCCCTCCTTCCCCCTCTTCCATTCCCTCTAAAACTCACTGGACAAATAGCCTCGGGTGAGGGTTTTAAAAATCCCGATGTTGCCAGCGTGGCTCAGTGACTGAGCATCAACCTATGAACCCGGAATTCATGGTTTGAGTCCCAGTCAGGGCTGATGCCCGGGTTCAGGAGGCAGGCGATCAACTGATGATTCTCTCTCATCATTAATGCTTCTCTCTCTCTCTCTCTCTCTCTCTCTCTCTCCCTCCCTCCCTCCATCCCTTCCTCTCTGAAATCAGTAAAAATATATATATACATTAAAGTCACATCCTGAGGGGCCTGCCAACGTGACAAGTAGTCTTGGTGGTACTTCCGGGAGGCGGGGCCACGCTATAAGGCACGCGGTCCTGGTGAGGGCAGCCCCGCGGGCAGTCAGCAAGCTCTGCACAGGCCTCTCTGGGGAAGGGCTAGCGGGCAGCTGCCGCCGCTGACCCTCTGCGGAGCCCCTGGAGTGTCTGTCTCAATGCCCACTCGGTTCCCTCATCGGGCACCTCAGTTAAACTGCTGCTCTGCCATGTTGCCTCTCGTTTGGGGGTGGAGGGAGGGCTTATCAGAACACCCCGGGTAGCTTGAGGATAAGGGGCAGCATTTGGGGGGGAGGTGTGTACATGTGTTTTTTATGAAAGCTTCTCGGGCGTTTTGTAGGAAACCCCAAGGATCACTGGTCCAGATCAGTGGTTCCTAAGGCTGGTTGCTAATGGAACCCACCAGGAGAACATTTTAAAAATGGACGCCAGTTGTAAACCTTATCTGATAAGGGACCACTAATCAGAATATACACTGAGTGGCCAGATTATGATGATCTCTGAACACATAATAAATAATCTGGCCACTCAGTGTGTATGGGTGTATCACACACATATATAGAGGCCCGGTGCATGAATCCGTGCATGGGTGGGGTCCGGCCAGCCTGTCCAGAGGGAGGGGACATGGGCGGTTGGCCAGCCTGCCTGCTGGTCGAACTCCTGGTCGAGAGAACAATTTACATATTAGCCTTTTATTATATAGGATATACACTGAGTGGCCAGATTATTGTGTATTCAGAGATCATTATCATCTGGCCACTCCGTGTATAAACAACTCCTAAAACTCAACAACGTAAAAGGCCAACAAGCCAAAGTAAAAATGGGCAAAGAACTGGAGCAGATGTTTGTCCAAGATATACGCGTGGCCACCACGCACGAGAAGGTGCCCACCATTGCTAGTCCTCAAAACCACAATGAGATGCCACCCAGCACCCATGAAGACAGCCGCTTTCTAAAAGCAAACAACAAAACACACACAAATAGATGCTATAATGAACTGGTGTTTGGCCATGAAAAGGAATGAATCCTGAGCATGGATGAACCCGGAAAACATTAGACTAGACTCAAAGGCGGCACATGCTAGGATGCTATCTGTAGGAAGTGTCCGGGGTTAGCAAACCACAGAAGCACAGCACAGGCTGGCAGCTGGCAGACCGGGAAGGAGGGAGGAGGGAGGAGGGAGCAATGGGCAGTGACTGCCTAATGGGTACAAGGCTATCTTTTCTTTTCAGGGCTGAAACTATTTTGGAACTAGATAGAGGTGCTGCTTGCACACCGCCGCGAATGTGCCAAATGCCGCTCGACCATTTCATAGGGTCAGCGGTTACATGTATGTTTGTTACTGAATTTCACCTCCATCTTTAAAAGTGAGGGCAGTGGATAGCAGGGAGCTTCGTGGGCCCTGCTGGTCAGAATCTCCTAGGGCGGCGGTCGGCAAACTCATTAGTCCAGAGCCAATATTCAACAGGATGACGATTGTGATTTCTTTTGAGAGCCACACTTTGTAAAATTAAACTAGATAAGTAGGTGCATTGTTATTAACTTAATTAGGGAACGTGGTATTTTGTGGAAGAGCCACACTCAAGGGGCCAAAGAGCCGCATGTGGCTCGCGAGCTGCAGTTTGCTGACCACGGTCCTAGGTGTGTGTGTGTGTGTGTGTGTGTGTGTGTGTATACAAATGCTCCCCAGGTGCATCTTACATGCATCTAGATTGAAAGCGTGCAAGCTGAAACTGATATAAAAATGAAAGCACTGCTCCATCCCCAGTGTGGGGCGTGCAGGGGACAGGTGATCAATGATTCTCCTTCATCAATGATGTTTCTCTCTCTCCCTCTCCCTTCCTCTCTGAAATCAATCAATATACATATTAATTAAATCAGAGCACTCCTAGTGCTGAGACCTCAGAAGCTTACCTGATACAACACCCCGGGGGAGGAGGGTAAAGGGTATGGCATGCTGCCCCATCCTCCCTCTGGAAAAACAACAGCAAACAGGCATTTTCAAACAACGGTAAGAGGCGCTCAGGACAACGGCGGCCACCACAGGCGTGAGGGCCTCGGGAGGACCCAAGCGGGCGCCATGGGCATGCACAGCCCTGCCCCGAACGAGGGAAGCCCCGGAGTCCTGTCTGTCCGATGGAGCACCAGGCCACAGAGAGGCGTCCCGGAGCTGTGCTCCTCACCAGCACCCAGGAGGGCAAATGCTACGGACCCGGGAGAACCAACAAGGACCAAACAGGGAGGCGAAGCTGCGGCCAAGGCCGGCCCCACAAAAGCAAGCATGAGCGAAGGCTGCTGACACCCGTGGGGAGGGCTGCTGACGGCCACGTGTCGGCCGTGGCTCCCGAGGGAATCTGCGAGCGAGACGGGCCTGGGAACAGAACCGCTGCCCATGGCTCGATTATGCTCACGGAGGGTCTCGGAAACGGGCTTTCATGCTGCCGGCCGGCGCCTTCCTCTCCGGCCGGGGAGAGCTGGCTCTGAACCTGTCTTTCCAATAAACGCGGGGCCTCATTCAAAGGAACCGTGGTCTCGGGGCCGCATTTCCGCCTTCTCGGGGCGGAAAAGAACTCAGTGTCTTCGAAGCCCACTCATCACCACCAGAATGGACCTAGAACGCAGGCCTGCCTTCGGGGGGAGGGAAAACCAAGCGCTTCTGAGCACTCACAGCTCTGCGAGCATTCCCGCCAGCGCGGCCCGAACCCATTCCCGTAACTCCCACGCCAGCGGGGCCATGATGTCATGGGTCTGCTTCACGGAAACTTGCCCAACTTTCCTGTCCTGCCCTGGGGGACACCTGGGGGGCCTTCTCTCCCTCCAGGAGGAGAAGTGCGGCCGGCAGAGGGGGGGCCCTGAGGCGTCGCATTGCTTCTCTTACACAATCGCCGTCTGCGCGCCGCTGACACTGACCGCCCCGGGGGATCGGCTCAGGGGGCCGCCGGCAATGGTGGGAAAAGGGCTGCCACCCGCTGACCCCCGGAGCAGACGGACAGCCAGGGATATGTCTCTCTGCTTTACATAACAAGATAAAAATTAGCCCATCTGAAGGAAATGCAGACTTTGGACTCCAAATATTTACTGAGCTGGCACTCGATTTAAAACCGAGCTGTTGACAGTGACTCAGGGAAAACAAGTCTTTTATTTGTTACATGTTTATATAAACCATATAGCGATTGCTCTTTTTAAGGGAGCTGGGTGCTAAGACGGCAGAGGGGAAGGAATTCCCTCTATTAATAATTCCAGCGGCGTGATGAGTCCACGGGTTCTTATTTAAAGATTAAAACTCGGCCGAACGCCCCCAGAGCGCCCGCCGCTCCAACGGGAATTATTGGTTCTGGCCACCGCGGTGGCACTTAAAATGCAAATGCTCCTCCGTTCTTCTCCCCTGAGCACATGTGAACTCAAGAAGCTATTTTTGGTAATCCTTGACATTTTTGTCAATATGCCATCTGCGTGGTGACATTTTGGAGGTTCGTGATATTGGAGGGGGGAGGGTTTGATTTCTGGCGTCTTGGCTTCTAATAGCGAGATGAGCGAGAGGACGGTTTTGGATTGCCCGGGCCGGCCGCGTGGAGCGCCGCGGGGTCGGGGGCCTGGGCAGAGGCCTCTTAAAGGGGCACCGTGGGCACACGGCCGCGGCCGCGCCCTGCAGCGTGCCATCTCGGACCCCACACCGCCCACTGTTAGAAAGCCACCACCCCCACCTTTTCTTGACATAGTAATAAAAGAAACACACCGGTTTCTAAACACTAAAGTGGGCAGGATCGTATGGGCATTCCAAAAGCCTGTCTACATCTTCTCTAAGGACACCCCCTGGGGGTACACAGCTCCACTACTAGCAGCGAGGACGGCGTACAGCCGCCACACACTTCCTGCTCCCCGGAATTCCTATGCCCCTACCGTCCCCCCCCCCCCACAGCAACTACAACTCTGGGTAGCACGAAGCACCCGCTTTTGAACTGTGTCAGTACTTTTTCGGCTTTATTCACAGACAGTTATACAGTGGACATACCCCAGGGTGGGAGTTTAAGGGCAAGAATGCATTGACCGGGCACACGTGATGTAGTTAGCTAGCCCCGCATCACATCACATAATTATGGCTTAAGCTCTACTCTCTTAACAACTTCCAACTACACAATACATTACCAATAACCACAGTTAGATCCCCAGAACTCACTGTGTTTTAATGAAAGTCTTTCCCAAAGGGGTTATTTTCCTGCCTTGTTATATAGTCTTCCTTTTTTTAATATATTTTATTGATTTTTTACCTAGAGGAAGGGAGAAGGACAGAGTCAGAAACATCGATGAGAAACATCATCAGCTGCCTCCTGCACGCTTCCTACCGGGGATGTGCCCGCAACCAAGGTCCATGCCCTTGACCGGAATCGAACCCGGGACCCTTCAGTTCGCAGACCAACGCTCTATCTACTGAGCCACACCGGTTAGGGCTAGAGTAGTCTTAATTCGCCTGTCATTTAAGTGATCAAACTCCCACTGGCTGTCTTATGACAGATACAACATCCTTTTTTTGCGGGGAGAGAGGAGAGAAGTTCTACTGCGGGTTCCTTGACTAAAAAGTCCTCATCTGCCCTGAGCCCTTTCTCTCTCGTTGGTTAGACTTTCCTCTAGAATCTTCTCTCCTGCACCCCTCACCTCATCGACCCCCCACCTCCACTGGCCAATGGTTACCTGATTAGACCCCATATTCTCCTAAGATCGGGGATCAGCTGTTTTGTTTTGAATATATTTTTATTGATTTCAGAGAGGAAGGGAGAGGGAGAGAAACAACAATGATGAGAGAGAATCATTGGCCAGCTGCCTCCTGCATGCCCCCCACTGTGGATCGAGCCTGAAACCCAGGCCTGTGCCCTGACCGGGAATTGAACCGTGACCTCTTGGCTCCTAAGTCGACACTCAACCACTGAGCCACACTGGCCAGGCTGGAGGTCAGCGGTTCTGTGGAGAGAGAGTAAATATTTTCAGCTTGCGGCCACGGGGCCTCCGTTCAGTGACTCAACTCCAGTCCCTGCAGCCCAGAAGCAGCCCCAGACAAAACGCGTGAGCATGGCTTCGCTCCAATAAAGCTTTATTTACCGACACTGAAGCTGGAGTTTACACAACTTTCACAAAATACTACTCTTTTCATTCTCATTCAACCGTTTCAAAAGGGAAAACCCACTGTTATCTCGCAGGCTGTGCATAAACAGATGTGGACCGGGCTCAGCCCACGGGCTGCTATTTGAAAAACACTGTGCTGCGAGTCCCCCGGGGCCAGACGGCGCATTTGGGCCAGAGTTTCCACTCCACAAACATCAGTCCGGCCCCGCCGGGTGGCTCAGAGGCTGACTGTGGACCTGTGAACCAGGGGGTCACAGCTGGACTCCCGGCGGGGGCACATGCCCGGGTTGTGGTGGGTTGTGGGCTCGGGCGATCCCCAGTGGGGTGTGCAGAAGGCAGCCAATCAATGTATCTCTCTCTGTCTCTCTCTCCCGCTTCCTCTCTGAAATCTATAAAAATATTTTAAATAAATAAAATAAATACTGGTGCATCAACTGATAATAAGCATTGCATTCTCGTACTCGGAAGAAAATCTAGCCACGAAGAAATGCCGGGGAGCGCCGGGCCGCCGTGTCACGTGGGTCTGTCGTCTCGGGGCTGCCTTCCCATGGCGCGGGGAAAAGGGCGGGTGATCTTTTTTTTTTAATATATTTTATTGATTTTTTAACAGAGAGGAAGGGAGAGAGATAGAGAGCTAGAAACGTCGGTGAGAGAGACACATCAACCAGTCGCCTCTTGCACACCCCCTACCGGGGATGTGCCCGCAACCAATGTACATGCCCTTGACCGGAATCGAACCCAGGACCTTTCAGTCTCCAGACCGACACTCTACCACTGAGCCAAACCAGTTTCGGCAGGGCGGGTGATCTTCATGGCTTGTCATGCTCCGTGGCTCCAGGCACTGAGGTGGCACCTGGATTATTAATGTCTTACCACGTATGAGATTGTTGGCTTCCTGGCCCCAACGTTGGGAAAAATGTGAACTATTTTACACTTCTCTCTGTCTCAAGGCAATCGACTAAAAGCTAGCTGAAGGTGATCTCTAGTCTTTGATCTTCAGTTCATTTTTCTTAAGGGTGCCGGCGGCCCCCACGGGCAAAGTCCGCACAGCTTCCCTCGGTCACAAAAGCGAGGCAGAGTGTCCCCTGCGTTAACCCAGAAGCAGAAGCAAAACACGAGGTGCCTTCGACATGGGGGACCTCAGAAACGTGACACTGAGCGACAGAAGCCCGACACCAAAGGCCACATGTCTCGGGGTCCCTTTGATGGAAACGTCCAGAGCAGACAAATCCACAGAGACGGGCAGACTGCTGGGTGCCAGGGGCTGGGGATGGCATGACTACTAATGGGCACAGGGCTTCCTTTTGGAGGGAAATGTTCTGGAAGTAGATGGGGGATGGCAAAACACTGTGACTGTATTAAATGTCACAGAATCGTTCATGCTAAAATTTTTATTATGTGAACTTTACCTCAAAAACCACATTTTTAAAAAGAATAGTGGTGGGTCTGTGTATTCTTTTTTCTTTTTTAAAATTGACACATAGCACTGTGTTAGTTTCAGGTGCACAACACGATTGGATATATATACACATATTGCCAAACGATCACCCCGTGTAAGTTCACTAACATCCACCGCCACAGAGGAACAAAAATGTTTTTCTTGTGGCGAGAACTTTAAGATTCTACTTTATTAGAACCTTCCAAATACACGGAGCGGCCAGAGGATGATGATCTCTGAACGCATCATCATCTGGCCACTCCGTGTCTGTCCTATAGAATAAAAGGCTAATATGCAAACTATCCCCTCGACCAGGAGTTCGACCGGCAGGCCGGCCAACCGCCCACGTCCCCTCCCCCTGGCCAGGCTGGCCAGATCCCACCAAGCACGAATTCATGCACCGGGCCTCCAATATACACACACTCACACACACACACCCCGGCCACTCGGTGTATACACTATCGCACCGTTAACTGTAGTCACCATGCTGCATTCTGATGGCGGAAATGGCACCGAGGCATATTATTAACTGCAAGTGGCAAGTCGCAGAAAAAAAATGGATAGTATTGTCCCATTCAGACAAAATCCCCAAGCAAAAGCCTGGGTGTGTGCACACACAGTTCGGGAGAGGCGGCGAGAAGGGACTAGGCCACGGAGCCCTCGGCATGTGTGGTGTCATCCGCATATGGCAAGAATGCCTCCGTGGGTCCTGGTGTAACGGAAACAACACCCGGGCCCCTGTGAGCCTGAGCATTTGAGGCCACCCACCGTCATTTCCACGCACATCTGTGCAGCACCAGCCGAGGGCTGAGGGGGGTCAGCGGGAGACGAGCACAGCTGGCTGCAGAGAAAAACTCAGCCACGCAGCAACTCGGTCGCATGATGCCCAAGAATTCATTTTTACTAAGTGTTCTGCTGCTGTGGCTGCATCTATTGTTGACTGGTCACATGAAGTTACATTAAACTTCATAAATGAGCACGCTTCACAGGGGCCTACTATTGGGACAGCATCGCCCCCTCTTTAAAAACCTCGATTTTCGCCTGGCCACGTGGGTCAGTGGCTGAGCATCGACCTATGAGCCAGGTCACAGTTCAATTCCCGGTCAGGGCGCAGGCCCGGGTTGTGGTCTCCATCCCCAGTGTGGGGCGGGCAGGAGGCAGCTGATCAACGATTCTCTCTCATCATGGATGTTTCCCTCTCTTTCTCCCCCTCCCTTCCTCTCCGAAATCAATAAAAACATTTTAAAACAAAAAGAGATGCCCATTTTCTCTTAGAAGTAGGCCAGTACGCGCCCAGGGTATTTCGGGACAGAAGGAAAATGGGGGGAGGGTGTGAATCCGAGCGCTGCAGCCAGCCCAGCCTGCGCTGGCTTCCGAATGCCCCTCCGGAGCTAGAAGCCCGCAGGCCAGCTGGACAGGACCCCAGCCTGGGCCCTGACCTACAGCAAGGTCTGCCGGCCACCCCGGGCCACCCTCCCCTCCCCCACTCCAAGCCCTCCGGGCTTCCTTCTCATGCCCACCTGTCCCCATTGGAGCTGCTGCTTCTGAAAATTAGCGAAGACCCAGGGACAAAGGGGCGAGAGACATTTTCCCAAAAAGACAGGATAAGCAATTCCCGTGCAGCATGCAATAAGAGGTATTTGTCACGACTCTGACATTCCAAATGCACAAAATACCCCCTAAGATCAACACTGTTAGCGGTATTGGCTTGTGACCTCCCTGCGGCGTGCTCGAGGCTCACTTTAGGGAACAGAAACTTGCCAGAGAAATTTACACGAAAGAATCAGAGTTAGATGAAGCATGGAAGGAGCAGGGGGAGAAGGAAGAAGGAGAGGAGGAGGAGGGGAAGGAGGAAGAGGAGGAGGAGAGGGAGGAAGGAGAGGACAGGGAGGAGGGGGAGGAGGAAGGGCTCTTAAATTCGCTTGTATAACGCCACCCCGTTCACCTATGCTGATTTTCTTCATTCAGTTCTTCGAAAAGCTCATATGTTCATATGATTTTAAAAAAATACAAAAAGAAAAACAAATCTATTGCCCACCCCTGACCCCATCCCCACCACTCCCACAGGCGTCCCCCAAGCAGGCACCCCGGCAATCAGACCTGAACCCGGACACTGTCCCTCCCTCCCAGGGCTCCTTCGGCACCTGCACGTGCGGGACTTCCGTCCTGCCCCCAGACCAGTGACTTCCCTCCGTGCGGGCATGCGAGCGGCCTGGTCCCCGGACCTTCCCCACGGCCACACCGCCCGGCTGGCTCATATGGGAAGAGAGCGAAGCTGCAAGAGGTTGGGGGGAGGCCCGGGTGGATCAATGGCAGCCCGACCCTCAGGCAGGTCTGCCCGGCTGCCCCCCAGGACGAGGGCGCCTTCCCCCTGCAAAGTAAACAAGTGATCCTCGTGGGCCAATTTGCAGAGAGAAATTAACAAACTCCTAAAGTCTCTCCATTTCCAGATTTCCAACTGCAACTGTGGTCAGTGCCAGCACCTCCGGTATCATTTTCCACTCGCCCTGGCACAAAATGGCTGTGGCTCTTGGCTCCGCGCGGCGGCCCCGGGAGCCCGGGCCCGCTGGCCAGGTCCGCCGGCGGCCCGGGAGCGGGGCGGACACCAGCGGACCGCGGCCAGCCCGGACCTCGTTTCTTCTCCATCGAGTACACGAGGTCATGTTTATAGTCTGACATTGTAAACATATGAATGGTCATTTCTCTGCGAGTAAAACAGTTGGGAGTTGACATAATGGAATCCAAGACATGGCTATTTCCTGTGCTCTGCGGGGAACGCCCGGCCGGGAGGGCACCTCGGGGCGGCTCCCACAGGAGCCGAGTTTGGCAAGAGAAACGGAGCGCGGTCCGCGGCGACACGGATAAAGCCGGTGCTCGGGAGATAAGCAGCCACCGGCCGCGGCTGGGGGGCTCCGGCTGCACAGGACACCCAGGGGCTGCACAGGACACCCAGCAGCTGCACAGGACACCCAGGGGCTGCACAGGACACCCAGGGGCTGCACAGGACACCCAGGGGCTGCACAGGACACCCAGGGGCAGCACAGGACACCCAGCAGCTGCACAGGACACCCAGGGGCAGCACAGGGCACCCAGGGGCTGCACAGGACACCCAGGGGCAGCACAGGACACCCAGCAGCTGCACAGGACACGCAGGGGCTGCACAGGACACCCAGGGGCTGCACAGGACACCCAGGGGCAGCACAGGACACCCAGGGGCTGCACAGGACACCCAGCGGCTGCACAGGACACCCAGGGGCTGCACAGGACACCCAGGGGCTGCACAGGACACCCAGCAGCTGCACAGGACACCCAGGGGCAGCACAGGACACCCAGGGGCTGCATAGGACACCCAGCAGCTGCACAGGACACCCAGGGGCGGCACAGGACACCCAGGGGCTGCACAGGACACCCAGGGGCAGCACAGGACACCCAGGGGCAGCACAGGACACCCAGGGGCGGCACAGGACACCCAGGGGCGGCGCGGAGGGGCCGGAGCGGAGGGAGACGGGCAGTTCCCGTCCTGGGCACAGAGTCTCCTCTGGGGCTGATACAAATGTTCTACAATTAGATAGCGGCGATGGCTGCACCACCGGGCAGTATACTAAAAGCCAGCAAACTGTATACTTGAAAAGGGACATCTTGTGATGCATGAATTCTATCTCAGTTGTTGTAACGGGGGTAACGTTCAGGGCAAACCCAGTCTGCCCGCACACCCGGGCTCCCCCGCACCGAGTCAGGCGCCTTCCCACAAACAGCTCCGAGTGGCACAAAGGATCCGTCCCCCACGATGGCTGCCTGGGTCCCCCTGAGCTGCAGGTGGCCTCGGCCGGGCCGTCCCCAGGTCGCCCTGAGGCCGGCGCACAGGAGTCGCTGGCCGGCGACCTATGAGCCAGGAGGTGGCTGGTTCGATTCCTGGTCAGGGCACATGCCCGGGTGATGCTTGTCTGTCTGTCTGTCTCTCTCTCTCCCCCTTCCTCTCTGAAATTAAAAGATTAAAAATAAAAAAGAGGCCCCCAGCTGGAAGCCACGGGCGATGGCACTGCGCCACCGCAGCCTCCCAGCCCCCGCCCGCCCTGGCAGAGCCTCTGAGCAACGAGCCTCACCGCTGCGTGGTCCACAGGGAACCCGGACATGTGGGGGCATCTCAGGCAGACGGACACCCCGCCCGCCCCCCCCCCTCAGGAGGCCAGGCCGCAGAACCAGAAGTGCTCACAGAGTCACCTTCTTCTGTCCCACCGTGTATGTGTGCACACTTGGCATTCGGTAACTACCTACCGGTTGAGGGCATTCTAAACACGGAAGCATACACTCAGACTAAAATCTATCCCCGAAGTCTCATATGCTGCTATTGCTATCTGCTGTGGTATGGTAAGTCAGGGTTTGTCATATAAATATGCTTAACATCCTTTTATTTTGTATTGAATTCAGAGAGGAAGGGAGAGGGAGAGATAGGAACATCAACGATAATCATCATTGATCAGCTACCTTCCGCACACCCCTCGCTGGGGCTAGAGCCTGAAACCTAGGCGTGAACAGAAATGGAACCGTGACCTCCCGGGTCATAGGGCCACAGACAACCACTGAGCCACACTGGCCAGGCTAACACCCGTTCTTCGTGCAAACACAGAAATCAGGCCTCTGTGGTCTTCCCTCTGTGTGTAACAGCTCAGTGCATGAATTGTAACCATCAGACAAAAGCAGTTCCAGGTTCCCAACCAGGCCACACTGCCCTGCCCCCCCCCACCCACCGCCACCCCAGGGGACACGCCGCAATGTCTGACCACGTTTGGTTGCAGTGAACAAAGAGGTCGCCCCGCTCTAGAGGAACACCCGCCCCGCTGGCTACGCGAGGACATACATGCCCATCAGCAACACAGTCAGGCGAGCACGTGCGGTCTGGCCCCGCCAAGGTATTCCAGAAGCCTCTCTAAGGACCCAAGTCCCTGCGCGCTCACAACCACCAGCAGCGGCCGGAGCAGTGAGGGCGGGTGGCTGGGGCTTATGGGGGGCTTTCCGGCGACCCCTGGTGAGTCCCGGGCCTCCCAAGGTGCCAGGCAGACTCCTTCGGTGCCCTCCCGGCCTCACCTGCCCGAATCCAGGCCTGCAATGAGCGCCAGCTACGGGGCTGTCATCACAGCCTCCGCGCTCACTCGGGACAAAACGCATGCGGTGCGTTCGTTTCCTAGCTGCCCTGAGCAAACTGCTCACACCAAGCGGCTCAAAACAACACCAAGGCGCTCCGGCCGGTGTGGCCAAGTGGCGAGAGCAGCGGCCCGGGCACGGGAGGGTCTCGATTCCCGGTCAAGGGCACGTGCCCAGGTCTCAGGTCCACTCCACGCCCCGCTGGGCTCACGGAGACAACCAGCGCATGTGTCCCGCTCACACAGATGTTTGTCTCCCTCCCCCCCCCCCCCCGCCTCTCCCCTCCTTCCTCTCCCCCCTCCACTCTCTCTGGAAAGCAGTGGAAAAATATCCTCAGGTGAGGACTAACAAAACAAAGCACAAAAACACACCCAAATGCATTGTCTCGCAGCTCTGGAGGTCAGAAGTGCACCATCAGTTCATTCGACCAAAATGGAGGTGTCAGCAGGGCTGCGTGCCATCCCGGCTCTGCGGAAACCCTAGCTGCCGGCCTCTTCCGGCTGCGCGCAGGGGTGGGGAGCCTGCCGTGCCCGGGGCCGTGGGGTGTGTGCAACCTCACTGGGGGGTCTTATAAAATCGTCAGCCGAAGAGCGAGCCTGCTCTGATTGGCAGACCTTCAATTAGCTCGCCCCGAAGACCTCGGCGGGGCCAGCCCGCGTGATGGCTCAGGCCCTATGCGGGCTGCGGGCCGCACGTTCCCCGCCCGGGCTAGGAGCTGCCTGCATGGCGGGCCCATGAGCACAGGACTCGTGACATGTGCTTGTGCTGCCACGTCTCCTCTCCTGCCTGAGCTCCTGCTGCCCTCCGGTAAAGACCCTTGTGGTTGCACTGGGCCCACCGGCTAAGCCGGGATAATCACCTCCTCTCAAAATTCGGAATTTAAGCCCACCTACAAACGTTATCAGCCACAGAAGGCAACTTACTAATGGGTTTCAGAGACGAGGCATGGACATCTCTGGAGGGTCGTTAGTCTACCTGCCACAGGGAGGGGTCCAGGATCAGACAGCAATGGGTGCCCGACGGAAATAGCCAGTGGGGCCGAAACCGGTGTGGCTCAGTGGTAGAGCGTCGGTCTGCGGACTGAGGGGTCCCGGGTTCGATTCCAGTCAGGGGCATGTACTTTGGTTGCGGGCACATCTCCAGTAGGGGGTGTGCAAGAGGCAGCTGGTCGATGTGTCTCCCTCATCGATGTTTCTCTCTATCTCTCTCCCTTCCTCTCTGTAAAATATCAATAAAATATACTTTTAAAAAAGAAAAAAAAAAGAAATAGCCAGTGGGTACACACAGTGCAAGGGGCCAGACCCAGCCACGGGAGGGCTGGACTCTGAGTTGGGCAGACGCTGCCCCTCTCTGGTCCTGGGAATCAGGGTTACCACGGCACCGCCCTTGGCCTGGTTGCATCGCCTGCCCACCTACCCCGTGCGGCCTCTGTGGGCTCAGTGAAAGCGTCCCCGCAAATGCCCAGAGCACGTGGCTCACATACATGTGCCTTAACCACACACCCAAGGGGTTTCGGGGAGGAGAACCAGCGACAGCAACAGCGAGGTGCGGCCTTGGTGGGGGGGGGGGGGGGGGGACAAGCGCACTGTAAGCCCCACGGAGGCAGGTGCCGGGCTGCTGGTGCTCACCTCTGTGGGCCCGGGCCTGGGAGAGAGCCCGGGACTGGGAGGCTGTGGACAGATGGCTGGGTGGGTGGATGGATGGATGGAGTAGGGATTGGGGAGGGATTGAGTGAATGGATGTATGAATGAAGTAGGGATTGGGGATGGATGGATGGATGGATGGATGGACAGGGTGGATGGGTGGGTGGATGGATGGATGGATGGATGGGTGAATGGATGGATTGGGGAGGGATTTAATGAGTGAATGGATGGATGAATGAAGTAGGGATTGGGGATGGATGGATGGATGGATGGATGGACAGGGTGGATGGGTGGGTGGATGGATGGATGGATGGATGGGTGAATGGATGGATTGGGGAGGGATTTAATGAGTGAATGGATGGATGAATGAAGTAGGGATTGGGGATGGATGGATGGATGGATGGATGGACAGGGTGGATGGGTGGGTGGATGGATGGATGGATGGATGGGTGAATGGATGGATTGGGGAGGGATTTAATGAGTGAATGGATGGATGAATGAAGTAGGGATTGGGGATGGATGGATGGATGGATGGATGGACAGGGTGGATGGGTGGGTGGATGGATGGATGGATGGATGGGTGAATGGATGGATTGGGGAGGGATTTAATGAGTGAATGGATGGATGAATGAAGTAGGGATTGGGGATGGATGGATGGATGGATGGATGGACGGACGGAGTAGGGATCGGGCAGTTGGGTGGAAAGAGCACTGGCTCCTGGTCAGAAGTTCAAGTCCCTGTCCCTCCAACTCCCAGAAGGACGCACACCTTGACAGTGGCCCTCAAGTGCGAAATGGGAAGTGTGACCAGGTCAGTCCTAGCTCTCCCAACCCCAACGCCGGGGGTCTGAGCTATGGGTGGTCTTGCCTGAGTCTCCCCTCCGCTACAGGCTCGGCGTCAACCCGTCAGATCCCTCACCTACTCCGAACGCCCGGCACTTCCTCCTCTCCAGGGCTTTCCCCCGGTCCCCCCTTCTTCCCCCGTTCCCCTTTTCTTCCCCCGTTCCCCTCTTCTTCCCCGGTGCTGACAACGCCCCAAACCCTCCACCAGAGGCTAACGGGGGGAACAAAAACCACCCCGGGCTCAAGCGAGTCCCCCCTCCTGTTCCTGGAAGCCACCGCCAGCTGCTAAGACTACCTGGTAACCGCCACTGTCTTCATTGTACATGTCTGTCTGTCTGTCTGTCTCTCCCAGACAAACGCCCCCCTCTGCCGACCTCGCACACCGGGGGCCAAGAACCTCCGTAAACGGTTCTTCGTGTCACCGGGCTTAGAGGGGAATAGCTGAGCGCGGTAGGTGCAGCGCTGCTCTTATTCCATCAGATGAATTATCTCATTTCTTGGAAAGGCAGCCAGCGGAGCGGGAGGACGGGCTGGCCGCAGCCCCGGCTCCCCAGGTGACCTCTCTCTCCTCGCTTGGCCCGAGGGCTCCTGAAGCAGCGGCCGCGGGGCCGGCGGAGCGCTCGGCTTCCACTTCCAAAATCAGAGTGAAAGGGACGAAAAGGAAACTTAAGAGATTTCCAAACATCCGGGAGCTATTTTTGAAAATGAATGACTTTTCCATTCACTTAAAAAAAAAAAAAAAAAAGGAAGGAAAGAAAAAGAAAACTATTAGACCCAAGAATAGGCGAAGTCGTTGTTGTGGATCGCCTACATGGAAGGACATTCTGGCGGGAGGCCGCCCCTGCGTCCTGAACACCCAGACCCTGCCCCACGCTCGTGCGAACACTGCCTGTGAGTGAAAAATGGAGGAATCCCGGCTTGTTTATCAGAAAGTTTCTAGAATACCAAAATAGACTCTGTGGGATAAATATAGTAAGCGTCCTATTAATTAATGCTAAATGAGCGTTCCAAGAAGGTAGCAATCAGTGATGTCACCTGGCTCCGAGCTACGGGGCTCCGGCCGGCAAATTCCTGACCCTGGACGGCTTTCTCCTTAAAGCGACAGCCCCAAGGGCTTACCATAGCCCCGGCCGCCCCCGGGTCGTGAACAAAGGGTCCCCAAAAGCGTTTGTGACGCCGTCACCTGGGCCTTCCACCATCATCGTGGTCATTCACACCGTCGGGATCTCCAAGGTGCCACAGCTCACGGGGCTTCAGCTGCTCCAGGCTGGCATGGCCAGGAGCACGCGGCCCCCAGCCCCCTATGGGCCAGGACCGACATGGCCCCCCAGGAGCCCCCGTACGGACGCACGGCCCAAGGCACTGGGTTTTTCCAAAGGAAGCAAAAAGGTTCTCCCCACATTTTCCACCTAAATGGGAAATGCCTTCTTATGCCGCGGTGACTGCCCTCTGAGCTCATATATGTTAGAAGACCGCAAAAGACTCGCCCACAGCAACTACCAGCCACAGGCATGGTGAACGAGCTCTGTGTGTCTAAAGAAAGTTTTTTGGTGTGATTCCAAAAGCTCTGCAGTCTCCTGACCTGCAGAGACGGCGCGTCTACACCTGAGGTGGGCTCGGAAGCACGCTGAGCGCCCCGCTTTGGGACGGCGGCCATGTCTGCAGCCACATCTGTGAAGACGTCCCCTCGGGCCGCAGCCTCTTTGTTGTGACTCGAAAAAGAAAGCAGAGCCACAGCGATTCACCGGCCAAACGCTGTTAAACACAATAAGTGGGATGAACAGAAAACTCTAGAAGGGCCCTCGGTTACTTCACTTACAACAGTATATTTTTTTAAATATATTTTATTGGGGTGTTGGTTTTTTTTACAGAGAGGAAGAGAGAGGGAGAGTTAGAAACATCGGTCAGCTGCCTCCTGCACGCCCCCTGCCCCCTGGGGATGTGCCCGGGGATGTGCCCACAACCAAGGTCCATGCCCTTGACCGGAATCGAACCCGGGACCCTTCAGTCTGCAGGCCGACGCTCTATCCACTGAGCCAAGCCGGTTAGGGCCAACAGTATATTTTATCCTATTACAGTTCGGGCTAAATTACTGTACATGTGAAATGCTTTAAGCCAGCAACAACGCGCACCTCCCCTACTACCTCGAAATGCCTCCCTAATTTCGATTTCATTTTTCGTTTTCTTGAAAAACCCATCAACTTGCCCCTCTCTCTCCTGCCAGCTCTGTCTTTGGACGCTGTCTGGGGAAAGTCCTCATTTCTTGGACACCGTTTTTCTGATCACATGAATCAAAGGCCACTCAAGGGGGGGGGGGGGTTCCAGCCGTCAGCTGCGTTTGGGGAAAAAGTGCCCCCGCACAGTTTTTTTTCCATATCATAAAACAAGTCCGGCTTTACGGGACAGCGGGTCACCTATAAAACCTGGCAGGCTCTGTTTTGAAAGAAGAAGAAGAATGACTATTACCCCATTTACACCCTTCAGAGACTCCCCTTCAATGTTTGCGGCTTGCCGAACATTCCATACATATTTCGGGCAAGGTATTATGGGAGCTGCAGCGCAAGCTGTCCCCTGCTGAATTTTCACTCGCTATAAAAACAATGTCTCATAAACGTATACACATGTTTTTACTTTACCAAAAAATGTAAAGTATCCACTGGTGTGCACTCAGACGACACTCCGGGCATCAGAAACGAGGCTTTTTAAAAAAAAAAATGTCTGCAAAGGGGGGAGGTCACTGAGTAACACAGGTTCCTGGAGGAGAAAGCAGGCAGCGAGCATGAGGTGCAGGGCTGAGTGGGGGGGGGGGGGTCTGCTCACCTTCGCCCCGGGTCCCCCCTCCCCCCCCCCACAAGGCAGCGCTTGCGTTTCTGCATTTCATCCTGAACCCCCACTCCGGTGGAACCACCCCTGTTTTATATTACCCTCATAAAACGCGCCTTAGCCCTTGCTAAGCAAAACGCTCCTCTTAATTGGTTCATTTTCCAGTTGTTTGGGTTTTTAACACACACACACGCGCGCACAGCAGAAAAGGGGCACCGCATTCCAAGCAGTTCTAGCAATTCCAGAGCCATCCGAGGCTCGATCGGACAGCTGTGGCTCCGGCCTCTGGTTAAAATTATAATATGATCTCACCTGATTTTCAAAATAACTAAGCATCCTTTTAACCCATAAAGGCTGTGCTGGCGCCGACTACGCTTCTGAGCCCGGGCTTTGCAATGTGCAGGGCACCGCGGCGCTTCTGCTTTGTGGGGCTTTGTTTCGCTTTTCCCCGCCTGGACCCAGAAAGAGCCTCCAACAACCATTCGAGCAGCTCCCCTCCCGCGGGTCTCTGGCAGCGCCGGCCGGAGCGCTGGGCAGGTAGGCGGAAGCCGGCGCGATGTCACCCCGCGCTCGCTCGGCCTTTTCGAGTCTTCACATCGCTGGGAAAGCCGAGGGTTCCCCCTCTGGCACTCGGGCCGGGCCCGAATTCGCTCCAGCCCGGCCCAGATATCAGATAACCGCGGGGAACGCTCGGGCTCGCCAGAATCCCCAAGCCCACGGAAACTGCATCTCAGCAAAAGCGGCCGAGCCATTGAAAAGGGGTTCAAGAAAAGCTCCATTCCCCGCGCTTAATCACATGCAAGAATTCGCGTCGGACTCCATGCGGCTTATTTGCATGAATAATAAGACAACCTGGTGCCCTATTCATGGCTCGCACAAAGGGGGGACCTCAAATTCAGCTCTGGCTTTTTCGGTTCTCCCCAAAGCATCTGGGTCTAATCAGCCTCCCCCCAGCCGCGCACGCAGGGCTGTTTCCATCGGGGCTCTAACTCGGGGTCTGAGGCGCTGCGGTCACTACCCATCGCGCCTGGGAAGAGGCCCCCCCCAGCTCCCCGAGACCCGGGGACCCCTGAGGGGTCCGCCTAGCAGCGGTCCCGGGATGGGGACCGGGCGGAGCGGCCGGACCGGGAGCCGCCCCAGCGGGCCGGGCGGAGCCTGCGCTCCAAGGTGACAGCTCCGCGGCCGCCGCGGGCCGGGGTGCTCGCGGGGCCGGAGCCGGGCGGTGGGCCGCGGAGGCCCGGCGGGGCTGGGCGAGGCCGCGGCGGAAAAAGGAAAAGAGGGCCATCCGTCAGCCCCGGGAGAGGAAATTCCCGGCGCCCAGCTCCCCGGCGCCGGTCCCCGGGTGACGTGGGGGAACCCGGTCGGTGCGTCCGCCGCGGCGGCGGGGGCCGGAGGAGGCCGGAGCCGGGAGAGGAGGCGCCTCGATCCTCGGCCCGCGCCCCGGGGATGGGGACGCGGGGCGCCCCGCTCGTCGCCCGCCCCGGAGACCTCCCGGGGCCCCCGAACCTGCGCCCCCGGGGCGTCCGGCCGCTGCCCGGGCCCCGCGCCCGCGCCCTTACCGGTCCCGGGGGTCGATCCACGACGTCTGGCGCGTGTTGTGGTCGATGTAGAAGACGCGGCCGTCGTAGTCGCGCGCCTCCTCCCAGCCGGCGGGCAGCGGCAGCTCGGCGCTCTCGCGGGCCCGCAGCGGCGCGGGGGGCGCGGGCGGCGCGGGCGCGGCGGGCGGCGCGGGCGGCGGCGGCTCCCGCGGGCTCTGCGCGGACGGCGGCTCCCGGGGGGCCTCGCGCGCCTGGCCGCGCCGCCGCCGGCGGCCGCCGCTCAGCCACGGCATGACGGCGCGGGCCCCGCCGCCGCCCGGCCGCCCCGCGCGCGACGCCTCCTCAGCCAGCACTAAGGCCCGCGGCCCGAGGAGCGGGGGCGGCCGCGGGGAGCCGCCCGCCGCGCCCGGTGCATCCTCCGCCGGGCGCCCGAGGAGCCCCGGCGCCCGCCCGCCGCCCGCCGGTCCGGCGCGGGGCCGTGCGCGCAGCCAGCCGGCTGTGTCCGGGTCGTACGGGTTGCTGTCGCGCGTAGGGTCACAGCCCCAGAGCGGCGGCCACCCCCGCTGCGGGTGACTCCTCAGTTCCCGCGGCGCGCCCGGCCATCTTCGTTCCTCAGCGCGGCCCGGCCGGGAGGGGCGGGGCTCCGGCGCGCCACGCCCCCGGCCCGCCCCCGGCCCCGCCCCCTCGCGCTCCGTTCCCAGGCCCGCTGCAGCGCCTTCCATCTCCGCCGGCTGCTCCGCCTCCGGTCTCCCTCGGGGCCGCTCGGAGAGCCGCTCAGCTCCTCTACCCTCAGCCCCCACCCGGTGCGCTGCTTCTCCTCCTCCGACCCGGCCGGCGGCTCTTTTTCCCCCCATCCATAACACTCCTCCCCCCTTGCCCGCGCTCCTCCCTCTCCCCTCCCGCTCTCCTCCCGCTCCACCACCTCCTCCGGCCTCCGCGGGAAACCGCACGGGGGCCAGGATGGGCGCCACCGCGTCCGTGCGCCCCCCGAGCCGCCGCGGAGACGGAGGGGGGCCTCAAGGACGGCACCCCACCCGGGCTGACTCCTTGGGGCGCAAACAATTCCCAGGGGGACAGGCGGTCACCTGACTTCACCCAGTCCCCGGAGCCTGGGGCCTCCCCTCTGCCTTTTTGGGGTGCGGGGGAGGGGGGCTGTACCCCGGGGTCTCCCTCATAGCAAGGTGGTCTCACGAATGAGGGAGCTAGTAGCTGGAGGACCCCGAGTCCCGGCCCTCCTAGGTGGCAGGAGCTGGGCAGGTGGCCACTTGGTGGCTCCGGAGAGCCCTGGAGCGCTGGTCTGGAATCCGCTCTGGGCCAGGCCCCTGAACTGCCCTGAGCGTTTCTCTCTCCGCTGGAGATTCCATAGTCTGAGGGCAGAACCAAGCAGGCTGGAGAACAAGCCATTTCCACTCCGAAAACACGAACCCCCACTGATCATGTATGTCCCACTCACAGCTCATAGCGGGGAGAACTGAAGTCCAAAGTTGGGGTTCTGACTCCAAAGCCCCTCAGCCACTTAGCACTGCAGATCCCTGGCCGCAAGACTTAATGTCAGGAAAATATCAGCGAGGTTCTAAAACCCTGTTAACAGTGAAGCAAAACTACCCAGTGAAACCCTCCACACGCCCGGTGTGGCTCAGGGGCTGAGCGTCCACCCCGGAGCCAGGAGGTCGGGGTTCGATTCCCGGTCAGGGCACACATCTGGCTTGTGGGCTCGACCCCAGCAGGGCACGCGCAAGAGGCACCCAACCCACGATTCCCTCTTATGGGTGACGTTTCTATCTCCCTCTCCCTCCCTCTCTGAAATCAATAAAAACATATTTTTTTTAAAACCCTAAGAGGGATTCACGTGGAGATACACAGGACTAGAGGGAACCGGTCCAAAATGCTCAGAGCCATTTATTTGCATTCCTTTGGGGGGGGGGTTAAAAAAATCATTTACCTTCCAAACTGTTTGTAAAATGATCATATCACTCTTAGAAGGGGAAAGTTGGTTGTAAAAAGAACGCAAAGGCATGGAAACCGCTCGTGGGGACACATCCAAAGAAGCCTCTCCCCACTCCTCCCACCGCACCGCACAGCTCCCCGCTGCCCCGCCTCTGTCCCCCCGTGTTTTACGCAGGAAATGCCACAAGCCGAGTCCTTTCGGTGAGACCTGCGCGATTATGCCCTGGCCCCACCGGGAAGTGGGGGGGAGCATCAGACAAGCAAATACTCGGTGATTTTCGGTTGCAGGGAATGCCCAGTGCAGAGCGCCCTGCACTGATTTATGGCCAAAAAGACTGCCTGCCCCCTCCCCCCCACACACACACACACCTTATCGCCCTACATGGCCTGGCTGAAGCTGCATCCTGGCCCTCCCCGGCCTCATGTCATCTCACAATGTCACAAAGCTGGGCGCTCTCGCTGGAAACGGCCCTGGATGGGGCCGGCGCGTGTTGGAGGCCGGCCAGCCTCTGCGGGGGGAGGTGGAGAGAAAGAACATCCCGCTCAGAGGGACGGAAGGAAGGCCACGAGGAAAAGTATCCGTAAAGAGGAAGGGGTGGGGGTGGGGGGCTCCATCCTTTCGGAGCTGAGGCCTTCCCCCCACCGAGGGGGACAGGTGTGAGGTAGTCGTCCGAGGATGCACTGCAGACCTACTACGTGCAGGCACCCTGCTGGTGGCGGGGTGCCGTAGAGAACAGGACAGCCTGGCCGGCCCCCACCGCCTGCGTCTGCCGCTGGACAAAGGACCGGGCACGGGGGACTGTGGCTTGGCTACCAACTGGGGGGTCTGGGGGCGTTGGGAGACCAACAGGAAGCCTTCTTGGATGAGGAAACTGAGGCTCCGGTCTTCAGGATTCCCGGGTCCGGAGCCCTGAGTCCCGGCACGTGGAGCTGCTGTCATCAAACCCTCTTGGATTTGCATAACAGATGCGGCGCCCCACCCAGCTCTCCTGGCCCGCTGCAGCCTTCCGGAGGATGGGCCTGGGCTCACTGGCATCTCGGGGACCCCGGGTGGGGTGTCTGCACTTGGACAGCCCAGCCCCCTGGCCTCGGCGGGGCCCCGCTAGTGCACCTCACGCTCCGGAGCTGCCCTGGCTTTGCCAGCTCCTCCCTGCCCCAGCGGCCTCCCCTGCCTCCGTCAGCTGGCACCCCACTCCCTCCCTCACTCCCTCCCTGGCATGAGAACCCCCTCCGCAGGCACAGCGTGGCTCCCAGGAGGCCTGGCCCGAGAGAGCGGGCTCCCCCCCCCCCCCCCGGCACTTAGCAAATATGAACGGTCTGATCGTCATAACAGCAAACCCCGCATCTCCAGCGGCATTTGCACACGAATAGAGAGGCCAGCCCGAGGGGGGGGGGGAGCCCCGCACCGCAGCAGCTCTCTCCGCAGCCCTGGCCGCTGCGTCTCCGCTGCGGGAAGGAGGCCCATGGCATTCATCCTGCTAAAGCCAGCCGACTTGGGAGAGGCCAGAACTTGGGGAGACCGAGGCCTGCAGGCCTGTGCGGGGGGGGGGGGGGGACTGGACTCTCCAGCCCTGCCCCAGCCAGGGAGGGAGTGCGTGTGCGCGTTGTCGTCAGGGGGAAGAAGGCCCGTCTTTCTTGCAGGCCGAGGGGCTTTCCGTGTGGCGGGGCGAGCACATGCGCACACAAAGCGCCGGGAAGCACTCCGGGCTTAGCGCACAAGCACGCATTCTTCACGGCCCCGCGGTAGAAGCCGGCCCCGCGGCAACAAAAGCACAAACATTGCAGGACCTCTCCTCTGCCCGGACCCCCCCCTCCCCCCGGACCCCTCCCCTGCCCCCCGGACCCCTCCCCTCCCCCCCGGACCCCTTCCCTCCCCCCCGACCCTCCCCTCCCCCCGGACCCCTCCCCTCCCCCCCGGACCCCTCCCCTCCCCCCCGGACCCCTCCCCTCCCCCCCGGACCCCTCCCCTCCCCCCGGACCCCTCCCCTCCCCCCGAACCCCTCCCCTCCCCCCCGGACCCCTCGCCTCCCCCCCAACCCCTTCCCTCCCCCCCGGACCCCTCCCCCCCACCCCTTCCCTCCCCCCCGGACCCCTCCCCTCCCCCCCGGACCCCTCTCCTCCGGCCCCAACCCCGATGGAAGCGGCGCGGGGAAAGCCCGCTTGGGCCCCCCCGTAAATCGAGACGCAAATACTTGTCCTCCGCCCGGACCCTCCGGGAAAGCCCCTCGCGGAGTATTTTCTTTAAGATGCTTGTTAGGGAGTCAGTCCAACTCCCTCCCCGCATGCCAGACCGGCGAGCGGAGCCTGAAGAATTTTACTCTCAATTAGCTTCGGCCTTCGCTCCCGCCCCTCTCCCCAAAGGGGCGCCTTTGTTTCCAGAAGGAAGGTAGGAGCTGCAGGCACGCACGTTCGGTGCTTGAGAGGCTCCTGGGAGCGGGCGGGGGGGGCGGGGGTGGGGTGGGGGGTGGAGGGGGAGTGGGGGTGGAATGGGGGGTGGGGGTGGGGGTGGGGGGTGGCGATCAGCGCTCCGAAGCGGCCCTCGGCGTCGGGGAGGGGAGGCCTAAATCCGCGGACAGGTCGCGCTCACTCGTGTAAACAATCGCGTGTTCTAGGAAGTGACACATCGGGTGATGCCGTACAATGTGCTAAGAGGGAAACGGAAACGGGCCCGATTGGGTCCCGAGAAGAAGCGGCTCATTGTTTGGCATTCCTCAGAGGCTGGGCTGGTGACTCGGTCCTGGGCGCTCCGCACACGGGGTCTGAATCATGCAAATGCGCGCCCGGGAGGGGCTTATAGCGGCGCCGGCTCCTCCCCGCGGGGGGGGGGGGGACCGGGAAGAGAGGGACCCCGAGGTCCCCAAGCCCACTGTTCTCCCCGCTCAGGGTCTGGCTGAGGAAAGAGCGCGGCTGTTCTGGAGCCTTCGCTGCACGCCTTTGCCTCCTGAGCTTGGCGCCTACGGGCTGTGATGGGCAAAGGCTTGTGGAGATCTGGTGTGAGGAGCGGGGACTGGGCCTCCTTGAATTGCGGCGGCGGCCCGCCCCGCGGTGAAGAAGCGGCTTGTCCTTTCTGATGCCCGCTGGGCACGGACGCGGGGCGCTGGGGCAGTCCTGCGCTGGGTCCCCGTCCGCGGCCCAGCCCGCGCTGTGTCTGCTGGCTTCTCGGAGCAAAGCGATGTCCTTGGCGTCCGGTCAAGGCCGTCGTGTGGGAGGCGGGCTCCGTCTGCACCTGGGCTACTCAAATTCAGGTTGAAAAAAACGTGAGAGCAATTTCCCTCGCAAACTCAGAAGGCTCGCAGTCACCCACTTCCTTCCTCCCCGCCTGCGCCCCCACAGCTACATCTACTCCTTTCCCTTCCCGCCCGGGGTCCCCCCACACAATGCTGCGAGCCAGCGGGAGCGGGTCCGGGCCAAGCATCCCTTCGGGGAGACACAGCTGCCATGAGCCAGCCTACTGCACCACACTGCCCGCGCCGGCCCCTCCCTGTGCGGGCTCTGACCCAGGTCCCCCGGGGGTTCGCAAACACAGACTCTCAAGCTGCAGGCCTCCGCTGCGAGCCAAGCGGAGCAGCTTGGAAGTCTCGGGCCCACAGAGCCGCGCGGAGGACTCGGCAGACAGAGCCGAGCCGCCTCCGGGTCATTAACATTTCGTTCGCTGGATGACAGACACTCCGTTATAAATGGGTCTCTTCTGGAGCGTGAGCGGAACCGTTCTGGAACACGTGTAACCTCGCCGGAGCCTAAAGCAACAACCCGGGCGGAGGTCATATATCAGCGGCCGTGGAGCGGAGCGGTTCGGCCCCCGGGGGACACCGGCGGGTCTGGAGACAGTGTCAGTGTTAGACGCTACTCGGCCATGCCATCGGCCTCCGTAGTGGTTAGGGTTCTCCGGGGAAACAGAGGCAACAGGGCGTGTGTGTGTGTGTGTGTGTGTGTATGCATGTGTGTGTGCATGCATGTTCGTGTGTGTGCGTGTGCATGCATGTGTGTGCATGCATGTTCGTGTGTGTATGCATGTGTGTGCATGCATGTTCGTGTGTGTATGCATGTGTGTGCATGCATGTTCGTGTGTGTGTGTGTTCATCATAAGGAATTTGCCCATGTGATCCTGGAGGCTGACAAGCCCTAAGACCTGCAGCCAGCAAACTGCAGACCCAGGAGGAGCGGATGCCCCAGTTCAAGTCCAAAGGCGGAGAACACACACGCCCGGCCCCGGTAGCCGGTAGCCGGGCAGTGGCAGCTGGCCCTCGGCGGCGGGCGAGGGGATGTCTCTGTTTGAATCAGACCTTCCACTGATCAGGCGAGGCCCACCCCCCTCTGCTGTCCGTAGGCTGCTGATCCGGAAGCCCGGCCACCCAGGAATGCCCTCGCAGACGCGCCCAGAGTGGCCTCTGGCCCAATGTCACAGGAATTAGCCGGCTCACCTCCACCTCCACCTCCATCACCAGCCGCTCTGTGTCTAGACCTCGTCCTGCTCCCCGCACGGGGCCGGACCAGCAGCAGGGGCGATGTGGGGTGGCGGGGGTCGCTCACTGCAAGGCCCAGCCCAGCCCCCACGCCTTTGGGGAGCGCCGTCTTACACACGGACGGGGTGGGGACATATAAGAAAGAGGTTTGGCTGGAACCGGTTTGGCTCAGTGGTAGAGCATCGGTCTGCAGATTGAAAGGTCCCGGGTTCGATTCCGGTCAAGGGCATGTACATTGGTTGCGGGCACATCCCCAGTAGGGGGTGTGCAAGAGGCAGCTCTCTCATCGATGTTTCTAGCTCTCTCTCTCCCTTCCTCTCTGTAAAATATCAATAAAATATATTTTTTTAAAAGAAAGAAAAGAAAGAAAGAGGTTTGACAAGATTGATTCAAAGAGCCCTCTGGGAGAGTCCTCGCACCTCAACCTCATAATCAGTGGGGCGTATTTTTCAGCGAACAGGGGCCAGGCCCTGCCCCCGACACAGCAAACGCCCGCACTCGCCTCACATGAGCACATTAAGAGCCCAGATCTGCCCGCAACCCAGGCGCATGCCCCCGACCGGAATCGAACCTGGGACCCTTGAGTTGGGGGCGTGCAGGAGGCAGCGGATGGATGTTTCTCTCTCATCAATGTTTCTAGCTCTCTGTCCCTCTCCCTTCCCCTCTGTAAAAAAATCAATAAAATATATATTTTTTTAAAAAGAAAAAAGAGGCTAGATGTGGTCCTGGCCAGCCAGGCTAGTGGGATTTCCAGCCGGGCACATGCCTGGCTTTGGCGCTGGATGCCAGGTGGGCGCGTCAGGAAGCAGCCGCGGCCGATCGATGATCGATGTTTCCCTCTTACCTCAGTGCTTCCCTCTCTCTTCCCCCCCCCCCGCTCTGAAACTCAATAAAAATAAATACATAAAGAAGACAAAACGAAGAAGCTAACTGCTGCCAGAGAGAGAGAGGAGAGAGAGAGAGCGAGCCTGAATCTGTTTGCCACTCGGCTTTAGGCCATGTGTCCATGACGTGCGGCCAGGTCACCTGGCACAGAAGCAGAAGCGGGCAGAGCCGGCCCGGGCAAGCACGCTGGCAGCAACGCTGGGTTCTTGCCTGATGTCCTGGTCCCCAGCGGGACCAGCTGCATAGTTTGGGGTCTACGTCTTGCAGCGCAGACCAAGACACGGGGCCCCGTCTTAGTCCGTCCAGGTTGCTTCCACAACATAACACATACATGAGGTGGCTTATCAACAATGGATTTATTTCTCATAATCCTGGAGGCGGGAGTCCAAGATCAAGGCCCGGCTGAGGACCCTCTTCCGGCTCGTGTAGTGGAAGGGGCCATGGAGCCCTGGGAGGTCCCTTTCAAAGAACATTGATTGGCCCTAGCTGGTGTGGCTCAGTGGCTAGAGCATCGGCCTGCAGACTGAAGGGTCCCAGGTTTGATTTCAGTCAAGGGCACCTGCCTGGGTTGTGGCTCGATCCCCAGTGGGGGGAGTGCAGGAGGCAGCCGGTCCACAATTCTCTCTCATCATGGATGTTTCTCTCTCTCTTTCCATCTCCCTTCCTCTCGGAGATCAATAAAAATATAATTTTACAAATAAAAGAATGTTGATCGCGTTCACGAGGCCCCAACATCAGAACCTGAGCACCTGCCCAAGGCCCCACCGGAGAGCGAAACCAGGGGTGGGGGTGGGGGTGGGGGCGGGGGCAGAGCTTGTGTGGAATTTGGAACATCCCGAAGCCTACGTGATCCTTATCCCCAGACGTACGTGCCGCTGCTGCACTCGCCGGGAGAGAGACAAGCCCACACGGAGGCCCTCTGAGGAGGAAAACAGCCCGGCTCTGAGGCAACTCTGCCCTAAGACCCAAACCCAATCTCATCAAAGCATCGAGAGATTCCACGGATTCCAGAGGCCTTATACGCAGATAAAAGGCTATCTGGGATTCTTGGAGTGCAAAGGTCTTCGGAGCTAGAGGGAAAGTACATAGTTTGAGACCCACAGAACGCCAAAAATCCCACCGAGGGGCCGCGCCTGGGTACACAGAAGGATCGATAACGCGGGCAGCTTCGGTCCGAGGGGCAGGGTCCGAGCCCACCTCCTGGGAAGCGGAGCGCTGCGGCCACGGCAATCATTAATAGGCTCAAGTGGCCCATTAGGGTCACTGACAAAGAATCCAGCCGGGGGCCAGCCCAGGCCGGGACGCGTGTGCAGGCTGGTCACGGGATGGTGACCGCCGTCGCACCAGGAAAAGCACAGGAGCTGGTCAGGCGGAGGGTTACGTCTGAGGTGGAAGAGGAATGCGCGCCTCTCTGACTGCGTGCGTTTGTAAATCTCAAAGACTCCGGGCTTCAGGAGCCATTGCAAATGTCTAATTGGGTAGTGAGCATAAGCTCGTGAGTTTTAAAAAACCATATTTGTATTCTCATTTCTGAGAGGAAGGGAGAGGGAGAGAGAAGCACCGGTCAGATGCCTCCTGCACACCCGCCACTGGGGATGGAGCCTGCAAGCTGAGCATGCGCCCCGACCTGGAATCAAACCCTGACCGGGGATTGAACCCTAACCTCCTGGTTCATAGGTCAACGCTCAACCACTGAGTCACACACCAGCTGGGCCACACTTGTGATTTTAATTGAAAATGAACTTTATGTCCAATAGTGGCACATTTGAAGAGAACTAAGTTGCACTATAGAAATTTAATATATTAGGTTTAGAAGTGATTTGCATACTTGGGAGAGTATTTGTTAATTGGGACCATGGAAGTGATGAAGAAGAGAACCACGTGCAGTACGCCAAGGGTTTGCAATTTAAAATGAAAGGAAGTGGCTCGGGCAGTGTGGCTCAGTGGTTGAGTGACGACCAATGAACCAGGGGGTCAAGGTTCGAATCCTGATGAGGGCACATGCCTGGGTTTCGGGCTCCATCCCCTGTGGAGCGCGCATAGGAGGCCGCCGATCAGTGATTCTCTCTGATCATTGATGTTTCTTATCTCTCCCTTCTTCTCTGAAATCAATAAAAAAATTTTTTTTAATAAAATTCATGGAGGTGTTTAATTACCAACGTTTGCAACTAGGATCAAGTTTTTTCCAAGGCCCCTTAAAAGTGGCCCTGTTATTTGCCAGACTTGAAAGCAACAAGAAGAATGATAAAGTCTCTAGGCTGAACTTAAATGTTCAAAGACAAACCAGGCATTTGAATGTGTAACTTAAATAAGTTGACTATCAAATTTTGTAAAAGCGAATAAATCATTTTTGTGCATACAACACACACACACACACACACACACACACACACACGCCTTTTGAGAGGTGTGGTGGCCACTTCTGAAGGGCTGCACAATGTCCAGATTACGGTGCTTACTTTTTTTTTAAAAAAAAAAATCACGAGTCCATCTCTGCAGCCCTGTGTCAATAACGTGATCAAATACCAATACTGTTTATCAAATAAATTCCACCTAAACTCAGCGGCCCTGCTGGGCCCTCCGAGCCTGCTCGGAGCTGATAAGGACTGATATGATTCAACTTGCATTCCTGCTAAAGTGCTTGCCTTTCTGGCTTCGTGCACGAACCTGAATCTAATTTTCTGCCCTTGTCACGTTCTCATCCATTTACAGTGCCTGCGTGCGTGCGTGCGTGCGTGTGTGTGTGTGTGTGTGTGTGTGTGGCTGTCATCTGAATCCATCACTGCGACCCTTCCTGGCTGATTTATGTGCCTTCTGAAGGATCAGCCCAACGCGGAGCCAGGTTAGCCCGCGGGCCTGTGCGCCAGTGTGTGCTCTGCGAGGGGCTGAGCTCCGCGCCGCTAGTTACAATGTGTCCCGATTGTGCCCGAGGTGGGAGCGTCACACTCGGCGGCCCGCAGAGCCTCGCCCCACACCTCCGGAATCAGAATGTGCTCTTTAAGCGGAGCCCCGGGTCTTTCCCAGGCACATTAAGGCCGGGGCAGCATCGGGCCGCCCAGCTCAGCTAAGCGCCGGCGCTCCCCGTAATGTCGTGGTGCTGGAGGGTCACGCTCGGCAGACTGCATCGCAGCGTGTGTTTGTTTTAAAGGAAAAGCCGGCAGGTTCCAGGCCAGGCAGATCCATGCGCTGTCCCTCCGAGGCGCTGCACGATGGGAGTCTCTGTTACCGAGTTCGTGCAAATGGCACTTGGGTGATTGGAACATAAACTCGGCACGTTAACGGGCCCTTGGAAATCTCCCGTAACATGGGGGTGGGGGGGAGGGTCGTCTATTGTAACCGGTTGCGGGCCCAGCGCCCCGGGAAGTGGGAGCTCCAGCAGATAAAGTCCGGGGCGGTGGCCGGAGGTCACAGATGCATCTCTGCGCTCCTATCAGGGAGGGGCGTCTGCCTCCCTCCCCGGAACCAGCACACGCTGTGCCTTGCGGCCCATCGACGTGGGGGAGGTGGCGTTCCAGGACTCCCGTCTCAGGCCGAGGAGAACTGGCACGGCCACATTCTTTTCCTTTTTCTGTTTTCAGTCCTCACCCTAGGATATTTTTCCACTGGTTTTTATTTTACTATTATTTTAAAAAATATTTTATTGATTTTCCACAGAGAGGAAGGGAGAGGGATAGAGAATCGATGAGAGAGAAACGCGGATCAGCCGCCTCCTGCACACATCCTGTGGGGACGTGCCCACAACCAAGGTACATGCCCTTGACCGGAATCGAACCCGGGACCCTTCAGTCCAAAGGCCGACGCTCTATCCACTGAGCCAAACAGGTTTTGGCTCCATTGATTTTTAGAGGGAGTGGAAGAGAAAAGGAGAGACAGAGAGAAACATTAATGTGAAAGAAACACATCGATTGGTTGCCTCTTGCACAAGCCCCAACCAGGGTCTGGGCCAAGGAGGAGCCTGCAACTGAGGTGTGTGTCCTTCACCAGAATCGAACCCTGGACCGTTCAGTCCACAGGCTGAAGCTCTATCCACTGAGCCACACTGGCTAGGGCCTGGCACTTTCACGCTCTTATTCCAGGAAGCCAACCGCCATGGAAGAAGCTGGATTACTCTGAGTCCCCCCCACCCCCACCCCCCCCCGGGCTCAAGGCCGTCAAGGAGCCAAACGCTGGCTTCTGGCACCTTCCATCCTGGACAGCTGTGCGGCCCAGTGAAAGGCTGCAACAGACTCCACATGGAGCAGAAGCCTCACTTTGCTGAGCCCTGCGTGACCCACAGTCACAGGCAAACAATAAAACACGGTTGTTGAGCCCGGCCAGTGTGGCTCAGTGGTTGAGCACCAGCCTATGAGCCAGGAGGACAGGGTTCCATTCCCGGTCAGGGCACAGGCCCAGGTTGCGGGCTCAGTCCCTGGCGTGGGGCGTGCAGGAGGCAGCCGGTCCATGATTCTCTCTCCTCGTTTATGTTTTTATTTCTTCTTTCCCTGTGAAATAAAAAGTATATATATTTTTAAATCCTGTTGTCTAAGCCGCTGATTGGGAGGGATGTGCTACACAGCACAAGCACCTGTGACAACGCACAGCCCGCGCCAGCCAGCCTGCTTCTTGGCCATGTCAGAGCGGGCTGCCTACACCCAGAGGGGTTCGCGGGGGCTCCTCCCCTCACTTTCTGATTTTTAGCTTTTCTGTATCTCTGCTAAGATACAGAAAAGCTAAGCATCAGAAAGTGAGGAAAGACAGATCGTGGCTGGCTTTGCTGGGGCCGAGGGGCGCCCCCCCCCCCCCATCACTGGTTCCTTTCCGCAGTTTGGCTGAAGCGCATCTTACCTGCAGGCAAATGCGCAGACGGACGTGTGGGCCTCGATGGATTTCACCAAGTGAACCCGCCCATCTCAGGGGCGCCCAGATGGGCACTGGAGATGCCCCCTCAAGGCCGTTCCCCGTCACTGTGTCCCACAGGCACCCCCTCCCGACCGCCCTCAGCATCTGTCAGTCATGCCTGTTGTTTTTTAAAATATATTTTATTGATATTTTACAGAGAGGAAGGGAGAGAGATAGAGAGCTAGAAACGTCGATGAGAGAGAATCACTGATCAGCTGCCTCCCGCACAACCCCCACCGGGGATGTGCCCGCAACCAATGTACGTGCCCTTGACCGGAATCAAACCCGGGACCTTTCAGTTTTTTAAAAACTCAATTATTTTCTTTTGTAAATCCAATGGAGGATATTTTCCATTGATTTTTAGGGAGAGTGGAAGGGAGGGGAGAGACAGAGATAGAGAGACATCAATGTGAGAGAGACACATCGATTGGTTACTTCTTGCACGCCCCCTGACCAGGGCCAGGGATCGAGCCCGCAACCAAAGTACATGCCCTTGACCGGAAGCGAACCCGGGGCCCTTCAGTTCGCAGGCCGACGCTCTAACCACTGAGCCCCACTGGCCAGGGCCTGGCTTCTTCCTCCAACTCGGTGTCTGTGAGATTCCTTCCTGCTGTGTGCGGGTTCCTTCACTTGGTCCCAGCGACGGGGAGGACGTTGCCTGACTGCGTCACACCATTTACCTGTGAGCGGGCTGAGTTGGTCTGAAACCACGGGGAGCAACCTTTCCTGCAAACGGCCGGATCGGGGGTACCTTAGGGGCGGCCACAGGCCTCTGCAGAAGCTACTCCTCTGCTGCCCCCGGAAAACAGCCACGGACAACGTACAAGGGAAGGGAGACGCACGTGCGCCGATCCAAGTGGCTTTAGTGACACCGAAATGCGAATGTCATGTCATTTTCACGCGTCGCACCATTTGATTCTCCGTGTGTTTTTTTTTCCCTGACCGGCTCAAATGTAAAAAGCACTGTTTTCACACTTGGCTTTCTTCCCAGCTAAATGGGATCTTTTGTCAAAGTTCCCGAATGTCAGCGGAGGGTGCGGGGAAGGGGAATTCGCAGGAATGTAAAGCGGGCATTCTTTGGGGTTGGCAATGGTACGGGATATATATCAAACACCTTAAAAAATGCTCACGCTCTGAGCATTTCTAGGCTTCCCTCCAAGGAAAATAACCAGAGATGTGCCTAAAGATGAATGGGCAAGGATATTCATCGCAGCATTATTTATAATATTAAATAATTGGAAACAGACGGCAGCGTTCAGTTCTGGCAATTGGGCGGGCCGAGTAATGCATCCCATGCTCTCGTATTTCCACAAATACACAGACATGTTGAATAAAATACAACACGAATGTAAAACACACCAACGAGCCAGAGAGACGCGTCCCTTCCCTGGCTCCGGAGGGAACTGCATCCAAATGCAGCCCCTCACCATTGAGGTTGTCTTTTAATATTTTTATTCACTTCAGAGAGGAAGGGAGAGAAAGGAGAGAGAGAGAGAAACACCGATGATGGGAGAGAATCATGGATCAGCTGCCTCCCGCAGACCCCACACCAGGGATGGAGCCCACAACCCAGGCGTGAGCTCGGCCTGGGAATCGAACTGTGACCTCCTGGTTCGTAGGCCGATGCACAACCACTGAGCCACACCGGCCGGGCTGAGGGCTGGGATTTTAATACCATCATAAGATTAGAAGATATGGCCGAAACCAGTTTGGCTCAGTGGATGGAGCGTCGGTCTGCGGATTGAAAGGTCCCAGGTTCGATTCCGGTCAAGGGCATGTACCTTGGTTGCGGGCACATCCCCAGTAGGGGGTGTGCAAGAGGCGGCTGGTTGATGTTTCTCTCTCATCGATGTTTCTGGCTCTCTATCTATCTCTCTCCCTTCCTCTCTGTAAAATATCAATAAAAAATATTTTTAAAAAGAGAGAGAGAGAGAGAGAGAGAGAGAGAGAGAGAGAGCGAGCGCCGAAACTGGTTTGGCTCAGTGGATAGAGCATCGGCCTGCGGACTGAAAGGTCCCGGGTTCGATTCTGGTCAAGGGCATGTACCTTGGTTGCAGGCACATCCCCAGTAGGGGGTGTGCAGGAGGCAGCTAATCGATGATTCTCTCTCATCGATGTTTCTAACTCTCTATTCCTCTCTCTTCCTCTCTGTAAAAAATCAATAAAATATATATATTTTTAAAAAGAATAGAAGATATGGCATTGACCCGCCAAGACGGTAGTGGTCCTGCTGTTTACTTCTTACTGCCCACGTGTGGACGGGCCGGTTTCCCCGCAGGCCAGGCCGCGCCCGCTGAGGTCAGTCTGTGCGTTAGCTCTCCGCTCCGCGGGCAGGAGCGCTCGCTGGCCTCTGAGTTTGTTGCCCAAATGGCTGATGATGGTGAGCGTCTCGTCATGTGTTCGCCACCTGTTTCTCCCCTCAGTGAAATGTGGCCCCGGGCCTGCTGCCTGCTTTCCCATCGGCTTGTGGGTTTTACCGCTGAGTCTTGAGAGCTATTTCCCCGTCATGTCCGCAGTGAAGGCTTTGGGGTGCCTTCCCAGCATGCACTCCGCCACCTTTCTCCCTGAAGGAGTCCCCCCCTGCCCCCTACACTGCACAGAGTGCTTCTGGGAAAGAAATCCCCCCCCTTTTTTTTTAAATCTTCACCCCAGGATATTTTCCCCATTGATTTGTAAATTGAATGGAAGGGCCCTGGCTGGTGTGGCTCAGTAGATAGAGCATCGGCCTGCAGAGTTAAAGGTCCTACGTTCAATTCCAGTCAAGGGCACAGGCCCGGGTTGTAGTTTCAATCCCCAGTCTGGGGTGTGCAGGAGGCAGCTGATCTATGCTTCTCTCTCATCATTGATGTTTCATTCTGTCCCTCTCCCTTCCTCTCTGAAATCCAAAAAAATGTATATTAATACTAAAAAATAGAGAGTGGCAGAAACCGGTTTGGCTCAGTGGTAGAGCGTCGGTCTGCGGACTGAAAGGTCCCGGGTTCGATTCCGGTCGGAGGCATGTACGTTGGTTGCGGGCACATCCCCGGTGGGGGGTGTGCAAGAGGCAGCTGGTCGATGTTTCTCTCTCATCGACGTTTCTGGCTCTCTATCTCTCTCCCTTCCTCTGTAAAATATCAATAAGATAGATTTTAAAAAATAAAAAATAGAGAGTGGAAGGGAGGGAAGGGAAGGAAGAGGAGGGGGAGGAGGAGAGAAACACTGACATGAGACAGACGCATCAATCGGTTGCCTCCCATACATGCCCTGACTCCCGTTGAGATTGAACCCCGAAACCCAGGTACGTGACCTTGACTGGGAATTGAACCCCAGACCCTTTGGTGCAAGGGCCAACACTCTAACCACTGAGCCCCACTGGCCAGAGCAGTTTCTTCTCTCTGTAGGAGAGTCATCCAGCAATAACATCAATCTCTTCCCCTTAACATTGTCAGGTTGGAGGCGGCGCTGGCAATCTCCGGACAAGGACAGTAGAGAAGAGAAGTGGCCGAGTTCAGGCCCACGGCGCCGTCAGGAAGCTGACGCTTCGCCCCCCTCGCAGATAGCGGGTCTGCACTTCCTCCGAGCGGAGGCCGGCGCATCCTCACTGTTCGCCCCCGAGAAGTCGTGGCTTCTCACCCTCGCAGCCGCAGACCCTGTAACCCCTGCGTGTTGTACTGGGGAGTGTTTTTCTTTTCTTTTCCTTTGCTCATCCTCACCCGAGGACATTTTCCCATCGATTTTTAGAGAGAGTGGAAGGGAGGGGGAGAGACACAGAGAGGGAAGCATCCATGTGAGAGACACACATCAATTGGTTGCCTTCGCACACGCTCCAACCAGGGTTGGGGAGCAAGTCCGCAAGCGTTGTATGTGCCCTTGACCTGAATGGAACCGGGAGCCTCCTGTCCCCAGGCAGACGCTCTATCCACTGAGCCACACGGGCCAGGGCTCCTCTGCTTTTCTCAACCACCGCCCCACGCGCACCCTGCTCCTCTTGGTCACTGCTAAGAGCTGCTGTTTGTCCTGGGCTGACGGACACACACAGAAGCCAGCGTACAGCCATCGGTCAGGGCACACACACATGACGGTGACCGCAGGGACCAGGGCCAGGATCACTGCGCGTCTGGACACTCAGCAGAAAGCCACGGGGCTGCCCACGCCGCGCCGCGTTCACGGGGGAGACACCTGCGGGGTCCCCTGTGACCAGAGCCAGCGCTGGCGATGGGGGGGGGTATGGGGGGGGCTCTGGTTGCCTCTGGGGGCTCCCGCCCTGGGGACAGAGTCATCCAGCCACACTTCGCTCCTGGGATCAGCTCGGTTTCCCGGCTCGGCTCACTCCCCAGGAGGCTCTGAGGTCTGCCCCCCACTCCCCCACTAGCCCCCCGTCAGCCGGCCCGGGGTCAGCGCCGCCTGGCAGCCCCGGGCAGGGCCAGCGGCAGCCGGTATCTTCGCTGGTACCCAGCCCCGTTCCCGCGGGCGACGTGCCGAGGGCCCCGTGCTCCCCTCCCCTCGGCGGGAGGAGGCGCCGGGGAGAGGAGTCCGGGTAGGAGCCGGGCTGTTATCAGGCAGCGGCGGCCCGCCCATCCTCCCCCAGACGGATGCCGCCATCCGGAATGCAGGCCCCCCCCCGCCCCCAGCCCCGGGGCCGCTCCGCCCACCGCCCTGCAAGGTGAGCAAAGGTCTCGGATGGGAGGGAGGGGCCGGAGGACCCGGGTCTCCCCAGGGCCGCGTCCCTGCCGCTCTTTATCTTTCCTGCGCCCCCCCCCCTCCTCGCCAGCTAAGGGGCTGGCTCTCCCCAGGCACCTGGAACAAAGCTTCGCGGTGCCCTTTGCTCAGGGGGAGCCCCACCCGGCGGGAACGCCCAGAAACCCTGGGAAAAGCGCTGCCCCGCACTTGCACGGCCCCTTCTGCCCGCCGTGGGGAGCACTGCCCCCTGCTGCCCACCCGGGGTACTGCACCCGCCGCCTGCCCCGCCTTTGTAACCGGCCCCTCCATTAGTTCACCTGAGGCCTGGCTGTGCGTCGCCTTGCTTCCTGCGGAGACCCCGTGGATCGGAAATGTGGAGACTACAAATCACTAAGAAAAACACAAGCCAGCCAAGCGGATAATAGGCAAAGGCTGCGGAGGGAAAAGGCACAAAAGACAGAGCTGGCTGGCTAATGAGCATGAAAAGATGCTTAACCTCGAAAAGGCTGAGAGCCACGCCTCACCCCACCCGGAGGAGGTGAGGAAATGGGGTGCTTTCACGAATGGCTGAATTATAAACTGGAGTCGCTGGGGGCTGCGACCCAGTGGTGCGCAGCCGCCCGGACGGAGGAGGCGCGCCCTCCTGAATGGACCGTTCATTCTCCTCCGGCACCGGCGCTGGGCGAACCGGACACCGCCAATCGCAAGAGCGGGGACTCGGAATATTAGAAACAACTTCAGTGCTTAGCAATAGGAGAGTGATCATCAGTTATTTGTGAGACAAGAGCCGGTGAAATTAAGTAGGTCTACACTGAGTGGCCAGATGATGATGATCTCTGAACACATAATAATCTGGCCACTCCGTGTCTATCCTATAGAATAAAAGGCTAATATGCAAATTGTCCCCTCGACCAGGAGTTGGACCAGCAGGCAGGCCGGCCAACCGCCCATGTCCCCTCTCCCTGGCCAGGCTGGCCAGACCCAACCCATGCACGAATTCATGCACTGGGCCTCTAATATATATTATACACTCCCACACTGAGTGGCGAGATTATTATACGTTCAGAAATCATAATAATCTGGCCACTCCGCATATATCAACACGACAAACCTTGAAATCATAATGTTAAGCGAATACAGAAATACACTCGGGGTTACATGCATGTGTGGCATTTAAAAACTCACACACACACACACACACACACACACACACAAAATAAAAGAAATAAAAAATAAATTAAAACTCACACAATACTACATTGTTTATGGAGCAAAGTTTTGCATTAAAGCCTGAGGTCAAGAATAGGAAAACCAGACACCAACTTCAGCTCGAGGTGACTTCGGGAGGGGAGGAGAGAAATTAGTTGGGTAGAGGGACCGGAAAATCTACCTGTAAACTTGTCCTTCTTAAAAAAATATCCGAGGCAGAGACAGTACAAATTAAAACACATCAGTTACACAGTGATGACTCGGGCAACCATCACACTAGTATTTTCCATGCATATGTTGTGCCTGGGAAAGCTTTGCCCATTTAAAGCCAGTGAGAACGGCCTAACTGGCCGATTTGAGTCTGGTAAACAAGTTACAATGTGTTCACGGGGCAACAGATCGCGGAAACCAGTGTGGCTCAGTGGTAGAGCGTCAGTCTGCGGACTGAAAGGTCCCAGGTTCGATTCCGGTCAGGGGCATGTACCTTGGTTGCGGGCACATCCCCGGTTGGGGGGTGTGCAAGAGGCAGCTGATCGGTGTTTCTCTCTCATCGACGTTTCTGGCTCTCTATCTCTCTCCCTTCCTCTCTGTAAAATATCAATAAAATATAAAAAATATATTTAAAAAAAAAAGAATCACCAGATCTAAGAAGCCTAATATGCTAAGTGTCCGACCGTTCAACCAGTTGCCATGAAGGGCACTGACCACCAGGGGGTTAGTTTGCTGCTGGGGTCCGGCCAATCAGAACTGGGCATGATGGGCCAGACGTGCCCTGGAGCTCTCCCCCTGTCCCCCCCCCCCCGCCCTAATTGCGCACCAGTGGAGTCCCTTGGCCTGGCCTGCGGGGATCCGGCCGAAACCAGCTCTCTGACATCCCCCAAGGGGTCCCAGATTGCAAGAGGCTGCAGGCCATAATATATATATATATATATATATATATATATATATATATATATATATATATATAATGATGAAATTACATAACTCCTTCTATAGTGTAAATTCCAAGCAAGGACTTGATGAATGGTTATCTGCACTTATAAATTGAATTGATATTGACCTGGCCAGGTAGTTGAGTTGGTCAGGCTGTCATCCCCACACGCCAAGGCTGTGGGTTCAATCCCCTGACAGGGCACATATGAGATTTAACCAATGAATGCATCAAAAAGTGGGACAACAAATTGATATCTCTCTCTCTCTCACTCTCTCTCTCTCTTCTCTCTCTCTCTCTCTCTCTCTCTCTCTCTCTCTCTCTCTCTCTCTCTCTCTCCTCTCCTCTCTCTTCCCTCCTTCTGCTCTCTTCAAAATCAATTAAAAACATTCTAAAAATATCAGTGAATTGTATAACAGCCACGTTCAGTGAAACCCTTTCTATTTGATGTGCTTATGCTGCCACCCAGTGGGGAAATAGAAGAATGCTCTATGAATGCAGAACAATTTAATAAACTCTGGGTGTGTTTACATAATGATAAAGATACTGCATGTAGCATGTAACGTATTACTTAAAATTAACACTTGCTCAGTGTAGAACATTTAAAGGGCCCTGAAAAGTAGAAAGAACAGAAACTCGTCCATCATCTCCCTTTCCGCTGGTTCTGGATTCTGAGTCCCTGGGCAGTGGGGAGAGAGCAAGGTGCAGGGCAGGGGAGAGAGAGCAAAGTGCAACGGTTCTCTCCAGATAAAGTCAGCTTGCCTGCATTTTCGGTGCTAACTTTGAACTAAGTTTTGATACTTGATTCTTGCTCTGCTGACCTATGATCAGCCTGGTTTAAAAACACTCTAATAATTTGACCCCGCTCAGATGCTTTGGTTGCTTTAAGTTCTGTCTCCTGGTTCAGGTATTTTGTTATGATAAAACTAGAGGCCCGGTGCACGAAATTCGTGCAAGAATAGGCCTTCCTTCCCCTGGCTGCCGGCACCGGCTTCCCTCTGGCACCTGGGACCCGGGCTTCCTTCACAGCCCTGGCTTCGTCCAGAAAGACATCCCATCTAATAGCATATTGCGCTTTTATTATTATAGATATGCTGTAATGAACATATTATATGTAGTATATGTACATATATGTGTATATACACACATGTGTGTATGTGTATGTGCATATATACGTGTGTGTATATATATACATATGTACATATATGTATATATATAGAATCTTTGTGAAATTGCATATCTATTTCTACAGCGAAAATTCCACACAGGATCTTGCTCAGTGGCTACACGCATTTATACATTTAATATACTGGCCTGGCCGGTAGCTGACTTGGTTGGAAAGTCATCCTATCTGCCAAGGTGGCAGGTTCAGTCCCACAGGGCACATACAAGAATCAACCAATGGATGCATAGATAAATGAAACAAAAAATTGATGATCCTCTCTCTTCCTTCCTATCGCCCCAAAATCAATCTATAAATAAAGAAATGTGCAAAAATAACTGAACTATGTAACAGCCATTTCCAATTTCAGACCAAATACCTTGAAACCATTTTTATTTCATGTGCTTATACTGCCACCCAGTGGATATAGAGAAGAATGCTTCATGAATGTAGACTAATGTATAAAATCCAGTTGTGTTCTTTACATATTGATATACTACATATAATTTATCATTAAAAACTACTACATGCACATTCTAGAACATTGATATTACACAAGAAAATACAAACAGAGAAAAATCACCCACAATCTCACTTTTTTTACAAAAAATATGTTTTATTGGTTTTTCAGAGAGGAAGGGAGAGGGATAGAGAGTTAGAAACATCAATGAGAGAGAAACATCGACCAGCTGCCTCCTGCACACCCCCTACTGGGGATGTGCCCGCAACCAAGGTACATGCCCTTGACCGGAATTGAACCTGGGACCTTTCATTCCTTAGACCAACGCCCTATCCACTGAGCCAAACCGGTTTCTGCCACAATCTCACTTTCCATGGGCTCAGGATTCTGAATCCTGGGCAGGGGAGAGAAAGATCAAGGTACAATTGTTTCTCCATATAAAGCCAACTTTTCTGCTCAACCTATGCTAACCTTCCACTTGTTTTTGATACTTAACTCTTGCTCTGGTCCCCTATCATCAAGCCTCTTAAAAGAAAAACATGCCAGTAATTTGACTCAGCTCAGTACTTTAAATTCTGTCTCCTGGTTTTAGTTTTCGGTTTCTTTTCTGCTATGACAAAAAAAAAAGCTGCAATAAACATCATATATATAGAATGTGAACATATATACTAGATATGTATTATGTATTTGGTGAAATGACATGCCTCTTTTAACAGTGTCAATTCCAAACGGGTCATGACCAATGGCTACTTGTACTTATAAACTTAATACATATTGACCTGGCTGGGTTGGGGAATTGGTTAGAGACGTGGTCGGCAAACTGCGGCTTGCGAGCCACATGCGGCTCTTTGGCCCCTTGAGGGTGACTATTCCACAAAATACCACAGCCTGGGTGAGTCTATTTTGTAGAAGTGGCATTAGAAGAAGTTTAAGTTTAAAAAATGTGGCTCTTCAAAGAAATTTCAATCATTGTACTGTTGATGTTTGGCTCTGTTGACTAATGAGTTTGCCGACCACTGGGTTAGAGTGTCATCCTGATACTTGAAGGTGTCCTGTTTGATCTCTGGTCACACACATAAAAGAATAAATCAATGAATGCATAAGTGGGACAACAAATAATTATTTCTCTCTCCAAAATCAATTTTAAATTTTTTTTAAAAATTTAAATCACTGAGCTATGACAGCCACATTCAATTTCAGAACAAATAGGCTGAAACCATTTTTGCTATTCATTTGATGGGCTTATGCTGCCACCCAGTGGAAAAATAGAAGAATGCTTTATGAATGTAAAATAATTTATAAACATGTGTTCTTCACATATTGATGAAGATACCATATATAACTTGCTAAAAATTAATTCATGCTCTTTCTAGAAAATGTAGAATACCCAGAAGAATACAAAGGAAGAAAAACTCACCCATCACTTCACTTTCCATTGGCTCAGGATCCTGAGTTCCCGGGCAGGGGAGAGAGAGATCAAGGTGCCCTTGTCTTCTCCATATAGCCAACCTTTTGGCGATTTGAGTGCTAACCTTGAACTTAGTTTTGATACTTGATTCTGGCTCTGCTTTCCAATGATCAAGCCTCTTTAAAAAAAAAAACACTGCAGCACTGCAGGAAATGCTAATTGGACTGTTGTGAGAAGAATTAGAAAGGAAGAGAGGAACGCTGGCATAAAGAATAAGAATGGCAATAAATAAGTGTCCACCCATCCATAACAACATTGAATATAAATGCTCCAATCAAAAGACATAGGGTAGCTGAATGGATAACAAAACGTGATCTATATATCTGCTGTCTACAGAGACCCACCTCAGAACAAAAGACTCACACAGGATGAGAATGAAGGCATAGAAAAAATTTCCATGGAAATTTTAAAAAGCTGGGGTAGCAATACTCCTATCTGACAAAGTAGGCTTCACAATGAAGGCCAAGACAAGAGACAATGAAGGCCACTTCATTATCCTAAAGGGATTGATTCAACTAGAGCAGAAAGGGATTGATTCAACTTGGGCAAACTACGGCCCACAGGCCGGATCCGGCCCGTTTGGCTGTTCTATCCGGCCCGCGGAGCCGAAAGAGCGGAGGGTCCTCTTGCTCTCCCCTCCGCTCCTTCACCAGCAGCCCAAGGTGAGAGTGCCAGCATGGTCAGGTTGCTTTTGTTCCGGCCCTCTGGTCCAGTGTAAGAACCCATTGTGGCCCTCGAGTCAAAAAGTTTGCCCACCCCTGAACTAGAGGATATAACTCTGGTAAACATATATGCACCCAATATAGAAGCATCTAAATATATATTTTAAAAAAAACTTCGGGAGGATATTAAGGGAGAGATAGATGGCAATACAATCATAGGAGGGGACTTTCACACCCCACTGACATCACTGGATAGATCTTTGAGACAAAAACTTAACAAGAAAACAGTGATCCTAAATGACACACTAGATCAGATAGAATTAATTGACATTTACAGAACATTTCACCCCAAAGCTACAGGATATACATTCTTCTCAAGTGCACATGAACCATATCTTTGCTGTCTATAAGAACACGTAAATGGGTCGTTCTCAAAGGTAGACCACATGTTAGGACACAAACTGAGTCTCCACAAGTTCAAGAAGATTGAAATCATATCAAGCACCTTATCAGATCAAATGGCATGAAATTAAAAATCAATTACAGTAAAAACTCTCAAAAACATTCAACCATATAGAGGCTAAATAGCATGTCATTAAACAATGAAAGGGTTACTAAGTAGATGAAGGAAGAAATTTTTAAAAAAAACTTCCTGGAAACAAATGAAAATGAACACACAGCAACCCAAAATCTGTGGGACACAGTGAAAGCAGTCCTGAGAGGGAAATTCCTAATAATAATAATAATAATAATAATAAGGTAGAAGTACAAAACTGATACCCAGAAATGGATGGCATCTTTATACACCAAATAATGAATTCTCAGAGAGAGAAACTAAAAGAATAATCCCATTTACCATTGCCACGAAAAGAAGAAGATACTTAGGAATAAATGTAACTAAGGAGATAAAAGGCCTGTACTCAAAAAACTACCGGACATTGCAAAAAGACATAGAGGAAAATATAAACAAGTGGGAAAATGTACCGTGTTCATGGATTGGTACACTGAACAGCATTAAAATGTCCACAGTGCCCAAAGCAATCTTTAGATTTAATCCAATCGCTATCAAAATACCAATGACATATTTCACAGATCTAGAACAAATACTCCAAATTTATATGGAACCAAAAAAGACTCTGAATCGCTGATGCAATCTTGAGATTGAAGAACAAAGTTGAAGGGATCACAATACTAAAAATTAATTACAATACAAAACCATTGTAATAAAAACTGCTTGGTAGTCGCACAAGAACAGACATATAGACCATTGGAACAGAACAGAGAATCCAGAAATTGACCCAAGCCATTATGTTCAATTAATATTTGACAAAGGAGGCAAAAGCATACAAAGGAATCAAGACAGTCTCTTCAATAAATAGTGCTGGGAAAATTAGACAAGTATATACAAAAAAGTGACACTAGACCACTAACTTACACCATACATAAGAATAAACTCAAAATGAATAAAAGACTTAAATGTAAGTCATGAAACCATAAAAATCCTAGAAGAAAACATAGGCAGCAAAATCTCAGACATCTCACAGAGCAAAATTTTCACTGATACGTTGCCTGGGGCAAGAGAGAAAATAATCAAATGGGACCACATTACACTAGGAAGCTTCTGCACAGCAAAAGAAATCGGCATCAAAATGAAAAGGGAGCCCACTGCATGGGAGAACATATTTGCCATGATATGTCTGACAAGGGGTTAAGTATATAAAGCACTCATACAATTTAACAAAAGGAAGACAAACCACCCAATTTAAACATGGGCAGGGGGCCTGAATAGACACTTCTCCAAAGAGGACATACAGATGGCCAGGAGACATATGAAAACATGCTCAACAGCACTAATCAGGAGAGAAATGCAAAGTAAAACAAGGTCCCACTTCACACGGACCTCACACCTGCCAGAATGTCCACTATCAACATGTCAATAAACCACAAGAGCTGCCGAGGATGCAGAGGGAAGGGACCCTTGGGCACTGCTGGTGGGAATGGAAGACAGTGTGGAGTTTCCTCAAAAAATTAAAAATGGCACTGCCTTATGACCCAGCAATTCCTCTTCTAGGAATACATCCTAAGAAGCCAGAAACACCAACCAGAGAAACTGCATGCTCCTCTATGTTCATAGCAGTATTATTTACATTAGCTAAATCTGGAAATAGCCCAGTGCCCATCAGCAGATGAGTGGATAAAAGGCTGTGGTACATGTACACCATGGAACACTAGGCAGCAGTGAAAAAAGAAGGATCTCTTGCCCTTGGAGACAACATGGAGGGACCTGGAGAGCATTACGCTAAGTGAAAGAAGCCAGTCAGAGAAAGACAGGTATCCCATGATATCACTCATTCATATGTGGAATCTAATGAACAAAATGGACTGATGGTCAAAAGTCATCCAGAGCCATTGAAGCATGCAACAGGCTGATGTGAGGGAGAGATTAACTGAAGAACTTATATACATAATAGAGGATCAGTGCACAGATTCGTGCACAGGTGGGGTCCCTCAGCCTGGTCTGCACCCTCTCACAATCCGGGACCCCTCAGGGGATGTGGGACTGCTGGTTTTGGCCCCATCCCTGCAGTCCAGGCCTCAAGTAAGCATATAAGACCTTCGGTTAATCTCTTTCTGCCCACTCCCCTTCCCCTTCCCCTGAGATTCATCAGTCTGTCCCATGTTTCCATGCCTGTGTGTTGAGCATTTGCCCCCTGGTGGTTAGTGTGCATCATAGTTACTGGTGGAACAGTCGAGTGGTCGGACACTTAGCACATGAGGCTTTTATATGTCTAGGTATGCATAGCCCTGGACAGACAGCAGTGCGGGGAAGGCCTGGGGAAGGGATGAGATCCAGGTGGATTCAACAATAAAGATAAAAAATTTCATATGCGCTCTTTCTAGGAAATTGAGAGTAATGTTTACTTATTTATTTTTCATGTTATGTTTTTCACTTTTTACAATTTTAACTTTATTTTACTTGCAATTCCACAAAAGAAAAAGACAGAGAAGGTGATGGAATTGCTGAATTCATATAAATATTTCGTCTAGGCAAGAGACACACCCCCTAAAATATCCATTCAAGAATAAAAAAAGAAACAGTGAGGACATTAAAGGCGGAAGTCGCTATGATTTCCTCCAAGGACATGTTTGCGTTTGGGGGTGCACAGGCTGCCTGCTTGCGGTGACAGATGAAGGCGTTGGCCCAGCCACACGGGCAGGAACACGCAGTTCTGAGGACAATGAAGCCCTTCGGTACAGTTAGTAAGGTCAGCCCTGGCCTCTCCCCAGGGGTCCCCCTCCCTCCCGGCTGCCCACCCCACCACCAGGACCAACCCAACCCCCATGTCCCCTGACCCCGAGCCACAGGGGAAAGGGGACGGTCCAGCTTCCGGGTGCCCTCAACACCCACCCTTCGCCCCAAGCAGCTTCGTTTCCATCTGTTTAAAAAAATGGCGGCAGGTGAGGCTGTGTTTGCAGAAAGCATTCCGTGGGGAAACCCCTGCTCAGGTCAGCCCTCAGGCCCTGGCGAGTCCCCGCAGTCCGGGGCCTCAGGATTCCTGAGAACGGAGGCCTCTCTCCCCCACACACCAGCTTCTCATGAAGTCAGGTGCCCGTCGGCCTCCGGGCTCCTTACCTCCCACCCCACGGGCAGCAGACCCGGGCCTGCGGGGTGGGGTCGGCCCCGAGCCGGCTCCAAATGACAGGAGGCGGAAGGTGCTGGAGCCCAGGCTCAGGTGGAGGCGGCAGGAAGGGGTGGGCTTTGCCGGGTGCCAGCCCTGTGCCAGGTGCTCAGGGTCCAAATCCTCTGGGATCCCATGGGAGGTGTCCCCCTGTTCCTTCCCTCCCTCCCTCCTCGCCCTCCTTCTGGATTTACTGAGCACCTGTCTGTAAAGCTGGCACCCCCAAGACTTCACCTACCCCCCCCCCCCCGAGAGCATCATCCAGGCTGTGACTTGGGGGGTTGCAGGATGCAGGGGTGCCCCGGGGAACCCCGGGAAGGTCCCCAGTGGAGTTAAAGCCCAGCTGGGATCAGAAGGATGAGGAAGGGCATTCCCGGGGGAGCAAACAGCACTGGGAAGGCGGGGAGGCAGGAAACAGCCCGCCCCGTCTGGGAGCTGTGGGGGGGGGCGCTGGAGCCCAGGCCCAGGAAACCTGCTGGGTGAGGTGGGGACCCAGAACCGCTACCTGGACCCCTGGCTCCTTGACCTCCTTCGCTCCAGGCCGCCTGGCCAGGAAGAGGCCCCGCCTACTGCCCCAAAGGAGGCTTTGGTGCTGGGGGGGGGGGAGGGGCTGAAGAAGGAGGGGCCAGCTGGTGTGTATTTGGGCTTGCTTCACAGGAACCTCCTCCTCCTCCTCCTCCAACACCATGGCAACCAGGCAGCAGCTGGGAGCCGCCTGTGAGCCTGGCTGAGTGGAGGGGGAGGTGGGCTGGGGTAGGGACCTCTGCCCCCCCCCTCTGAGCCTCGGTTTTGGCGTCTAGAATATGGGCCCCACAACCCGGGTGCTGGCTCCTGTCCACCCAGCTGCTCCAGGAAGCGGCCCAGGCTGCACTCAGGAGGGGAAGGCGGGGGGGGGGGGGGGGGGGCGGGGGGAGGCCCAGCATCATCCGGCAGCTGGGGCTGGGGCTGGGCCAGGCGGCGGGGAGTCCCTGAGCCCCGTGGCCTGGGCTTCCCACCCAGCAGCCTGCCCGGAGCGCCCACTGCACATCGCTGCCCAGGAGCCGGGAGCGGGAGGCGGGCCCAGGACAGACACAGGGATGGCGCTCCCTGCGAGCCCGCAGGGAGGGGGCTAGGGAGCCCCTGCTGGGACACAGGGCTCAGCTGCTCCCAGAACCTGGTCAGAGCCCCCAAAGGAGGGTCTATTCCTGGGGCTGCTGCTCTGGTGACCGCAGACGGGGCTAAACCTGCAGGAGCACGTGCTCCCCCTGTTCTGGGGCCAGAGCCTGGAATCGGGGTGTCTGGGCTGTGCTCCCTCAGAGGGCTCCAGGGAGGGTCCTTCCTGCCCCTCAGCTTCCGGGGCTCCTGGCTGCAGCCCTTCCATCTTCACGTGGCCCCGCCCCCTTGCTCACCATCACGTGGTCTGCCCCCTTGTTCTCATGCCCACTTCTGGTTGGTCACGTGCCTACTTCTGGTTGGTCACATGCCCATTTCTGGTTGGTCACATGCCCACTTATGGTTGGTCACATGCCCACTTCTGGTTGGTCACGAGCCTGCTTCTGTTTGGTCACGTGCCCATCCTGCATGTTTACATGGCTCCACCCCCTGGAGATTTTGGTTGGTCTCTGTTTCTGGGGTGCCACCTTCCTGGCTGGCTGGCTGCCCCTCTCTCACACCTGGCAACAGTCCCTTTGCCAAAGTCTTTCCAGAAAATCCTTTGGGCGGGCCCTCTCTCTCCTGCTGGACTGTGGCCGCTGGGACCGAAGGAGACAGGCCAGCAGGGGCCAGTCCAGGGTCCCTGCCAGAGGGGCCTGTGCCGTGCGGGAGGCTGGGGAGGGGAGGTGGGAGGCAGGGTGCTGACTGGCATGTGAAAAGCCCTGGGGCCAGGGGGGCACACACCATCACCCCACATGCCTGTGAGGAGCAGCTGTGGCCCATGGAACAGGCGAGGCTACAGAGAGAGCGAGCGACTTCCTCCAGGCCCGTGGTCGGCAAACTCATCAGTCCACAGAGCCAAATATCAACAGCACAAGGATTGACATTTCTTTGGAGAGCCACACTTTGTAAACTTCAACTTCTTCAACATGGACTCGCCCAGGCCGTGGTATTTGTGGAAGAGCCACACTCAAGGGGCCCAAGAGCCGCGTGTGGCTCGCGAGCCGCAGTTTGCCGACCTAGGGTGCACAGCAGTTAAAAGGCAGAGCTGCAAATGGCACCCTGGGCTGCCCACAGCCTGTGTCTCCTCTCCCCGCGACCTCTGGGAAGGCTGGCCCTCACCCTGGGGCCATTCGCTCTGATGCCACCCTTCCCCCTCCCCCTGCACCCCAGGGGACAGGGCCCTGTCACTGCCCAGCGCCTCTGCCCCGTCCCTCCCGGCTGGTGGCCTGGGCAGAGTCCCGCCGCCCGTGGCTTGGAGGACAGAGTGCCGTGCTCCCCTGGGCCTGGCTGCCCGCCGGCCCCCCGGCAGCTCTCCTTTCACCTCGAGAAGGAATGGGTCCGGTCCGCAAACCGGCTGCCTTCCCGCATTCGCTCTGACCCGTGGCTCTGCCGGCTGCCGCCTGGTCCGGGCCCTGATGCCACCGCTCCTGGGCGGCGCCTCCCCCCCCCCTGGAGCCCCAGGCGGCGCACAGCACCCAGCGCCCCCTGCAGCCCCGGGCCCCCTGTCACCGCCCCCGGTCCTGCCCGCTGCCCCGGGTCCTCACACCCCTTGGACAGAGGGTGCAGACACCAGGCGGGCACTGCGCTTGCCTCCCCTCCCCCCTGAACGCCCCGGGCACCGAGGCTGTGCTGGTCTCCAGCTCCTGCGGGGCTGGGCCTGCGCGGTGCGGCCCCCAGGGGGACCCCTCTGCAGGGTGGCAGGCGGGCCAGGCCTCCCAGGGCAGCTGGGTGCCCGCCTGAACCCAGAGCCTCGTCAGCCGCCCCTCCCCCTGCTGAAGGGGAAGAGGTGTGGTTCCCAGTCTCCCTGCTGCCTGGGAGGGGCCGAGGCTGTGCCCTCTGCTGGCCGGTCCCTGTTACTGCAGGAGGCGGAGTCCTCCCTGCCCAGCCAGTGCCCTGGGGGCCAGCCCAGCTCCCTTCCCTGTGCCCATCAGAACCAGGCTGGGCTCCCTCAGGCGGGAGGGAGCAGAGCTGCCCCTGGTTGTTGGCCCCCTCCCTCCGGGCACAGGCCGGGGTGAGGCCAGGCGGGGAGCAGCCTCTAGCAGCGGAGCCACTGCTCTTCCCTCCGCAGATGTCTGGGCCATCCTGCCTGCCCTGCATCTAGAGGTCAGAGGGCAGAGGGCACTGCAGCTGGACTCCACAGGCGTCCAGGAGCGCCCGGCTGCAGCGGGTCCCAGCCGATGACTCCACAGGGCCGACTCCTCGCAGCCCGCGTGTGGCCTCCGCTGCTCTCACCCCCGGGCCCCACCGCTTACATGGATGCACTTGAACTTCTGTCTGTCTCACTGCTCGCCTAGGTGTGGGCTCTATATGTTTATGTGTTGACTTCAGAGAGGAAGGAAGAGGGATAGAGAGAGAGAGAGAGAGAGAGAGAGAGAACCATCAATGATGAGAATCGTGGACCGGCTGCCTCCTGCACGCCCCCTACAGGGGATCCAGCCCGAAACCCGGGCACGCGCCCTTGAGCAGGAATTGCACCGGCCACCGCCTGGTGTGCGGGACGATGCTCAACCACTGAGCCACACCGGCCAGGGCCTTTGAGCTGGGACCGGGCATGCAGAATGTGCTTCCCTACAGGCGTCAGCACGCGAGCAGCTTCCAGGGCCAGCAGAGGAGGGGACACACGCAGGGAAGGGGACACACGCTGCAGGCACAGCGGGAAGCCAAGCCTCTTTATTGGGGGCGCTGCTGGGGGCGCCCCGGGAGGCGCACACAGGCCGCCACGGGGGCGGGGGGCGGGGGCCGGCCTCCCTCAGATTATGAGATAGAACACTTCGGGCTCCTCCTTCTCCTGCTCCTCCGGGAAGCAGCTGTCCATGGCGAGAAGGACGACGCTGAGGAAGGACAAGGCGGAGGCGATGGTGCCCAGGGGCAGCATGTAGGAGACGCGCTTGCTGAGGATCATGTGCTTGTTCACCGGGAACTTGGGCGGGAACTCCAGGGTGGTGTGGCCCGCGAGGTCCACGGCGAAGTTCCAGGCCACGGCGAGCGACAGGCAGAAGCAGCTGAGCGCCAGGTGCAGCGCGGCCGTGTTGTAGCAGGTGCGGAAGAAGTGCGGGAAGGGCTCGCGGTTCCAGCTGGCCCACACGGCCAGCGTGCTGAACACCAGGGCCACGGGCGCCAGGAAGTCGGCCAGCAGCATGAGGTCCTGGCCGTAGTAGATCTCGTTCGGGAGGCCCCACGTGCCGTTGAACCTGGCGAACACGGTCACCTGGAGCGTGTGGCCGGACACGTTCACGTTCTCCGCGTAGTAGACTTCCCACAGGCCGATGTACATGAGGGGGATGGTGTCGCTCTTGAACTCCCACACGCGCCAGGACATGCTGTTGGTGAGGGCCAGGCTGAAGAACCAGAACAGGTAGGCCAGCAGCACGGCCCAGGTTTTGAAGAGCAGCGGCCTCAGCCCCGGCCTCGTGAAGACCAGGCTGCAGCGGAGAGAACCACAGGCGGCCCGTGAGCCGCGGGCAGCGCGCCGGCCGGGCCCCGGGTCTGCCGGGCCGAGCCACGCGTCTAAGAGGCTGCGTACATGGCGAAACCCGTGTGGCTCAGCGGTAGAGCGTCGGTCTGTGGACTGAAGGGTCCCGGGTTCGATTCCGGTCAAGGGCATGTACGTTGGTTGCGGGCACATCCCCGGTGGGGGGTGTGCAGGAGGCGGCTGGTCGATGTTTCTCTCTCATCGACATTTCTAGCTCTCTATCTCTCTCCCTTCCTCTCTGTAAAATATCAATAAAATATATTTTTTTAAAAAGAGGCTGCATACACATTGGCCTGCAATTAGTGTTCCGATATATTTTTTAAAATATATATTTTATTGATTTTTTACAGAGAGGAAGAGAGAGGGATAGAGAGTTAGAAACATCGATGAGAGAGAATCATCGACCAGCTGCCTCTTGCACACCCCCTACTGGGGATGTGCCCGCAGCCAAGGTCCATGCCCTTGACCGGAATCGAACCCGGGACCTCTCAGTCCGCAGGCCGACGCTCTATCCACTGAGCCACACCGGTTTCGGCTCCAATGTATTTTAAATGTATATGTATTTTTTAGTTCAGAGTGGAAGGGAGGAGAGAGCCAAACATCAGTGATGAGAGAGAATCACTGATTGGCCGCCTCTTACACTCCCCCCCCCCCCGGCCCCTCCTGGGGATTGAGCCCGCATCCCAGGCATGTGCCCTTGACCGGAGTTGAACCCGGGACCCTTCAGTCCACCGGCCGACGCTCTAGCCACTGAGCAACACTGGCCAGGGCTGGATCGCTTTTGGACTTGAATCCTTGGGAGCAGCTGCCGGGCTAACCGGAAAGCGAGGTTCCAGGCTCCTCTCTGCTGATTAGCATGAGGGAAGGAGGGGGGTCCCCCCAAAGAGGCTCTGGGCACCTCCAAACCCGAGCTCCCCCTGGGAAGCCTGACATGCCCAACAGAGTATCTGCCGCCCCCTCCCCGGGGGCACGCGCGTCTCCGTGTCACCCCTGGGGAAGCTCCCTCCGAGCGGGGGCGGGTTGAGGACCAGTCTGATGCCCTCAGGCCGCAGGAATAATGCCTCCTCCCGCCCACAGGCTGAGCGCGGCGCAGGCCGGGGCTCTGGCGGGTGAGGCCTCTGGAAGGCGGGGGCACCGGCCGCCGGGGGCGTGCGGGCGGCTCTGCGCTGCGCCTGGGCCCTGGGCCCTGGGCCCTGTCTGTCCTCCAGACGCAGCGGAAAGGCCGTGTCTCCGGCTCGGGAGGAAGCCGGTCAGTGGCCTTACCCGTAGCCCTTTTGGAAGGACATGGTCCGGAGCCCGGCGGCGGGGTTCTTCCGGGCAGCAGGCAACGTGGGCAGCAGGGGAAGGTGCAGGCTACAGGACACGGTCCACCAGGAGGATGAGCCCCTGCGGAGGGCCAGCTGTGGTCAGTAAGTGCGGGGTTCGGAACCACGCCCCGCAAACCCCTGCCCGCACCTAAGACTCCGCCCGTGTACCCTGTGCTCGGTATGGACTGCGTTCCACTCCACACACTGAGAAATATTAACGCATTCCGAAGGAAGGAAGGAAGGAAGGGAGGGAGGGAGGGAGGAAGGAAGGAAGGCTGGAAGGTGGCCTGTATTCATCTCTCCTGTAAGACCACCCATGACAGTTAACCAGTTCATAGAGCAAACAAAAGGATTAAATAAAGTGACACACCTACCCCCCACAAGAAAGGAAGGAAGAAGAGAAGGTAGGAAGAAAGAATGAAAGAAAGAAATGAATGAATGAATGAATGAATGATGGAAGGAAGGAAGGGGAAAAAGAAGAAAAGAAGGAAGGGGAAGAAAGAAAGGATGGAAGGAAGAATGAAAGGAAGGAAGGAAAAAAGAAAGCAGGAAGGATGAAAGAAAAAGGATGGCTAGATGGCAGGAAGGAAGGAAGAAATAAAGGCAGGAAGGATGAAAGGAAGAAAGGAAGGATGAAAGGAAGGAGTAATGGATGGGTCGAAGCAAGGAAGAAAGACAGAAAAGAAGGATGGATGGAAGGAAGAGAGGATAGAAGGAAGGAAGGAGGGGAGGTTGGATACATAACAGGAAGAAATCATGGAAGAAGGAAGAAAGGAAGGCAGGAAGTATGAAAGGAAGAAATAAAGGAAGGAAGGATGGATGAATAGATGGCAGAAAGACAGGAAGGAAGTAAGAATGCAAGAAAAGAAGGAAGGAAGGAAGGAAGGAAGGAAGGAAGGAAGGAAGGAAGGAAAAGAAAGAAGAAAGAAAGAAGAAAGAAAGAAAGAAAGAAAGAAAGAAAGAAAGAAAGAAAGAAGAAAGAAAAAAGAAAAAAGAAAGAAAAGAGAGAAGGTAGGAAGGAAAAGAGGAAGAAAGGGAAAAAGAAAGAAAAGAGAAGGTAGGAAGGAAAGAAAGAAGAAATGAAGGTAGGAAGAAAGGAAGGAAGGATGCAAGAAAGGAAGTATGGATGGATGGAAGGAAGGAAGGAAGGAAGAATGAAATGAAAGATGGAAGAAAAAAGGAAAGATAGAATGAAGGAAGAAATGATGGAAGGAAGGATAGATGGATGGAAGGAATAAATGATGGATAGAAGGAAGAAAGTAAGAAAGGATGGCAGGAAGAAATGATGGATGGAAGTAATAAAGGAAGCAAGGAAGGAAGGAAGAAACATAGCAAGGAAGGAAGGAAGGAAGAGAAGGTAGGAAGAAATTGAGAGAAAGAAAGAAAAAGGAAGAAAGAAATGAATGATAGAAAGAAGGATGGGGAAAAAAGAAAGGAAGGAAGGGAAAGATAGAAAAAATGAAATGGAGGATGGAATGATGGAAGGAAGGAAAAAAGGAAGGAAGAAAGGAAGATGGGAAGGATGAAAGAAAGAAAGGAAAGAAATAAAGAAAGAAAAAAAGAAAGAAAGAAAGAAAGAAAGAAGAAAGAAAGAAAGAAGAAAGAAAGGAAGGAAGGAAGGATAATGGAAAAAAGGAGTGATGGATGTGACAAAGGAAGGAAGGAAGAGGAAGGAAGAAAGGAAGGAAGGAAGGAAGGAAGGAAGATGGAAGGGTGGTTGGATAGATGGCAGAAAGAAAGTATGGGAGAAGGAAGACAGGAAGACAGGAAGTATGAAAGGAAAAAATAAAGGAAGGATGAATGGATAGATGGCAGAAAGGAAGGAACAAAGGTATGAAGGAAGGAAGGAAGGAAAGAAAGAAAGAAAGAAAGAAAGAAAGAAGAAAGAAAGAAAGAAAGAAAGAAAGAAAGAAAGAAAGAAGAGAAGGTAGAAAGGAAGGAAAAAATGAAGAAAGGAAGGAAGAAAGAAGGATAGATGCAAGGAAGCAAGGATTGATGGACGGAAGGAAGGAAGGAAGGATAAAAGGAAGGAAGAAATGAAGAGTGGACAATAGATGGCAGGAAGGATGGAAAATTAAAGAAAGGAAGGAAGGAAGGAAGGAAGAAGAAATGAAGGAAAGGAATTAGGTAAAAAAGAAGGAAGGAGAAAAGGTAGGAAGGAAGAAAGGAAGGATGGAAATAAGAAAATATGGAAGAAATAATAGATGGAAGGCGGAAGAAAGGAAGGAATGATGGAAGGAACAAGGAAGAAAAAAAGGGTAAAAGAAAGGAAGGAAGGAAGGAAGGAGAGAAAGTAGGAAGGAAGAAGGGAAGAAAGGAGAGAAGGTAGAAAAATGGAGGGAAGGAAGGAAGGAAGGAAGGAAGGAAGGAAGGAAGGAAGGAGAGAAGGAAGAAGGGAAGGAAGGAGAGAAGGTAGGAAGGAAAGAAGAAGAGAAAGTAGGAAGGAAGAAGAGCAGGTAGGAAGGACGGAAGACAGGAAGGTGGTTAGGGTTCACCTCTCCTCTAAGACCACCCATGGCACTTAACCAGTGCACAGAACAAATGAAAGGATTGACTAAAGTGATGCACTGCACACCCCTTCCTCCCCCACCCCGACAAGTCTCGGGGCTTTCTTAACCAGGGGGAAATAAAGCGCAATGGTTACCAAACCAACACCAAAAGGCAGAGGAGGACGTCTCAGAGGTACAAATGGCAGCCACTGCCAAGCAGTAACAGAAATAAGGAAACCAAACATTCTCATGTTTCCATGGCTCCCAGGCTGGTCTGCAGGCCTGTGACAGCAGTCTTCTTAAAGGGCCAGAGTCACGGAGCAGGTCTTCAAGAGCTGATGTCTTTCCCTGGCTGGTTGGGTTGAGTGGATAGAGCGTTGGCCTGGGGAAGGAAGGGTCCCACTTTCTATTCTGATTAAGGCCACAGGCCTGGGTTGTGAGCTGGATCCCCAGTGTGGGGCATGCAGGAGACAGCCGATCCATGATTCTTTGTCGTCACTGAGGTTTCTCTCTCTTCCTCTCTCTCTAAAATAATAACGGGGACGGGCTCTCCGCTGATGTGTGGCCCCATTCTCACCAGCCCGGGGGCTCCAAGGCCCCTGTGCCTGTCCCCGCAGCGGGCTCCCAGCCAATGACTGCACAGGGCCGGCTCCTCACAGCCCGCCGGTGACGCCGAACACTGGCCACCAGGCGCACCTTGGGGTTGGGGGGGGGGGAGTACATGTGCAAAGTATAATTACACGGGTGTCACCACCAATCTTCCCTGTGCGTGACACAGAATCCAACCACCGTTCCTTCGCGTGCAGAATTAAAGAGAGGCTCTGGCTAACGCGGACACCCAAGGAGGGCGAGGCAAAAGCCCAAATACATCTACTCTCACTACTTCCTCCGGGGGGAGGTGCAGAGCATGTAACTGCACTAAGACCCCCCCACCCCCACTACGCCATCATGTAAAAAGTCTTATGAACAGCGCTCCACCGAGGAAGAATTCATTGGCAAGACAGCTATAGCCATCGCCTTACCGCCAGCGCCCTGGGTGCCAGCTTTGCCTTTGTGGATTGCAGCCCCTCCCGGCCTTCGTATAGTGACAATGGCACCCTAAAATGCATCCTATCTATATGTTGAAGCTAATCACTCCATCTCATGGCACGGAGGGGGGTTTGCTGGATCGCAATTACCACATGACAGTTGGCTCCTACAAAACATGCCACGGGAATTAGCTGCTGCGCTCGCGCCTATAAAATGGTACAGTTTTAGTTATAGCTCAAAGAACTCTTTCTACCTTATGGGGAACTCCCAATAGGACAGTATCTGCCACCGCCCGTGTGTCTGACCCGGTTGTGTTCCTCTCGGGCCCCATCCAGACGGACCTTAATGCGTGAGCCATCTGTATGAGGTGTCCTCGCGGGCTGCACATTACCCATTGTATTAATTCTACATAACAAAAGGCTTCCCTCGTGATTTTTAAACAGCCGGCTTTCGCTTGGGTTCCTACTAACCCAGGGGTGGGCAGACTTTTTGACTCGAGGGCCACCATGGGTTCTTACACTGGACTGGAGGGAGGGCACAAAAGCAACCTGACCATGCTGGCACTCTCCTCTTGGGCTGCTGGTGAAGGAGCGGAGGGGAGAGCAAGAGAACCCTCCTCCGCTCTTCCGGCTCCTCGGGCCGGATAGAACAGCCGAACGGGCCGAATTCGGCCTGTGGGCTGTAGTTTGCCCACGGCTGTCCTAACCTAACCGAGCCTTGGGAATCTCATCAAACCTACCAACTGTTACATGACCTGGTAAATGAAAGCTTATCTCCCCCCCCCCCCCCCCCCCGCCCAAACTGGTGGGTGGGGTTTAACACATGACTGGCACCTGCCACAGAGCCCTCTCTAAGACATTGAACCACCAATCAACACAGGCCAGAGTGCCCTTAGGGCCCACCCCTTCCTGTTCCACCCTGGGCCCAACCCCCTCCCTTTCCGTCCTTTAAAAGGGACCCCAGGCAAGACACGTGCTGCTGTTGCTGTGGCTGCTGCTGCTGATCCGCCATCAGCCCGGCTGGGTCCAATCCCCTGTCCCCTCCCCCTCCAATTCTGATCTCTTTACCTCCGTGATGGCTCCCGCCCATTACCGGGGAATAAACTTTACTTTAAAACTCCCTGTTGTTCTGTTTCCTGTTTCCTTTCAAACCTAACAGTAAATATCTTTTTTTAAAAATGTTTCTTGGAATGTTAATCGAAGGAATCTTTGCCCTCGTAACGTTACTCACTTCTGTGGGCGTTGCGTTCCATCCATGATACAAACTGTTCAAACTATTCAGTTTGTACAATAAATTTAGGACAATGTAACTAAAACATTGTCTGTACAAAAAAAGGATCGACAGCCAGTCTGAGACTGAATTGTCAGCATTGAAGTTTAGTCTTGTGGATGGGTGATAAAATCCAGCTTAGAGCAAAGAGTTTCTTCGCAGTGTCCTTATAATTTTCCCAGTTTTGTGTTACCCCGTTCCCTATATTAGTACCCTGCACCCTTGGCAATCAATAAAAAACCATCTTCTTGGTACTTGTGGTAAAGGTAACACAACCCTTGATATTTTCAAATTACAACAGCACATTGTACAATTATCCCAGGAAAACTTACAAACTAATTCCTTAGGTGCCTGGCAGCAATTTAAAAAGAACATGAAAGAATTTAACCCACTCCGCTGGATCTCATTACATTTGCCTCTCAGCATAATCACTGTCGCTTGTCTCATTTTTGTTCTCATGTGTTATTTTACTTGCAATTCCACAAAAGAAAAAGACAGAGAAGGTGATGGAATTGCTGAATTCATATAAACATTTCGTCTAGGCAAGAGACACTCCCCCTAAAATATCCATTCAAGAATAAAATAAAATAAAAGAAACAGTGAGGACATTAAAGGCGGAAGTCGCTATGATTTCCTCCAAGGACATGTTTGCGTTTGGGGGTGCACAGGCTGCCTGCTTGCGGTGACAGATGAAGGCGTTGGCCCAGCCACACGGGCAGGAACACGCAGTTCTGAGGACAATGAAGCCCTTCGGTACAGTTAGTAAGGTCAGCCCTGGCCTCTCCCCAGGGGTCCCTCTCCCTCCCGGCTGCCCACCCCACCACCAGGACCAACCCACCCCCCATGTCCCTGACCCCGAGCCACAGGGGAAAGGGGACGGTCCGGCTTCCGGGTGCCCTCAACACCCACCCTTCGCCCCAAGCAGCTTCGTCTCCATCTGTTTAATAAAATGGCGGCAGGTGAGGCTGTGTTTGCAGAAAGCATTCCGTGGGGAAACCCCTGCTCAGGTCAGCCTTCGGGCCCTGGCGAGTCCCCGCAGTCCGGGGCCTCGGGATTCCTGAGAACGGAGGCCTCTCTCCCCCACACACCAGCTTCTCATGAAGTCAGGTGCCCGTCGGCCTCCGGGCTTCTTACCTCCCACCCCACGGGCAGCAGACCCGGGCCTGCGGGGTGGGGTCGGCCCCGAGCCGGCTCCAAATGACAGGAGGCGGAAGGTGCTGGAGCCCAGGCTCAGGCGGAGGCGGCAGGAAGGGGTGGGCTTTGCCAGGTGCCAGCCCTGTGCCAGGTGCTCAGGGTCCAAATCCTCTGGGATCCCATGGGCGGTGTCCCCCTGTTCCTTCCCTCCCTCCCTCCTCGCCCTCCTTCCGGATTGACTGAGCACCTGGCTGTAAAGCTGGCACCCCCAAGACCTCACCTACCCCCCCCCCCCGAGAGCATCATCCAGGCTGTGACTTGGGGGGTTGCAGGATGCAGGGGCGCCCCGGGGAACCCCGGGAAGGTCCCCAGTGGAGTTAAAGCCCAGCTGGGATCAGAAGGATGAGGAAGGGCATTCCCGGGGGAGCAAACAGCACTGGGAAGGCGGGGAGGCAGGAAGCAGCCCGCCCGGTCCGGGATCTGGGGGGGGGGGGGCGCTGGAGCCCAGGCCCAGGAAACCTGCTGGGTGAGGTGGGGACCCAGAACCGCTACCTGGACCCCTGGCTCCTTGACCTCCTGTGCTCCTGGCCGCCTGGCCAGGAAGAGGCCCCGCCCACTGCCCCAAAGGAGGCTTTGGTGCCGAGGAGGGAGGGGCCAGCTGGTGGGTATTTGGGATTGCTTCTCAGGAACCTCCTCCTCCTCCTCCTCCAACACCATGGCAACCAGGCAGCAGCTGGGAGCGGCCTGTGAGCCTGGCTGAGTGGAGGGGGAGGTGGGCTGGGGTAGGGACCTCTGCCCCCCCCTCTGAGCCTCGGTTTTGGCGTCTAGAATATGGGCCCCACAACCCGGGTGCTGGCTCCTGTCCACCCAGCTGCTCCAGGAAGCGGCCCAGGCTGCACTCAGGAGGGGAAGGCGGGGGGGGGGGATGGGGGGGGGAGGCCCAGCATCATCCTGCAGCTGGGGCTGGGGCTGGGCCAGGCGGCGGGGAGTCCCTGAGCCCCGTGGCCTGGGCTTCCCACCCAGCAGCCTGCCCGGGGCGCCCACTGCACATCGCTGCCCAGGAGCCGGGGAGCGGGAGGCAGGGCCCAGGACAGACACAGGGATGGGGCTCCCTGCGAGCCCGCAGGGAGAGGTCTAGGGGTCCCCCTGCTGGGACACAGGGCTCAGCTGCTCCCAGAACCTGGTCAGAGCCCCCAAAGGAGGGTCTATTCCTGGGGCTGCTGCTCCCGTGACCGCAGACGGGGCTAAACCTGCAGGAGCACGTGCTCCCCCTGTTCTGGGCCAGAGCCTGGAATCGGGGTGTCTGGGCTGTGCTCCCTCAGAGGGCTCCAGGGAGGGTCCTTCCTGCCCCTCAGCTTCTGGGGCTCCTGGCTGCAGCCCTTCCATCTTCACGTGGCCCCGCCCCCTTGCTCACCATCACATGGTCTGCCCCCTTGTTCTCATGCCCACTTCTGGTTGGTCATGTGCCCACTTCTGGTTGGTCATGTGCCTACTTCTGGTTGGTCATGTGCCTACTTCTGGTTGGTCACATGCCCATTTCTGGTTGGTCACATGCCCACTTATGGTTGGTCACATGCCCACTTCTGGTTGGTCACGTGCCTGCTTCTGGTTGGTCACGTGCCCATCCTGCATGTTTACATGGCTCCACCCCCTGGAGATTTTGGTTGGTCTCTGTTTCTGGGGTGCCACCTTCCTGGCTGGCTGGCTGCCCCTCTCTCACACCTGGCAACAGTCCCTTTGCCAAAGTCTTTCCAGAAAATCCTTTGGGCGGGCCCTCTCTCTCCTGCTGGACTGTGGCCGCTGGGACCGAAGGAGACAGGCCAGCAGGGGCCAGTCCAGGGTCCCTGCCAGAGGGGCCTGTGCCGTGCGGGAGGCTGGGGAGGGGAGGTGGGAGGCAGGGGAGGGGAGGTGGGAGGCAGGGAGGGGAGGTGGGAGGCAGGGGAGGGGAGGTGGGAGGCAGGGGAGGGGAGGTGGGAGGCAGGGTGCTGACTGGCATGTGAAAAGCCCTGGGGCCAGGGGGGCACACACCATCACCCCACATGCCTGTGAGGAGCAGCTGTGCCCATGGAACAGGCGAGGCTACAGAGAGAGCGAGCGACTTCCTCCAGGCCCGTGGTCGGCAAACTCATCAGTCCACAGAGCCAAATATCAACAGCACAAGGATTGACATTTCTTTGGAGAGCCACACTTTGTAAACTTCAACTTCTTCAACATGGACTCGCCCAGGCCGTGGTATTTGTGGAAGAGCCACACTCAAGGGGCCCAAGAGCCGCGTGTGGCTCGCGAGCCGCAGTTTGCCGACCTAGGGTGCACAGCAGTTAAAAGGCAGAGCTGCAAATGGCACCCTGGGCTGCCCACAGCCTGTGTCTCTTTTCCCCGCGACCTCTGGGAAGGCTGGCCCTCACCCTGGGGCCATTCGCTCTGATGCCACCCTTCCCCCCTCCCCCTGCACCCCGGGGACAGGGCCCTGTCACTGCCCAGCGCCTCCGCCCCGTCCCTCCCGGCTGGTGGCCTGGGCAGAGTCCCGCCGCCCGTGGCTTGGAGGACAGAGTGCCGTGCTCCCCTGGGCCTGGCTGCCCGCCGGCCCCCCGGCAGCTCTCCTTTCACCTCGAGAAGGAATGGGTCCGGTCCGCAAACCGGCTGCCTTCCCGCATTCGCTCTGACCCTTGGCTCTGCCGGCTGCCGCCTGGTCCGGGCCCTGATGCCACCGCTCCTGGGCGGCGCCTCCCCCCCCCCTGGAGCCCCAGGCGGCGCACAGCACCCAGCGCCCCCTGCAGCCCCGGGCCCCCTGTCACCGCCCCCGGTCCTGCCCGCTGCCCCGGGTCCTCACACCCCTTGGACAGAGGGTGCAGACACCAGGCGGGCACTGCGCTTGCCTCCCCTCCCCCCTGAACGCCCTGGGCACCGAGGCTGTGCTGGTCTCCAGCTCCTGCGGGGCTGGGCCTGCGCAGTGCGGCCCCCAGGGGGACCCCTCTGCAGGGTGGCAGGCGGGCCAGGCCTCCCAGGGCAGCTGGGTGCCCGCCTGAACCCAGAGCCTCGTCAGCCGCCCCTCCCCCTGCTGAAGGGGAAGAGGTGTGGTTCCCAGTCTCCCTGCTGCCTGGGAGGGGCCGAGGCTGTGCCCTCTGCTGGCCGGTCCCTGTTACTGCAGGAGGCGGAGTCCTCCCTGCCCAGCCAGTGCCCTGGGGGCCCAGCCCAGCTCCCTTCCCTGTGCCCATCAGAGCCAGGCTGGGCTCCCTCAGCGGAGGGAGCAGAGCTGCCCCTGGTGTGTGGCCCCCTCCCTCCGGGCACAGGCCGGGGTGAGGCCAGGCGGGGAGCAGCCTCTAGCAGCGGAGCCGCTGCTCTTCCCTCCGCAGATGTCTGGGCCATCCTGCCTGCCCTGCATCTAGAGGTCAGAGGGCAGAGGGCACTGCAGCTGGACTCCACAGGCGTCCAGGAGCGCCCGGCTGCAGCGGGTCCCAGCCGATGACTCCACAGGGCCGACTCCTCGCAGCCCGCGTGTGGCCTCCGCTGCTCTCACCCCCGGGCCCCACCGCTTGCATGGATGCACTTGAACTTCTGTCTGTCTCACTGCTCGCCTAGGTGTGGGCTCTATATGTTTATGTGTTGACTTCAGAGAGGAAGGAAGAGGGATAGAGAGAGAGAGAGAGAGAGAGAGAGAACCATCAATGATGAGAATCGTGGACCGGCTGTCTCCTGCACGCCCCCTACAGGGGATCCAGCCCGAAACCCGGGCTCGTGCCCTTGAGCAGGAATTGCACCGGCCACCGCCTGGTGTGCGGGACGATGCTCAACCACTGAGCCACACCGGCCAGGGCCTTTGAGCTGGGACCGGGCATGCAGAATGTGCTTCCCTACAGGCGTCAGCACGCGAGCAGCTTCCAGGGCCAGCAGAGGAGGGGACACACGCAGGGAAGGGGACACACGCTGCAGGCACAGCGGGAAGCCAAGCCTCTTTATTGGGGGCGCTGCTGGGGGCGCCCCGGGAGGCGCACACAGGCCGCCACGGGGGCGGGGGGCGGGGGCCGGCCTCCCTCAGATTATGAGATAGAACACTTCGGGCTCCTCCTTCTCCTGCTCCTCCGGGGAGCAGCTGTCCATGGCAAGGAGGACGACGCTGAGGAAGGACAAGGCGGAGGCGATGGTGCCCAGGGGCAGCATGTAGGAGACGCGCTTGCTGAGGATCATGTGCTTGTTCACCGGGAACTTGGGCGGGAACTCCAGGGTGGTGTGGCCCGCGAGGTCCACGGCGAAGTTCCAGGCCACGGCGAGCGACAGGCAGAAGCAGCTGAGCGCCAGGTGCAGCGCGGCCGTGTTGTAGCAGGTGCGGAAGAAGTGCGGGAAGGGCTCGCGGTTCCAGCTGGCCCACACGGCCAGCGTGCTGAACACCAGGGCCACGGGCGCCAGGAAGTCGGCCAGCAGCATGAGGTCCTGGCCGTAGTAGATCTCGTTCGGGAGGCCCCACGTGCCGTTGAACCTGGCGAACACGGTCACCTGGAGCGTGTGGCCGGACACGTTCACGTTCTCCGCGTAGTAGACTTCCCACAGGCCGATGTACATGAGGGGGATGGTGTCGCTCTTGAACTCCCACACGCGCCAGGACATGCTGTTGGTGAGGGCCAGGCTGAAGAACCAGAACAGGTAGGCCAGCAGCACGGCCCAGGTTTTGAAGAGCAGCGGCCTCAGCCCCGGCCTCGTGAAGACCAGGCTGCAGCGGAGAGAACCACAGGCGGCCCGTGAGCCGCGGGCAGCGCGCCGGCCGGGCCCCGGGTCTGCCGGGCCGAGCCACGCGTCTAAGAGGCTGCGTACATGGCGAAGCCGGTTTGGCTCAGCGGTAGAGCGTCGGTCTGTGGACTGAAGGGTCCCGGGTTCGATTCCGGTCAAGGGCATGTACGTTGGTTGCGGGCGCATCCCCGGTGGGGGACGTGCAGGAGGCGGCTGGTCGATGTTTCTCTCTCATCGACATTTCTAGCTCTCTATCTCTCTCCCTTCCTCTCTGTAAAATATCAATAAAATATATTTTTTTTAAAAAGAGGCTGCATACACATTGGCCTGCAATTAGTGTTCCGATATATTTTTAAAAATATATATTTTATTGATTTTTTACAGAGAGGAAGAGAGAGGGATAGAGAGTTAGAAACATCGATGAGAGAGAATCATCGACCAGCTGCCTCTTGCACACCCCCTACTGGGGATGTGCCCGCAACCAAGGTCCATGCCCTTGACCGGAATCGAACCCGGGACCTCTCAGTCCGCAGGCCGACGCTCTATCCACTGAGCCACACCGGTTTCGGCTCCAATGTATTTTAAATGTATATGTATTTTTTAGTTCAGAGTGGAAGGGAGGAGAGAGCCAAACATCAGTGATGAGAGAGAATCACTGATTGGCCGCCTCTTACACTCCCCCCCCCCCGGCCCCTCCTGGGGATGGAGCCCGCATCCCAGGCATGTGCCCTTGACCGGAGTTGAACCCGGGACCCTTCAGTCCACCGGCCGACGCTCTAGCCACTGAGCAACACTGGCCAGGGCTGGATCGCTTTTGGATTTGAATCCTTGGGAGCAGCTGCCGGGCTAACAGGAAAGCGAGGTTCCAGGCTCCTCTCTGCTGATTAGCACGAGGGGAGGAGGGGGTCCCCCCAAAGAGGCTGCTGGGCACCTCCAAACCCGAGCTCCCCCTGGGAAGCCTGACATGCCCAACAGAGTATCTGCCGCCCCCTCCCCGGGGGCACGCGCGTCTCCGTGTCACCCCTGGGGAAGCTCCCTCCGAGTGGGGGCGGGTTGACGACCAGTCTGATGCCCTCAGGCCGCAGGAATAATGCCTCCTCCCGCCCACAGGCTGAGCGCGGGCCAGGCCGGGGCTCTGGCGGCTGAGGCCTCCGGAAGGCGGGGGCACCGGCCGCCGGGGGCGTGCGGGCGGCTCTGCGCTGCGCCTGGGCCCTGGGCCCTGGGCCCTGTCTGTCCTCCAGACGCAGCGGAAAGGCCGTGTCTCCGGCTCGGGAGGAAGCCGGTCAGTGGCCTTACCCGTAGCCCTTTTGGAAGGACATGGTCCGGAGCCCGGCGGCGGGGTTCTTCCGGGCAGCAGGCAACGTGGGCAGCAGGGGAAGGTGCAGGCTACAGGACACGGTCCACCAGGAGGATGAGCCCCTGCCGAGGGCCAGCTGTGGTCAGTAAGTGCGGGGTTCGGAACCACGCCCCGCAAACCCCTGCCCGCACCTAAGACTCCGCCCGTGTACCCTGTGCTGGTATGGACTGCGTTCCACTCCACACACTGAGAAATATTAACGCATTCCGAAGGAAGGAAGGAAGGAAGGAAGGAAGGAAGGAAGGAAGGAAGGCTGGAAGGTGGCCTGTATTCATCTCTCCTGTAAGACCACCCATGACAGTAACCAGTTCATAGAGCAAACAAAAGGATTAAATAAAGAGACACACCTACCCCCCACAAGAAAGGAAGGAAGAAGAGAAGGTAGGAAGAAAGAACGAAAGAATGAAATGAATGAATGAATGAATGAATGATGGAAGGAAGGGGAAAAAGAAGAAAAGAAGGAAGTGGAAGAAAGAAAGGATGGAAGGAAGAATGAAAGGAAGGAAGGAAAAAAGAAAGCAGGAAGGATGAAAGAAAAAGGATGGCTAGATGGCAGGAAGGAAGGAAGAAATAAAGAAAGGATGGATGGAAGGAAGGAGTGATGGATGGGATGAACAAAGGAAGGCAGATAGGAAGGAAGGATGGATGGAAGGAGGGAGGGAGGATAGAAGGAAGGAAGGATGGAAAGAAGGAAGCAAGGTTGGATAGATGACAGGAAGAAATCATGGACGAAGGAAGAACGGAAGGCAGGAAGTATGAAAGGAAGAAATAAAGGAATGAAAAATGGATGGATAGATAGATAGATAGATAGATAGCAGAAAGGAAGGAAGGAAGGAAGGAAAGAAGGTAAGAAGGAAGGAAAGAAGAAAAAATGAAGGTAGGAAGGAAGGATATAAGAAAGGAAGGATGGATGGAAGAAGGAAGGAAGGAAAAAGGGAGAATAAAAGGATGGATGGAAGAAAGGACGGAAGGAAGGAAGAAAGGAAGGAATGATGGAAGGAAGGCAGGAAGGATAGATAGGTGGATGGAAGGAAAGAATGATGGATGAAAGGAAGAAAGGAAGAAAGGAAGGAAGTAAGAAACTGCAAGAAAGGAAGGAAGAAGAGAAGGAAGGAAGAAAGAAATGAATTATGGAAGGGAGGAAGGAAAAAAGGAAAGAAGGAAGGGAAAGAAAGAAAGGATGGAAGGACAGATGGAAAGAAGGAAGGAAGGAAGGAAGAAACAAAGGCAGGAAGGATGAAAGGAAGAAAGGAAGGATGAAAGGAAGGAGTAATGGATGGGTCGAAGCAAGGAAGAAAGACAGAAAAGAAGGATGGATGGAAGGAAGAGAGGATAGAAGGAAGGAAGGAGGGGAGGTTGGATAGATAACAGGAAGAAATCATGGAAGAAGGAAGAAAGGAAGGCAGGAAGTATGAAAGGAAGAAATAAAGGAAGGAAGGATGGATGAATAGATGGCAGAAAGACAGGAAGGAAGTAAGAATGCAAGAAAAGAAGGAAGGAAGGAAGGAAGGAAGGAAGGAAGGAAGCAAAAGAAAGAAGAAAGAAAGAAGAAAGAAAGAAAAAAGAAAAAAGAAAGAAAAGAGAGAAGGTAGGAAGGAAAAGAGGAAGAAAGGAAAAAAGAAAGGAAAGAGAAGGTAGGAAGGAAAGAAAGAAGAAATGAAGGTAGGAAGAAAGGAAGGAAGGATGCAAGAAAGGAAGTATGGATGGATGGAAGGAAGGAAGGAAGGAAGAATGAAATGAAAGATGGAAGAAAAAAGGAAAGATAGAATGAAGGAAGAAATGATGGAAGGAAGGATAGATGGATGGAAGGAATAAATGATGGATAGAAGGAAGAAAGTAAGAAAGGATGGCAGGAAGAAATGATGGATGGAAGTAATAAAGGAAGCAAGGAAGGAAGGAAGAAACATAGCAAGGAAGGAAGGAAGGAAGAGAAGGTAGGAAGAAATTGAGAGAAAGAAAGAAAAAGGAAGAAAGAAATGAATGATAGAAAGAAGGATGGGGAAAAAAGAAAGGAAGGAAGGGAAAGATAGAAAGAATGAAATGGAGGATGGAATGATGGAAGGAAGGAAAAAAGGAAGGAAGAAAGGAAGATGGGAAGGATGAAAGAAAGAAAGGAAAGAAAGAAAGAAAGAAAGAAAGAAAGAAAAAAGAAAGAATGAAGAAAGAAAGGAAGGAAGGAAGGATAATGGAAGGAAGGAGTGATGGATGTGACAAAGGAAGGAAGGAAGAGGAAGGAAGAAAGGAAGGAAGGAAGGAAGGAAGGAAGATGGAAGGGTGGTTGGATAGATGGCAGAAAGAAAGTATGGGAGAAGGAAGACAGGAAGACAGGAAGTATGAAAGGAAAAAATAAAGGAAGGATGAATGGATAGATGGCAGAAAGGAAGGAACAAAGGCATGAAGGAAGGAAGGAAGGAAAGAAAGAAAGAAAGAAAGAAAGAAGAAAGAAAGAAAGAAAGAAAAAGAAAGAAAGAAAGAAAGAAAGAAGAGAAGGTAGAAAGGAAGGAAAAATGAAGAAAGGAAGGAAGAAAGAAGGATAGATGCAAGGAAGCAAGGATTGATGGACGGAAGGAAGGAAGGAAGGATAGAAGGAAGGAAGAAATGAAGAGTGGACAATAGATGGCAGGAAGGATGGAAAATTAAAGGAAGGAAGGAAGGAAGGAAGGAAGGAAGGAAGGAAGGAAGGAAGGAAGGAAGGAAGAAGAAATGAAGGAAAGGAATTAGGTAAAAAAGAAGGAAGGAGAAAAGGTAGGAAGGAAGAAAGGAAGGATGGAAATAAGAAAATATGGAAGAAATAATAGATGGAAGGCGGAAGAAAGGAAGGAATGATGGAAGGAACAAGGAAGAAAAAAGGGTAAAAGAAAGGAAGGAAGGAGAGAAGATGGAAGGAAGAAGGGAAGGAAGGAGAGAAGGTAGAAAAATGGAGGGATGGAAGGAAGGAAGGAAGGAAGGAAGGAAGGAGAGAAGGAAGGAAGGAGAGAAGGTAGGAAGGAAGAAGGGAAGGAAGGAGAGAAGGTAGGAAGGAGAGAAGGTAGGAAGGAAAGAAGAAGAGAAAGTAGGAAGGAAGAAGAGCAGGTAGGAAGGACGGAAGACAGGAAGGTGGTTAGGGTTCACCTCTCCTCTAAGACCACCCATGGCACTTAACCAGTTCACAGAACAAATAAAAGGATTGACTAAAGTGATGCACTGCGCACCCCTTCCTCCCCCACCCCGACAAGTCTCGGGGCTTTCTTAACCAGGGGGAAATAAAGCGCAATGGTTACCAAACCAACACCAAAAGGCAGAGGAGGACGTCTCAGAGGTACAAATGGCAGCCACTGCCAAGCAGTAACAGAAATAAGGAAACCAAACATTCTCATGTTTCCATGGCTCCCAGGCTGGTCTGCTGGCCTGTGACAGCAGTCTTCTTAAAGGGCCAGAGTCACGGAGCAGGTCTTCAAGAGCTGATGTCTTTCCCTGGCTGGTTGGGTTGAGTGGATAGAGCGTTGGCCTGGGGAAGGAAGGGTCCCACTCTCTATTCTGATTAAGGCCACAGGCCTGGGTTGTGAGCTGGATCCCCAGTGTGGGGCCTGCAGGAGACAGCCGATCCATGATTCTTTGTCGTCATTGAAGTTTCTCTCTCTTCCTCTCTCTCTAAAATAATAACGGGGACGGGCTCTCCGCTGATGTGTGGCCCCATTCTCACCAGCCCGGGGGCTCCAAGGCCCCTGTGCCTGTCCCCGCAGCGGGCTCCCAGCCAATGACTGCACAGCGCCGGCTCCTCACAGCCCGCCGGTGACGCCGAACACTGGCCAACAGGCGCACCTTGGGGTTGGGGGGGGGGGGAAGTACATGTGCAAAGTATAATTACACGCGTGTCACCACCAATCTTCCCTGTGCGTGACGCAGAATCCAACCACCGTTCCTTCGTGTGCAGAATTAAAGAGAGGCTTCTGGCTAACGCGGACACCCAAGGAGGGGGAGGCAAAAGCCCAAATACATCTACTCTCACTACTTCCTCCGGGGGGAGGTGCAGAGCATGTAACTGTACTAAGACCCCCCCACCCCCACTACGCCATTATGTAAAAAGTCTTATGAACAGCGCTCCACCGAGGAAGAATTCATTGGCAAGACAGCTATAGCCATCGCCTTACCGCCAGCGCCCTGGGTGCCAGCTTTGCCTTTGTGGATTGCAGCCCCTCCCGGCCTTCGTATAGTGACAATGGCACCCTAAAATGCATCCTATCTATATGTTGAAGCTAATCACTCCATCTCATGGCACGGAGGGGGGTTTGCTGGATCGCAATTACCACATGACAGTTGGCTCCTACAAAACATGCCATGGGAATTAGCTGCTGCGCTCGCGCCTATAAAATGGTACAGTTTTAGTTATAGCTCAAATAACTCTTTCTATCTTATGGGGAACTCCCAATAGGACAGTATCTGCCACCGCCCGTGTGTCTGACCCGGTTGTGTTCCTCTCGGGCCCCATCCAGACGGACCTTAATGCGTGAGCCATCTGTATGAGGTGTCCTCGCGGGCTGCACATTACCCATTGTATTAATTCTACATAACAAAAGGATTCCCTCGTGATTTTTAAACAGCCGGCTTTCGCTTGGGTTCCTACTAACCCAGGGGTGGGCAGACTTTTTGACTCGAGGGCCACCATGGGTTCTTACACTGGACCGGAGGGCTGGAACAAAAGCAATCTGACCGTGCTGGCCTCTCCTCTTTGGCTGCTGGTGAAGGAGCGGAGGGGAGAGCAAGAGAACCCTCCGCTCTTCCGGCTCCTCGGGCCGGATAGAACAGCCGAACGGGCCGAATTCGGCCTGTGGGCTGTAGTTTGCCCACGGCTGTCCTAACCTAACCGAGCCTTGGGAATCTCATCAAACCTACCAACTGTTACATGACCTGGTAAATGAATGCTTATCTCCCCCCCCCCCCCCCCCCCGCCCAAACTGGTGGGTGGAGTTTAACACATGACTGGCACCTGCCACAGAGCCCTCTCTAAGACATTGAACCACCAATCAACACAGGCCAGAGTGCCCTTAGGGCCCACCCCTTCCTGTTCCACCCTGGGCCCAACCCCCTCCCTTTCCGTCCTTTAAAAGGGACCCCAGGCAAGACACGTGCTGCTGTTGCTGTGGCTGCTGCTGCTGATCCGCCATCAGCCCGGCTGGGTCCAATCCCCTGTCCCCTCCCCCTCCAATTCTGATCTCTTTACCTCCGTGATGGCTCCCGCCCACTACCGGGGAATAAACTTTACTTTAAAACTCCCTGTTGTTCTGTTTCCTGTTTCCTTTCAAACCTAACAGTAAATATCTTTTTAAAAAAATGTTTCTTGGAATGTTAATCGAAGGAATCTTTGCCCTCATAACGTTACTCACTTCTGTGGGCGTTGCGTTCCATCCATGGTACAAACTGTTCAAACTATTCAGTTTGTACAATAAATTTAGGACAATGTAACTAAAACATTGTCTGTACAAAAAAAGGATCGACAGCCAGTCTGAGACTGAATTGTCAGCATTGAAGTTTAGTCTTGTGGATGGGTGATAAAATCCAGCTTAGAGCAAAGAGTTTCTTCGCAGTGTCCTTATAATTTTCCCAGGTTTGTGTTACCCCGTTCCCTATATTAGTACCCTGCACCCTTGGCAATCAATAAAAAACCATCTTCTTGGTACTTGTGGTAAAGGTAACACAAACCTTGATATTTTTAAATTACAACAGCACATTGTACAATTATCCCAGGAAAACTTACAAACTAATTCCTTAGGTGCCTGGCAGCAATTTAAAAAGAACATGAAAGAATTTAACCCACTCCACTGGATCTCATTACATTTGCCTCTCAGCATAATCACTGTCGCTTGTCTCATTTTGGTTCTCGTGTTTATTTTTAGTCTGCAGATGCGGAATGAAGAGTCTTAAAAGGACTCAAACCCTTCAGGCGCAGTCACGTTTCAAGACTTACTAAGGCCGAAACCAGTTTGGCTCAGTGGATAGAGCGTCGGCCTGTGGACTGAGGGGTCCCAGGTTCGATTCCAGTCAAGGGCATGTACCTTGGTTGCGGGCACATCCCCAGTGGGGTGTGTGCAAGAGGTAGCTGATTGATGATTCTCTCTCATCAATGTTTCTGACTCTCTATCTCTCTCTCTTCCTCTCTATGAAAAATCAATTATATATACTTACTAAGGAAAAGAAACGGGGGAGATGTGGGAAGCCACCCATTGTCCTCCCTATCAGAGAAGTGTAAGCAAGGAGCCTGGAATGCTGGTGGCCCTTGAGCCCTGGCAAGGGCCAGCGCTATGCACTGATTGTTCAGTCCAGACAATGGGGACTCAAGCAATTTCCTTACCAGTCTCAGAGTAAATCTTTCTAATATTTACTGACCTTTAGGACAGCCTGTCTGTGACTGCAATCCCCTGCCTGCCTAAGGGCTGGATGTGCATCCGGAATGGAATTAAAGGCTGGCGAGGCCTGAGCACCAGCGGAAGTCCTCCTGGACATCCTCCTGGCCCCTCAATTTCCAAATGAGTATTTCCTGTCTCATCTCTTTCATTTGTGCATGGCCCCTCTTCCAGATCCCAAACTGTGAAACACACAGGAAGTGGATCCTTCACAATTGATGGAAGGAAGGAAGGAAGGAAGGAAGGAAGGAAGGAAGGAAGGAAGGGAGGGAGGAAGGAAACAATGAAGGAAGGATGGATGGATTGAAGGAAGGAAGAAAGGGTGGATGGATGGAAGGAGTGATGTATGGGAGAAAGGAAGGAAGGGATGGAGGAAGGAAGGAAAGAAGGAAGGAAGGAAGGAAACAATGGAGGAAGGAAGGGAGGAAACAATGGAGGAAGGGAGGGAGGGAGGAAGGAAGGAAGGAAGGAAGGAAGGAAGGAAGGAAGGAAGGAAGGAAGAAAGAAAGGTGGCCTGGATTCATCTCTCCTGTAACACCACCGATAACAGTTAACCTGTTTCAGAGCAAATAAAAAGGTTAAATACAGGGGGCCGTGTGTCCCAGGGGGCCGTGTGTCCCGGGAGAGCCGTGTGCCCCGGGGAAGCAGTGGGACGGGGGAGGGGGGTGTGAACCAGAGGAGGAGCAGACTCTATTCGTGTGGTCCTGAGATAGTCACCATAAAACAAGCAGACTGCCAAAAGAGGAGCGGATTCTATTCAAGTTGTCTTGAGATAGTCACCATAAAACAAGCAGATTGTCAAATGACAGCGGGGAGGGGAAGGAGACCTGGGTGAGATAAGAGAACAACCGAAGGACTGGTATGCATGAATATAAGTACAACCAATGAACACAGAACTCTGGGGAGGGAGGGCATGAATGGGAGGTGGGGGGAGGGGGCAATGGTAAGCTATGTACACATATAATACCTTAATAAAAAAAAAGAATTGGGGAAAAAATGTCCACAGTGCCCAAAGCAATCTTTAGATTTAATCCAATCGCTATCAAAATACCAATGACATATTTCACAGATCTAGAACAAATACTCCAAAATTTATATGGAACCAAAAAAGACTCTGAATCGCTGATGCAATCTTGAGATTGAAGAACAAAGTTGAAGGGATCACAATACTAAAAATTAATTACAATACAAAGCCATTGTAATCAAAACTGCCCGGTAGTCGCACAAGAACAGACATATAGACCATTGGAACAGAACAGAGAATCCAGAAATTGACCCAAGCCGTTATGCTCAATTAATATTTGACAAAGGAGGCAAGAGCATACAAAGGAATCAAGACAGTCTCTTCAATAAATGGTGCTGGGAAAATTCGAAAAATACATACAAAAAAATGACACTAGACCACTAACTTACACCATACACAAGAATAAACTCAAAATGAACAAAAGACTTAAATGTAAGTCATGAAACCATAAAAATCCTAGAAGAAAACATAGGCAGCAAAATCTCAGACATCTCACAGAGCAAAATTTTCACTGATACGTTGCCTGGGGCAAGAGAGAAAATAATCAAATGGGACCACATTACACTAGGAAGCTTCTGCACAGCAAAAGAAATCGGCATCAAAATGAAAAGGGAGCCCACTGCATGGGAGAACATATTTGCCATGATACGTCTGACAAGGGGTTAAGTTCCAAAATACATATATATAAAGCACTCACACAACTTAACAAAAGGAAGACAAACCACCCAATTTAAACATGGGCAGGGGGCCTGAATAGACCCTTCTCCACAGAGGACATACAGATGGCCAGGAGACATATGAAAACATGCTCAACAGCACTAATCAGAAGAGAAATGCAAACGTAAACAACGAGGTCCCACTTCACACGGACCTCACACCTGCCAGAATGTCCACCATCAACATGTCAATAAACCACAAGAGCTGCCGAGGATGCAGAGGGAAGGGGGACCCTTGGGCACTGCTGGTGGGAATGGAAGACAGTGTGGAGTTTCCTCAAAAAATTAAAAATGGCACTGCCTTATGACCCAGCAATTCCACTTCTAGGAATACACCCTAAGAAGCCAGAAACACCAACCAGAGAAACTGCATGCTCCTCTATGTTCATAGCAGTATTATTTACATTAGCTAAATCTGGAAATAGCCCAGTTCCCATCAGCAGATGAGTGGATAAAAGGCTGTGGTACATGTACACCATGGAATACTAGGCAGCAGTGAAAAAAGAAGGATCTCTTGCCCTTGGAGACAACATGGAGGGACCTGGAGAGCATTACGCTAAGTGAAAGAAGCCAGGCAGAGAAAGACAGGTATCCCATGATATCACTCATTCATATGTGGAATCTAATGAACAAAATGAACTGATGGTCAAAAGTCATCCAGAGCCATTGAAGCATGCAACAGGCTGATGGGAGGGAGAGATTAACTAAAGAACTTATATACATAATAGAGGATCAGTGCACAGATTCATGCACAGGTGGGGTCCCTCAGCCAGGTCTGTACTCTCTCTCACAATCTGGGACCCCTCAGGGGATGTGGGACTGCTGGTTTTGGCCCCATCCCTGCAGTCCAGGCCTCAAATAAGCATATAAGACCTTCGGTTAATCTCTTCCTGCCCACTCCCCTTCTCCTTCCCCTGAGATTCATCAGTCTGTCCCATGTTTCCATGCCTGTGTGTTGAGCGTCTGCCCCCTGGTGGTCAGTGCACATCATAGCTACTGGTCAAACAGTCGAGTGGTCGGACAGTTAGCACATGAGGCTTTTATATGTCTAGATATGCATAGCCCTGGACAGACAGCAGTGCGGGGAAGGCCTGGGGAAGGGATGAGATCCAGGTGGATTCAACAATAAAGATAAAAAATTTCATATGCGCTCTTTCTAGGAAATTGAGAGTAATGTTTACTTATTTATTTTTCATGTTGTGTTTTTCACTTTTTACAATTTTAAATTTATTTTACTTGCAATTTCACAAAAGAAAAAGACAGAGAAGTTGATGGAATTGCTGAATTCATATAAATATTTCATCTAGGCAAGAGACACTCCCCCTAAAATATCCATTCAAGAATTAAAAAAAGAAACAGTGAGGACATTAAAGGCGGAAGTCGCTATGATTTCCTCCAAGGACATGTTTGCGTTTGGGGGTGCACAGGCTGCCTGCTTGCGGTGACAGATGAAGGCGTTGGCCCAGCCACACGGGCAGGAACACGCAGTTCTGAGGACACTGAAGCCCTTCGGTACAGTTATAATGTCAGCCCTGGCCTCTCCCCAGGGGTCCCTCTCCCTCCCGGCTGCCCACCCCACCACCAGGACCAACCCAACCCCCATGTCCCTGACCCCGAGCCACAGGGGAAAGGCGACGGCCCGGCTCCCAGGTGCCCTCAACACCCACCCTTCGCCCCGAGCAGCTTCGTTTCCGTCTGTTTAAGAAAATGGCGGCAGGTGAGGCTGTGTTTGCAGAAAGCATTCCGTGGGGAGACCCCTGCTCAGGTCAGCCCTCGGGCCCCGGAGAGTCCCCGCAGTCCGGGGCCTCAGGATTCCTGAGAACGGAGGCCTCTCTCCCCCACACACCAGCTTCTCATGAAGTCAGGTGCCCGTCTGCCTCCGGGGTCCTTACCTCCCACCCCACGGGCAGCAGACCCGGGCCTGCGGGGTGGGGTCGGCCCCCGAGCCGGCTCCAAATGACAGGAGGCGGAAGGTGCTGGAGCCCAGGCTCAGGCGGAGGCGGCAGGAAGGGGTGGGCTTTGCCGGGTGCCAGCCCTGTGCCAGGTGCTCAGGGTCCAAATCCTCTGGGATCCCATGGGAGGTGTCCCCTTGTTCCTTCCCTCCCTCCCTCCTCGCCCTCCTTCCGGATTTACTGAGCACCTGTCTGTAAAGCTGGCACCCCCAAGACCTCACCTACCCCCCCTAGAGAGCATCATCCAGGCTGTGACTTGGGGGGGAGGGGTGCAGGATGCAGGGGCGCCCCGGGGAACCCCGGGAAGGTCCCCAGTGGAGTTAAAGCCCAGCTGGGATCAGAAGGACGAGGAAGGGCATTCCCGGGGGAGCAAACAGCACTGGGAAGGCGGGGGGGGGGGGGGGGGGGGGCCGGGGAGGCAGGAAGCAGCCCGCCCGGTCCGGGAGCTGGGGGGGGGGGGGGCGCTGGAGCCCAGGCCCAGGAAACCGCCTGGGTGAGGTGGGGACCCAGAACCGCTACCTGGACCCCTGGCTCCTTGACCTCCTGTGCTCCGGGCCGCCTGGCCAGGAAGAGGCCCCGCCTACTGCCCCAAAGGAGGCTTTGGTGCTGAGGAGGGAGGGGCCAGCTGCTGTGTATTTGGGCTTGCTTCTCAGGAACCTCCTCCTCCTCCTCCTCCAACACCATGGCAACCAGGCAGCAGCTGGGAGCGGCCTGTGAGCCTGGCTGAGTGGAGGGGGAGGTGGGCTGGGGTAGGGACCTCTGCTCCCCCCTCTGAGCCTCGGTTTTGGCGTCTAGAATATGGGCCCCACAACCCGGGTGCTGGCTCCTGTCCACCCAGCTGCTCCAGGAAGCGGCCCAGGCTGCGGGGAGTCCCTGAGCCCCGTGGCCTGGGCTTCCCACCCAGCAGCCTGCCCGGGGCGCCCACTGCACATCACTGCCCAGGAGCCAGGAGCAGGAGGCACAGACACAGGGATGGCGCTCCCTGTGAGCCCTCAGGGAGAGGTCTAGGGGTCCCCCTGCTGGGACACAGGGCTCAGCTGCTCCCAGAACTGGTCAGAGCCCCCAAAGGAGGGTCTATTCCTGGGGCTGCTGCTCCCGTGACCGCAGACTGGGCTAAACCTGCAGGAGCACGTGCTCCCCCTGTTCCAGAGCCTGGAATCGGGGTGTCTGGGCTGTGCTCCCTCAGAGGGCTCCAGGGGAGGGTCCTTCCTGCCCCTCAGCTTCCGGGGGCTCCTGGCTGCAGCCCTTCCATCTTCACGTGGCCCCGCCCCCCTGCTCACCATCACGTGGTCTGCCCCCTTGTTCTCACGCCCACTTCTGGCTGGTCACGTGCCTACTTCTGGTTGGTCATATGCCCACTTCTGGTTGGTCATGTGCCTACTTCTGGTTGGTCACATGCCCATTTCTGGTTGGTCATGTGCCTACTTCTGGTTGGTCACGTGCCTACTTCTGGTTGGTCACATGCCCATTTCTGGTTGGTCACGTGCCCATCCTGCATGTTTACATGGCTCCACCCCCTGGAGATTTTGGTTGGTCTCTGTTTCTGGGGTGCCACCTTCCTGGCTGGCTGGCTGCCCCTCTCTCACACCTGGCAACAGTCGCTTTGCCAAAGTCTTTCCAGAAAATCCTTTGGGCGGGCCCTCTCCCTCCTGCTGGACTGTGACCGCTGGGACCGAAGGAGACAGGCCAGCAGGGGCCAGTCCAGGGTCCCTGCCAGAGGGGCCTGTGCCGGGCCGGGAGGCTGGGGAGGGGAGGTGGGGAGGGAGGGGAGGTGGGAGGCAGGGAGGGGAGGTGGGAGGCAGGGAGGGGAGGTGGGAGGCAGGGGAGGTGGGAGGCAGGGTGCTGACTGGCATGTGAAAAGCCCTGGGGCCAGGGGGGACACACCATCACCCCACATGCCTGTGAGGAGCAGCTGTGGCCCATGGAACAGGCGAGGCTACAGAGAGAGAGAGCGACTTCCTCCAGGCCCGTGGTCGGAAAACTCATCAGTCAGCAGAGCCAAATATCAACAGCACAAGGATTGACATTTCTTTGGAGAGCCACACTTTGTAAACTTCAACTTCTTCAACATGGACTCGCCCAGGCCGTGGTATTTGTGGAAGAACCACACTCAAGGGGCCCAAGAGCCGCGTGTGGCTCGCGAGCCGCAGTTTGCCGACCTAGGGTGCACAGCAGTTAAAAGGCAGAGCTGCAAATGGCGCCCTGGGCTGCCCACAGCCTGTGTCTCCCTTCCCCGCGACCTCTGGGAAGGCTGGCCCTCACCCTGGGGCCATTCGCTCTGATGCCACCCTTTCCCCCCTCCCCCTGCACCCCGGGGACAGGGCCCTGTCACTGCCCAGCGCCTCTGCCCCGCCCCTCCCGGCTGGTGGCCTGGGCAGAGTCCCGCCGCCCGTGGCTTGGAGGACAGAGTGCCGTGCTCCCCTGGGCCTGGCTGCCCGCCGGCCCCCCGGCAGCTCTCCTTTCACCTCCAGAAGGAATGGGTTCGGGTCCGCAAACCGGCTGCCTTCCCGCATTCGCTCTGACCCGTGGCTCTGCCGGCTGCCGCCTGGTCCGGGCCCTGATGCCACCGCTCCTGGGCGGCGCCTCCCCCCCCCTGGAGCCCCAGGCGGCGCACAGCACCCAGCGCCCCCTGCAGCCCCGGGCCCCCTGTCACCGCCCCCGGTCCTGCCCGCTGCCCCGGGTCCTCACACCCCTTGGACAGAGGGCGCAGACACCAGGCGGGCACTGCGCTTGCCTCCCCTCCCCCCTGAACGCCCTGGGCACCGAGGCTGTGTGGTCTCCAGCTCCTGCGGGGCTGGGCCTGCGCAGTGCGGCCCCCAGGGGGACCCCTCTGCAGGGTGGCAGGCGGGCCAGGCCTCCCAGGGCAGCTGGGTGCCCACCTGAACCCAGAGCCCTGGTCAGCCGCCCCTCCCCCCGCTGAAGGGGAACAGGCTAGTCTCCCCAGCCCTGCTGCTGCCTGGGAGGAGCCGAGGCTGTGCCCTCTGCTGGCCGGTCCCTGTTACTGCAGGAGGCGGAGTCCTCCCTGCCCAGCCAGTGCCCTGGGGGCCCAGCCCAGCTCCCTTCCCTGTGCCCATCAGAGCCAGGCTGGGCTCCCTCAGCGGAGGGAGCGGAGCTGCCGCTGGTGTGTGGCCCCCTCCCTCCGGGCACAGGCCGGGGTGAGGGCCAGGCCGGGAGCAGCCTCTAGCAGCGGAGCCGCTGCTCTGCCCTGCGGTCAGAGGTCAGAGGGCAGAGGGCACTGCTGCTGGCAGGCGTCCAGGAGCGCCCGGCTGCAGCGGGTCCCAGCCGATGACTCCACAGGGCCGGCTCCTCGCAGCCCGCGTGTGGCCTCCACTGCTCTCACCCCGGGGCCCCACCGCTTGCATGGATGCGCTTGAACTTCTGTCTGTCTCCCTGCTCGCCTCGCTGTGGGCTCTATATGTTTATGTGTTGACTTCAGAGAGGAAGGAAGAGAGAGAGAGAGAGAGAGAGAGAGAGAGAGAGAGAGAGAAGAAAACCATCAATGATGAGAATCGTGGACCGGCTGCCTCCTGCACGCCCCCTACAGGGGATCCAGCCCGAAACCCGGGCACGCGCCCTTGAGCAGGAATTGCACGGGCCACCCCCTGGTGTGTGGGACGATGCTCAACCACTGAGCCACACCGGCCAGGGCCTTTGAGCTGGGACCGGGCATGCAGAATGGGTTTCCCCACAGGCGTCAGCACGCGAGCAGCCTCCAAGGCCAGCAGAGGAGGGGACACACGCAGGGGAGGGGACACACGCTGCAGGCACAGCGGGAAGCCAAGCCTCTTTATTGGGGGCGCTGCTGGGGGCGCCCCGGGAGGCGCACACAGGCCGCCACGGGGGCGGGGGGCGGGGGCCGGCCTCCCTCAGATTATGAGATGGAACACTTCGGGCTCCTCCTTCTCCTGCTCCTCCGGGAAGCAGCTGTCCATGGCGAGGAGGACGACGCTGAGGAAGGACAAGGCGGAGGCGATGGTGCCCAGGGGCAGCATGTAGGAGACGCGCTTGCTGAGGATCATGTGCTTGTTCACCGGGAACTTGGGCGGGAACTCCAGGGTGGTGTGGCCCGCGAGGTCCACGGCGAAGTTCCAGGCCACGGCGAGCGACAGGCAGAAGCAGCTGAGCGCCAGGTGCAGCGCGGCCGTGTTGTAGCAGGTGCGGAAGAAGTGCGGGAAGGGCTCGCGGTTCCAGCTGGCCCACACGGCCAGCGTGCTGAACACCAGGGCCACGGGCGCCAGGAAGTCGGCCAGCAGCATGAGGTCCTGGCCGTAGTAGATCTCGTTCGGGAGGCCCCACGTGCCGTTGAACCTGGCGAACACGGTCACCTGGAGCGTGTGGCCGGACACGTTCACGTTCTCCGCGTAGTAGACTTCCCACAGGCCGATGTACATGAGGGGGATGGTGTCGCTCTTGAACTCCCACACGCGCCAGGACATGCTGTTGGTGAGGGCCAGGCTGAAGAACCAGAACAGGTAGGCCAGCAGCACGGCCCAGGTTTTGAAGAGCAGCGGCCTCAGCCCCGGCCTCGTGAAGACCAGGCTGCAGCGGAGAGAACCACAGGCGGCCCGTGAGCCGCGGGCAGCGCGCTGGCCGGGCCCCGGGTCTGCCGGGCCGAGCCACGCGTCTAAGAGGCTGCGTACATGGCGAAACCGGTTTGGCTCAGCGGTAGAGCGTCGGTCTGTGGACTGAAGGGTCCCGGGTTCGATTCCGGTCAAGGGCATGTACGTTGGTGGCGGGCACATCCCCGGTGGGGTGTGTGCAAGAGGCAGCTGGTCGATGTTTCTCTCTCATCGACATTTCTAGCTCTCTATCTCTCTCCCTTTCTCTCTGTAAAATATCAACAAAATATATATTTTTTTAAAAAAAGAGGCTGCATACACATTGGCCTGCAATTAGTGTTCCGATATATTTTTTTAAATATATTTTATTGATTTTTTTACAGAGAGGAAGAGAGAGGGATAGAGAGTTAGAAACGTCGATGAGAGAGAATCATCGACCAGCTGCCTCTTGCACACCCCCTACTGGGGATGTGCCCGCAACCAAGGTCCATGCCCTTGACCGGAATCGAACCCGGGACCTCTCAGTCCGCAGGCCGACGCTCTATCCACTGAGCCACACCGGTTTCGGCTCCAATGTATTTTAAATGTATATGTATTTTTTAGTTCAGAGTGGAAGGGAGGAGAGAGCCAAACATCGGTGATGAGAGAGAATCACTGATTGGCTGCCTCTTACACCCCTCGGCCCGTCCTGGGGATTGAGCCCGCATCCCAGGCATGTGCCCTTGACCGGAGTTGAACCCGGGACCCTTCAGTCCACCGGCCAACGCTCTAGCCACTGAGCAACACTGGCCAGGGATGGATCGCTTTTGGACTTGAATCCTTGGGAGCAGCTGCCGGGCTAACCGGAAAGCGAGGTTCCAGGCTCCTCTCTGCTGATTAGCACGAGGGAAGGAGGGGGTCCCCCCCAAAGAGGCTGCTGGGCACCTCCAAACCCGAGCTCCCCCTGGGAAGCCTGACATGCCCAACAGAGTATCTGCCGCCCCCTCCCCGGGGGCACGCGCGTCTCCGTGTCACCCCTGGGGAAGGTTCCCCAGAGTGGGGGCGGGTTGAGGACCAGTCTGATGCCCTCAGGCCGCAGGAATAATGCCTCCTCCCGCCCACAGGCTGAGCGCGGCGCAGGCCGGGGCTCTGGCGGGTGAGGCCTCCGGAAGGCGGGGGCACCGGCCGCCGGGGGCGTGCGGGCGGCTCTGCGCTGCGCCTGGGCCCTGGGCCCTGGGCCCTGTCTGTCCTCCAGACGCAGCGGAAAGGCCGTGTCTCCGGCTCGGGAGGAAGCCGGTCAGTGGCCTTACCCGTAGCCCTTTTGGAAGGACATGGTCCGGAGCCCGGCGGCGGGGTTCTTCCGGGCAGCAGGCAACGTGGGCAGCAGGGGAAGGTGCAGGCTACAGGACATGGTCCACCAGGAGGATGAGCCCCTGCCGAGGGCCAGCTGTGGTCAGTAAGTGCGGGGTTCGGCACCACGCCCCGCAAACCCCTGCCCGCACCTAAGACTCCGCCCGTGTACCCTGTGCTTGGTATGGACTGCGTTCCACTCCAAACACTGATAAATATTAACGCATTCCGAAGGAAGGAAGGAAGGAAGGAAGGAAGGAAGGAAGGAAGGTGGCCTGTATTCATCTCTCCTGTAAGACCACCCATGACAGTTAACCAGTTCATAGAGCAAACAAAAGGATTAAATAAAGTGACACACCTACCCCCCACAAGAAAGGAAGGAAGAAGAGAAGGTAGGAAGAAAGAATGAAAGAAAGAAATGAATGAATGAATGAATGAATGAATGAATGATGGAAGGAAGGAAGGGGAAAAAGAAGAAAAGAAGGAAGGGGAAGAAAGAAAGGATGGAAGGAAGAATGAAAGGAAGGAAGGAAAAAAGAAAGCAGGAAGGATGAAAGAAAAAGGATGGCTAGATGGCAGGAAGGAAGGAAGAAATAAAGAAAGAAAGGATGGATGGAAGGAAGGAGTGATGGATGGGATGAACAAAGGAAGGCAGATAGGAAGGAAGGATGGATGGAAGGAGGGAGGGAGGATAGAAGGAAGGAAGGATGGAAAGAAGGAAGCAAGGTTGGATAGATGACAGGAAGAAATCATGGACGAAGGAAGAACGGAAGGCAGGAAGTATGAAAGGAAGAAATAAAGGAATGAAAAATGGATGGATAGATAGATAGATAGATAGATAGCAGAAAGGAAGGAAGGAAGGAAGGAAGGAAGGAAGGAAAGAAGGTAAGAAGGAAGGAAAGAAGAAAAAATGAAGGTAGGAAGGAAGGATATAAGAAAGGAAGGATGGATGGAAGAAGGAAGGAAGGAAAAAGGGAGAATAAAAGGATGGATGGAAGAAAGGACGGAAGGAAGGAAGAAAGGAAGGAATGATGGAAGGAAGGCAGGAAGGATAGATAGGTGGATGGAAGGAAAGAATGATGGATGAAAGGAAGAAAGGAAGAAAGGAAGGAAGTAAGAAACTGCAAGAAAGGAAGGAAGAAGAGAAGGAAGGAAGAAAGAAATGAATTATGGAAGGGAGGAAGGAAAAAAGGAAAGAAGGAAGGGAAAGAAAGAAAGGATGGAAGGACAGATGGAAAGAAGGAAGGAAGGAAGGAAGAAACAAAGGCAGGAAGGATGAAAGGAAGAAAGGAAGGATGAAAGGAAGGAGTAATGGATGGGTCGAAGCAAGGAAGAAAGACAGAAAAGAAGGATGGATGGAAGGAAGAGAGGATAGAAGGAAGGAAGGAGGGGAGGTTGGATACATAACAGGAAGAAATCATGGAAGAAGGAAGAAAGGAAGGCAGGAAGTATGAAAGGAAGAAATAAAGGAAGGAAGGATGGATGAATAGATGGCAGAAAGACAGGAAGGAAGTAAGAATGCAAGAAAAGAAGGAAGGAAGGAAGGAAGGAAGGAAGGAAGGAAGGAAGGAAAAGAAAGAAGAAAGAAAGAAAGAAAGAAAGAAAGAAAGAAAGAAAGAAGAAAGAAAAAAGAAAAAAGAAAGAAAAGAGAGAAGGTAGGAAGGAAAAGAGGAAGAAAGGAAAAAAGAAAGGAAAGAGAAGGTAGGAAGGAAAGAAAGAAGAAATGAAGGTAGGAAGAAAGGAAGGAAGGATGCAAGAAAGGAAGTATGGATGGATGGAAGGAAGGAAGGAAGGAAGAATGAAATGAAAGATGGAAGAAAAAAGGAAAGATAGAATGAAGTAAGAAATGATGGAAGGAAGGATAGATGGATGGAAGGCATAAATGATGGATAGAAGGAAGAAAGTAAGAAAGGATGGCAGGAAGAAATGATGGATGGAAGTAATAAAGGAAGCAAGGAAGGAAGGAAGAAACATAGCAAGGAAGGAAGGAAGGAAGAGAAGGTAGGAAGAAATTGAGAGAAAGAAAGAAAAAGGAAGAAAGAAATGAATGATAGAAAGAAGGATGGGGAAAAAAGAAAGGAAGGAAGGGAAAGATAGAAAGAATGAAATGGAGGATGGAATGATGGAAGGAAGGAAAAAAGGAAGGAAGAAAGGAAGATGGGAAGGATGAAAGAAAGAAAGAAAGAAAGAAAGAAAGAAGAAAGAAAGAAAGAAGAAAGAAAGGAAGGAAGGAAGGATAATGGAAGGAAGGAGTGATGGATGTGACAAAGGAAGGAAGGAAGAGGAAGGAAGAAAGGAAGGAAGGAAGGAAGGAAGGAAGGAAGGAAGGAAGGAAGGAAGATGGAAGGGTGGTTGGATAGATGGCAGAAAGAAAGTATGGGAGAAGGAAGACAGGAAGACAGGAAGTATGAAAGGAAAAAATACAGGAAGGATGAATGGATAGATGGCAGAAAGGAAGGAACAAAGGTATGAAGGAAGGAAGGAAGGAAAGAAAGAAAGAAATAAAGAAAGAAAGAAAGAAAGAAGAAAGAAAGAAAGAAAGAAAGAAAGAAAGAAAGAAAGAAGAGAAGGTAGAAAGGAAGGAAAAAATGAAGAAAGGAAGGAAGAAAGAAGGATAGATGCAAGGAAGCAAGGATTGATGGACGGAAGGAAGGAAGAAAGGATAGAAGGAAGGAAGAAATGAAGAGTGGACAATAGATGGCAGGAAGGATGGAAAATTAAAGAAAGGAAGGAAGGAAGGAAGGAAGAAGAAATGAAGGAAAGGAATTAGGTAAAAAAGAAGGAAGGAGAAAAGGTAGGAAGGAAGAAAGGAAGGATGGAAATAAGAAAATATGGAAGAAATAATAGATGGAAGGCGGAAGAAAGGAAGGAATGATGGAAGGAACAAGGAAGAAAAAAAGGGTAAAAGAAAGGAAGGAAGGAGAGAAGATGGAAGGAAGGAAGGAAGGAAGGAAGGAGAGAAAGTAGGAAGGAAGAAGGGAAGGAAGGAGAGAAGGTAGAAAAATGGAGGGAAGGAAGGAAGGAAGGAAGGAAGGAGAGAAGGAAGAAGGGAAGGAAGGAGAGAAGGTAGGAAGGAAAGAAGAAGAGAAAGTAGGAAGGAAGAAGAGCAGGTAGGAAGGATGGAAGACAGGAAGGCGGTTAGGGTTCACCTCTCCTCTAAGACCACCCATGGCACTTAACCAGTTCACAGAACAAATGAAAGGATTGACTAAAGTGATGCACTGCGCACCCCTTCCTCCCCCACCCCGACAAGTCTCAGGGCTTTCTTAACCAGGGGAAATAAAGCGCAATGGTTACCAAACCAACACCAAAAGGCAGAGGAGGACGTCTCAGAGGTACAAATGGCAGCCACTGCCAAGCAGTAACAGAAATAAGGAAACCAAACATTCTCATGTTTCCATGGCTCCCAGGCTGGTCTGCGGGCCTGTGACAGCAGTCTCCTTAAAGGGCCAGAGTCACGGAGCAGGACTTCAAGAGCTGATGTCTTTCCCTGGCTGGTTGGGTTGAGTGGATAGAGCGTTGGCCTGGGGGAGGAAGGGTCCCACTTTCTATTCTGATTAAGGGCACAGGCCTGGGTTGTGAGCTGGATCCCCAGTGTGGGGCATGCAGGAGACAGCCGATCCATGATTCTTTGTCGTCATTGAAGTTTCTCTCTCTTCCTCTCTCTCTAAAATAATAACGGGGACGGGCTCTCCGCTGATGTGTGGCCCCATTCTCACCAGCCCGGGGGCTCCAAGGCCCCTGTGCCTGTCCCCGCAGCGGGCTCCCAGCCAATGACTGCACAGCGCCGGCTCCTCACAGCCCGCCGGTGACGCCGAACACTGGCCACCAGGCGCACCTTGGGGTTGGGGGGGGGGAGGAAGTACATGCGCAAAGTATAATTACACGGGTGTCACCACCGATCTTCCCTGTGCGTGACACAGAATCCAACCACCGTTCCTTCGCGTGCAGAATTAAAGAGAGGCTTCTGGCTAACGCGGACACCCAAGGAGGGGGAGGCAAAAGCCCAAATACATCTACTCTCACTACTTCCTCCGGGGGGAGGTGCAGAGCATGTAACTGTACTAAGACCCCCCCACCCCCACTACGCCATCATGTAAAAAGTCTTATGAACAGCGCTCCACCGAGGAAGAATTCATTGGCAAGACAGCTATAGCCATCGCCTTACCGCCAGCGCCCTGGGTACCAGCTTTGCCTTTGTGGATTGCAGCCCCTCCCGGCCTTCGTATAGTGACAATGGCACCCTAAAATGCATCCTATCTATATGTTGAAGCTAATCACTCCATCTCATGGCACGGAGGGGGATTTGCTGGATCGCAATTACCACATGACAGTTGGCTCCTACAAAACATGCCATGGGAATTAGCTGCTGCGCTGGCGCCTATAAAATGGTACAGTTTTAGTTATAGCTCAAAGAACTCTTTCTATCTTATGGGGAACTCCCAATAGGACAGTATCTGCCACCGCCCGTGTGTCTGACCCGGTTGTGTTCCTCTCGGGCCCCATCCAGATGGACCTTAATGCGTGAGCCATCGGTATGAGGTGTCCTCCAGGGCTGCACATTACCCATTGTATTAATTCTACATAACAAAAGGATTCCCTCGTGATTTTTAAACAGCCGGCTTTCGCTTGGGTTCCTACTAACCCAGGGGTGGGCAGACTTTTTGACTCGAGGGCCACCATGGGTTCTTACACTGGACCGGAGGGCTGGAACAAAAGCAATCTGACCGTGCTGGCCTCTGCTCTTGGGCTGCTGGTGAAGGAGCGGAGGGGAGAGCAAGAGAACCCTCCGCTCTTCCGGCTCCTCGGGCCGGATAGAACAGCCGAACGGGCCGAATTCGGCCTGTGGGCTGTAGTTTGCCCACGGCTGTCCTAACCTAACCGAGCCTTGGGAATCTCATCAAACCTACCAACTGTTACATGACCTGGTAAATGAAAGCTTATCTCCCCCCCCACCGCCCCCCCCCCCCCCCGCCCAAACTGGTGGGCGGAGTTTAACACATGACTGGCACCTGCCACAGAGCCCTCTCTAAGACATTGAACCACCAATCAACACAGGCCAGAGTGCCCTTAGGGCCCACCCCTTCCTGTTCCACCCTGGGCCCAACCCCCTCCCTTTCCGTCCTTTAAAAGGGACCCCAGGCAAGACATGTGCTGCTGTTGCTGTGGCTGCTGCTGCTGATCCGCCATCAGCCCGGCTGGGTCCAATCCCCTGTCCCCTCCCCCTCCAATTCTGATCTCTTTACCTCCGTGATGGCTCCCGCCCATTACCGGGGAATAAACTTTACTTTAAAACTCCCTGTTGTTCTGTTTCCTGTTTCCTTTCAAACCTAACAGTAAATATCTTTTTAAAAAAATGTTTCTTGGAATGTTAATCGAAGGAATCTTTGCCCTCATAACTTTACTCACTTCTGTGGGCGTTGCGTTCCATCCATGGTACAAACTGTTCAAACTATTCAGTTTGTACAATAAATTTAGGACAATGTAACTAAAACATTGTCTGTACAAAAAAAGGATCGACAGCCAGTCTGAGACTGAATTGTCAGCATTGAAGTTTAGTCTTGTGGATGGGTGATAAAATCCAGCTTAGAGCAAAGAGTTTCTTCGCAGTGTCCTTATAATTTTCCCAGGTTTGTGTTACCCCGTTCCCTATATTAGTACCCTGCACCCTTGGCAATCAATAAAAAACCATCTTCTTGGTACTTGTGGTAAAGGTAACACAACCCTTGATATTTTTAAATTACAACAGTACATTGTACAATTATCCCAGGAAAACTTACAAACTAATTCCTTAGGTGCCTGGCAGCAATTTAAAAAGAACATGAAAGAATTTAACCCACTCCGCTGGATCTCATTACATTTGCCTCTCAGCATAATCACTGTCGCTTGTCTCATTTTTGTTCTCATGTGTTATTTTACTTGCAATTCCACAAAAGAAAAAGACAGAGAAGGTGATGGAATTGCTGAATTCATATAAACATTTCGTCTAGGCAAGAGACACTCCCCCTAAAATATCCATTCAAGAATAAAATAAAATAAAAGAAACAGAGAGGACATTAAAGGCGGAAGTCGCTATGATTTCCTCCAAGGACATGTTTGCGTTTGGGGGTGCACAGGCTGCCTGCTTGCGGTGACAGATGAAGGCGTTGGCCCAGCCACACGGGCAGGAACACGCAGTTCTGAGGACACTGAAGCCCTTCGGTACAGTTAGTAAGGTCAGCCCTGGCCTCTCCCCAGGGGTCCCTCTCCCTCCCGGCTGCCCACCCCACCACCAGGACCAACCCACCCCCCATGTCCCTGACCCCGAGCCACAGGGGAAAGGGGACGGTCCGGCTTCCGGGTGCCCTCAACACCCACCCTTCGCCCCAAGCAGCTTCGTCTCCATCTGTTTAATAAAATGGCGGCAGGTGAGGCTGTGTTTGCAGAAAGCATTCCGTGGGGAAACCCCTGCTCAGGTCAGCCCTCGGGCCCTGGCGAGTCCCCGCAGTCCGGGGCCTCAGGATTCCTGAGAACGGAGGCCTCTCTCCCCCACACACCAGCTTCTCATGAAGTCAGGTGCCCGTCGGCCTCCGGGCTCCTTACCTCCCACCCCACGGGCAGCAGACCCGGGCCTGCGGGGTGGGGTCGGCCCCGAGCCGGCTCCAAATGACAGGAGGCGGAAGGTGCTGGAGCCCAGGCTCAGGTGGAGGCGGCAGGAAGGGGTGGGCTTTGCCGGGTGCCAGTCCTGTGCCAGGTGCTCAGGGTCCAAATCCTCTCGGATCCCATGGGAGGTGTCCCCTTGTTCCTTCCCTCCCTCCCTCCTCGCCCTCCTTCCGGATTGACTGAGCACCTGTCTGTAAAGCTGGCACCCCCAAGACCTCACCTACCCCCCCCCAAGAGAGCATCATCCAGGCTGTGACTTGGGGGGGGGTGCAGGATGCAGGGGTGCCCCGGGGAACCCCGGGAAGGTCCCCAGTGGAGTTAAAGCTGAGCTGGGATTAGAAGGACGAGGAAGGGCATTCCCGGGGGAGCAAACAGCAGTGCGAAGGCGGCGGGGGCGGGGGTGGGGGGCGCTGGAGCCCAGGCCCAGGAAACCTGCTGGGTGAGGTGGGGACCCAGAACCGCTACCTGGACCCCTGGCTCCTTGACCTCCTTTGCTCCAGGCTATGGTGCTGGGGAGGGCTGAGGTAGGAGGGGCCAGCTGGTGGGTATTTGGGATTGCTTCTCAGGAACCTCCTCCTCCTCCTCCTCCAACACCATGGCAACCAGGCAGCAGCTGGGGAGAGGCCTGTGAGCCTGGCTGAGTGGAGGGGGGGGTGGGCTGGGGTAGGGACCTCTGCCCCCCCCCCCCTCTGAGCCTCGGTTTTGGCGTCTAGAATATGGGCCCCACAACCCGGGTGCTGGCTCCTGTCCACCCAGCTGCTCCAGGAAGCGGCCCAGGCTGCACTCAGGAGGGGAGGGCGGGGGGGGGGGGGGCGGGGGGGGGCCCAGCATCATCCGGCAGCTGGGGCTGGGGCTGGGCCAGGCGGCGGGGAGTCCCTGAGCCACGTGGCCTGGGCTTCCCACCCAGCAGCCTCCCCGGGGCACCCACTGCACATCGCTGCCCAGGAGCCGGGGGCGGGAGGCAGGGCCCAGGACAGACACAGGGATGGGGCTCCCTGCGAGCCCGCGGGGAGAGGTCTAGGGGTCCCCCTGCTGGGACACAGGGCTCAGCTGCTCCCAGAACCTGGTCAGAGCCCCCAAAGGAGGGTCTATTCCTGGGGCTGCTGCTCCCGTGACCGCAGACTGGGCTAAACCTGCAGGAGCACGTGCTCCCCTGTTCTGGGGCCAGAGCCTGGAATGGGGGTGTCTGGGCTGTGCTCCCTCAGAGGGCTCCAGGGAGGGTCCTTCCTGCCCCTCAGCTTCCGGGGCTCCTGGCTGCAGCCCTTCCATCTTCACGTGGCCCCGCCCCCTGCTCACCATCACGTGGTCTGCCCCCTTGTTCTCATGCCCACTTCTGGTTGGTCACGTGCCCACTTCTGGTTGGTCATGTGCCTACTTCTGGTTGGTCACATGCCCATTTCTGGTTGGTCATGTGCCCATCCTGCATGTTTACATGGCTCCACCCCCTGGAGATTTTGGTTGGTCTCTGTTTCTGGGGTGCCACCTTCCTGGCTGGCTGGCTGCCCCTCTCTCACACCTGGCAACAGTCCCTTTGCCAAAGTTTTTCCAGAAAATCCTTTGGGCGGGCCCTCTCTCTCCTGCTGGACTGTGACCACTGGGACTGAAGGAGACAGGCCAGCAGGGGCCAGTCCAGGGTCCCTGCCAGAGGGGCCTGTGCCGTGCAGGGAGGCAGGGGAGGGGAGGTGGGGAGGCAGGGGAGGGGAGGTGGGAGGCTGGGGAGGGGAGGTGGGAGGCAGGGAGGGGAGGTGGGGAGGCTGGGGAGGGGAGGTGGGGAGGCAGGGGAGGGGAGGTGGGAGGCAGGGAGGGAGGTGGGGAGGCTGGGGAGGGGAGGTGGGAGGCAGGGAGGGGAGGTGGGGAGGCTGGGGAGGGGAGGTGGGAGGCAGGGGAGGGGAGGTGGGGAGGCTGGGGAGGGGAGGTGGGAGGCAGGGAGGGGAGGTGGGAGGCAGGGGAGGGGAGGTGGGAGGCAGGGAGGGGAGGTGGGAGGCAGGGTGCTGACTGGCATGTGAAAAGCCCTGGGGCCAGGGGGGCACACACCATCACCCCACATGCCTGTGAGGAGCAGCTGTGGCCCATGGAGCAGGCGAGGCTACAGAGAGGGCGAGCGACTTCCTCCAGGCCCGTGGTCGGCAAACTCATCAGTCCACAGAGCCAAATATCAACAGCACAAAGATTGACATTTCTTTGGAGAGCCACATTTTGTAAACTTCAACTTCTTCTAATGCCGCTTCTTGAACATAGACTCGCCCAGGCCGTGGTATTTGTGGAAGAGCCGCACTCAAGGGGCCCAAGAGCCGCGTGTGGCTCTCGAGCCGCAGTTTGCCGACCTAGGGTGCACAGCAGTTAAAAGGCAGAGCTGCAAATGGCACCCTGGGCTGCCCACAGCCTGTGTCTCCCTTCCCCGCGACCTCTGGGAAGGCTGGCCCTCACCCTGGGGCCATTCGCTCTGATGCCACCCTTCCCCCCTCCCCCTGCACCCCAGGGGACAGGGCCCTGTCACTGCCCAGCGCCTCCGCCCCGTCCCTCCCGGCTGGTGGCCTGGGCAGTCCCGCCGCCCGTGGCTTGGAGGACAGAGTGCCGTGCTCCCCTGGGCCTGGCTGCCCGCCGGCCCCCCGGCAGCTCTCCTTTCACCTCCAGAAGGAATGGGTTCGGGTCCGCAAACCGGCTGCCTTCCCGCATTCGCTCTGACCCGTGGCTCTGCCGGCTGCCGCCTGGTCCGGGCCCTGATGCCACCGCTCCTGGGCGGCGCCTCCCCCCCCCCCTGGAGCCCCAGGCGGCGCACAGCACCCAGCGCCCCCTGCAGCCCCGGGCCCCCTGTCACCGCCCCCGGTCCTGCCCGCTGCCCCGGGTCCTCACACCCCTTGGACAGAGGGCGCAGACACCAGGCGGGCACTGCGCTTGCCTCCCCTCCCCCCTGAACGCCCTGGGCACCGAGGCTGTGCTGGTCTCCAGCTCCTGCGGGGCTGGGCCTGCGCAGTGCGGCCCCCAGGGGGACCCCTCTGCAGGGTGGCAGGCGGGCCAGGCCTCCCAGGGCAGCTGGGTGCCCGCCTGAACCCAGAGCCTCGTCAGCCGCCCCTCCCCCTGCTGAAGGGGAAGAGGTGTGGTTCCCAGTCTCCCTGCTGCCTGGGAGGGGCCGAGGCTGTGCCCTCTGCTGGCCGGTCCCTGTTACTGCAGGAGGCGGAGTCCTCCCTGCCCAGCCAGTGCCCTGGGGCCCAGCCCAGCTCCCTTCCCTGTGCCCATCAGAGCCAGGCTGGGCTCCCTCAGCGGAGGGAGCGGAGCTGCCGCTGGTGTGTGGCCCCCTCCCTCCGGGCACAGGCCGGGGTGAGGCCAGGCGGGGAGCAGCCTCTAGCAGCGGAGCCACTGCTCTTCCCTCCGCAGATGGCTGGGCCATCCTGCCCGCCCTGCGGTCAGAGGTCAGAGGGCAGAGGGCACTGCAGCTGGACTCCACAGGCGTCCAGGAGCGCCCGGCTGCAGCGGGTCCCAGCCGATGACTCCACAGGGCCGGCTCCTCGCAGCCCGCGTGTGGCCTCCGCTGCTCTCACCCCCGGGCCCCACCGCTTGCATGGATGCGCTTGAACTTCTGTCTGTCTCCCTGCTCGCCTCGCTGTGGGCTCTATATGTTTATGTGTTGACTTCAGAGAGGAAGGAAGAGGGATAGAGAGAGAGAGAGAGAGAGAGAGAGAACCATCAATGATGAGAATCGTGGACCGGCTGCCTCCTGCACGCCCCCTACAGGGGATCCAGCGCGAAACCCGGGCTCGTGCCCTTGAGCAGGAATTGCACTGGCCACCGCCTGGTGTGCGGGAGGATGCTCAACCACTGAGCCACACCGGCCAGGGCCTTTGAGCTGGGACCGGGCATGCAGAATGTGCTTCCCTACAGGCGTCAGCACGCGAGCAGCTTCCAGGGCCAGCAGAGGAGGGGACACACGCAGGGGAGGGGACACACGCTGCAGGCACAGCGGGAAGCCAAGCCTCTTTATTGGGGGCGCTGCTGGGGGCGCCCCGGGAGGCGCACACAGGCCGCCACGGGGGCGGGGGGCGGGGGCCGGCCTCCCTCAGATTATGAGATAGAACACTTCGGGCTCCTCCTTCTCCTGCTCCTCCGGGGAGCAGCTGTCCATGGCGAGGAGGACGACGCTGAGGAAGGACAAGGCGGAGGCGATGGTGCCCAGGGGCAGCATGTAGGAGACGCGCTTGCTGAGGATCATGTGCTTGTTCACCGGGAACTTGGGCGGGAACTCCAGGGTGGTGTGGCCCGCGAGGTCCACGGCGAAGTTCCAGGCCACGGCGAGCGACAGGCAGAAGCAGCTGAGGGCCAGGTGCAGCGCGGCCGTGTTGTAGCAGGTGCGGAAGAAGTGCGGGAAGGGCTCGCGGTTCCAGCTGGCCCACACGGCCAGCGTGCTGAACACCAGGGCCACGGGCGCCAGGAAGTCGGCCAGCAGCATGAGGTCCTGGCCGTAGTAGATCTCGTTCGGGAGGCCCCACGTGCGGTTGAACCTGGCGACCACGGTCACCTGGAGCGTGTGGCCGGACACGTTCACGTTCTCCGCGTAGTAGACTTCCCACAGGCCGATGTACATGAGGGGGATGGTGTCGCTCTTGAACTCCCACACGCGCCAGGACATGCTGTTGGTGAGGGCCAGGCTGAAGAACCAGAACAGGTAGGCCAGCAGCACGGCCCAGGTTTTGAAGAGCAGCGGCCTCAGCCCCGGCCTCGTGAAGACCAGGCTGCAGCGGAGAGAACCACAGGCGGCCCGTGAGCCGCGGGCAGCGCGCTGGCCGGGCCCCGGGTCTGCCGGGCCGAGCCACGCGTCTAAGAGGCTGCGTACATGGCGAAACCCGTGTGGCTCAGCGGTAGAGCGTCGGTCTGTGGACTGAAGGGTCCCGGGTTCGATTCCGGTCAAGGGCATGTACGTTGGTTGCGGGCGCATCCCCGGTGGGGGGTGTGCAAGAGGCAGCTGGTCGATGTTTCTCTCTCATCGACATTTCTAGCTCTCTATCTCTCTCCCTTCCTCTCTGTAAAATATCAATAAAATATATTTTTTTTAAAAAGAGGCTGCATACACATTGGCCTGCAATTAGTGTTCCGATATATTTTTAAAAATATATATTTTATTGATTTTTTACAGAGAGGAAGAGAGAGGGATAGAGAGTTAGAAACATCGATGAGAGAGAATCATCGACCAGCTGCCTCTTGCACACCCCCTACTGGGGATATGCCCGCAACCATGGTCCATTCCCTTGACCGGAATCGAACCCGGGACCTCTCAGTCCGCAGGCCGACGCTCTATCCACTGAGCCAAGCCGGTTTCGGCTCCAATGTATTTTAAATGTATATGTATTTTTTAGTTCAGAGTGGAAGGGAGGAGAGAGCCAAACATCAGTGATGAGAGAGAATCACTGATTGGCCGCCTCTTACACTCCCCCCCCCCCGGCCCCTCCTGGGGATTGAGCCCGCATCCCAGACTTATGCCCTGGACCGGAGTTGAACCCGGGACCCTTCAGTCCACCGGCCGACGCTCTAGCCACTGAGCAACACTGGCCAGGGCTGGATCGCTTTTGGATTTGAATCCTTGGGAGCAGCTGCCGGGCTAACCGAAAAGCGAGGTTCCAGGCTCCTCTCTGCTGATTAGCACGAGGGAAGGAGGGGGTCCCCCCAAAGAGGCTGCTGGGCACCTCCAAACCAGAGCTCCCCCTGGGAAGCCTGACATGCCCAACAGAGTATCTGCCGCACCCTCCCCGGGGGCACGCGCGTCTCCGTGTCACCCCTGGGGAAGCTCCCTCCGAGCGGGGGCGGGTTGAGGACCAGTCTGATGCCCTCAGGCCGCAGGAATAATGCCTCCTCCCGCCCACAGGCTGAGCGCGGCGCAGGCCGGGGCTCTGGCGGGTGAGGCCTCCGGAAGGCGGGGGCACCGGCCGCCGGGGGGCGTGCGGGCGGCTCTGCGCTGCGCCTGGGCCCTGGGCCCTGGGCCCTGTCTGTCCTCCAGACGCAGCGGAAAGGCCGTGTCTCCGGCTCGGGAGGAAGCCGGTCAGTGGCCTTACCCGTAGCCCTTTTGGAAGGACATGGTCCGGAGCCCGGCGGCGGGGTTCTTCCGGGCAGCAGGCAACGTGGGCAGGAGGGGAAGGTGCAGGCTACAGGACACGGTCCACCAGGAGGATGAGCCCCTGCGGAGGGCCAGCTGTGGTCAGTAAGTGCGGGGTTCGGCACCACGCCCCGCAAACCCCTGCCCGCACCTAAGACTCCGCCCGTGTACCCTGTATGGACTGCGTTCCACTTCAAACACTGATAAATATTAATGCATTCCGAAGGAAGGAAAGAAGGAAGGAAGGAAGGAAGGAAGGAAGGAAGGAAGGAAGGAAGGAAAGAAGGAAGGCAGGCTGGAAGGTGGCCTGTATTCATCTCTCCTGTAAGACCACCCATGACAGTTAACCAGTTCATAGAGCAAACAAAAGGATTAAATAAAGTGACACACCTACCCCCCACAAGAAAGGAAGGAAGAAGAGAAGGTAGGAAGAAAGAATGAAAGAAAGAAATGAATGAATGAATGAATGAATGAATGATGGAAGGAAGGAAGGGGAAAAAGAAGAAAAGAAGGAAGGGGAAGAAAGAAAGGATGGAAGGAAGAATGAAAGGAAGGAAGGAAAAAAGAAAGCAGGAAGGATGAAAGAAAAAGGATGGCTAGATGGCAGGAAGGAAGGAAGAAATAAAGAAAGAAAGGATGGATGGAAGGAAGGAGTGATGGATGGGATGAACAAAGGAAGGCAGATAGGAAGGAAGGATGGATGGAAGGAGGGAGGGAGGATAGAAGGAAGGAAGGATGGAAAGAAGGAAGCAAGGTTGGATAGATGACAGGAAGAAATCATGGACGAAGGAAGAACGGAAGGCAGGAAGTATGAAAGGAAGAAATAAAGGAATGAAAAATGGATGGATAGATAGATAGATAGATAGATAGCAGAAAGGAAGGAAGGAAGGAAGGAAGGAAGGAAGGAAAGAAGGTAAGAAGGAAGGAAAGAAGAAAAAATGAAGGTAGGAAGGAAGGATATAAGAAAGGAAGGATGGATGGAAGAAGGAAGGAAGGAAAAAGGGAGAATAAAAGGATGGATGGAAGAAAGGACGGAAGGAAGGAAGAAAGGAAGGAATGATGGAAGGAAGGCAGGAAGGATAGATAGGTGGATGGAAGGAAAGAATGATGGATGAAAGGAAGAAAGGAAGAAAGGAAGGAAGTAAGAAACTGCAAGAAAGGAAGGAAGAAGAGAAGGAAGGAAGAAAGAAATGAATTATGGAAGGGAGGAAGGAAAAAAGGAAAGAAGGAAGGGAAAGAAAGAAAGGATGGAAGGACAGATGGAAAGAAGGAAGGAAGGAAGGAAGAAACAAAGGCAGGAAGGATGAAAGGAAGAAAGGAAGGATGAAAGGAAGGAGTAATGGATGGGTCGAAGCAAGGAAGAAAGACAGAAAAGAAGGATGGATGGAAGGAAGAGAGGATAGAAGGAAGGAAGGAGGGGAGGTTGGATACATAACAGGAAGAAATCATGGAAGAAGGAAGAAAGGAAGGCAGGAAGTATGAAAGGAAGAAATAAAGGAAGGAAGGATGGATGAATAGATGGCAGAAAGACAGGAAGGAAGTAAGAATGCAAGAAAAGAAGGAAGGAAGGAAGGAAGGAAGGAAGGAAGGAAGGAAGGAAGGAAAAGAAAGAAGAAAGAAAGAAAGAAAGAAAGAAAGAAAGAAAGAAGAAAGAAAAAAGAAAAAAGAAAGAAAAGAGAGAAGGTAGGAAGGAAAAGAGGAAGAAAGGAAAAAAGAAAGGAAAGAGAAGGTAGGAAGGAAAGAAAGAAGAAATGAAGGTAGGAAGAAAGGAAGGAAGGATGCAAGAAAGGAAGTATGGATGGATGGAAGGAAGGAAGGAAGGAAGAATGAAATGAAAGATGGAAGAAAAAAGGAAAGATAGAATGAAGTAAGAAATGATGGAAGGAAGGATAGATGGATGGAAGGCATAAATGATGGATAGAAGGAAGAAAGTAAGAAAGGATGGCAGGAAGAAATGATGGATGGAAGTAATAAAGGAAGCAAGGAAGGAAGGAAGAAACATAGCAAGGAAGGAAGGAAGGAAGAGAAGGTAGGAAGAAATTGAGAGAAAGAAAGAAAAAGGAAGAAAGAAATGAATGATAGAAAGAAGGATGGGGAAAAAAGAAAGGAAGGAAGGGAAAGATAGAAAGAATGAAATGGAGGATGGAATGATGGAAGGAAGGAAAAAAGGAAGGAAGAAAGGAAGATGGGAAGGATGAAAGAAAGAAAGAAAGAAAGAAAGAAAGAAAGAAAGAAGAAAGAAAGAAAGAAGAAAGAAAGGAAGGAAGGAAGGATAATGGAAGGAAGGAGTGATGGATGTGACAAAGGAAGGAAGGAAGAGGAAGGAAGAAAGGAAGGAAGGAAGGAAGGAAGGAAGGAAGGAAGGAAGGAAGGAAGGAAGATGGAAGGGTGGTTGGATAGATGGCAGAAAGAAAGTATGGGAGAAGGAAGACAGGAAGACAGGAAGTATGAAAGGAAAAAATACAGGAAGGATGAATGGATAGATGGCAGAAAGGAAGGAACAAAGGTATGAAGGAAGGAAGGAAGGAAAGAAAGAAAGAAATAAAGAAAGAAAGAAAGAAGAAAGAAAGAAAGAAAGAAAGAAAGAAAGAAAGAAAGAAAGAAAGAAGAGAAGGTAGAAAGGAAGGAAAAAATGAAGAAAGGAAGGAAGAAAGAAGGATAGATGCAAGGAAGCAAGGATTGATGGACGGAAGGAAGGAAGAAAGGATAGAAGGAAGGAAGAAATGAAGAGTGGACAATAGATGGCAGGAAGGATGGAAAATTAAAGAAAGGAAGGAAGGAAGGAAGGAAGGAAGAAGAAATGAAGGAAAGGAATTAGGTAAAAAAGAAGGAAGGAGAAAAGGTAGGAAGGAAGAAAGGAAGGATGGAAATAAGAAAATATGGAAGAAATAATAGATGGAAGGCGGAAGAAAGGAAGGAATGATGGAAGGAACAAGGAAGAAAAAAAGTGTAAAAGAAAGGAAGGAAGGAGAGAAGATGGAAGGAAGGAAGGAAGGAAGGAAGGAAGGAAGGAAGGAAGGAAGGAAGGAGAGAAAGTAGGAAGGAAGAAGGGAAGGAAGGAGAGAAGGTAGAAAAATGGAGGGAAGGAAGGAAGGAAGGAAGGAAGGAAGGAAGGAAGGAAGGAAGGAAGGAAGGAGAGAAGGAAGAAGGGAAGGAAGGAGAGAAGGTAGGAAGGAAAGAAGAAGAGAAATTAGGAAGGAAGAAGAGCAGGTAGGAAGGATGGAAGACAGGAAGGTGGTTAGGGTTCACCTCTCCTCTAAGACCACCCATGGCACTTAACCAGTTCACAGAACAAATGAAAGGATTGACTAAAGTGATGCACTGCGCACCCCTTCCTCCCCCACCCCGACAAGTCTCGGGGCTTTCTTAACCAGGGGGAAATAAAGCGCAATGGTTACCAAACCAACACCAAAAGGCAGAGGAGGACGTCTCAGAGGTACAAATGGCAGCCACTGCCAAGCAGTAACAGAAATAAGGCAACCAAACATTCTCATGTTTCCATGGCTCCCAGGCTGGTCCGCGGGCCTGTGACAGCAGTCTTCTTAAAGGGCCAGAGTCACGGAGCAGGACTTCAAGAGCTGATGTCTTTCCCTGGCTGGTTGGGTTGAGTGGATAGAGCGTTGGCCTGGGGAAGGAAGGGTCCCACTTTCTATTCTGATTAAGGGCACAGGCCTGGGTTGTGAGCTGGATCCCCAGTGTGGGGCATGCAGGAGACAGCCGATCCATGATTCTTTGTCGTCATTGAAGTTTCTCTCTCTTCCTCTCTCTCTAAAATAATAACGGGGACGGGCTCTCCGCTGATGTGTGGCCCCATTCTCACCAGCCCGGGGGCTCCAAGGCCCCTGTGCCTGTCCCCGCAGCGGGCTCCCAGCCAATGACTGCACAGCGCCGGCTCCTCACAACCCACTGGTGACACCGAACACTGGCCACCAGGCGCATCTTGGGGGTGGGGGGGGGGGAGGAAGTACATGCGCAAAGTATAATTACACGGGTGTCACCACCAATCTTCCCTGTGCGTGACGCAGAATCCAACCACCGTTCCTTCGTGTGCAGAATTAAAGAGAGGCTTCTGGCTAACGCGGACACCCAAGGAGGGGGAGGCAAAAGCCCAAATACATCTACTCTCACTACTTCCTCCGGGGGGAGGTGCAGAACATGTAACTGCACTAAGACCCCCCCACCCCCACTACGCCATTATGTAAAAAGTCTTATGAACAGCGCTCCACCGAGGAAGAATTCATTGGCAAGACAGCTATAGCCATCGCCTTACCGCCAGCGCCCTGGGTGCCAGCTTTGCCTTTGTGGATTGCAGCCCCTCCCGGCCTTCGTATAGTGACAATGGCACCCTAAAATGCATCCTATCTATAGGTTGAAGCTAATCACTCCATCTCATGGCACGGAGGGGGGTTTGCTGGATCGCAATTACCACATGACAGTTGGCTCCTACAAAACATGCCATGGGAATTAGCTGCTGCGCTAGCGCCTATAAAATGGTACAGTTTTAGTTATAGCTCAAATAACTCTTTCTACCTTATGGGGAACTCCCAATAGGACAGTATCTGCCACCGCCGTGTGTCTGACCCGGTTGTGTTCCTCTCGGGCCCCATCCAGACGGACCTTAATGCGTGAGCCATCTGTATGAGGTGTCCTCGCGGGCTGCACATTACCCATTGTATTAATTCTACATAACAAAAGGCTTCCCTCGTGATTTTTAAACAGCCGGCTTTCCCTTGGGTTCCTACTAACCCAGGGGTGGGCAGACTTTTTGACTCGAGGGCCACCATGGGTTCTTAAACTGGACCGGAGGGCCGGCACAAAAGCAACCTGACCATGCTGGCACTCTCCTCTTGGGCTGCTGGTGAAGGAGCGGAGGGGAGAGCAAGAGAACCCTCTGCTCTTTCGGCTCCTCGGGCCGGAGAGAACAGCCGAACGGGCCGAATCCAGCCCGTGGGCCGTAGTTTGCCCACGGCTGTCCTAACCTAACCGAGCCTTGGGAATCTCATCAAACCTACCAACTGTTACATGACCTGGTAAATGAAAGCTTATCTCCCCCCCCGCCCCCCGCCCAAACTGGTGGGTGGAATTTAATACATGACTGGCACCTGCCACAGAGCCCTCTCTAAGACATTGAACCACCAATCAACACAGGCCAGAGTGCCCTTAGGGCCCACCCCTTCCTGTTCCACCCTGGGCCCAACCCCCTCCCTTTCCGTCCTTTAAAAGGGACCCCAGGCAAGACACGTGCTGCTGTTGCTGTGGCTGCTGCTGCTGATCCGCCATCAGCCCGGCTGGGTCCAATCCCCTGTCCCCTCCCCCTCCAATTCTGATCTCTTTACCTCTGTGATGGGTTCCGCCCATTACCGGGGAATAAACTTTACTTTAAAACTCCCTGTTGTTCTGTTTCCTGTTTCCTTTCAAACCTAACAGTAAATATCTTTTTAAAAAAATGTTTCTTGGAATGTTAATCGAAGGAATCTTTGCCCTCATAACGTTACTCACTTCTGTGGGCGTTGCGTTCCATCCATGGTACAAACTGTTCAAACTATTCAGTTTGTACAATAAATTTAGGACAATGTAACTAAAACATTGTCTGTACAAAAAAAGGATCGACAGCCAGTCTGAGACTGAATTGTCAGCATTGAAGTTTAGTCTTGTGGATGGGTGATAAAATCCAGCTTAGAGCAAAGAGTTTCTTCACAGTGTCCTTATAATTTTCCCAGGTTTGTGTTACCCCGTTCCCTATATTAGTACCGTGCACCCTTGGCAATCAATAAAAAACCATCTTCTTGGTACTTGTGGTAAAGGTAACACAACCCTTGATATTTTCAAATTACAACAGCACATTGTACAATTATCCCAGGAAAACTTACAAACTAATTCCTTAGGTGCCTGGCAGCAATTTAAAAAGAACATGAAAGAATTTAACCCACTCCGCTGGATCTCATTACATTTGCCTCTCAGCATAATCACTGTCGCTTGTCTCATTTTTGTTCTCATGTGTTATTTTACTTGCAATTCCACAAAAGAAAAAGACAGAGAAGGTGATGGAATTGCTGAATTCATATAAACATTTCGTCTAGGCAAGAGACACTCCCCCTAAAATATCCATTCAAGAATAAAATAAAATAAAAGAAACAGTGAGGACATTAAAGGCGGAAGTCGCTATGATTTCCTCCAAGGACATGTTTGCGTTTGGGGGTGCACAGGCTGCCTGCTTGCGGTGACAGATGAAGGCGTCGGCCCAGCCACACGGGCAGGAACACGCAGTTCTGAGGACACTGAAGCCCTTTGGTAGTTAGTAAGATCAGCCCTGGCCTCTCCCCAGGGGTCCCTCTCCCTCCCGGCTGCCCACCCCACCACCAGGACCAACCCAACCCCCATGTCCCTGACCCCGAGCCACAGGGGAAAGGCGACGGTCCGGCTCCCGGGTGCCCTCAACACCCACCCTTCGCCCCGAGCAGCTTCGTTTCCGTCTGTTTAAGAAAATGGCGGCAGGTGAGGCTGTGTTTGCAGAAAGCATTCCGTGGGGAAACCCCTGCTCAGGTCAGCCCTCAGGCCCTGGCGAGTCCCCGCAGTCCGGGGCCTCGGGATTCCTGAGAACGGAGGCCTCTCTCCCCCACACACCAGCTTCTCATGAAGTCAGGTGCCCGTCTGCCTCCGGGGTCCTTACCTCCCACCCCACGGCAGCAGACACGGGCCTGCGGGGTGGGGTCGGCCCCGAGCCGGCTCCAAATGACAGGAGGCCGAAGGTGCTGGAGCCCAGGCTCAGGTGGAGGCGGCAGGAAGGGGTGGGCTTTGCCGGGTGCCAGCCCTGTGCCAGGTGCTCAGGGTCCAAATCCTCTGGGATCCCATGGGAGGTGTCCCCCTGTTCCCTCCCTCCCTCCCTCCTCGCCCTCCTTCCGGATTTACTGAGCACCTGTCTGTAAAACTGGCAGCCCCAAGACCTCACCTACCCCCCCCCCCCCCGAGAGCATCATCCAGGCTGTGACTTGGGGGGTTGCAGGATGCAGGGGCGCCCCGGGGAACCCCAGGAAGGTCCCCAGTGGAGTTAAAGCCCATCTGAGATCAGAAGGACGAGGAAGGGCATTCCCGGGGGAGCAAACAGCACTGGGAAGGCGGGGAGGCAGGAAACAGCCCACCCGGTCCAGGAGCTGTGGGGGGGGGCGCTGGAGCCCAGGCCCAGGAAACCTGCTGGGTGAGGTGGGGACCCAGAACCGCTACCTGGACCCCTGGCTCCTTGACCTCCTGTGCTCCAGGCCGCCTGGCCAGGAAGAGGCCCCGCCTACTGCCCCAAAGGAGGCTTTGGTGCTGGGGAGGAGGGGCCAGCTGGTGTGTATTTGGGCTTGCTTCTCAGGAACCTCCTCCTCCTCCTCCTCCAACACCATGGCAACCAGGCAGCAGCTGGGAGCGGCCTGTGAGCCTGGCTGAGTGGAGGGGGAGGTGGGCTGGGGTAGGGACCTCTGCCCCCCCCTCTGAGCCTCAGTTTTGGCGTCTAGAATATGGGCCCCACAACCCGGGTGCTGGCTCCTGTCCACCCAGCTGCTCCAGGAAGCGGCCCAGGCTGCACTCAGGAGGGGAAGGCGGGGGGGGGGGGGGGGTTGGGGGGGAGGCCCAGCATCATCCGGCAGCTGGGGCTGGGGCTGGGCCAGGCGGCGGGGAGTCCCTGAGCCACGTGGCCTGGGCTTCCCACCCAGCAGCCTGCCCGGAGCGCCCACTGCACATCGCTGCCCAGGAGCCGGGGGCGGGAGGCGGGCCCAGGACAGACACAGGGATGGCGCTCCCTGCGAGCCCGCAGGGAGGGGGCTAGGGAGCCCCTGCTGGGACTCAGGGCTCAGCTGCTCCCAGAACCTGGTCAGAGCCCCCAAAGGAGGGTCTATTCCTGGGGCTGCTGCTCCCGTGACCGCAGACTGGGCTAAACCTGCAGGAGCACGTGCTCCCCCTGTTCTGGGCCAGAGCCTGGAATCGGGGTGTCTGGGCTGTGCTCCCTCAGAGGGCTCCAGGGAGGGTCCTTCCTGCCCCTCAGCTTCCGGGGCTCCTGGCTGCAGCCCTTCCATCTTCACGTGGCCCCGCCCCCTTGCTCACCATCACGTGGTCTGCCCCCTTGTTCTCATGCCCACTTCTGGTTGGTCACGTGCCCACTTCTGGTTGGTCACGTGCCTACTTCTGGTTGGTCACATGCCCATTTCTGGTTGGTCACATGCCCACTTATGGTTGGTCACATGCCCACTTCTGGTTGGTCACGTGCCTGCTTCTGGTTGGTCACGTGCCCATCCTGCATGTTTACATGGCTCCACCCCCTGGAGATTTTGCTTGGTCTCTGTTTCTGGGGTGCCACCTTCCTGGCTGGCTGGCTGCCCCTCTCTCACACCTGGCAACAGTCCCTTTGCCAAAGTCTTTCCAGAAAATCCTTTGGGCGGGCCCTCTCTCTCCTGCTGGACTGTGGCCGCTGGGACCGAAGGAGACAGGCCAGCAGGGGCCAGTCCAGGGTCCCTGCCAGAGGGGCCTGTGCCGTGCGGGAGGCTGGGGAGGGGAGGTGGGAGGCAGGGGAGGGGAGGTGGGAGGCAGGGAGGGGAGGTGGGAGGCAGGGGAGGGGAGGTGGGAGGCAGGGGAGGGGAGGTGGGAGGCAGGGTGCTGACTGGCATGTGAAAAGCCCTGGGGCCAGGGGGGCACACACCATCACCCCACATGCCTGTGAGGAGCAGCTGTGGCCCATGGAACAGGCGAGGCTACAGAGAGAGCGAGCGACTTCCTCCAGGCCCGTGGTCGGCAAACTCATCAGTCCACAGAGCCAAATATCAACAGCACAACGATTGACATTTCTTTGGAGAGCCACATTTTGTAAACTTCAACTTCTTCTAATGCCGCTTCTTTAACATGGACTCGCCCAGGCCGTGGTATTTGTGGAAGAACCACACTCAAGGGGCCCAAGAGCCGCGTGTGGCTCGCGAGCCGCAGTTTGCCGACCTAGGGTGCACAGCAGTTAAAAGGCAGAGCTGCAAATGGCACCCTGGGCTGCCCACAGCCTGTGTCTCCTCTCCCCGCGACCTCTGGGAAGGCTGGCCCTCACCCTGGGGCCATTCGCTCTGATGCCACCCTTCCCCCCTCCCCCTGCACCCCGGGGACAGGGCCCTGTCACTGCCCAGCGCCTCCGCCCCGTCCCTCCCGGCTGGTGGCCTGGGCAGAGTCCCGCCGCCCGTGGCTTGGAGGACAAAGTGCCGTGCTCCCCTGGGCCTGGCTGCCCGCCCGCCCCCCGGCAGCTCTCCTTTCACCTCGAGAAGGAATGGGTCCGGTCCGCAAACCGGCTGCCTTCCCGCATTCGCTCTGACCCGTGGCTCTGCCGGCTGCCGCCTGGTCCAGGCCCTGATGCCAGCGCTCCTGGGCGGCGCCTCCCCCCCCCTGGAGCCCCAGGCGGCGCACAGCACCCAGCGCCCCCTGCAGCCCCGGGCCCCCTGTCACCGCCCCCGGTCCTGCCCGCTGCCCCGGGTCCTCACACCCCTTGGACAGAGGGTGCAGACACCAGGCGGGCACTGCGCTTGCCTCCCCTCCCCCCTGAACGCCCTGGGCACCGAGGCTGTGCTGGTCTCCAGCTCCTGCGGGGCGGGGCCTGCGCAGTGCGGCCCCCAGGGGGACCCCTCTGCAGGGTGGCAGGCGGGCCAGGCCTCCCAGGGCAGCTGGGTGCCCGCCTGAACCCAGAGCCTCGTCAGCCGCCCCTCCCCCTGCTGAAGGGGAAGAGGTGTGGTTCCCAGTCTCCCTGCTGCCTGGGACGGGCCGAGGCTGTGCCCTCTGCTGGCCGGTCCCTGTTACTGCAGGAGGCGGAGTCCTCCCTGCCCAGCCAGTGCCCTGGGGGCCAGCCCAGCTCCCTTCCCTCTGCCCATCAGAGCCAGGCTGGGCTCCCTCAGCGGAGGGAGCGGAGCTGCCGCTGGTGTGTGGCCCCCTCCCTCCGGGCACAGGCCGGGGTGAGGCCAGGCGGGGAGCAGCCTCTAGCAGCGGAGCCGCTGCTCTGCCCTGCGGTCAGAGGTCAGAGGGCAGAGGGCACTGCTGCTGGCAGGCGTCCAGGAGCGCCCGGCTGCAGCGGGTCCCAGCCGATGACTCCACAGGGCCGGCTCCTTGCAGCCCGCGTGTGGCCTCCGCTGCTCTCACCCCGGGGCCCCACCGCTTGCATGGATGCGCTTGAACTTCTGTCTGTCTCCCTGCTCGCCTCGCTGTGGGCTCTATATGTTTATGTGTTGACTTCAGAGAGGAAGGAAGAGAGAGAGAGAGAGAGAGAGAGAGAGAGAGAGAGAGAGAGAGAGAAGAGAACCATCAATGATGAGAATCGTGGACCGGCTGCCTCCTGCACGCCCCCTACAGGGGATCCAGCCCAAAACCCGGGCACGTGCCCTTGAGCAGGAATTGCACGGGCTACCGCCTGGTGCGTGGGACGATGCTCAACTACTGAGCCACACCGGCCAGGGCCTTTGAGCTGGGACCGGGCATGCAGAATGTGTTTCCCCACAGGCGTCAGCACGCGAGCAGCCTCCAGGGCCAGCAGAGGAGGGGACACACGCAGGGAAGGGGACACACGCTGCAGGCACAGCGGGAAGCCAAGCCTCTTTATTGGGGGCGCTGCTGGGGGCGCCCCGGGAGGCGCACACAGGCCGCCACGGGGGCGGGGGGCGGGGGCCGGCCTCCCTCAGATTATGAGATGGAACACTTCGGGCTCCTCCTTCTCCTGCTCCTCCGGGAAGCAGCTGTCCATGGCGAGGAGGACGACGCTGAGGAAGGACAAGGCGGAGGCGATGGTGCCCAGGGGCAGCATGTAGGAGACGCGCTTGCTGAGGATCATGTGCTTGTTCACCGGGAACTTGGGCGGGAACTCCAGGGTGGTGTGGCCCGCGAGGTCCACGGCGAAGTTCCAGGCCACGGCGAGCGACAGGCAGAAGCAGCTGAGCGCCAGGTGCAGCGCGGCCGTGTTGTAGCAGGTGCGGAAGAAGTGCGGGAAGGGCTCGCGGTTCCAGCTGGCCCACACGGCCAGCGTGCTGAACACCAGGGCCACGGGCGCCAGGAAGTCGGCCAGCAGCATGAGGTCCTGGCCGTAGTAGATCTCGTTCGGGAGGCCCCACGTGCCGTTGAACCTGGCGAACACGGTCACCTGGAGCGTGTGGCCGGACACGTTCACGTTCTCCGCGTAGTAGACTTCCCACAGGCCGATGTACATGAGGGGGATGGTGTCGCTCTTGAACTCCCACACGCGCCAGGACATGCTGTTGGTGAGGGCCAGGCTGAAGAACCAGAACAGGTAGGCCAGCAGCACGGCCCAGGTTTTGAAGAGCAGCGGCCTCAGCCCCGGCCTCGTGAAGACCAGGCTGCAGCGGAGAGAACCACAGGCGGCCCGTGAGCCGCGGGCAGCGCGCCGGCCGGGCCCCGGGTCTGCCGGGCCGAGCCACGCGTCTAAGAGGCTGCGTACATGGCGAAACCCGTGTGGCTCAGCGGTAGAGCGTCGGTCTGTGGACTGAAGGGTCCCGGGTTCGATTCCGGTCAAGGGCATGTACGTTGGTTGCGGGCGCATCCCCGGTGGGGGACGTGCAGGAGGCGGCTGGTCGATGTTTCTCTCTCATCGATATTTCTAGCTCTCTATCTCTCTCCCTTTCTCTCTGTAAAATATCAATAAAATATATTTTTTAAAAAAGAGGCTGCATACACATTGGCCTGCAATTAGTGTTCCGATATATTTTTAAAAATATATATTTTATTGATTTTTTACAGAGAGGAAGAGAGAGGGATAGAGAGTTAGAAACATCGATGAGAGAGAATCATCGACCAGCTGCCTCTTGCACACCCCCTACTGGGGATGTGCCCGCCACCAAGGTCCATGCCCTTGACCGGAATCGAACCCGGGACCTCTCAGTCCGCAGGCCGACGCTCTATCCACTGAGCCACACCGGTTTCGGCTCCAATGTATTTTAAATGTATATGTATTTTTTAGTTCAGAGTGGAAGGGAGGAGAGAGCCAAACATCAGTGATGAGAGAGAATCACTGATTGGCCGCCTCTTACACTCCCCCCCCCCCGGGCCCCTCCTGGGGATTGAGCCCGCATCCCAGACATGTGCCCTTGACCGGAGTTGAACCCTGGACCCTTCAGTCCACCGGCCGACGCTCTAGCCACTGAGCAACACTGGCCAGGGCTGGATCGCTTTTGGATTTGAATCCTTGGGAGCAGCTGCCGGGCTAACAGGAAAGCGAGGTTCCAGGCTCCTCTCTGCTGATTAGCACGAGGGGAGGAGGGGGTCCCCCCAAAGAGGCTGCTGGGCACCTCCAAACCCGAGCTCCCCCTGGGAAGCCTGACATGCCCAACAGAGTATCTGCCGCCCCCTCCCCGGGGGCACGCGCGTCTCCGTGTCACCCCTGGGGAAGCTCCCTCCGAGTGGGGGCGGGTTGAGGACCAGTCTGATGCCCTCAGGCCGCAGGAATAATGCCTCCTCCCGCCCACAGGCTGAGCGCGGCGCAGGCCGGGGCTCTGGCGGGTGAGGCCTCCGGAAGGCGGGGGCACCGGCCGCCGGGGCGTGCGGGCGGCTCTGCGCTGCGCCTGGGCCCTGGGCCCTGGGCCCTGTCTGTCCTCCAGACGCAGCGGAAAGGCCGTGTCTCCGGCTCGGGAGGAAGCCGGCCAGTGGCCTTACCCGTAGCCCTTTTGGAAGGACATGGTCCGGAGCCCGGCGGCGGGGTTCTTCCGGGCAGCAGGCAACGTGGGCAGGAGGGGAAGGTGCAGGCTACAGGACACGGTCCACCAGGAGGATGAGCCCCTGCCGAGGGCCAGCTGTGGTCAGTAAGTGCGGGGTTCGGAACCACGCCCCGCAAACCCCTGCCCGTGCTGGTATGGACTGCGTTCCACTCCACACACTGAGAAATATTAACACATTCGGAAGGAAGGAAGGAAGGAAGGAAGGAAGGAAGGAAGGAAGGAAGGAAGAAAGGGAGGGAGGGAGGGAGGAAGGAAGGAAGGAAGGCTGGAAGGTGGCCTGTATTCATCTCTCCTGTAAGACCACCCATGACAGTTAACCAGTTCATAGAGCAAACAAAAGGATTAAATAAAGTGACACACCTACCCCCCACAAGAAAGGAAGGAAGAAGAGAAGGTAGGAAGAAAGAATGAAAGAAAGAAATAAATGAATGAATGAATGAATGATGGAAGGAAGGAAGGGGAAAAAGAAGAAAAGAAGGAAGGGGAAGAAAGAAAGGATGGAAGGAAGAATGAAAGGAAGGAAGGAAAAAAGAAAGCAGGAAGGATGAAAGAAAAAGGATGGCTAGATGGCAGGAAGGAAGGAAGAAATAAAGAAAGAAAGGATGGATGGAAGGAAGGAGTGATGGATGGGATGAACAAAGGAAGGCAGATAGGAAGGAAGGATGGATGGAAGGAGGGAGGGATGATAGAAGGAAGGAAGGATGGAAAGAAGGAAGCAAGGTTGGATAGATGACAGGAAGAAATCATGGACGAAGGAAGAACGGAAGGCAGGAAGTATGAAAGGAAGAAATAAAGGAATGAAAAATGGATGGATAGATAGATAAATAGATAGATAGCAGAAAGGAAGGAAGGAAGGAAGGAAAGAAGGTAAGAAGGAAGGAAAGAAGAAAAAATGAAGGTAGGAAGGAAGGATATAAGAAAGGAAGGATGGATGGAAGAAGGAAGGAAGGAAAAAGGGAGAATAAAAGGATGGATGGAAGAAAGGACGGAAGGAAGGAAGAAAGGAAGGAATGATGGAAGGAAGGCAGGAAGGATAGATAGGTGGATGGAAGGAAAGAATGATGGATGAAAGGAAGAAAGGAAGAAAGGAAGGAAGTAAGAAACTGCAAGAAAGGAAGGAAGAAGAGAAGGAAGGAAGAAAGAAATGAATTATGGAAGGGAGGAAGGAAAAAAGGAAAGAAGGAAGGGAAAGAAAGAAAGGATGGAAGGACAGATGGAAAGAAGGAAGGAAGGAAGGAAGAAACAAAGGCAGGAAGGATAAAAGGAAGAAAGGAAGGATGAAAGGAAGGAGTGATGGATGGGTCGAAGCAAGGAAGAAAGACAGAAAAGAAGGATGGATGGAAGGAAGAGAGGATAGAAGGAAGGAAGGAGGGGAGGTTGGATAGATAACAGGAAGAAATCATGGAAGAAGGAAGAAAGGAAGGCAGGAAGTATGAAAGGAAGAAATAAAGGAAGGAAGGATGGATGAATAGATGGCAGAAAGACAGGAAGGAAGTAAGAATGCAAGAAAAGAAGGAAGGAAGGAAGGAAGGAAGGAAGGAAGGAAGGAAGGAAGGAAAAGAAAGAAGAAAGAAAGAAGAAAGAAAGAAAGAAAGAAAGAAAGAAAGAAAGAAGAAAGAAAAACGAAAAAAGAAAGAAAAGAGAGAAGGTAGGAAGGAAAAGAGGAAGAAAGGGAAAAAGAAAGGAAAGAGAAGGTAGGAAGGAAAGAAAGAAGAAATGAAGGTAGGAAGAAAGGAAGGAAGGATGCAAGAAAGGAAGTATGGATGGATGGAAGGAAGGAAGGAAGAATGAAATGAAAGATGGAAGAAAAAAGGAAAGATAGAATGAAGGAAGAAATGATGGAAGGAAGTATAGATGGATGGAAGGAATAAATGATGGATAGAAGGAAGAAAGTAAGAAAGGATGGCAGGAAGAAATGATGGATGGAAGTAATAAAGGAAGCAAGGAAGGAAGGAAGAAACATAGCAAGGAAGGAAGGAAGGAAGAGAAGGTAGGAAGAAATTGAGAGAAAGAAAGAAAAAGGAAGAAAGAAATGAATGATAGAAAGAAGGATGGGGAAAAAAGAAAGGAAGGAAGGGAAAGATAGAAAAAATGAAATGGAGGATGGAATGATGGAAGGAAGGAAAAAAGGAAGGAAGAAAGGAAGATGGGAAGGATGAAAGAAAGAAAGGAAAGAAATAAAGAAAGAAAGAAAGAAAGAAAGAAAGAAGAAAGAAAGAAAGAAAGAAGAAAGAAAGGAAGGAAGGAAGGATAATGGAAGGAAGGAGTGATGGATGTGACAAAGGAAGGAAGGAAGAGGAAGGAAGAAAGGAAGGAAGGAAGGAAGGAAGGAAGGAAGGAAGGAAGGAAGGAAGATGGAAGGGTGGTTGGATAGATGGCAGAAAGAAAGTATGGGAGAAGGAAGACAGGAAGACAGGAAGTATGAAAGGAAAAAATAAAGGAAGGATGAATGGATAGATGGCAGAAAGGAAGGAACAAAGGTATGAAGGAAGGAAGGAAGGAAAGAAAGAAAGAAAGAAAGAAAGAAAGAAAGAAAGAAAGAAGAAAGAAAGAAAGAAAGAAAGAAAGAAAGAAAGAAGAGAAGGTAGAAAGGAAGGAAAAAATGAAGAAAGGAAGGAAGAAAGAAGGATAGATGCAAGGAAGCAAGGATTGATGGACGGAAGGAAGGAAGGAAGGATAGAAGGAAGGAAGAAATGAAGAGTGGACAATAGATGGCAGGAAGGATGGAAAATTAAAGAAAGGAAGGAAGGAAGGAAGGAAGAAGAAATGAAGGAAAGGAATTAGGTAAAAAAGAAGAAAGGAGAAAAGGTAGGAAGGAAGAAAGGAAGGATGGAAATAAGAAAATATGGAAGAAATAATAGATGGAAGGCGGAAGAAAGGAAGGAATGATGGAAGGAACAAGGAAGAAAAAAAGGGTAAAAGAAAGGAAGGAAGGAGAGAAGATGGAAGGAAGGAAGGAAGGAGAGAAAGTAGGAAGGAAGAAGGGAAGGAAGGAGAGAAGGTAGAAAAATGGAGGGAAGGAAGGAAGGAAGGAAGGAAGGAAGGAAGGAAGGAAGGAAGGAAGGAGAGAAGGAAGAAGGGAAGGAAGGAGAGAAGGTAGGAAGGAAAGAAGAAGAGAAAGTAGGAAGGAAGAAGAGCAGGTAGGAAGGACGGAAGACAGGAAGGTGGTTAGGGTTCACCTCTCCTCTAAGACCACCCATGGCACTTAACCAGTTCACAGAACAAATAAAAGGATTGACTAAAGTGATGCACTGCGCACCCCTTCCTCCCCCACCCCGACAAGTCTCAGGGCTTTCTTAACCAGGGGGAAATAAAGCGCAATGGTTACCAAACCAACACCAAAAGGCAGAGGAGGACGTCTCAGAGGTACAAATGGCAGCCACTGCCAAGCAGTAACAGAAATAAGGAAACCAAACATTCTCATGTTTCCATGGCTCCCAGGCTGGTCTGCGGGCCTGTGACAGCAGTCTCCTTAAAGGGCCAGAGTCACGGAGCAGGACTTCAAGAGTTGATGTCTTTCCCTGGCTGGTTGGGTTGAGTGGATAGAGCGTTGGCCTGGGGAAGGAAGGGTCCCACTTTCTATTCTGATTAAGGCCACAGGCCTGGGTTGTGAGCTGGATCCCCAGTGTGGGGCATGCAGGAGACAGCCGATCCATGATTCTTTGTCGTCATTGAAGTTTCTCTCTCTTCCTCTCTCTCTAAAATAATAACGGGGACGGGCTCTCCGCTGATGTGTGGCCCCATGCTCACCAGCCCGGGGGCTCCAAGGCCCCTGTGCCTGTCCCCGCAGCGGGCTCCCAGCCAATGACTGCACAGTGCCGGCTCCTCACAGCCCGCCGGTGACGCCGAACACTGGCCACCAGGCGCACCTTGGGGTTGGGGGGGGGGGGGGGGAGGAAGTACATGTGCAAAGTATAATTACACGGGTGTCACCACCGATCTTCCCTGTGCGTGACGCAGAATCCAACCACCGTTCCTTCGCGTGCAGAATTAAAGAGAGGCTTCTGGCTAACGCGGACACCCAAGGAGGGGGAGGCAAAAGCCCAAATACATCTACTCTCACTACTTCCTCCGGGGGGAGGTGCAGAACATGTAACTGTACTAAGACCCCCCCACCCCCACTACGCCATTATGTAAAAAGTCTTATGAACAGCGCTCCACCGAGGAAGAATTAATTGGCAAGACAGCTATAGCCATCGCCTTACCGCCAGCGCCCTGGGTGCCAGCTTTGCCTTTGTGGATTGCAGCCCCTCCCGGCCTTCGTATAGTGACAATGGCACCCTAAAATGCATCCTATCTATATGTTGAAGCTAATCACTCCATCTCATGGCACGGAGGGGGGTTTGCTGGATCGCAATTACCACATGACAGTTGGCCCCTACAAAACATGCCACGGAAATTAGCTGCTGCACTCGCGCCTATAAAATGGTACAGTTTTAGTTATAGCTCAAAGAACTCTTTCTATCTTATGGGGAACTCCCAATAGGACAGTATCTGCCACCGCCCGTGTGTCTGACCCGGTTGTGTTCCTCTCGGGCCCCATCCAGATGGACCTTAATGCGTGAGCCATCGGTATGAGGTGTCCTCGAGGGCTGCACATTACCCATTGTATTAATTCTACATAACAAAAGGATTCCCTCGTGATTTTTAAACAGCCGGCTTTCGCTTGGGTTCCTACTAACCCAGGGGTGGGCAGACTTTTTGACTCGAGGGCCACCATGGGTTCTTACACTGGACCGGAGGGCTGGAACAAAAGCAATCTGACCGTGCTGGCCTCTGCTCTTGGGCTGCTGGTGAAGGAGCGGAGGGGAGAGCAAGAGAACCCTCCGCTCTTCCGGCTCCTCGGGCCGGATAGAACAGCCAACGGGCCGAATTCGGCCTGTGGGCTGTAGTTTGCCCACGGCTGTCCTAACCTAACCGAGCCTTGGGAATCTCATCAAACCTACCAACTGTTACATGACCTGGTAAATGAAAGCTTATCTCCCCCCGCCCAAACTGGTGGGTGGAGTTTAACACATGACTGGCACCTGCCACAGAGCCCTCTCTAAGACATTGAACCACCAATCAACACAGGCCAGAGTGCCCTTAGGGCCCACCCCTTCCTGTTCCACCCTGGGCCCAACCCCCTCCCTTTCCGTCCTTTAAAAGGGACCCCAGGCAAGACACGTGCTGCTGTTGCTGTGGCTGCTGCTGCTGATCCACCATCAGCCCGGCTGGGTCCAATCCCCTGTCCCCTCCCCCTCCAATTCTGATCTCTTTACCTCCGTGATGGGTTCCGCCCATTACCGGGGAATAAACTTTACTTTAAAACTCCCTGTTGTTCTGTTTCCTGTTTCCTTTCAAACCTAACAGTAAATATCTTTTTAAAAAATGTTTCTTGGAATGTTAATCGAAGGAATCTTTGCCCTCATAACTTTACTCACTTCTGTGGGCGTTGCGTTCCATCCATGGTACAAACTGTTCAAACTATTCAGTTTGTACAATAAATTTAGGACAATGTAACTAAAACATTGTCTGTACAAAAAAGGATCGACAGCCAGTCTGAGACTGAATTGTCAGCATTGAAGTTTAGTCTTGTGGATGGGTGATAAAATCCAGCTTAGAGCAAAGAGTTTCTTCGCAGTGTCCTTATAATTTTCCCAGGTTTGTGTTACCCCGTTCCCTATATTAGTACCCTGCACCCTTGGCAATCAATAAAAAACCATCTTCTTGGTACTTGTGGTAAAGGTAACACAACCCTTGATATTTTTAAATTACAACAGTACATTGTACAATTATCCCAGGAAAACTTACAAACTAATTCCTTAGGTGCCTGGCAGCAATTTAAAAAGAACATGAAAGAATTTAACCCACTCCGCTGGATCTCATTACATTTGCCTCTCAGCATAATCACTGTCGCTTGTCTCATTTTTGTTCTCATGTGTTATTTTACTTGCAATTCCACAAAAGAAAAAGACAGAGAAGGTGATGGAATTGCTGAATTCATATAAACATTTCATCTAGGCAAGAGACACTCCCCCTAAAATATCCATTCAAGAATAAAATAAAATAAAAGAAACAGTGAGGACATTAAAGGCGGAAGTCGCTATGATTTCCTCCAAGGACATGTTTGCGTTTGGGGGTGCACAGGCTGCCTGCTTGCGGTGACAGATGAAGGCGTTGGCCCAGCCACACGGGCAGGAACACGCAGTTCTGAGGACACTGAAGCCCTTCGGTACAGTTAGTAAGGTCAGCCCTGGCCTCTCCCCAGGGGTCCCTCTCCCTCCCGGCTGCCCACCCCACCACCAGGACCAACCCACCCCCCATGTCCCTGACCCCGAGCCACAGGGGAAAGGGGACGGTCCGGCTTCCGGGTGCCCTCAACACCCACCCTTCGCCCCAAGCAGCTTCGTCTCCATCTGTTTAATAAAATGGCGGCAGGTGAGGCTGTGTTTGCAGAAAGCATTCCGTGGGGAAACCCCTGCTCAGGTCAGCCCTCGGGCCCTGGCGAGTCCCCGCAGTCCGGGGCCTCAGGATTCCTGAGAACGGAGGCCTCTCTCCCCCACACACCAGCTTCTCATGAAGTCAGGTGCCCGTCGGCCTCCGGGCTCCTTACCTCCCACCCCACGGGCAGCAGACCCGGGCCTGCGGGGTGGGGTCGGCCCCCGAGCCGGCTCCAAATGACAGGAGGCGGAAGGTGCTGGAGCCCAGGCTCAGGTGGAGGCGGCAGGAAGGGGTGGGCTTTGCCGGGTGCCAGTCCTGTGCCAGGTGCTCAGGGTCCAAATCCTCTCGGATCCCATGGGAGGTGTCCCCTTGTTCCTTCCCTCCCTCCCTCCTCGCCCTCCTTCCGGATTGACTGAGCACCTGTCTGTAAAGCTGGCACCCCCAAGACCTCACCTACCCCCCAACCGAGAGCATCATCCAGGCTGTGACTTGGGGGGCGGGGGTGCAGGATGCAGGGGCGCCCCGGGGAACCCCGGGAAGGTCCCCAGTGGAGTTAAAGCTGAGCTGGGATTAGAAGGACGAGGAAGGGCATTCCCGGGGGAGCAAACAGCAGTGCGAAGGCGGCGGGGGCGGGGGTGGGGGGCGCTGGAGCCCAGGCCTAGGAAACCTGCTGGGTGAGGTGGGGACCCAGAACCGCTACCTGGACCCCTGGCTCCTTGACCTCCTTTGCTCCAGGCTATGGTGCTGGGGAGGGCTGAGGTAGGAGGGGCCAGCTGGTGGGTATTTGGGATTGCTTCTCAGGAACCTCCTCCTCCTCCTCCTCCAACACCATGGCAACCAGGCAGCAGCTGGGAGCGGCCTGTGAGCCTGGCTGAGTGGAGGTGGGGGGGTGGGCTGGGGTAGGGACCTCTGCCCCCCCCTCTGAGCCTCAGTTTTGGCGTCTAGAATATGGGCCCCACAACCCGGGTGCTGGCTCCTGTCCACCCAGCTGCTCCAGGAAGCGGCCCAGGCTGCACTCAGGAGGGGAAGTCGGGGGGGGGGGCGGGGGGAGGCCCAGCACCATCCGGCAGCTGGGGCTGGGGCTGGGCCCGGCCGGGAGTCCCTGAGCCCCGTGGCCTGGGCTTCCCACCCAGCAGCCTGCCCGGGCGCCCACTGCACATCGCTGCCCAGGAGCCGGGGGCGGGAGGCGGGCCCAGGACAGACACAGGGATGGGGCTCCCTGCGAGCCCGCGGGGAGAGGTCTAGGGGTCCCCCTGCTGGGACACAGGGCTCAGCTGCTCCCAGAACTGGTCAGAGCCCCCAAAGGAGGGTCTATTCCTGGGGCTGCTGCTCCCGTGACCGCAGACGGGGCTAAACCTGCAGGAGCACGTGCTCCGCTGTTCTGGGGCCAGAGCCTGGAATGGGGGTGTCTGGGCTGTGCTCCCTCAGAGGGCTCCAGGGGGGGCGTCCTTCCTGCCCCTCAGCTTCTGGGGGCTCCTGGCTGCAGCCCTTCCATCTTCACATGGCCCCGCCCCCTGCTCACCATCACGTGGTCTGCCCCCTTGTTCTCATGCCCACTTCTGGTTGGTCACGTGCCCACTTCTGGTTGGTCATGTGCCTACTTCTGGTTGGTCACATGCCCATTTCTGGTTGGTCATGTGCCCATCCTGCATGTTTACATGGCTCCACCCCCTGGAGATTTTGGATGGTCTCTGTTTCTGGGGTGCCACCTTCCTGGCTGGCTGGCTGCCCCTCTCTCACACCTGGCAACAGTCCCTTTGCCAAAGTTTTTCCAGAAAATCCTTTGGGCGGGCCCTCTCTCTCCTGCTGGACTGTGACCGCTGGGACCGAAGGAGACAGGCCAGCAGGGGCCAGTCCAGGGTCCCTGCCAGAGGGGCCTGTGCTGTGCAGGGAGGCTGGGGAGGGGAGGTGGGAGGCAGGGGAGGGGAGGTGGGAGGCAGGGGAGGGGAGGTGGGAGGCAGGGGAGGGGAGGTGGGAGGCAGGGGAGGGGAGGTGGGAGGCAGGGTGCTGACTGGCATGTGAAAAGCCCTGGGGCCAGGGGGGCACACACCATCACCCCACATGCCTGTGAGGAGCACCTGTGGCCCATGGAGCAGGCGAGGCTACAGAGAGAGAGAGCGACTTCCTCCAGGCCCGTGGTCGGCAAACTCATCAGTCCACAGAGCCAAATATCAACAGCACAAGGATTGACATTTCTTTGGAGAGCCACACTTTGTAAACTTCAACTTCTTCAACATGGATTCGCCCAGGCCGTGGTATTTGTGGAAGAGCCACACTCAAGGGGCCCAAGAGCCGCGTGTGGCTCGCGAGCCGCAGTTTGCCGACCTAGGGTGCACAGCAGTTAAAAGGCAGAGCTGCAAATGGCACCCTGGGCTGCCCACAGCCTGTGTCTCCTCTCCCCGCGACCTCTGGGAAGGCTGGCCCTCACCCTGGGGCCATTCGCTCTGATGCCACCCTTCCCCCCCTCCCCCTGCACCCCGGGGACAGGGCCCTGTCACTGCCCAGCGCCTCTGCCCCGTCCCTCCCGGCTGGTGGCCTGGGCAGAGTCCCGCCGCCCGTGGCTTGGAGGACAAAGTGCCGTGCTCCCCTGGGCCTGGCTGCCCGCCGGCCCCCCGGCAGCTCTCCTTTCACCTCGAGAAGGAATGGGTTCGGGTCCGCAAACCGGCCGCCTTCCCGCATTCGCTCTGACCCGTGGCTCTGCCGGCTGCCGCCTGGTCCGGGCCCTGATGCCACCGCTCCTGGGCGGCGCCTCCCCCCCCCCCGGAGCCCCAGGCGGCGCACAGCACCCAGCGCCCCCTGCAGCCCCGGGCCCCCTGTCACCGCCCCCGGTCCTGCCCGCTGCCCCGGGTCCTCACACCCCTTGGACAGAGGGTGCAGACACCAGGCGGGCACTGCGCTTGCCTCCCCTCCCCCCTGAACGCCCTGGGCACCGAGGCTGTGCTGGTCTCCAGCTCCTGCGGGGCTGGGCCTGCGCAGTGCGGCCCCCAGGGGGACCCCTCTGCAGGGTGGCAGGCGGGCCTGGCCTCCCAGGGCAGCTGGGTGCCCGCCTGAACCCAGAGCCTCGTCAGCCGCCCCCTCCCCCTGCTGAAGGGGAACAGGGGAGTTTCCCCAGCCCTGCTGCCCTCTGCTGGCCGGTCCCTGTTACTGCAGGAGGCGGAGTCCTCCCTGCCCAGCCAGTGCCCTGGGGGCCAGCCCAGCTCCCTTCCCTGTGCCCATCAGAGCCAGGCTGGGCTCCCTCATCGGAGGGAGCGGAGCTGCCCCTGGTGTGTGGCCCCCTCCCTCCGGGCACAGGCCGGTGTGAGGCCAGGCGGGGAGCAGCCTCTAGCAGCGGAGCCGCTGCTCTTCCCTCCGCAGATGGCTGGGCCATCCTGCCTGCCCTGGGTGCAGAGGTCAGAGGTCAGAGGGCACTGCAGCTGGACTCCACAGGCGTCCAGGAGCGCCCGGCTGCAGCGGGTCCCAGCCGATGACTCCACAGGGCCGACTCCTCGCAGCCCGAGTGTGGCCTCCGCTGCTCTCACCCCCGGGCCCCACCGCTTGCATGGATGCACTTGAACTTCTGTCTGTCTCACTGCTCGCCTAGGTGTGGGCTCTATATGTTTATGTGTTGACTTCAGAGAGGAAGGAAGAGGGATAGAGAGAGAGAGAGAGAGAGAGAGAACCATCAATGATGAGAATCGTGGACCGGCTGCCTCCTGCATGCCCCCTACAGGGGATCCAGCCCGAAACCCGGGCACGCGCCCTTGAGCAGGAATTGCACCGGCCACCGCCTGGTGTGCGGGACGATGCTCAACCACTGAGCCACACCGGCCAGGGCCTTTGAGCTGGGACCGGGCATGCAGAATGTGCTTCCCTACAGGCGTCAGCACGCGAGCAGCTTCCAGGGCCAGCAGAGGAGGGGACACACGCAGGGGAGGGGACACACGCTGCAGGCACAGCGGGAAGCCAAGCCTCTTTATTGGGGGCGCTGCTGGGGGCGCCCCGGGAGGCGCACACAGGCCGCCACGGGGGCGGGGGGGCGGGGGCCGGCCTCCCTCAGATTATGAGATAGAACACTTCGGGCTCCTCCTTCTCCTGCTCCTCCGGGAAGCAGCTGTCCATGGCGAGGAGGACGACGCTGAGGAAGGACAAGGCGGAGGCGATGGTGCCCAGGGGCAGCATGTAGGAGACGCGCTTGCTGAGGATCATGTGCTTGTTCACCGGGAACTTGGGCGGGAACTCCAGGGTGGTGTGGCCCGCGAGGTCCACGGCGAAGTTCCAGGCCACGGCGAGCGACAGGCAGAAGCAGCTGAGCGCCAGGTGCAGCGCGGCCGTGTTGTAGCAGGTGCGGAAGAAGTGCGGGAAGGGCTCGCGGTTCCAGCTGGCCCACACGGCCAGCGTGCTGAACACCAGGGCCACGGGCGCCAGGAAGTCGGCCAGCAGCATGAGGTCCTGGCCGTAGTAGATCTCGTTCGGGAGGCCCCACGTGCGGTTGAACCTGGCGAACACGGTCACCTGGAGCGTGTGGCCGGACACGTTCACGTTCTCCGCGTAGTAGACTTCCCACAGGCCGATGTACATGAGGGGGATGGTGTCGCTCTTGAACTCCCACACGCGCCAGGACATGCTGTTGGTGAGGGCCAGGCTGAAGAACCAGAACAGGTAGGCCAGCAGCACGGCCCAGGTTTTGAAGAGCAGCGGCCTCAGCCCCGGCCTCGTGAAGACCAGGCTGCAGCGGAGAGAACCACAGGCGGCCCGTGAGCCGCGGGCAGCGCGCTGGCCGGGCCCCGGGTCTGCCGGGCCGAGCCACGCGTCTAAGAGGCTGCGTACATGGCGAAACCCGTGTGGCTCAGCGGTAGAGCGTCGGTCTGTGGACTGAAGGGTCCCGGGTTCGATTCCGGTCAAGGGCATGTACGTTGGTTGCGGGCGCATCCCCGGTGGGGGGTGTGCAGGAGGCGGCTGGTCGATGTTTCTCTCTCATCGACATTTCTAGCTCTCTATCTCTCTCCCTTTCTCTCTGTAAAATATCAATAAAATATATTTTTTTAAAAAGAGGCTGCATACACATTGGCCTGCAATTAGTGTTCCGATATATTTTTAAAAATATATATTTTATTGATTTTTTACAGAGAGGAAGAGAGAGGGATAGAGAGTTAGAAACGTCGATGAGAGAGAATCATCGACCAGCCGCCTCTTGCACACCCCCTACTGGGGTTGTGCCCGCCACCAAGGTCCATGCCCTTGACCGGAATCGAACCCGGGACCTCTCAGTCCGCAGGCCGACGCTCTATCCACTGAGCCAAGCCGGTTTCGGCTCCAATGTATTTTAAATGTATATGTATTTTTTAGTTCAGAGTGGAAGGGAGGAGAGAGCCAAACATCAGTGATGAGAGAGAATCACTGATTGGCCGCCTCTTACACTCCCCCCCCCCGGCCCCTCCTGGGGATTGAGCCCGCATCCCAGACATGTGCCCTTGACCGGAGTTGAACCAGGGACCCTTCAGTCCACCGGCCGACGCTCTAGCCACTGAGCAACACTGGCCAGGGCTGGATCGCTTTTGGATTTGAATCCTTGGGAGCAGCTGCCGGGCTAACCTGAAAGCGAGGTTCCAGGCTCCTCTCTGCTGATTAGCACGAGGGGAGGAGGGGGTCCCCCCCCAAAGAGGCTGCTGGGCACCTCCAAACCCGAGCTCCCCCTGGGAAGCCTGACATGCCCAACAGAGTATCTGCCGCCCCCTCCCCGGGGGCACGCGCGTCTCCGTGTCACCCCTGGGGAAGCTCCCTCCGAGTGGGGGCGGGTTGACGACCAGTCTGATGCCCTCAGGCCGCAGGAATAATGCCTCCTCCCGCCCACAGGCTGAGCGCGGGCCAGGCCGGGGCTCTGGCGGGTGAGGCCTCCGGAAGGCGGGGGCACCGGCCGCCGGGGGCGTGCGGGCGGCTCTGCGCTGCGCCTGGGCCCTGGGCCCTGGGCCCTGTCTGTCCTCCAGACGCAGCGGAAAGGCCGTGTCTCCGGCTCGGGAGGAAGCCGGTCAGTGGCCTTACCCGTAGCCCTTTTGGAAGGACATGGTCCGGAGCCCGGCGGCGGGGTTCTTCCGGGCAGCAGGCAACGTGGGCAGCAGGGGAAGGTGCAGGCTACAGGACACGGTCCACCAGGAGGATGAGCCCCTGCCGAGGGCCAGCTGTGGTCAGTAAGTGCGGGGTTCGGCACCACGCCCCGCAAACCCCTGCCCGCACCTAAGACTCCGCCCGTGTACCCTGTGCTCGGTATGGACTGCGTTCCACTCCACACACTGAGAAATATTAACGCATTCAGAAGAAAGGAAGGAAGGAAGGAAGGAAGGAAGGAAGGAAGGAAGGAAAGAAGGAAGGTGGCCTGTATTCATCTCTCCTGTAAGACCACCCATGACAGTAACCAGTTCATAGAGCAAACAAAAGGATTAAATAAAGTGACACACCTACCCCCCACAAGAAAGGAAGGAAGAAGAGAAGGTAGGAAGAAAGAATGAAAGAAATGAATGAACGAATGAATGAATGATGGAAGGAAGGAAGGGGAAAAAGAAGAAAAGAAGGAAGGGGAAGAAAGAAAGGATGGAAGGAAGAATGAAAGGAAGGAAAAAAGAAAGCAGGAAGGATGAAAGAAAAAGGATGGATAGATGGCAGGAAGGAAGGAAGGGATAAAGAAAGAAAGGATGGATGGAAGGAAGGAGTGATGGATGGGATGAACAAAGGAAGGCAGATAGGAAGGAAGGAGGGAGGGAAGGAGGGAGGGAGGATAGAAGGAAGGAAGGATGGAAAGAAGGAAGCAAGGTTGGATAGATGACAGGAAGAAATCATGGACGAAGGAAGAACGGAAGGCAGGAAGTATGAAAGGAAGAAATAAAGGATTGAAAAATGGATGGATAGATAGATAGATAGATAGCAGAAAGGAAGGAAGGAAGGAAGGAAAGAAGGTAAGAAGGAAGGAAGAAAGAAAGAAATGAAGGTAGGAAGGAAGGATACAAGAAAGGAAGGATGGATGGAAGAAGGAAGGAAGGAAAAAGGGAGAATAAAAGGATGGATGGAAGAAAGGATGGAAGGAAGGAAGAAAGGAAGGAATGATGGAAGGAAGGCAGGAAGGATAGATAGGTGGATGGAAGGAAAGAATGATGGATGAAAGGAAGAAAGGAAGAAAGGAAGGAAGTAAGAAACTGCAAGAAAGGAAGGAAGAAGAGAAGGAAGGAAGAAAGAAATGAATTATGGAAGGGAGGAAGGAAAAAAGGAAAGAAGGAAGGGAAAGAAAGGATGGAAGGACAGATGGAAAGAAGGAAGGAAGGAAGGAAGAAACAAAGGCAGGAAGGATGAAAGGAAGAAAGGAAGGATGAAAGGAAGGAGTAATGGATGGGTCGAAGCAAGGAAGAAAGACAGAAAAGAAGGATGGATGGAAGGAAGAGAGGATAGAAGGAAGGAAGGAGGGGAGGTTGGATAGATAACAGGAAGAAATCATGGAAGAAGGAAGAAAGGAAGGCAGGAAGTATGAAAGGAAGAAATAAAGGAAGGAAGGATGGATGAATAGATGGCAGAAAGACAGGAAGGAAGTAAGAATGCAAGAAAAGAAGGAAGGAAGGAAGGAAGGAAGGAAGGAAGGAAGGAAAAGAAAGAAGAAAGAAAGAAAGAAAGAAAGAAAGAAAGAAAGAAGAAAGAAAAAAGAAAGAAAAGAGAGAAGGTAGGAAGGAAAAGAGGAAGAAAGGAAAAAAGAAAGGAAAGAGAAGGTAGGAAGGAAAGAAAGAAGAAATGAAGGTAGGAAGAAAGGAAGGAAGGATGCAAGAAAGGAAGTATGGATGGATGGAAGGAAGGAAGGAAGGAAGAATGAAATGAAAGATGGAAGAAAAAAGGAAAGATGGAATGAAGGAAGAAATGATGGAAGGAAGGATAGATGGATGGAAGGAATAAATGATGGATAGAAGGAAGAAAGTAAGAAAGGATGGCAGGAAGAAATGATGGATGGAAGTAATAAAGGAAGCAAGGAAGGAAGGAAGAAACATAGCAAGGAAGGAAGGAAGGAAGAGAAGGTAGGAAGAAATTGAGAGAAAGAAAGAAAAAGGAAGAAAGAAATGAATGATAGAAAGAAGGATGGGGAAAAAAGAAAGGAAGGAAGGGAAAGATAGAAAGAATGAAATGGAGGATGGAATGATGGAAGGAAGGAAAAAAGGAAGGAAGAAAGGAAGATGGGAAGGATGAAAGAAAGAAAGGAAAGAAAGAAAGAAAGAAAGAAAGAAAGAAAGAAAGAAAGAAGAAAGAAAGAAGAAAGAAAGGAAGGAAGGAAGGATAATGGAAGGAAGGAGTGATGGATGTGACAAAGGAAGGAAGGAAGAGGAAGGAAGAAAGGAAGGAAGGAAGGAAGGAAGGAAGGAAGGAAGGAAGGAAGATGGAAGGGTGGTTGGATAGATGGCAGAAAGAAAGTATGGGAGAAGGAAGACAGGAAGACAGGAAGTATGAAAGGAAAAAATAAAGGAAGGATGAATGGATAGATGGCAGAAAGGAAGGAACAAAGGTATGAAGGAAGGAAGGAAGGAAAGAAGGAAAGAAAGAAAGAAAGAAAGAAAGAAAGAAGAAAGAAAGAAAGAAAGAAAGAAAGAAAGAAAGAAAGAAAGAAGAGAAGGTAGAAAGGAAGGAAAAAATGAAGAAAGGAAGGAAGAAAGAAGGATAGATGCAAGGAAGCAAGGATTGATGGACGGAAGGAAGGAAGGAAGGATAGAAGGAAGGAAGAAATGAAGAGTGGACAATAGATGGCAGGAAGGATGGAAAATTAAAGAAAGGAAGGAAGGAAGGAAGAAGAAATGAAGGAAAGGAATTAGGTAAAAAAGAAGGAAGGAGAAAAGGTAGGAAGGAAGAAAGGAAGGATGGAAATAAGAAAATATGGAAGAAATAATAGATGGAAGGCGGAAGAAAGGAAGGAATGATGGAAGGAACAAGGAAGAAAAAAAGGGTAAAAGAAAGGAAGGAAGGAGAGAAGATGGAAGGAAGGAAGGAAGGAAGGAGAGAAAGTAGGAAGGAAGAAGGGAAGGAAGGAGAGAAGGTAGAAAAATGGAGGGAAGGAAGGAAGGAAGGAAGGAAGGAAGGAAGGAGAGAAGGAAGAAGGGAAGGAAGGAGAGAAGGTAGGAAGGAAAGAAGAAGAGAAAGTAGGAAGGAAGAAGAGCAGGTAGGAAGGATGGAAGACAGGAAGGCGGTTAGGGTTCACCTCTCCTCTAAGACCACCCATGGCACTTAACCAGTGCACAGAACAAATAAAAGGATTGACTAAAGTGATGCACTGCACACCCCTTCCTCCCCCACCCCGACAAGTCTCGGGGCTTTCTTAACCAGGGGGAAATAAAGCGCAATGGTTACCAAACCAACACCAAAAGGCAGAGGAGGACGTCTCAGAGGTACAAATGGCAGCCACTGCCAAGCAGTAACAGAAATAAGGCAACCAAACATTCTCATGTTTCCATGGCTCCCAGGCTGGTCTGCAGGCCTGTGACAGCAGTCTCCTTAAAGGGCCAGAGTCACGGAGCAGGACTTCAAGAGTTGATGTCTTTCCCTGGCTGGTTGGGTTGAGTGGATAGAGCGTTGGCCTGGGGAAGGAAGGGTCCCACTTTCTATTCTGATTAAGGGCACAGGCCTGGGTTGTGAGCTGGATCCCCAGTGTGGGGCATGCAGGAGACAGCCGATCCATGATTCTTTCTCGTCATTGAGGTTTCTCTCTCTTCCTCTCTCTCTAAAATAATAAAGGGGACGGGCTCTCCGCTGATGTGTGGCCCCATTCTCACCAGCCCGGGGGCTCCAAGGCCCCTGTGCCTGTCCCCGCAGCGGGCTCCCAGCCAATGACTGCACAGCGCCGGCTCCTCACAGCCCGCCGGTGACGCCGAACACTGGCCACCAGGCGCACCTTGGGGTTGGGGGGGGGGAGGAAGTACATGTGCAAAGTATAATTACACGGGTGTCACCACCAATCTTCCCTGTGCGTGACGCAGAATCCAACCACCGTTCCTTCGCGTGCAGAATTAAAGAGAGGCTCTGGCTAACGCGGACACCCAAGGAGGGGGAGGCAAAAGCCCAAATACATCTACTCTCACTACTTCCTCCGGGGGGAGGTGCAGAACATGTAACTGTACTAAGACCCCCCCACCCCCACTACGCCATTATGTAAAAAGTCTTATGAACAGCGCTCCACCGAGGAAGAATTCATTGGCAAGACAGCTATAGCCATCGCCTTACCGCCAGCGCCCTGGGTGCCAGCTTTGCCTTTGTGGATTGCATCCCTCCCGGCCTTCGTACAGTGACAATGGCACCCTAAAATGCATCCTATCTATATGTTGAAGCTAATCACTCCATCTCATGGCACGGAGGGGGGTTTGCTGGATCGCAATTACCACATGACAGTTGGCTCCTACAAAACATGCCATGGGAATTAGCTGCTGCGCTCGCGCCTATAAAATGGTACAGTTTTAGTTATAGCTCAAATAACTCTTTCTACCTTATGGGGAACTCCCAATAGGACAGTATCTGCCACCGCCCGTGTGTCTGACCCGGTTGTGTTCCTCTCGGGCCCCATCCAGACGGACCTTAATGCTTGAGCCAGCTGTATGAGGTGTCCTCGCGGGCTGCACATTACCCATTGTATTAATTCTACATAACAAAAGGCTTCCCTCGTGATTTTTAAACAGCCGGCTTTCGCTTGGGTTCCTACTAACCCAGGGGTGGGCAGACTTTTTGACTCGAGGGCCACCATGGGTTCTTACACTGGACCGGAGGGCCGGCACAAAAGCAGCCTGACCATGCTGGCACTCTCCTCTTGGGCTGCTGGTGAAGGAGCGGAGGGGAGAGCAAGAGAACCCTCTGCTCTTCCGGCTCCTCGGGCCGGAGAGAACAGCCGGACGGGCCGGATCCGGCCTGTGGGCTGTAGTTTGCCCACGGCTGTCCTAACCTAACCGAGCCTTGGGAATCTCATCAAACCTACCAACTGTTACATGACCTGGTAAATGAAAGCTTATCTCCCCCCGCCCAAACTGGTGGGTGGAGTTTAACACATGACTGGCACCTGCCACAGAGCCCTCTCTAAGACATTGAACCACCAATCAACACAGGCCAGAGTGCCCTTAGGGCCCACCCCTTCCTGTTCCACCCTGGGCCCAACCCCCTCCCTTTCCGTCCTTTAAAAGGGACCCCAGGCAAGACACGTGCTGCTGTTGCTGTGGCTGCTGCTGCTGATCCGCCATCAGCCCGGCTGGGTCCAATCCCCTGTCCCCTCCCCCTCCAATTCTGATCTCTTTACCTCCGTGATGGCTCCCGCCCATTACCGGGGAATAAACTTTACTTTAAAACTCCCTGTTGTTCTGTTTCCTGTTTCCTTTCAAACCTAACAGTAAATATCTTTTTAAAAAAATGTTTCTTGGAATGTTAATCGAAGGAATCTTTGCCCTCATAACGTTACTCACTTCTGTGGGCGTTGCGTTCCATCCATGGTACAAACTGTTCAAACTATTCAGTTTGTACAATAAATTTAGGACAATGTAACTAAAACATTGTCTGTACAAAAAAAGGATCGACAGCCAGTCTGAGACTGAATTGTCAGCATTGAAGTTTAGTCTTGTGGATGGGTGATAAAATCCAGCTTAGAGCAAAGAGTTTCTTCGCAGTGTCCTTATAATTTTCCCAGGTTTGTGTTACCCCGTTCCCTATATTAGTACCCTGCACCCTTGGCAATCAATAAAAAACCATCTTCTTGGTACTTGTGGTAAAGGTAACACAACCCTTGATATTTTTAAATTACAACAGTACATTGTACAATTATCCCAGGAAAACTTACAAACTAATTCCTTAGGTGCCTGGCAGCAATTTAAAAAGAACATGAAAGAATTTAACCCACTCCGCTGGATCTCATTACATTTGCCTCTCAGCATAATCACTGTCGCTTGTCTCATTTTTGTTCTCATGTGTTATTTTACTTGCAATTCCACAAAAGAAAAAGACAGAGAAGGTGATGGAATTGCTGAATTCATATAAACATTTCGTCTAGGCAAGAGACACTCCCCCTAAAATATCCATTCAAGAATAAAATAAAAGAAAAGAAACAGTGAGGACATTAAAGGCGGAAGTCGCTATGATTTCCTCCAAGGACATGTTTGCGTTTGGGGGTGCACAGGCTGCCTGCTTGCGGTGACAGATGAAGGCGTTGGCCCAGCCACACGGGCAGGAACACGCAGTTCTGAGGACAATGAAGCCCTTCGGTACAGTTAGTAAGGTCAGCCCTGGCCTCTCCCCAGGGGTCCCTCTCCCTCCCGGCTGCCCACCCCACCACCAGGACCAACCCACCCCCCATGTCCCTGACCCCGAGCCACAGGGGAAAGGGGACGGTCCGGCTTCCGGGTGCCCTCAACACCCACCCTTCGCCCCGAGCAGCCTCGTTTCCGTCTGTTTAAGAAAATGGCGGCAGGTGAGGCTGTGTTTGCAGAAAGCATTCCGTGGGGAGACCCCTGCTCAGGTCAGCCCTCAGGCCCCGGAGAGTCCCCGCAGTCCGGGGCCTCAGGATTCCTGAGAACGGAGGCCTCTCTCCCCCACACACCAGCATCTCATGAAGTCAAGTGCCCGTCGGCCTCCGGGGTCCTTACCTCCCATCCCACGGGCAGCAGACCCGGGCCTGCGGGGTGGGGTCGGCCCTGAGCCGGCTCCAAATGACGGGAGGTGGAAGGTGCTGGAGCCCAGGCTCAGGTGGAGGCGGCAGGAAGGGGTGGGCTTTGCCGGGTGCCAGTCCTGTGCCAGGTGCTCAGGGTCCAAATCCTCTGGGATCCCATGGGAGGTGTCCCCCTGTCCCTTCCCTCCCTCCCTCCCTCCTCGCCCTACTTCCGGATTTACTGAGCACCTGTCTGTAAAGCTGGCACCCCCATGACCTCACCTACCCCCCCCCCGAGAGCATCATCCAGGCTGTGACTTGGGGGGTTGCAGGATGCAGGGGCTCCCCGGGGAACCCCAGGAAGGTCCCCAGTGGAGTTAAAGCCGAGCTGGGATTAGAAGGATGAGGAAGGGCATTCCCGGGGGAGCAAACAGCACTGGGAAGGCGGGGAGGCAGGAAGCAGCCCCCCTGGTCCGGGAGCTGGGGGGGGGGGGAGCGCTGGAGCCCAGGCCCAGGAAACCACCTGGGTGAGGTGGGGACCCAGAACCGCTACCTGGACCCCTGGCTCCTTGACCTCCTTCGCTCCAGGCCGCCTGGCCAGGAAGAAGCCCCACCTACTGCCCCAAAGGAGGCTTTGGTGCCGAGGAGGGAGGGGCCAGCTGGTGGGTATTTGGGATTGCTTCTCAGGAACCTCCTCCTCCTCCTCCTCCTCCAACACCATGGCAACCAGGCAGCAGCTGGGGAGTGGCCTGTGAGCCTGGCTGAGTGGAGGGGGGGGTGGGCTGGGGTAGGGACCTCTGCCCCCCCCCCTCTGAGCCTCAGTTTTGGCGTCTAGAATATGGGCCCCACAACCCGGGTGCTGGCTCCTGTCCACCCAGCTGCTCCAGGAAGCCTCCCAGGCTGCACTGAGGAGGGGAAGGCGGGGGGGGGGGGCGGGGGGAGGCCCAGCATCATCCGGCAGCTGGGGCTGGGGCTGGGCCAGGCGGCCGGGAGTCCCTGAGCCCCGTGGCCGGGGCTTCCCACCCAGCAGCCTGCCCGGGGCGCCCACTGCACATCGCTGCCCAGGAGCCGGGAGCGGGAGGCGGGCCCAGGACAGACACAGGGATGGCGCTCCCTGCGAGCCCGCAGGGATGGGGCTCGGGGTCCCCCTGCTGGGACACAGGGCTCAGCTGCTCCCAGAACCTGGTCAGAGCCCCCAAAGGAGGGTCTATTCCTGGGGCTGCTGCTCCCGTGACCGCAGACTGGACTAAACCTGCAGGAGCACGTGCTCCCCCTGTTCTGGGCCAGAGCCTGGAATCGGGGTGTCTGGGCTGTGCTCCCTCAGAGGGCTCCAGGGAGGGTCCTTCCTGCCCCTCAGCTTCCGGGGCTCCTGGCTGCAGCCCTTCCATCTTCACGTGGCCCCGCCCCCTTGCTCACCATCACGTGGTCTGCCCCCTTGTTCTCATGCCCACTTCTGGTTGCTCACGTGCCCACTTCTGGTTGGTCACGTGCCTACTTCTGGTTGGTCACATGCCCATTTCTGGTTGGTCACATGCCCACTTATGTTTGGTCACATGCCCACTTCTGGTTGGTCACGTGCCTGCTTCTGGTTGGTCACGTGCCCATCCTGCATGTTTACATGGCTTCACCCCCTGGAGATTTTGGTTGGTCTCTGTTTCTGGGGTGCCACCTTGCTGGCTGGCTGGCTGCCCCTCTCTCACACCTGGCAACAGTCCCTTTGCCAAAGTCTTTCCAGAAAATCCTTTGGGCGGGCCCTCTCTCTCCTGCTGGACTGTGGCCGCTGGGACCGAAGGAGACAGGCCAGCAGGGGCCAGTCCAGGGTCCCGGCCAGAGGGGCCTGTGCCGTGCGGGAGGCTGGGGAGGGGAGGTGGGAGGCAGGGGAGGGGAGGTGGGAGGCAGGGGAGGGGAGGTGGGAGGCAGGGAGGGGAGGTGGGAGGCAGGGGAGGGGAGGTGGGAGGCAGGGGAGGGGAAGTGGGAGGCAGGGGAGGGGAGGTGGGAGGCAGGGTGCTGACTGGCATGTGAAAAGCCCTGGGGCCAGGGGGGCACACACCATCACCCCACATGCCTGTGAGGAGCAGCTGTGGCCCATGGAACAGGCGAGGCTACAGAGAGAGCGAGCGACTTCCTCCAGGCCCGTGGTCGGCAAACTCATCAGTCCACAGAGCCAAATATCAACAGCACAAGGATTGACATTTCTTTGGAGAGCCACACTTTGTAAACTTCAACTTCTTCAACATGGACTCGCCCAGGCCGTGGTATTTGTGGGAAGAGCCACACTCAAGGGGCCCAAGAGCCGCGTGTGGCTCGCGAGCCGCAGTTTGCCGACCTAGGGTGCACAGCAGTTAAAAGGCAGAGCTGCAAATGGCACCCTGGGCTGCCCACAGCCTGTGTCTCCTCTCCCCGCGACCTCTGGGAAGGCTGGCCCTCAACCTGGGGCCATTCGCTCTGATGCCACCCTTCCCCCCTCCCCCTGCACCCCGGGGACAGGGCCCTGTCACTGCCCAGCGCCTCTGCCCCGTCCCTCCCGGCTGGTGGCCTGGGCAGAGTCCCGCCGCCCGTGGCTTGGAGGACAAAGTGCCGTGCTCCCCTGGGCCTGGCTGCCCGCCGGCCCCCCGGCAGCTCTCCTTTCACCTCGAGAAGGAATGGGTCCGGTCCGCAAACCGGCCGCCTTCCCGCATTCGCTCTGACCCGTGGCTCTGCCCGCTGCCGCCTGGTCCGGGCCCTGATGCCACCGCTCCTGGGCGGCGCCTCCCCCCCCCCCCTGGAGCCCCAGGCGGCGCACAGCACCCAGCGCCCCCTGCAGCCCCGGGCCCCCTGTCACCGCCCCCGGTCCTGCCCGCTGCCCCGGGTCCTCACACCCCTTGGACAGAGGGCGCAGACACCAGGCGGGCACTGCGCTTGCCTCCCCTCCCCCCTGAACGCCCTGGGCACCGAGGCTGTGCTGGTCTCCAGCTCCTGCGGGGCTGGGCCTGCGCAGTGCGGCCCCCAGGGGGACCCCTCTGCAGGGTGGCAGGCGGGCCAGGCCTCCCAGGGCAGCTGGGTGCCCGCCTGAACCCAGAGCCTCGTCAGCCGCCCCTCCCCCTGCTGAAGGGGAAGAGGTGTGGTTCCCAGTCTCCCTGCTGCCTGGGAGGGGCCGAGGCTGTGCCCTCTGCTGGCCGGTCCCTGTTACTGCAGGAGGCGGAGTCCTCCCTGCCCAGCCAGTGCCCTGGGGGCCAGCCCAGCTCCCTTCCCTGTGCCCATCAGAGCCAGGCTGGGCTCCCTCAGCGGAGGGAGCGGAGCTGCCCCTGGTGTGTGGCCCCCTCCCTCCGGGCACAGGCCGGGGTGAGGCCAGGCGGGGAGCAGCCTCTAGCAGCGGAGCCACTGCTCTTCCCTCCGCAGATGTCTGGGCCATCCTGCCTGCCCTGCATCTAGAGGTCAGAGGGCAGAGGGCACTGCAGCTGGACTCCACAGGCGTCCAGGAGCGCCCGGCTGCAGCGGGTCCCAGCCGATGACTCCACAGGGCCGACTCCTCGCAGCCCGCGTGTGGCCTCCGCTGCTCTCACCCCCGGGCCCCACCGCTTGCATGGATGCACTTGAACTTCTGTCTGTCTCACTGCTCGCCTAGGTGTGGGCTCTATATGTTTATGTGTTGACTTCAGAGAGGAAGGAAGAGGGATAGAGAGAGAGAGAGAGAGAGAGAGAACCATCAATGATGAGAATCGTGGACCGGCTGCCTCCTGCACGCCCCCTACAGGGGATCCAGCCCGAAACCCGGGCACGCGCCCTTGAGCAGGAATTGCACCGGCCACCGCCTGGTGTGCGGGACTATGCTCAACCACTGAGCCACACCGGCCAGGGCCTTTGAGCTGGGACCGGGCATGCAGAATGTGCTTCCCTACAGGCGTCAGCACGCGAGCAGCTTCCAGGGCCAGCAGAGGAGGGGACACTCGCAGGGGAGGGGACACACGCTGCAGGCACAGCGGGAAGCCAAGCCTCTTTATTGGGGGCGCTGCTGGGGGCGCCCCGGGAGGCGCACACAGGCCGCCACGGGGGCGGGGGGCGGGGGCCGGCCTCCCTCAGATTATGAGATAGAACACTTCGGGCTCCTCCTTCTCCTGCTCCTCCGGGAAGCAGCTGTCCATGGCGAGGAGGACGACGCTGAGGAAGGACAAGGCGGAGGCGATGGTGCCCAGGGGCAGCATGTAGGAGACGCGCTTGCTGAGGATCATGTGCTTGTTCACCGGGAACTTGGGCGGGAACTCCAGGGTGGTGTGGCCCGCGAGGTCCACGGCGAAGTTCCAGGCCACGGCGAGCGACAGGCAGAAGCAGCTGAGCGCCAGGTGCAGCGCGGCCGTGTTGTAGCAGGTGCGGAAGAAGTGCGGGAAGGGCTCGCGGTTCCAGCTGGCCCACACGGCCAGCGTGCTGAACACCAGGGCCACGGGCGCCAGGAAGTCGGCCAGCAGCATGAGGTCCTGGCCGTAGTAGATCTCGTTCGGGAGGCCCCACGTGCGGTTGAACCTGGCGAACACGCTCACCTGGAGCGTGTGGCCGGACACGTTCACGTTCTCCGCGTAGTAGACTTCCCACAGGCCGATGTACATGAGGGGGATGGTGTCGCTCTTGAACTCCCACACGCGCCAGGACATGCTGTTGGTGAGGGCCAGGCTGAAGAACCAGAACAGGTAGGCCAGCAGCACGGCCCAGGTTTTGAAGAGCAGCGGCCTCAGCCCCGGCCTCGTGAAGACCAGGCTGCAGCGGAGAGAACCACAGGCGGCCCGTGAGCCGCGGGCAGCGCGCCGGCCGGGCCCCGGGTCTGCCGGGCCGAGCCACGCGTCTAAGAGGCTGCGTACATGGCGAAACCCGTGTGGCTCAGCGGTAGAGCGTCGGTCTGTGGACTGAAGGGTCCCGGGTTCGATTCCGGTCAAGGGCATGTACGTTGGTTGCGGGCGCATCCCCGGTGGGGGGTGTGCAGGAGGCGGCTGGTCGATGTTTCTCTCTCATCGACATTTCTAGCTCTCTATCTCTCTCCCTTCCTCTCTGTAAAATATCAATAAAATATATATATATTTTTAAAAAGAGGCTGCATACACATTGGCCTGCAATTAGTGTTCCGATATATTTTTTTAAATATATTTTATTGATTTTTTTACAGAGAGGAAGGGAGAGAGATAGAGAGTTAGAAACGTCGATGAGAGAGAATCATCGACCAGCTGCCTCTTGCACACCCCCTACTGGGGATGTGCCCGCAACCAAGGTCCATGCCCTTGACCGGAATCGAACCCGGGATCTCTCAGTCCGAAGGCCGACGCTCTATCCACTGAGCCAAACCGGTTTCGGCTCCAATGTATTTTAAATGTATATGTATTTTTTAGTTCAGAGTGGAAGGGAGGAGAGAGCCAAACATCGGTGATGAGAGAGACTCACTGATTGGCTGCCTCTTACACCCCCCGGCCCGTCCTGGGGATTGAGCCCGCATCCCAGGCATGTGCCCTTGACCGGAGTTGAACCCGGGACCCTTCAGTCCATTGGCCGACGCTCTAGCCACTGAGCAACACTGGCCAGGGCTGGATCGCTTTTGGACTTGAATCCTTGGGAGCAGCTGCCGGGCTAACCGGAAAGCGAGGTTCCAGGCTCCTCTCTGCTGATTAGCACGAGGGGAGGAGGGGGTCCCCCCCCCAAAGAGGCTGCTGGGCACCTCCAAACCCGAGCTCCCCCTGGGAAGCCTGACATGCCCAACAGAGTATCTGCCGCCCCCTCCCCGGGGGCACGCGCGTCTCCGTGTCACCCCTGGGGAAGCTCCCTCCGAGTGGGGGCGGGTTGAGGACCAGTCTGATGCCCTCAGGCCGCAGGAATAATGCCTCCTCCCGCCCACAGGCTGAGCGCGGCCCAGGCCGGGGCTCTGGCGGGTGAGGCCTCCGGAAGGCGGGGGCACCGGCCGCCGGGGGCGTGCGGGCGGCTCTGCGCTGCGCCTGGGCCCTGGGCCCTGGGCCCTGTCTGTCCTCCAGACGCAGCGGAAAGGCCGTGTCTCCGGCTCGGGAGGAAGCCGGTCAGTGGCCTTACCCGTAGCCCTTTTGGAAGGACATGGTCCGGAGCCCGGCGGCGGGGTTCTTCCGGGCAGCAGGCAACGTGGGCAGCAGGGGAAGGTGCAGGCTACAGGACACGGTCCACCAGGAGGATGAGCCCCTGCCGAGGGCCAGCTGTGGTCAGTAAGTGCGGGGTTCGGAACCACGCCCCGCAAACCCCTGCCCGCACCTAAGACTCCGCCCGTGTACCCTGTATGGACTGCGTTCCACTTCAAACACTGATAAATATTAACGCATTCCGAAGGAAGGAAAGAAGGAAGGAAGGAAGGAAGGAAGGAAGGAAGGAAGGAAGGAAAGAAGGAAGGCAGGCTGGAAGGTGGCCTGTATTCATCTCTCCTGTAAGACCACCCATGACAGTTAACCAGTTCATAGAGCAAACAAAAGGATTAAATAAAGTGACACACCTACCCCCCACAAGAAAGGAAGGAAGAAGAGAAGGTAGGAAGAAAGAATGAAAGAAAGAAATGAATGAATGAATGAATGAATGATGGAAGGAAGGAAGGGGAAAAGAAGAAAAGAAGGAAGGGGAAGAAAGAAAGGATGGAAGGAAGAATGAAAGGAAGGAAGGAAAAAAGAAAGCAGGAAGGATGAAAGAAAAAGGATGGCTAGATGGCAGGAAGGAAGGAAGAAATAAAGAAAGAAAGGATGGATGGAAGGAAGGAGTGATGGATGGGATGAACAAAGGAAGGCAGATAGGAAGGAAGGATGGATGGAAGGAGGGAGGGAGGATAGAAGGAAGGAAGGATGGAAAGAAGGAAGCAAGGTTGGATAGATGACAGGAAGAAATCATGGACGAAGGAAGAACGGAAGGCAGGAAGTATGAAAGGAAGAAATAAAGGAATGAAAAATGGATGGATAGATAGATAGATAGATAGCAGAAAGGAAGGAAGGAAGGAAGGAAGGAAGGAAAGAAGGTAAGAAGGAAGGAAAGAAGAAAAAATGAAGGTAGGAAGGAAGGATATAAGAAAGGAAGGATGGATGGAAGAAGGAAGGAAGGAAAAAGGGAGAATAAAAGGATGGATGGAAGAAAGGACGGAAGGAAGGAAGAAAGGAAGGAATGATGGAAGGAAGGCAGGAAGGATAGATAGGTGGATGGAAGGAAAGAATGATGGATGAAAGGAAGAAAGGAAGAAAGGAAGGAAGTAAGAAACTGCAAGAAAGGAAGGAAGAAGAGAAGGAAGGAAGAAAGAAATGAATTATGGAAGGGAGGAAGGAAAAAAGGAAAGAAGGAAGGGAAAGAAAGAAAGGATGGAAGGACAGATGGAAAGAAGGAAGGAAGGAAGGAAGAAACAAAGGCAGGAAGGATGAAAGGAAGAAAGGAAGGATGAAAGGAAGGAGTAATGGATGGGTCGAAGCAAGGAAGAAAGACAGAAAAGAAGGATGGATGGAAGGAAGAGAGGATAGAAGGAAGGAAGGAGGGGAGGTTGGATAGATAACAGGAAGAAATCATGGAAGAAGGAAGAAAGGAAGGCAGGAAGTATGAAAGGAAGAAATAAAGGAAGGAAGGATGGATGAATAGATGGCAGAAAGACAGGAAGGAAGTAAGAATGCAAGAAAAGAAGGAAGGAAGGAAGGAAGGAAAAGAAAGAAGAAAGAAAGAAAGAAAGACAGAAAGAAAGAAAGAAAGAAAGAAAGAAAGAAGAAAGAAAAAAGAAAAAAGAAAGAAAAGAGAGAAGGTAGGAAGGAAAAGAGGAAGAAAGGAAAAAAGAAAGGAAAGAGAAGGTAGGAAGGAAAGAAAGAAGAAATGAAGGTAGGAAGAAAGGAAGGAAGGATGCAAGAAAGGAAGTATGGATGGATGGAAGGAAGGAAGGAAGGAAGAATGAAATGAAAGATGGAAGAAAAAAGGAAAGATAGAATGAAGGAAGAAATGATGGAAGGAAGGATAGATGGATGGAAGGAATAAATGATGGATAGAAGGAAGAAAGTAAGAAAGGATGGCAGGAAGAAATGATGGATGGAAGTAATAAAGGAAGCAAGGAAGGAAGGAAGAAACATAGCAAGGAAGGAAGGAAGGAAGAGAAGGTAGGAAGAAATTGAGAGAAAGAAAGAAAAAGGAAGAAAGAAATGAATGATAGAAAGAAGGATGGGGAAAAAAGAAAGGAAGGAAGGGAAAGATAGAAAGAATGAAATGGAGGATGGAATGATGGAAGGAAGGAAAAAAGGAAGGAAGAAAGGAAGATGGGAAGGATGAAAGAAAGAAAGGAAAGAAAGAAAGAAAGAAAGAAAGAAAGAAAGAAAGAAGAAAGAAGAAAGAAAGAAGAAAGAAAGGAAGGAAGGAAGGATAATGGAAGGAAGGAGTGATGGATGTGACAAAGGAAGGAAGGAAGAGGAAGAAAGAAAGGAAGGAAGGAAGGAAGGAAGGAAGGAAGGAAGGAAGGAAGATGGAAGGGTGGTTGGATAGATGGCAGAAAGAAAGTATGGGAGAAGGAAGACAGGAAGACAGGAAGTATGAAAGGAAAAAATAAAGGAAGGATGAATGGATAGATGGCAGAAAGGAAGGAACAAAGGTATGAAGGAAGGAAGGAAGGAAGGAAAGAAAGAAAGAAAGAAAGAAAGAAAGAAAGAAAGAAAGAAAGAAGAAAGAAAGAAAGAAAGAAAGAAAGAAGAAAGAAAGAAGAGAAGGTAGAAAGGAAGGAAAAAATGAAGAAAGGAAGGAAGAAAGAAGGATAGATGCAAGGAAGCAAGGATTGATGGACAGAAGGAAGGAAGGATAGAAGGAAGGAAGAAATGAAGAGTGGACAATAGATGGCGGGAAGGATGGAAAATTAAAGAAAGAAAGGAAGGAAGGAAGGAAGGAAGAAGAAATGAAGGAAAGGAATTAGGTAAAAAAGAAGGAAGGAGAGGAGAACATCCAAGATGGCGGCCTAGGCAGTCTCCTAAGCTGCCGCCTCATCAACAATTTAATTAAAAAAACAACTAAAATCAAAAAGGACTTCACCAAAATGTCAGGAAAGCTGGCGGAGTGGAATAGCTACAACTAGAAAGAAAGAGAGAGGCTCACGGATCGGACTGGGAGCCGAAAAGCACTGAGGTAGGAGACGCTCGCGCACGCGGCCGCCGAATACCTGCCTGGCGGGAGGGGAGGAATCCCCGATTGCACGGAACCCTTTCGGACTGTACTGAACCCAACCCCGGCTGAAATCCCGTGGTCCCAGGCTCATACGGGTGGCGTCTGGACTGCAGAGAAAACCACCCAGAGACTCAGAGACTCGGAGACTGGGAGACCGGGGACTGGGAGCCGCAGTCGCAGCCGGCAGGATCGACAGACTCGCGAGCGCGAGCAAGTACGCGCTGAGGTCTGACCGCCGCCTCCGGAGCCGAAGGAGTCAGAAGCTCCAGGTCTGACCGCGGAGGCTGCCGCTGCCTCTCTGTACAAGGTGGCGGCCTCTCTGTAGCGGAAGGAGTCAGAAGCTCCAGTCTGACCGCGGAGGCTGCCGCTGCCTCTCTGTACAAGGTGGCGGCCTCTCTGTAGCGGAAGGAGTCAGAAGCTCCAGTCTGACCACGGAGGCTGCCGCTGCCTCTATGTACAAGATGGCGGCCTCTCTGTAGCGGAAGGAGTCGGAAGCTCCAGACTACAGAGACCAGCCCAAGTCCGGGGGAGCCCCTGGGGCACCCACGCTCTTGCTTGGGGAAACTGGGCCGGTCAGGCGGAAACTCAGGCGAGTGCACAAGGGCAGGGCAGAAGCCAAGACTGTCAGTTCAGCCCTGAGACTCCGCCCCATCCAAGCTGAGCAGAGGCTTCTGCAGTTTTTCAAGTCTGATCCTATAAGACTGTCTCCAATACAGAAGTTATCCCAGAGTAGACACAGCTGATACCCACATCCAATTGGCCTGAAGGTCAATTCACAACAATAGAGACTTAGCTACAACAAGGCTGTGCACGCAGTCCACAAAGGGGATCACCAAGAGTGTCTACTTCAGGTAACTGAGGAGACTGACCCACTGGGCCATATAGGAGACCAAACACACAAAGCCATCCTACCAACTCTGAAAAACAGCGAAAATGCCGAGACAAGGAAATAGATCTCAAACAAAAGAGATGGAGGATATAGAGTTCAGAACTACGGTTCTAAGGTTATGCAACAATATCCTAGAAAAGCTCGATAAACTTCATGAGACCCAACTAAAAAGTATAGATAAACTGACTAAATTGGAAAATATTATGCAGAGATCCAACAGCAGAATGGAAGAACACAAGAATCAGGTCAAAGAGCCAAAAGACACTCCGCTGGAGAAGGAAGAAGAAAAGAGGATCCAGAAAGTTGAAGATAGTGTAAGGAGCCTCTGGGACAACTGCAAGTGCACCAACATAAGAATTATGGGGGTGCCAGAAGAAGAGGGAGTGCAAAATACTGAAAACATATTTGAAGAAATAATATCAGAAAACTTCCCTCACCTGGTGAAAGAAATAGACTTACAAGTACAGGAAGCCTACAGAACCCCAAACAAGAGGAATCCAAAGAAAAATTCTTCTCGACACATCATCATCAATATGCCAAGGGTAAAAGACAAAAAGAGGATCTTACAAGCAGCAAGAGAAAAGCAGTTGGTTACCTATAAGGGAGCACCCATAAGACTATCAGCTGATTTCTCAACAGAAACCATGCAGGCCAGAAGGGAGTGGCAAGAAATATTCAAAGTGATGAATAGGGAGAACCTACAACCAAGATTACTGTATCCAGCAAAGTTATCATTCAGAATTGAAGGGCAGATAAAGAGCTTCACAGATAAGAAAAAGCTAAAGGAGTTCATCACCACCAAACCAGTATTATATGAAATGCTGAAAGGTATTACTTAAGAAGAGGAAGGTCAAGTGAATTAAAAATCTCAGGAATAGAATAAACTCGTGAATATAATAGAATTAGGGGCAAAGAAAGGGAGTGGATAGATAATTATCAGGGTGAAAGAGGTGTGGGGTGCAGAGACTGGATTAAAATTGTATAACCTATGGATGAGGACAATAGTGGGGGGAGGGGGTAAGGGCAGAGGGTGGGGTGGGAATCAGGTGGAAGGGAGCTATGGGGGAGAAAAAGGAGAAACAATTGTAATAATCTGAGCAATAAAGATTTATTAATAAAAAAAAAAAAAGAGATGAACAGAACAGAAAAAAAAAAAAAAAAGAAGGAAGGAGAAAAGGTAGGAAGGAAGAAAGGAAGGATGGAAATAAGAAAATATGGAAGAAATAATAGATGGAAGGCGGAAGAAAGGAAGGAATGATGGAAGGAACAAGGAAGAAAAAAAGGGTAAAAGAAAGGAAGGAAGGAGAGAAGATGGAAGGAAGGAAGGAAGGAAGGAAGGAAGGAAGGAAGGAGAGAAGGTAGAAAAATGGAGGGAAGGAAGGAAGGAAGGAAGGAAGGAAGGAAGGAAGGAAGGAAGGAGAGAAGGAAGAAGGGAAGGAAGGAGAGAAGGTAGAAAGGAAAGAAGAAGAGAAAGTAGGAAGGAAGAAGAGCAGGTAGGAAGGATGGAAGACAGGAAGGCGGTTAGGGTTCACCTCTCCTCTAAGACCACCCATGGCACTTAACCAGTGCACAGAACAAATGAAAGGATTGACTAAAGTGATGCACTGCGCACCCCTTCCTCCCCCACCCCGACAAGTCTCAGGGCTTTCTTAACCAGGGGAAATAAAGCGCAATGGTTACCAAACCAACACCAAAAGGCAGAGGAGGACGTCTCAGAGGTACAAATGGCAGCCACTGCCAAGCAGTAACAGAAATAAGGAAACCAAACATTCTCATGTTTCCATGGCTCCCAGGCTGGTCTGCAGGCCTGTGACAGCAGTCTCCTTAAAGGGCCAGAGTCACGGAGCAGGACTTCAAGAGCTGATGTCTTTCCCTGGCTGGTTGGGTTGAGTGGATAGAGCGTTGGCCTGGGGGAGGAAGGGTCCCACTTTCTATTCTGATTAAGGGCACAGGCCTGGGTTGTGAGCTGGATCCCCAGTGTGGGGCATGCAGGAGACAGCCGATCCATGATTCTTTGTCGTCATTGAAGTTTCTCTCTCTTCCTCTCTCTCTAAAATAATAACGGGGACGGGCTCTCCGCTGATGTGTGGCCCCATTCTCACCAGCCCGGGGGCTCCAAGGCCCCTGTGCCTGTCCCCGCAGCGGGCTCCCAGCCAATGACTGCACAGCGCCGGCTCCTCACAGCCCGCCGGTGACGCCGAACACTGGCCACCAGGCGCACCTTGGGGTTGGGGGGGGGGGGAGTACATGTGCAAAGTATAATTACACGGGTGTCACCACCAATCTTCCCTGTGCGTGACACAGAATCCAACCACCGTTCCTTCGCGTGCAGAATTAAAGAGAGGCTCTGGCTAACGCAGACACCCAAGGAGGGGGAGGCAAAAGCCCAAATACATCTACTCTCACTACTTCCTCCGGGGGCAGGTGCAGAACATGTAACTGTACTAAGACCCCCCCACCCCCACTATGCCATTATGTAAAAAGTCTTATGAACAGCGCTCCACCGAGGAAGAATTCATTGGCAAGACAGCTATAGCCATCGCCTTACCGCCAGCGCCCTGGGTGCCAGCTTTGCCTTTGTGGATTGCAGCCCCTCCCGGCCTTCGTATAGTGACAATGGCACCCTAAAATGCATCCTATCTATATGTTGAAGCTAATCACTCCATCTCATGGCACGGAGGGGGGTTTGCTGGATCGCAATTACCACATGACAGTTGGCTCCTACAAAACATGCCATGGGAATTAGCTGCTGCGCTCGCGCCTATAAAATGGTACAGTTTTAGTTATAGCTCAAATAACTCTTTCTACCTTATGGGGAACTCCCAATAGGACAGTATCTGCCACCGCCCGTGTGTCTGACCCGGTTGTGTTCCTCTCGGACCCCATCCAGACGGACCTTAATGCGTGAGCCATCTGTATGAGGTGTCCTCGCGGGCTGCACATTACCCATTGTATTAATTCTACATAACAAAAGGATTCCCTTGTGATTTTTAAACAGCCGGCTTTCGCTAGGGTTCCTACTAACCCAGGGGTGGGCAGACTTTTTGACTCGAGGGCCACCATGGGTTCTTACACTGGACCGGAGGGCTGGAACAAAAGCAATCTGACCGTGCTGGCCTCTCCTCTTGGGCTGCTGGTGAAGGAGCGGAGGGGAGAGCAAGAGAACCCTCCGCTCTTCCGGCTCCTCGGGCCGGATAGAACAGCCGAACGGGCCGAATTCGGCCTGTGGGCTGTAGTTTGCCCACGGCTGTCCTAACCTAACCGAGCCTTGGGAATCTCATCAAACCTACCAACTGTTACATGACCTGGTAAATGAAAGCTTATCTCCCCCGCCCAAACTGGTGGGTGGAGTTTAACACATGACTGGCACCTGCCACAGAGCCCTCTCTAAGACATTGAACCACCAATCAACACAGGCCAGAGTGCCCTTAGGGCCCACCCCTTCCTGTTCCACCCTGGGCCCAACCCCCTCCCTTTCTGTCCTTTAAAAGGGACCCCGGGCAAGACACGTGCTGCTGTTGCTGTGGCTGCTGCTGCTTATCCGCCATCAGCCCGGCTGGGTCCAATCCCCTGTCCCCTCCCCCTCCAATTCTGATCTCTTTACCTCTGTGATGGGTTCCGCCCATTACCAGGGAATAAACTTTACTTTAAAACTCCCTGTTGTTCTGTTTCCTGTTTCCTTTCAAACCTAACAGTAAATATCTTTTTTTTTTTTAATGTTTCTTGGAATGTTAATCGAAGGAATCTTTGCCCTCATAACTTTACTCACTTCTGTGGGCGTTGCGTTCCATCCATGGTACAAACTGTTCAAACTATTCAGTTTGTACAATAAATTTAGGACAATGTAACTAAAACATTGTCTGTACAAAAAAAGGATCGACAGCCAGTCTGAGACTGAATTGTCAGCATTGAAGTTTAGTCTTGTGGATGGGTGATAAAATCCAGCTTAGAGCAAAGAGTTTCTTCGCAGTGTCCTTATAATTTTCCCAGGTTTGTGTTACCCCGTTCCCTATATTAGTACCCTGCACCCTTGGCAATCAATAAAAAACCATCTTCTTGGTACTTGTGGTAAAGGTAACACAACCCTTGATATTTTTAAATTACAACAGTACATTGTACAATTATCCCAGGAAAACTTACAAACTAATTCCTTAGGTGCCTGGCAGCAATTTAAAAAGAACATGAAAGAATTTAACCCACTCCGCTGGATCTCATTACATTTGCCTCTCAGCATAATCACTGTCGCTTGTCTCATTTTTGTTCTCATGTGTTATTTTACTTGCAATTCCACAAAAGAAAAAGACAGAGAAGGTGATGGAATTGCTGAATTCATATAAACATTTCGTCTAGGCAAGAGACACTCCCCCTAAAATATCCATTCAAGAATAAAATAAAAGAAAAGAAACAGTGAGGACATTAAAGGCGGAAGTCGCTATGATTTCCTCCAAGGACATGTTTGCGTTTGGGGTGCACAGGCTGCCTGCTTGCGGTGACAGATGAAGGCGTTGGCCCAGCCACACGGGCAGGAACACACAGTTCTGAGGACACTGAAGCCCTTCGGTACAGTTAGTAAGGTCAGCCCTGGCCTCTCCCCAGGGGTCCCCCTCCCTCCCGGCTGCCCACCCCACCACCAGGACCAACCCAACCCCCATGTCCCTGACCCCGAGCCACAGGGGAAAGGGGACGGCCCGGCTCCCAGGTGCCCTCAACACCCACCCTTCGCCCCGAGCAGCTTCGTCTCCATCTGTTTAATAAAATGGCGGCAGGTGAGGCTGTGTTTGCAGAAAGCATTCCGTGGGGAGACCCCTGCTCAGGTCAGCCCTCAGGCCCCGGAGAGTCCCCGCAGTCCGGGGCCTCGGGATTCCTGAGAACGGAGGCCTCTCTCCTCCACACACCAGCTTCTCATGAAGTCAGGTGCCCGTCGGCCTCAGGGCTCCTTACCTCCCACCCCACGGGCAGCAGACCCGGGCCTGCGGGGTGGGGTCGGCCCCCGAGCCGGCTCCAAATGACAGGAGGCGGAAGGTGCTGGAGCCCAGGCTCAGGTGGAGGCGGCAGGAAGGGGTGGGCTTTGCCGGGTGCCAGCCCTGTGCCAGGTGCTCAGGGTCCAAATCCTCTCGGATCCCATGGGAGGTGTCCCCTTGCTCCTTCCCTCCCTCCCTCCTCGCCCTCCTTCCGGATTTACTGAGCACCTGTCTGTAAAGCTGGCACCCCCAAGACCTCACCTACCCCCCCCCCGAGAGCATCATCCAGGCTGTGACTTGGGGGGTTGCAGGATGCAGGGGCGCCCCGGGGAACCCCGGGAAGGTCCCCAGTGGAGTTAAAGCCCATCTGAGATCAGAAGGACGAGGAAGGGCATTCCCGGGGAAGCAAACAGCACTGGGAAGGTGGGGAGGCAGGAAACAGCCCGCCCCGTCTGGGAGCTGTGGGGGGGGGGGCGCTGGAGCCCAGGCCCAGGAAACCTGCTGGGTGAGGTGGGGACCCAGAACCGCTACCTGGACCCCTGGCTCCTTGACCTCCTGTGCTCCAGGCTGCCTGGCAGGAAGAGGCCCCGCCTACTGCCCCAAAGGAGGCTTTGGTGCTGGGGGGGGGAGGGGGGGGCCAGCTGGTGTGTATTTGGGATTGCTTCTCAGGAACCTCCTCCTCCTCCTCCTCCAACACCATGGCAACCAGGCAGCAGCTGGGGAGCTGCCTGTGAGCCTGGATGAGTGGAGGGGGAGGTGGGCTGGGGTAGGGACCTCTGACCCCCCCCTCTGAGCCTCGGTTTTGGCGTCTAGAATATAGGCCCCACAACCCAGGTGCTGGCTCCTGTCCACCCAGCTGCTCCAGGAAGCGGCCCAGGCTTCTGGGAGTCCCTGAGCCACGTGGCCTGGGCTTCCCACCCAGCAGCCTGCCCGGAGCGCCCACTACACATTGCTGCCCAGGAGCCGGGAGCGGGAGGCAGGGCCCAGGACAGACACAGGGATGGCGCTCCCTGCGAGCCCGCGGGGAGAGGTCTAGGGGTCCCCCTGCTGGGACTCAGGGCTCAGCTGCTCCCAGAACCTGGTCAGAGCCCCAAAGGAGGGTCTATTCCTGGGGCTGCTGCTCCCGTGACCGCAGACTGGGCTAAACCTGCAGGAGCACGTGCTCCCCAGTTCTGGGCCAGAGCCTGGAATCGGGGTGTCTGGGCTGTGCTCCCTCAGAGGGCTCCAGGGAGGGTCCTTCCTGCCCCTCAGCTTCCGGGGCTCCTGGCTGCAGCCCTTCCATCTTCACGTGGCCCCGCCCCCTTGCTCACCATCACGTGGTCTGCCCCCTTGTTCTCATGCCCACTTCTGGTTGGTCACGTGCCCACTTCTGGTTGGTCACGTGCCTACTTCTGGTTGGTCACATGCCCATTTCTGGTTGGTCACATGCCCACTTATGGTTGGTCACATGCCCACTTCTGGTTGGTCACGTGCCTGCTTCTGGTTGGTCACGTGCCCATCCTGCATGTTTACATGGCTCCACCCCCTGGAGATTTTGGTTGGTCTCTGTTTCTGGGGTGCCACCTTGCTGGCTGGCTGGCTGCCCCTCTCTCACACCTGGCAACAGTCCCTTTGCCAAAGTCTTTCCAGAAAATCCTTTGGGCGGGCCCTCTCTCTCCTGCTGGACTGTGGCCGCTGGGACCGAAGGAGACAGGCCAGCAGGGGCCAGTCCAGGGTCCCTGCCAGAGGGGCCTGTGCCGTGCGGGAGGCTGGGGAGGGGAGGTGGGAGGCAGGGGAGGGGAGGTGGGAGGCAGGGAGGGGAGGTGGGAGGCAGGGAGGGGAGGTGGGAGGCAGGGGAGGGGAGGTGGGAGGCAGGGTGCTGACTGGCATGTGAAAAGCCCTGGGGCCAGGGGGCACACACCATCACCCCACATGCCTGTGAGGAGCAGCTGTGGCCCATGGAACAGGCGAGGCTACAGAGAGAGAGAGCGACTTCCTCCAGGCCCGTGGTCGGCAAACTCATCAGTCCGCAGAGCCAAATATCAACAGCACAACGATTGACATTTCTTTGGAGAGCCACATTTTGTAAACTTCAACTTCTTCTAATGCCGCTTCTTTAACATGGACTCGCCCAGGCCGTGGTATTTGTGGAAGAGCCACACTCAAGGGGCCCAAGAGCCGCGTGTGGCTCGCGAGCCGCAGTTTGCCGACCTAGGGTGCACAGCAGTTAAAAGGCAGAGCTGCAAATGGCACCCTGGGCTGCCCACAGCCTGTGTCTCCTTTCCCCGCGACCTCTGGGAAGGCTGGCCCTCACCCTGGGGCCATTCGCTCTGATGCCACCCTTCCCCCTCCCCCTGCACCCCAGGGGACAGGGCCCTGTCACTGCCCAGCGCCTCCGCCCCGTCCCTCCCGGCTGGTGGCCTGGGCAGAGTCCCGCCGCCCGTGGCTTGGAGGACAGAGTGCCGTGCTCCCCTGGGCCTGGCTGCCCGCCGGCCCCCCGGCAGCTCTCCTTTCACCTCGAGAAGGAATGGGTCCGGTCCGCAAACCGCCTGCCTTCCCGCATTCGCTCTGACCCGTGGCTCTGCAGGCTGCCGCCTGGTCCGGGCCCTGATGCCACCGCTCCTGGGCGGCGCCTCCCCCCCCCTGGAGCCCCAGGCGGCGCACAGCACCCAGCGCCCCCTGCAGCCCCGGGCCCCCTGTCACCGCCCCCGGTCCTGCCCGCTGCCCCGGGTCCTCACACCCCTTGGACAGAGGGTGCAGACACCAGGCGGGCACTGCGCTTGCCTCCCCTCCCCCCTGAACGCCCCGGGCACCGAGGCTGTGCTGGTCTCCAGCTCCTGCGGGGCTGGGCCTGCGCAGTGCGGCCCTCAGGGGGACCCCTCTGCAGGGTGGCAGGCGGGCCAGGCCTCCCAGGGCAGCTGGGTGCCCGCCTGAACCCAGAGCCTCGTCAGCCGCCCCTCCCCCAGCTGAAGGGGAAGAGGTGTGGTTCCCAGTCTCCCTGCTGCCTGGGAGGGGCCGAGGCTGTGCCCTCTGCTGGCTGGTCCCTGTTACTGCAGGAGGCGGAGTCCTCCCTGCCCAGCCAGTGCCCTGGGGGCCAGCCCAGCTCCCTTCCCTGTGCCCATCAGAACCAGGCTGGGCTCCCTCAGCGGAGGGAGCGGAGCTGCCCCTGGTGTGTGGCCCCCTCCCTCCGGGCACAGGCCGGGGTGAGGCCAGGCGGGGAGCAGCCTCTAGCAGCGGAGCCGCTGCTCTTCCCTCCGCAGATGGCTGGGCCATCCTGCCTGCCCTGCATCTAGAGGTCAGAGGGCAGAGGGCACTGCAGCTGGACTCCACAGGCGTCCAGGAGCGCCCGGCTGCAGCGGGTCCCAGCCGATGACTCCACAGGGCCGGCTCCTCGCAGCCCGCGTGTGGCCTCCGCTGCTCTCACCCCCGGGCCCCACCGCTTGCATGGATGCACTTGAACTTCTGTCTGTCTCACTGCTCGCCTAGGTGTGGGCTCTATATGTTTATGTGTTGACTTCAGAGAGGAAGGAAGAGAGAGAGAGAGAGAGAGAGAGAGAGAGAGAGAGAGAGAGAGAGAGAGAGGAGAGAACCATCAATGATGAGAATCGTGGACCGGCTGCCTCCTGCACGCCCCCTACAGGGGATCCAGCCCGAAACCCGGGCTCGTGCCCTTGAGCAGGAATTGCACGGGCCACCGCCTGGTGCGTGGGACGATGCTCAACCACTGAGCCACACCGGCCAGGGCCTTTGAGCTGGGACCGGGCATGCAGAATGTGCTTCCCCACAGGCGTCAGCACGCGAGCAGCTTCCAGGGCCAGCAGAGGAGGGGACACACGCAGGGAAGGGGACACACGCTGCAGGCACAGCGGGAAGCCAAGCCTCTTTATTGGGGGCGCTGCTGGGGGCGCCCCGGGAGGCGCACACAGGCCGCCACGGGGGCGGGGGGCGGGGGCCGGCCTCCCTCAGATTATGAGATAGAACACTTCGGGCTCCTCCTTCTCCTGCTCCTCCGGGAAGCAGCTGTCCATGGCGAGGAGGACGACGCTGAGGAAGGACAAGGCGGAGGCGATGGTGCCCAGGGGCAGCATGTAGGAGACGCGCTTGCTGAGGATCATGTGCTTGTTCACCGGGAACTTGGGCGGGAACTCCAGGGTGGTGTGGCCCGCGAGGTCCACGGCGAAGTTCCAGGCCACGGCGAGCGACAGGCAGAAGCAGCTGAGCGCCAGGTGCAGCGCGGCCGTGTTGTAGCAGGTGCGGAAGAAGTGCGGGAAGGGCTCGCGGTTCCAGCTGGCCCACACGGCCAGCGTGCTGAACACCAGGGCCACGGGCGCCAGGAAGTCGGCCAGCAGCATGAGGTCCTGGCCGTAGTAGATCTCGTTCGGGAGGCCCCACGTGCGGTTGAACCTGGCGAACACGGTCACCTGGAGCGTGTGGCCGGACACGTTCACGTTCTCCGCGTAGTAGACTTCCCACAGGCCGATGTACATGAGGGGGATGGTGTCGCTCTTGAACTCCCACACGCGCCAGGACATGCTGTTGGTGAGGGCCAGGCTGAAGAACCAGAACAGGTAGGCCAGCAGCACGGCCCAGGTTTTGAAGAGCAGCGGCCTCAGCCCCGGCCTCGTGAAGACCAGGCTGCAGCGGAGAGAACCACAGGCGGCCCGTGAGCCGCGGGCAGCGCGCTGGCCGGGCCCCGGGTCTGCCGGGCCGAGCCACGCGTCTAAGAGGCTGCGTACATGGCGAAACCGGTGTGGCTCAGCGGTAGAGCGTCGGTCTGTGGACTGGAGGGTCCCGGGTTCGATTCCGGTCAAGGGCATGTACGTTGGTGGCGGGCGCATCCCCGGTGGGGGGTGTGCAAGAGGCGGCTGGTCGATGTTTCTCTCCCATCGACATTTCTAGCTCTCTATCTCTCTCCCTTTCTCTCTGTAAAATATCAACAAAATATATATTTTTTTTTAAAAAGAGGCTGCATACACATTGGCCTGCAATTAGTGTTCCGATATATTTTTTAAATATATTTTATTGATTTTTTTACAGAGAGGAAGAGAGAGGGATAGAGAGTTAGAAACGTCGATGAGAGAGAATCATCGACCAGCCGCCTCTTGCACACCCCCTACTGGGGATGTGCCCGCAACCAAGGTCCATGCCCTTGACCGGAATCGAACCCGGGACCTCTCAGTCCGCAGGCCGACGCTCTATCCACTGAGCCAAGCCGGTTTCGGCTCCAATGTATTTTAAATGTATATGTATTTTTTAGTTCAGAGTGGAAGGGAGGAGAGAGCCAAACATCAGTGATGAGAGAGAATCACTGATTGGCCGCCTCTTATACTCCCCCCCCCCCCGGCCCCTCCTGGGGATTGAGCCCGCATCCCAGACTTATGCCCTGGACCGGAGTTGAACCCGGGACCCTTCAGTCCACCGGCCGACGCTCTAGCCACTGAGCAACACTGGCCAGGGCTGGATCGCTTTTGGATTTGAATCCTTGGGAGCAGCTGCCGGGCTAACCGGAAAGCGAGGTTCCAGGCTCCTCTCTGCTGATTAGCACGAGGGGAGGAGGGGGTCCCCCCCCAAAGAGGCTGCTGGGCACCTCCAAACCCGAGCTCCCCCTGGGAAGCCTGACATGCCCAACAGAGTATCTGCCGCCCCCTCCCCGGGGGCACGTGCGTCTCCCTGTCACCCCTGGGGAAGCTCCCTCCGAGCGGGGGCGGGTTGAGGACCAGTCTGATGCCCTCAGGCCGCAGGAATAATGCCTCCTCCCGCCCACAGGCTGAGCGCGGCGCAGGCCGGGGCTCTGGCGGCTGAGGCCTCCGGAAGGCGGGGCACCGGCCGCCGGGGGCGTGCGGGCGGCTCTGCGCTGCGCCTGGGCCCTGGGCCCTGGGCCCTGTCTGTCCTCCAGACGCAGCGGAAAGGCCGTGTCTCCGGCTCGGGAGGAAGCCGGTCAGTGGCCTTACCCGTAGCCCTTTTGGAAGGACATGGTCCGGAGCCCGGCGGCGGGGTTCTTCCGGGCAGCAGGCAACGTGGGCAGCAGGGGAAGGTGCAGGCTACAGGACACGGTCCACCAGGAGGATGAGCCCCTGCCGAGGGCCAGCTGTGGTCAGTAAGTGCGGGGTTCGGCACCACGCCCCGCAAACCCCTGCCCGCACCTAAGACTCCGCCCGTGTACCCTGTATGGACTGCGTTCCACTCCAAACACTGATAAATATTAACGCATTCCGAAGGAAGGAAAGAGGAAGGAAGGAAGGAAGGAAGGAAGGAAGGAAGGAAGGAAGGAAAGAAGGAAGGCAGGCTGGAAGGTGGCCTGTATTCATCTCTCCTATAAGACCACCCATGACAGTTAACCAGTTCATAGAGCAAACAAAAGGATTAAATAAAGTGACACACCTACCCCCCACAAGAAAGGAAGGAAGAAGAGAAGGTAGGAAGAAAGAATGAAAGAAAGAAATGAATGAATGAATGAATGAATGATGGAAGGAAGGAAGGGGAAACAGAAGAAAAGAAGGAAGGGGAAGAAAGAAAGGATGGAAGGAAGAATGAAAGGAAGGAAGGAAAAAAGAAAGCAGGAAGGATGAAAGAAAAAGGATGGCTAGATGGCAGGAAGGAAGGAAGAAATAAAGAAAGAAAGGATGGATGGAAGGAAGGAGTGATGGATGGGATGAACAAAGGAAGGCAGATAGGAAGGAAGGATGGATGGAAGGAGGGAGGGAGGATAGAAGGAAGGAAGGATGGAAAGAAGGAAGCAAGGTTGGATAGATGACAGGAAGAAATCATGGACGAAGGAAGAACGGAAGGCAGGAAGTATGAAAGGAAGAAATAAAGGAATGAAAAATGGATGGATAGATAGATAGATAGATAGATAGCAGAAAGGAAGGAAGGAAGGAAGGAAGGAAAGAAGGTAAGAAGGAAGGAAAGAAGAAAAAATGAAGGTAGGAAGGAAGGATATAAGAAAGGAAGGATGGATGGAAGAAGGAAGGAAGGAAAAAGGGAGAATAAAAGGATGGATGGAAGAAAGGACGGAAGGAAGGAAGAAAGGAAGGAATGATGGAAGGAAGGCAGGAAGGATAGATAGGTGGATGGAAGGAAAGAATGATGGATGAAAGGAAGAAAGGAAGAAAGGAAGGAAGTAAGAAACTGCAAGAAAGGAAGGAAGAAGAGAAGGAAGGAAGGAAGAAATGAATTATGGAAGGGAGGAAGGAAAAAAGGAAAGAAGGAAGGGAAAGAAAGAAAGGATGGAAGGACAGATGGAAAGAAGGAAGGAAGGAAGAAACAAAGGCAGGAAGGATGAAAGGAAGAAAGGAAGGATGAAAGGAAGGAGTAATGGATGGGTCGAAGCAAGGAAGAAAGACAGAAAAGAAGGATGGATGGAAGGAAGAGAGGATAGAAGGAAGGAGGGGAGGTTGGATAGATAACAGGAAGAAATCATGGAAGAAGGAAGAAAGGAAGGCAGGAAGTATGAAAGGAAGAAATAAAGGAAGGAAGGATGGATGAATAGATGGCAGAAAGACAGGAAGGAAGTAAGAATGCAAGAAAAGAAGGAAGGAAGGAAGGAAGGAAAAGAAAGAAGAAAGAAGAAAGAAAGAAAGAAAGAAAGAAAGAAAGAAAGAAGAAAGAAAAAAGAAAAAAGAAAGAAAAGAGAGAAGGTAGGAAGGAAAAGAGGAAGAAAGGAAAAAAGAAAGGAAAGAGAAGGTAGGAAGGAAAGAAAGAAGAAATGAAGGTAGGAAGAAAGGAAGGAAGGATGCAAGAAAGGAAGTATGGATGGATGGAAGGAAGGAAGGAAGGAAGAATGAAATGCAAGATGGAAGAAAAAAGGAAAGATAGAATGAAGGAAGAAATGATGGAAGGAAGGATAGATGGATGGAAGGAATAAATGATGGATAGAAGGAAGAAAGTAAGAAAGGATGGCAGGAAGAAATGATGGATGGAAGTAATAAAGGAAGCAAGGAAGGAAGGAAGAAACATAGCAAGGAAGGAAGGAAGGAAGAGAAGGTAGGAAGAAATTGAGAGAAAGAAAGAAAAAGGAAGAAAGAAATGAATGATAGAAAGAAGGATGGGGAAAAAAGAAAGGAAGGAAGGGAAAGATAGAAAGAATGAAATGGAGGATGGAATGATGGAAGGAAGGAAAAAAGGAAGGAAGAAAGGAAGATGGGAAGGATGAAAGAAAGAAAGGAAAGAAAGAAAGAAAGAGAGAAAGAAAGAAAGAAAGAAGAAAGAAAGAAAGAAGAAAGAAAGGAAGGAAGGAAGGATAATGGAAGGAAGGAGTGATGGATGTGACAAAGGAAGGAAGGAAGAGGAAGGAAGAAAGGAAGGAAGGAAGGAAGGAAGGAAGGAAGGAAGGAAGGAAGATGGAAGGGTGGTTGGATAGATGGCAGAAAGAAAGTATGGGAGAAGGAAGACAGGAAGACAGGAAGTATGAAAGGAAAAAATAAAGGAAGGATGAATGGATAGATGGCAGAAAGGAAGGAACAAAGGTATGAAGGAAGGAAGGAAGGAAGGAAAAAAAGAATGAAAGAAAGAAAGAAAGAAAGAAAGAAAGAAAGAAAGAAAAAAGAAAGAAAGAAAGAAAGAAAGAAAGAAAGAAAGAAGAGACGGTAGAAAGGAAGGAAAAAATGAAGAAAGGAAGGAAGAAAGAAGGATAGATGCAAGGAAGCAAGGATTGATGGACGGAAGGAAGGAAGGAAGGATAGAAGGAAGGAAGAAATGAAGAGTGGACAATAGATGGCAGGAAGGATGGAAAATTAAAGAAAGGAAGGAAGGAAGGAAGGAAGAAGAAATGAAGGAAAGGAATTAGGTAAAAAAGAAGGAAGGAGAAAAGGTAGGAAGGAAGAAAGGAAGGATGGAAATAAGAAAATATGGAAGAAATAATTGATGGAAGGTGGAAGAAAGGAAGGAATGATGGAAGGAACAAGGAAGAAAAAAAGGGTAAAAGAAAGGAAGGAAGGAGAGAAGATGGAAGGAAGGAAGGAAGGAAGGAAGGAAGGAAGGAAGGAAGGAAGGAAGGAGAGAAAGTAGGAAGGAAGAAGGGAAGGAAGGAGAGAAGGTAGAAAAATGGAGGGAAGGAAGGAAGGAAGGAAGGAAGGAAGGAAGGAAGGAAGGAAGGAAGGAAGGAGAGAAGGAAGAAGGGAAGGAAGGAGAGAAGGTAGGAAGGAAAGAAGAAGAGAAAGTAGGAAGGAAGAAGAGCAGGTAGGAAGGACGGAAGACAGGAAGGCGGTTAGGGTTCACCTCTCCCCTAAGACCACCCATGGCACTTAACCAGTTCACAGAACAAATGAAAGGATTGACTAAAGTGATGCACTGCGCACCCCTTCCTCCCCCACCCCGACAAGTCTCGGGGCTTTCTTAACCAGGGGAAATAAAGCGCAATGGTTACCAAACCAACACAAAGGCAGAGGAGGACGTCTCAGAGGTACAAATGGCAGCCACTGCCAAGCAGTAACAGAAATAAGGAAACCAAACATTCTCATGTTTCCATGGCTCCCAGGCTGGTCCGCAGGCCTGTGACAGCAGTCTCCTTAAAGGGCCAGAGTCACGGAGCAGGTCTTCAAGAGCTGATGTCTTTCCCTGGCTGGTTGGGTTGAGTGGATAGAGCGTTGGCCTGGGGAAGGAAGGGTCCCACTTTCTATTCTGATTAAGGCCACAGGCCTGGGTTGTGAGCTGGATCCCCAGTGTGGGGCATGCAGGAGACAGCCGATCCATGATTCTTTGTCGTCATTGAGGTTTCTCTCTCTTCCTCTCTCTCTAAAATAATAACGGGGACGGGCTCTCCGCTGATGTGTGGCCCCATTCTCACCAGCCCGGGGGCTCCAAGGCCCCTGTGCCTGTCCCCGCAGCGGGCTCCCAGCCAATGACTGCACAGCGCCGGCTCCTCACAGCCCGCCGGTGACGCCGAACACTGGCCACCAGGCGCACCTTGGGGTTGGGGGGGGGAGGAAGTACATGTGCAAAGTATAATTACACGGGTGTCACCACCAATCTTCCCTGTGCGTGACGCAGAATCCAACCACCGTTCCTTCGCGTGCAGAATTAAAGAGAGGCTTCTGGCTAACGCGGACACCCAAGGAGGGGGAGGCAAAAGCCCAAATACATCTACTCTCACTACTTCCTCCGGGGGGAGGTGCAGAACATGTAACTGTACTAAGACCCCCCCACCCCCACTACGCCATTATGTAAAAAGTCTTATGAACAGCGCTCCACCGAGGAAGAATTCATTGGCAAGACAGCTATAGCCATCGCCTTACCGCCAGCGCCCTGGGTGCCAGCTTTGCCTTTGTGGATTGCAGCCCCTCCCGGCCTTCGTATAGTGACAATGGCACCCTAAAATGCATCCTATCTATATGTTGAAGCTAATCACTCCATCTCATGGCACGGAGGGGGGTTTGCTGGATCGCAATTACCACATGACAGTTGGCTCCTACAAAACATGCCACGGAAATTAGCTGCTGCACTCGCGCCTATAAAATGGTACAGTTTTAGTTATAGCTCAAAGAACTCTTTCTACCTTATGGGGAACTCCCAATAGGACAGTATCTGCCACCGCCCGTGTGTCTGACCCGGCTGTGTTCCTCTCGGGCCCCATCCAGACGGACCTTAACGCTTGAGCCAGCTGTATGAGGTGTCCTCGCGGGCTGCACATTACCCATTGTATTAATTCTACATAACAAAAGGATTCCCTTGTGATTTTTAAACAGCCGGCTTTCGCTTGGGTTCCTACTAACCCAGGGGTGGGCAGACTTTTTGACTCGAGGGCCACCATGGGTTCTTCAACTGGACCGGAGGACCGGCACAAAAGCAACCTGACCATGCTGGCACTCTCATCTTGGGCTGCTGGTGAAGGAGCGGAGGGGAGAGCAAGAGAACCCTCCGCTCTTCCGGCTCCTCGGGCCAGATAGAACAGCCGAACGGGCCGAATCCAGCCCGTGGGCCGTAGTTTGCCCACGGCTGTCCTAAACTAACCGAGCCTTGGGAATCTCATCAAACCTACCAACTGTTACATGACCTGGTAAATGAAAGCTTATCTCCCCCCCCCCCCCCCGCCCAAACTGGTGGGCGGAGTTTAACACATGACTGGCACCTGCCACAGAGACATCTCTAAGACATTGAACCACCAATCAACACAGGCCAGAGTGTCCTTAGGGCCCACCCCTTCCTGTTCCACCCTGGGCCCAACCCCCTCCCTTTCCGTCCTTTAAAAGGGACCCCAGGCAAGACACGTGCTGCTGTTGCTGTGGCTGCTGCTGCTGATCCGCCATCAGCCCGGCTGGGTCCAATCCCCTGTCCCCTCCCCCTCCAATTCTGATCTCTTTACCTCCGTGATGGCTCCCGCCCATTACCGGGGAATAAACTTTACTTTAAAACTCCCTGTTGTTCTGTTTCCTGTTTCCTTTCAAACCTAACAGTAAATATCTTTTTAAAAAAATGTTTCTTGGAATGTTAATCGAAGGAATCTTTGCCCTCATAACGTTACTCACTTCTGTGGGCGTTGCGTTCCATCCATGGTACAAACTGTTCAAACTATTCAGTTTGTACAATAAATTTAGGACAATGTAACTAAAACATTGTCTGTACAAAAAAAGGATCGACAGCCAGTCTGAGACTGAATTGTCAGCATTGAAGTTTAGTCTTGTGGATTGGTGATAAAATCCAGCTTAGAGCAAAGAGTTTCTTCGCAGTGTCCTTATAATTTCCCCAGGTTTGTGTTACCCCGTTCCCTATATTAGTACCCTGCACCCTTGGCAATCAATAAAAAACCATCTTCTTGGTACTTGTGGTAAAGGTAACACAACCCTTGATATTTTTAAATTACAACAGTACATTGTACAATTATCCCAGGAAAACTTACAAACTAATTCCTTAGGTGCCTGGCAGCAATTTAAAAAGAACATGAAAGAATTTAACCCACTCCGCTGGATCTCATTACATTTGCCTCTCAGCATAATCACTGTCGCTTGTCTCATTTTTGTTCTCATGTGTTATTTTACTTGCAATTCCACAAAAGAAAAAGACAGAGAAGGTGATGGAATTGCTGAATTCATATAAACATTTCGTCTAGGCAAGAGACACTCCCCCTAAAATATCCATTCAAGAATAAAATAAAATAAAAGAAACAGTGAGGACATTAAAGGCGGAAGTCGCTATGATTTCCTCCAAGGACATGTTTGCGTTTGGGGGTGCACAGGCTGCCTGCTTGCGGTGACAGATGAAGGCGTTGGCCCAGCCACACGGGCAGGAACACGCAGTTCTGAGGACAATGAAGCCCTTCGGTACAGTTAGTAAGGTCAGCCCTGGCCTCTCCCCAGGGGTCCCTCTCCCTCCCGGCTGCCCACCCCACCACCAGGACCAACCCACCCCCCATGTCCCTGACCCCGAGCCACAGGGGAAAGGGGACGGTCCGGCTTCCGGGTGCCCTCAACACCCACCCTTCGCCCCAAGCAGCTTCGTCTCCATCTGTTTAAGAAAATGGCGGCAGGTGAGGCTGTGTTTGCAGAAAGCATTCCGTGGGGAAACCCCTGCTCAGGTCAGCCCTCAGGCCCCGGAGAGTCCCCGCAGTCCGGGGCCTCAGGATTTCTGAGAACGGAGGCCTCTCTCCCCCACACACCAGCTTCTCATGAAGTCAGGTGCCCGTCGGCCTCCGGGCTCCTTACCTCCCACCCCACGGGCAGCAGACCCGGGCCTGCGGGGGTGGGGTCGGCCCCCGAGCCGGCTCCAAATGACAGGAGGCGGAAGGTGCTGGAGCCCAGGCTCAGGTGGAGGCGACAGGAAGGGGTGGGCTTTGCCAGGTGCCAGCCCTGTGCCAGGTGCTCAGGGTCCAAATCCTCTCTGATCCCATGGAAGGTGTCCCCCTGTCCCTTCCCTCCCTCCCTCTTCGCCCTCCTTCCGGATTTACTGAGCACCTGGCTGTAAAGCTGGCACCCCCAAGACCTCACCTACCCCCCCCCCGAGAGCATCATCCAGGCTGTGACTTGGGGGGTTGCAGGATGCAGGGGCGCCCCGGGGAACCCCGGGAAGGTCCCCAGTGGAGTTAAAGCCCAGCTGGGATCAGAAGGATGAGGAAGGGCATTCCCGGGGGAGCAAACAGCACTGGGAAGACAGGGAGGCAGGAAACAGCCCGCCCCGTCTGGGAGCTGTGGGGGGGCCTGGAGCCCAGGCCCAGGAAACCTGCTGGGTGAGGTGGGGACCCAGAACCGCTACCTGGACCCCTGGCTCCTTGACCTCCTGTGCTCCAGGAAGAGGCCCCGCCCACTGCCCCAAAGGAGGCTTTGGTGCTGAGGAGGGAGGGGCCAGCTGGTGTGTATTTGGGCTTGCTTCTCAGGAACCTCCTCCTCCTCCTCCTCCAACACCATGGCAACCAGGCAGCAGCTGGGAGCGGCCTGTGAGCCTGGCTGAGTGGAGGGGGGGGTGGGCTGGGGTAGGGACCTCTGCCCCCCCCCCCCCACTGAGCCTCAGTTTTGGCGTCTAGAGTATGGGCCGCACAACCCGGGTGCTGGCTCCTGTCCACCCAGCTGCTCCAGGAAGCGGCCCAGGCTGCACTCAGGAGGGGAAGGCGGGGGGGGGGGGGGGCGGGGGGAGGCCCAGCATCATCCGGCAGCTGGGGCTGGGGCTGGGCCAGGCGGCCGGGAGTCCCTGAGCCCCGTGGCCTGGGCTTCCCACCCAGCAGCCTGCCCGGGCGCCCACTGCACATCGCTGCCCAGGAGCCGGGAGCGGGAGGTGGGCCCAGGACAGACACAGGGATGGCGCTCCCTGCGAGCCCTCAGGGAGAGGTCTAGGGGTCCCCCTGCTGGGACACAGGGCTCAGCTGCTCGCAGAACCTGGTCAGAGCCCCCAAAGGAGGGTCTATTCCTGGGGCTGCTGCTCCCGTGACCGCAGACTGGGCTAAACCTGCAGGAGCACGTGCTCCCCTGTTCTGGGCCAGAGCCTGGAATCGGGGTGTCTGGGCTGTGCTCCCTCAGAGGGCTCCAGGGGGGGCGTCCTTCCTGCCCCTCAGCTTCTGGGGGCTCCTGGCTGCAGCCCTTCCATCTTCACATGGCCCCGCCCCCTGCTCACCATCACGTGGTCTGCCCCCTTGTTCTCATGCCCACTTCTGGTTGGTCACATGCCCACTTCTGGTTGGTCATGTTCCTACTTCTGGTTGGTCACATGCCCATTTCTGGTTGGTCATGTGCCCATCCTGCACGTTTACATGGCTCCACCCCCTGGAGATTTTGGATGGTCTCTGTTTCTGGGGTGCCACCTTCCTGGCTGGCTGGCTGCCCCTCTCTCACACCTGGCAACAGTCCCTTTGCCAAAGTCTTTCCAGAAAATCCTTTGGGCGGGCCCTCTCTCTCCTGCTGGACTGTGGCCACTGGGACCGAAGGAGACAGGCCAGCAGGGGCCAGTCCAGGGTCCCTGCCAGAGGGGCCTGTGCCGTGCCGGGAGGCTGGGGAGGGGAGGTGGGAGGCAGGGGAGGGGAGGTGGGAGGCAGGGAGGGGAGGTGGGAGGCAGGGGAGGGGAGGTGGGAGGCAGGGAGGGGAGGTGGGAGGCAGGGGAGGGGAGGTGGGAGGCAGGGGAGGGGAGGTGGGAGGCAGGGAGGGGAGGTGGGAGGCAGGGGAGGGGAGGTGGGGAGGGAGGGGTGGGGAGGATGGGGAGGGGAGGTGGGGAGGGAGGGGAGGGGAGGTGGGAGGCAGGGAGGGGAGGTGGGAGGCAGGGAGGGGAGGTGGGAGGCAGGGGAGGGGAGGTGGGAGGCAGGGGAGGGGAGGTGGGAGGCAGGGTGCTGACTGGCATGTGAAAAGCCCTGGGGCCAGGGGGGCACACACCATCACCCCACATGCCTGTGAGGAGCAGCTGTGGCCCATGGAACAGGCGAGGCTACAGAGAGGGCGAGCGACTTCCTCCAGGCCCGTGGTCGGCAAACTCATCAGTCCACAGAGCCAAATATCAACAGCACAAGGATTGACATTTCTTTGGAGAGCCACACTTTGTAAACTTCAACTTCTTCAACATGGACTCGCCCAGGCCGTGGTATTTGTGGGAAGAGCCACACTCAAGGGGCCCAAGAGCCGCGTGTGGCTCGCGAGCCGCAGTTTGCCGACCTAGGGTGCACAGCAGTTAAAAGGCAGAGCTGCAAATGGCACCCTGGGCTGCCCACAGCCTGTGTCTCCTCTCCCCGCGACCTCTGGGAAGGCTGGCCCTCACCCTGGGGCCATTCGCTCTGATGCCACCCTTCCCCCCTCCCCCTGCACCCCGGGGACAGGGCCCTGTCACTGCCCAGCGCCTCCGCCCCGTCCCTCCCGGCTGGGGGCCTGGGCAGAGTCCCGCCGCCCGTGGCTTGGAGGACAGAGTGCCGTGCTCCCCTGGGCCTGGCTGCCCGCCGGCCCCCCGGCAGCTCTCCTTTCACCTCGAGAAGGAATGGGTTCGGGTCCGCAAACCGGCTGCCTTCCCGCATTCGCTCTGACCCGTGGCTCTGCCGGCTGCCGCCTGGTCCGGGCCCTGATGCCACCGCTCCTGGGCGGCGCCTCCCCCCCCCCCTGGAGCCCCAGGCGGCGCACAGCACCCAGCGCCCCCTGCAGCCCCGGGCCCCCTGTCACCGCCCCCGGTCCTGCCCGCTGCCCCGGGTCCTCACACCCCTTGGACAGAGGGTGCAGACACCAGGCGGGCACTGCGCTTGCCTCCCCTCCCCCCTGAACGCCCTGGGCACCGAGGCTGTGCTGGTCTCCAGCTCCTGCGGGGCTGGGCCTGCGCAGTGCGGCCCCCAGGGGGACCCCTCTGCAGGGTGGCAGGCGGGCCAGGCCTCCCAGGGCAGCTGGGTGCCCGCCTGAACCCAGAGCCTCGTCAGCCGCCCCCTCCCCCTGCTGAAGGGGAAGAGGTGTGGTTCCCAGTCTCCCTGCTGCCTGGGAGGGGCCGAGGCGGTGCCCTCTGCTGGCCGGTCCCTGTTACTGCAGGAGGCGGAGTCCTCCCTGCCCAGCCAGTGCCCTGGGGGCCCAGCCCAGCTCCCTTCCCTGTGCCCATCAGAGCCAGGCTGGGCTCCCTCAGCGGAGGGAGCGGAGCTGCCGCTGGTGTGTGGCCCCCTCCCTCCAGGCACAGGCCGGGGTGAGGCCAGGCGGGGAGCAGCCTCTAGCAGCGGAGCCACTGCTCTTCCCTCCGCAGATGTCTGGGCCATCCTGCCTGCCCTGCGTCTAGAGGTCAGAGGTCAGAGGGCACTGCAGCTGGACTCCACAGGCGTCCAGGAGCGCCCGGCTGCAGCGGGTCCCAGCCGATGACTCCACAGGGCCGGCTCCTCGAAGCCCGCGTGTGGCCTCCGCTGCTCTCACCCCCAGACCCCACTGCTTGCATGGATGCACTTGAACTTCTGTCTGTCTCGCTGCTCGCCTAGGTGTGGGCTCTGTATGTTTATGTGTTGACTTCAGAGAGGAAGGAAGAGGGATAGAGAGAGAGAGAGAGAGAGAGAGAACCATCAATGATGAGAATCGTGGACCGGCTGCCTCCTGCACGCCCCCTACAGGGGATCCAGCCCGAAACCCGGGCTCGTCCCCTTGAGCAGGAATTGCACCGGCCACCGCCTGGTGTGCGGGACGATGCTCAACCACTGAGCCACACCGGCCAGGGCCTTTGAGCTGGGACCGGGCATGCAGAATGTGCTTCCCCACAGGCGTCAGCACGCGAGCAGCTTCCAGGGCCAGCAGAGGAGGGGACACACGCAGGGGAGGGGACACACGCTGCAGACACAGCGGGAAGCCAAGCCTCTTTATTGGGGGCGCTGCTGGGGGCGCCCCGGGAGGCGCACACAGGCCGCCACGGGGGCGGGGGGCGGGGGCCGGCCTCCCTCAGATTATGAGATGGAACACTTCGGGCTCCTCCTTCTCCTGCTCCTCCGGGAAGCAGCTGTCCATGGCGAGGAGGACGACGCTGAGGAAGGACAAGGCGGAGGCGATGGTGCCCAGGGGCAGCATGTAGGAGACGCGCTTGCTGAGGATCATGTGCTTGTTCACCGGGAACTTGGGCGGGAACTCCAGGGTGGTGTGGCCCGCGAGGTCCACGGCGAAGTTCCAGGCCACGGCGAGCGACAGGCAGAAGCAGCTGAGCGCCAGGTGCAGCGCGGCCGTGTTGTAGCAGGTGCGGAAGAAGTGCGGGAAGGGCTCGCGGTTCCAGCTGGCCCACACGGCCAGCGTGCTGAACACCAGGGCCACGGGCGCCAGGAAGTCGGCCAGCAGCATGAGGTCCTGGCCGTAGTAGATCTCCTTCGGGAGGCCCCACGTGCCGTTGAACCTGGCGAACACGGTCACCTGGAGCGTGTGGCCGGACACGTTCACGTTCTCCGCGTAGTAGACTTCCCACAGGCCGATGTACATGAGGGGGATGGTGTCGCTCTTGAACTCCCACACGCGCCAGGACATGCTGTTGGTGAGGGCCAGGCTGAAGAACCAGAACAGGTAGGCCAGCAGCACGGCCCAGGTTTTGAAGAGCAGCGGCCTCAGCCCCGGCCTCGTGAAGACCAGGCTGCAGCGGAGAGAACCACAGGCGGCCCGTGAGCCGCGGGCAGCGCGCTGGCCGGGCCCCGGGTCTGCCGGGCCGAGCCCCGCGTCTAAGAGGCTGCGTACATGGCGAAACCGGTGTGGCTCAGCGGTAGAGCGTCGGTCTGTGGACTGAAGGGTCCCGGGTTCGATTCCGGTCAAGGGCATGTACGTTGGTTGCGGGCACATCCCCGGTGGGGGGTGTGCAGGAGGCGGCTGGTCGATGTTTCTCTCCCATCGACATTTCTAGCTCTCTATCTCTCTCCCTTCCTCTCTGTAAAATATCAATAAAATATATTTTTTTTAAAAAAGAGGCTGCATACACATTGGCCTGCAATTAGTGTTCCGATATATTTTTAAAAATATATATTTTATTGATTTTTTACAGAGAGGAAGAGAGAGGGATAGAGAGTTAGAAACATCGATGAGAGAGAATCATCGACCAGCTGCCTCTTGCACACCCCCTACTGGGGATGTGCCCGCAACCAAGGTCCATGCCCTTGACCGGAATCGAACCCGGGACCTCTCAGTCCGCAGGCCGACGCTCTATCCACTGAGCCAAGCCGGTTTCGGCTCCAATGTATTTTAAATGTATATGTATTTTTTAGTTCAGAGTGGAAGGGAGGAGAGAGCCAAACATCAGTGATGAGAGAGAATCACTGATTGGCCGCCTCTTACACTCCCCCCCCCCCCCCGGCCCGTCCTGGGGATTGAGCCCGCATCCCAGGCATGTGCCCTTGACCGGAGTTGAACCCGGGACCCTTCAGTCCACCGGCCGACGCTCTAGCCACTGAGCAACACTGGCCAGGGCTGGATCGCTTTTGGATTTGAATCCTTGGGAGCAGCTGCCGGGCTAACTGGAAAGCGAGGTTCCAGGCTCCTCTCTGCTGATTAGCACGAGGGAAGGAGGGGGTCCCCCCAAAGAGGCTGCTGGGCACCTCCAAACCCGAGCTCCCCCTGGGAAGCCTGACATGCCCAACAGAGTATCTGCCGCCCCCTCCCCGGGGGCACGCGCGTCTCCGTGTCACCCCTGGGGAAGCTCCCTCCGAGTGGGGGCGGGTTGACGACCAGTCTGATGCCCTCAGGCCGCAGGAATAATGCCTCCTCCCGCCCACAGGCTGAGCGCGGCGCAGGCCGGGGCTCTGGCGGGTGAGGCCTCCGGAAGGCGGGGGCACCGGCCGCCGGGGGCGTGCGGGCGGCTCTGCGCTGCGCCTGGGCCCTGGGCCCTGGGCCCTGTCTGTCCTCCAGACGCAGCGGAAAGGCCGTGTCTCCGGCTCGGGAGGAAGCCGGTCAGTGGCCTTACCCGTAGCCCTTTTGGAAGGACATGGTCCGGAGCCCGGCGGCGGGGTTCTTCCGGGCAGCAGGCAACGTGGGCAGCAGGGGAAGGTGCAGGCTACAGGACACGGTCCACCAGGAGGATGAGCCCCTGCCGAGGGCCAGCTGTGGTCAGTAAGTGCGGGGTTCGGCACCACGCCCCGCAAACCCCTGCCCGCACCTAAGACTCCGCCCGTGTACCCTGTGCTCGGTATGGACTGCGTTCCACTCCAAACACTGATAAATATTAACGCATTCAGAAGAAAGGAAGGAAGGAAGGAAGGAAGGAAGGAAGGAAGGAAGGAAGGAAGGAAAGAAGGAAGGTGGCCTGTATTCATCTCTCCTGTAAGACCACCCATGACAGTAACCAGTTCATAGAGCAAACAAAAGGATTAAATAAAGTGACACACCTACCCCCCACAAGAAAGGAAGGAAGAAGAGAAGGTAGGAAGAAAGAATGAAAGAAATGAATGAACGAATGAATGAATGATGGAAGGAAGGAAGGGGAAAAAGAAGAAAAGAAGGAAGGGGAAGAAAGAAAGGATGGAAGGAAGAATGAAAGGAAGGAAAAAAGAAAGCAGGAAGGATGAAAGAAAAAGGATGGATAGATGGCAGGAAGGAAGGAAGGGATAAAGAAAGAAAGGATGGATGGAAGGAAGGAGTGATGGATGGGATGAACAAAGGAAGGCAGATAGGAAGGAAGGAGGGAGGGAAGGAGGGAGGGAGGATAGAAGGAAGGAAGGATGGAAAGAAGGAAGCAAGGTTGGATAGATGACAGGAAGAAATCATGGACGAAGGAAGAACGGAAGGCAGGAAGTATGAAAGGAAGAAATAAAGGATTGAAAAATGGATGGATAGATAGATAGATAGATAGCAGAAAGGAAGGAAGGAAGGAAGGAAGGAAGGAAAGAAGGTAAGAAGGAAGGAAGAAAGAAAGAAATGAAGGTAGGAAGGAAGGATACAAGAAAGGAAGGATGGATGGAAGAAGGAAGGAAGGAAAAAGGGAGAATAAAAGGATGGATGGAAGAAAGGATGGAAGGAAGGAAGAAAGGAAGGAATGATGGAAGGAAGGCAGGAAGGATAGATAGGTGGATGGAAGGAAAGAATGATGGATGAAAGGAAGAAAGGAAGAAAGGAAGGAAGTAAGAAACTGCAAGAAAGGAAGGAAGAAGAGAAGGAAGGAAGAAAGAAATGAATTATGGAAGGGAGGAAGGAAAAAAGGAAAGAAGGAAGGGAAAGAAAGAAAGGATGGAAGGACAGATGGAAAGAAGGAAGGAAGGAAGGAAGAAACAAAGGCAGGAAGGATGAAAGGAAGAAAGGAAGGATGAAAGGAAGGAGTAATGGATGGGTCGAAGCAAGGAAGAAAGACAGAAAAGAAGGATGGATGGAAGGAAGAGAGGATAGAAGGAAGGAAGGAGGGGAGGTTGGATGGATAACAGGAAGAAATCATGGAAGAAGGAAGAAAGGAAGGCAGGAAGTATGAAAGGAAGAAATAAAGGAAGGAAGGATGGATGAATAGATGGCAGAAAGACAGGAAGGAAGTAAGAATGCAAGAAAAGAAGGAAGGAAGGAAGGAAGGAAGGAAGGAAGGAAGGAAGGAAGGAAGGAAAAGAAAGAAGAAAGAAAGAAAGAAGAAAGAAAAAAGAAAAAAGAAAGAAAAGAGAGAAGGTAGGAAGGAAAAGAGGAAGAAAGGAAAAAAGAAAGGAAAGAGAAGGTAGGAAGGAAAGAAAGAAGAAATGAAGGTAGGAAGAAAGGAAGGAAGGATGCAAGAAAGGAAGTATGGATGGATGGAAGGAAGGAAGGAAGGAAGAATGAAATGAAAGATGGAAGAAAAAAGGAAAGATGGAATGAAGGAAGAAATGATGGAAGGAAGGATAGATGGATGGAAGGAATAAATGATGGATAGAAGGAAGAAAGTAAGAAAGGATGGCAGGAAGAAATGATGGATGGAAGTAATAAAGGAAGCAAGGAAGGAAGGAAGAAACATAGCAAGGAAGGAAGGAAGGAAGAGAAGGTAGGAAGAAATTGAGAGAAAGAAAGAAAAAGGAAGAAAGAAATGAATGATAGAAAGAAGGATGGGGAAAAAAGAAAGGAAGGAAGGGAAAGATAGAAAGAATGAAATGGAGGATGGAATGATGGAAGGAAGGAAAAAAGGAAGGAAGAAAGGAAGATGGGAAGGATGAAAGAAAGAAAGGAAAGAAAGAAAGAAAGAAAGAAAGAAGAAAGAAAGAAAGAAGAAAGAAAGGAAGGAAGGAAGGATAATGGAAGGAAGGAGTGATGGATGTGACAAAGGAAGGAAGGAAGAGGAAGGAAGAAAGGAAGGAAGGAAGGAAGGAAGGAAGGAAGGAAGGAAGGAAGGAAGGAAGATGGAAGGGTGGTTGGATAGATGGCAGAAAGAAAGTATGGGAGAAGGAAGACAGGAAGACAGGAAGTATGAAAGGAAAAAATAAAGGAAGGATGAATGGATAGATGGCAGAAAGGAAGGAACAAAGGTATGAAGGAAGGAAGGAAGGAAAGAAGGAAAGAAAGAAAGAAAGAAAGAAAGAAAGAAGAAAGAAAGAAAGAAAGAAAGAAAGAAAGAAAGAAAGAAGAGAAGGTAGAAAGGAAGGAAAAAATGAAGAAAGGAAGGAAGAAAGAAGGATAGATGCAAGGAAGCAAGGATTGATGGACGGAAGGAAGGAAGGAAGGATAGAAGGAAGGAAGAAATGAAGAGTGGACAATAGATGGCAGGAAGGATGGAAAATTAAAGAAAGGAAGGAAGGAAGGAAGAAGAAATGAAGGAAAGGAATTAGGTAAAAAAGAAGGAAGGAGAAAAGGTAGGAAGGAAGAAAGGAAGGATGGAAATAAGAAAATATGGAAGAAATAATAGATGGAAGGCGGAAGAAAGGAAGGAATGATGGAAGGAACAAGGAAGAAAAAAAGGGTAAAAGAAAGGAAGGAAGGAGAGAAGATGGAAGGAAGGAAGGAAGGAGAGAAAGTAGGAAGGAAGAAGGGAAGGAAGGAGAGAAGGTAGAAAAATGGAGGGAAGGAAGGAAGGAAGGAAGGAAGGAAGGAAGGAGAGAAGGAAGAAGGGAAGGAAGGAGAGAAGGTAGGAAGGAAAGAAGAAGAGAAAGTAGGAAGGAAGAAGAGCAGGTAGGAAGGATGGAAGACAGGAAGGTGGTTAGGGTTCACCTCTCCTCTAAGACCACCCATGGCACTTAACCAGTTCACAGAACAAATGAAAGGATTGACTAAAGTGATGCACTGCGCACCCCTTCCTCCCCCACCCCAAGAAGTCTCGGGGCTTTCTTAACCAGGGGAAAATAAAGCGCAATGGTTACCAAACCAACACCAAAAGGCAGAGGAGGACGTCTCAGAGGTACAAATGGTAGCCACTGCCAAGCAGTAACAGAAATAAGGAAACCAAACATTCTCATGTTTCCATGGCATCCAGGGTTGGTCTGCAGGCCTGTGACAGCAGTCTCCTTAAAGGGCCAGAGTCACGGAGCAGGTCTTCAAGAGCTGATGTCTTTCCCTGGCTGGTTGGGTTGAGTGGATAGAGCGTTGGCCTGGGGAAGGAAGGGTCCCACTTTCTATTCTGATTAAGGCCACAGGCCTGGGTTGTGAGCTGGATCCCCAGTGTGGGGCATGCAGGAGACAGCCGATCCATGATTCTTTGTCGTCACTGAGGTTTCTCTCTCTTCCTCTCTCTCTAAAATAATAACGGGGACAGGCTCTCCGCTGATGTGTGGCCCCATTCTCACCAGCCCGGGGGCTCCAAGGCCCCTGTGCCTGTCCCCGCAGCGGGCTCCCAGCCAATGACTGCACAGCGCCGGCTCCTCACAGCCCGCCGGTGACGCCGAACACTGGCCACCAGGCGCACCTTGGGGTTGGGGGGGGGGGAGTACATGTACAAAGTATAATTACACGGGTGTCACCACCGATCTTCCCTGTGCGTGACACAGAATCCAACCACCGTTCCTTCGCGTGCAGAATTAAAGAGAGGCTTCTGGCTAACGCGGACACCCAAGGAGAGGGAGGCAAAAGCCCAAATACATCTACTCTCACTACTTCCTCCGGGGGGAGGTGCAGAACATGTAACTGTACTAAGACCCCCCCACCCCCACTACGCCATTATGTAAAAAGTCTTATGAACAGCGCTCCACCGAGGAAGAATTCATTGGCAAGACAGCTATAGCCATCGCCTTACCGCCAGCGCCCTGGGTGCCAGCTTTGCCTTTGTGGATTGCAGCCCCTCCCGGCCTTCGTATAGTGACAATGGCACCCTAAAATGCATCCTATCTATATGTTGAAGCTAATCACTCCATCTCATGGCACGGAGGGGGGTTTGCTGGATCGCAATTACCACATGACAGTTGGCTCCTACAAAACATGCCAGGGAAATTAGCTGCTGCACTCGCGCCTATAAAATGGTACAGTTTTAATTATAGCTCAAATAACTCTTTCTACCTTATGGGGAACTCCCAATAGGACAGTATCTGCCACCGCCCGTGTGTCTGACCCGGTTGTGTTCCTCTCGGGCCCCATCCAGATGGACCTTAATGCGTGAGCCATCTGTATGAGGTGTCCTCGCGGGCTGCACATTACCCATTGTATTAATTCTACATAACAAAAGGCTTCCCTCGTGATTTTTAAACAGCCGGCTTTCGCTTGGGTTCCTACTAACCCAGGGGTGGGCAGACTTTTTGACTCGAGGGCCACCATGGGTTCTTCAACTGGACCGGAGGGCCGGAACAAAAGCAACCTGACCATGCTGACACTCTCCTCTTGGGCTGCTGGTGAAGGAGCGGAGGGGAGAGCAAGAGAACCCTCCGCTCTTCCGGCTCCTCGGGCCGGATAGAACAGCCCAACGGGCCGAATTCGGCCTGTGGGCTGTAGTTTGCCCACGGCTGTCCTAACCTAACCGAGCCTTGGGAATCTCATCAAACCTACCAACTGTTACATGACCTGGTAAATGAAAGCTTATCTCCCCCGCCCAAACTGGTGGGTGGAGTTTAACACATGACTGGCACCTGCCACAGAGCCCTCTCTAAGACATTGAACCACCAATCAACACAGGCCAGAGTGCCCTTAGGGCCCACCCCTTCCTGTTCCACCCTGGGCCCAACCCCCTCCCTTTCCGTCCTTTAAAAGGGACCCCAGGCAAGACATGTGCTGCTGTTGCTGTGGCTGCTGCTGCTGATCCGCCATCAGCCCGGCTGGGTCCAATCCCCTGTCCCCTCCCCCTCCAATTCTGATCTCTTTACCTCCGTGATGGCTCCCGCCCATTACCGGGGAATAAACTTTACTTTAAAACTCCCTGTTGTTCTGTTTCCTGTTTCCTTTCAAACCTAACAGTAAATATCTTTTTAAAAAAATGTTTCTTGGAATGTTAATCGAAGGAATCTTTGCCCTCATAACTTTACTCACTTCTGTGGGCGTTGCGTTCCATCCATGGTACAAACTGTTCAAACTATTCAGTTTGTACAATAAATTTAGGACAATGTAACTAAAACATTGTCTGTACAAAAAAAGGATCGACAGCCAGTCTGAGACTGAATTGTCAGCATTGAAGTTTAGTCTTGTGGATGGGTGATAAAATCCAGCTTAGAGCAAAGAGTTTCTTCGCAGTGTCCTTATAATTTCCCCAGGTTTGTGTTACCCCGTTCCCTATATTAGTACCCTGCACCCTTGGCAATCAATAAAAAACCATCTTCTTGGTATTTGTGGTAAAGGTAACACAACCCTTGATATTTTAAAATTACAACAGTACATTGTACAATTATCCCAGGAAAACTTACAAACTAATTCCTTAGGTGCCTGGCATCAATTTAAAAAGAACATGAAAGAATTTAACCCACTCCGCTGGATCTCATTACATTTGCCTCTCAGCATAATCACTGTCGCTTGTCTCATTTTTGTTCTCATGTGTTATTTTACTTGCAATTCCCCAAAAGAAAAAGAGAAGGTGATGGAATTGCTGAATTCATATAAACATTTCGTCTAGGCAAGAGACACTCCCCCTAAAATATCCATTCAAGAATAAAATAAAATAAAAGAAACAGTGAGGACATTAAAGGCGGAAGTCGCTATGATTTCCTCCAAGGACATGTTTGCGTTTGGGGGTGCACAGGCTGCCTGCTTGCGGTGACAGATGAAGGCGTTGGCCCAGCCACACGGGCAGGAACACGCAGTTCTGAGGACACTGAAGCCCTTTGGTAGTTAGTAAGGTCAGCCCTGGCCTCTCCCCAGGGGTCCCTCACCCTCCCGGCTGCCCACCCCACCACCAGGACCAACCCACCCCCCATGTCCCTGACCCCGAGCCACAGGGGAAAGGGGACGGTCCGGCTCCCAGGTGCCCTCAACACCCACCCTTCGCCCCAAGCAGCTTCGTCTCCATCTGTTCAATAAAATGGCGGCAGGTGAGGCTGTGTTTGCAGAAAGCATTCCCTGGGCAAACCCCTGCTCAGGTCAGCCCTCAGGCCCCGGAGAGTCCCCGCAGTCCGGGGCCTCAGGATTTCTGAGAACGGAGGCCTCTCTCCCCCACACACCAGCTTCTCATGAAGTCAGGTGCCCGTCGGCCTCCGGGCTCCTTACCTCCCACCCCACGGGCAGCAGACCCGGGCCTGCGGGGTGGGGTCGGCCCCGAGCCGGCTCCAAATGACAGGAGGCGGAAGGTGCTGGAGCCCAGGCTCAGGCGGAGGCGGCAGGAAGGGGTGGGCTTTGCCGGGTGCCAGCCCTGTGCCAGGTGCTCAGGGTCCAAATCCTCTGGGATCCCATGGGCGGTGTCCCCCTGTTCCTTCCCTCCCTCCCTCCTCGCCCTCCTTCCGGATTGACTGAGCACCTGTCTGTAAAGCTGGCACCCCCAAGACCTCACCTACCCCCCCCCCCCGAGAGCATCATCCAGGCTGTGACTTGGGGGGGGGGTGCAGGATGCAGGGGCGCCCCGGGGAACCCTGGGAAGGTCCCCAGTGGAGTTAAAGCCGAGCTGGGATTAGAAGGACGAGGAAGGGCATTCCCGGGGGAGCAAACAGCACTGGGAAGGCGGGGGGGGCGGGGGGGGGAGGCAGGAAGCAGCCCGCCCGGTCCGGGAGCTGGGGGGGGGGGCGCTGGAGCCCAGGCCCAGGAAACCGCTTGGGTGAGGTGGGGACCCAGAACCGCTACCTGGACCCCTGGCTCCTTGACCTCCTGTGCTCCAGGAAGAGGCCCCGCCCACTGCCCAAAGGAGGCTTTGGTGCTGGGGGGGGGGAGGGGCTGAGGAAGGAGGGGCCAGCTGCTGTGTATTTGGGCTTGCTTCTCAGGAACCTCCTCCTCCTCCTCCTCCAACACCATGGCAACCAGGCAGCAGCTGGGAGCGGCCTGTGAGCCTGGCTGAGTGGAGGGGGGGGTGGGCTGGGGTAGGGACCTCTGCTCCCCCCTCTGAGCCTCGGTTTTGGCGTCTAGAATATGGGCCCCACAACCCGGGTGCTGGCTCCTGTCCACCCAGCTGCTCCAGGAAGCGGCCCAGGCTTCGGGGAGTCCCTGAGCCACATGGCCTGGGCTTCCCACCCAGCAGCCTGCCCGGGGCGCCCACTGCACATCACTGCCCAGGAGCCAGGAGCAGGAGGCACAGACACAGGGATGGCGCTCCCTGTGAGCCCTCAGGGAGAGGTCTAGGGGTCCCCCTGCTGGGACACAGGGCTCAGCTGCTCCCAGAACTGGTCAGAGCCCCCAAAGGAGGGTCTATTCCTGGGGCTGCTGCTCCCGTGACCGCAGACTGGGCTAAACCTGCAGGAGCACGTGCTCCCCCTGTTCTGGGGCCAGAGCCTGGAATCGGGGTGTCTGGGCTGTGCTCCCTCAGAGGGCTCCAGGGGAGGGTCCTTCCTGCCCCTCAGCTTCCGGGGGCTCCTGGCTGCAGCCCTTCCATCTTCACGTGGCCCCGCCCCCTTGCTCACCATCACGTGGTCTGCCCCCTTGTTCTCATGCCCACTTCTGGTTGGTCAGGTGCCTGCTTCTGGTTGGTCACGTGCCTGCTTCTGGTTGGTCACGTGCCCATCCTGCATGTTTACATGGCTCCACACCCTGGAGATTTTGGATGGTCTCTGTTTCTGGGGTGCCACCTTCCTGGCTGGCTGGCTGCCCCTCTCTCACACCTGGCAACAGTCCCTTTGCCAAAGTCTTTCCAGAAAATCCTTTGGGCGGGCCCTCTCTCTCCTGCTGGACTGTGGCCGCTGGGACCGAAGGAGACAGGCCAGCAGGGGCCAGTCCAGGGTCCCTGCCAGAGGGGCCTGTGCCGTGCGGGAGGCTGGGGAGGGGAGGTGGGAGGCAGGGGAGGGGAGGTGGGAGGCAGGGGAGGGGAGGTGGGAGGCAGGGTGCTGACTGGGGTGTGAAAAGCCCTGGGGCCAGGGGGCACACACCATCACCCCACATGCCTGTGAGGAGCAGCTGTGGCCCATGGAACAGGCGAGGCTACAGAGAGGGCGAGCGACTTCCTCCAGGCTCGTGGTCGGCAAACTCATCAGTCCACAGAGCCAAATATCAACAGCACAACGATTGACATTTCTTTGGAGAGCCACACTTTGTAAACTTCAACTTCTTCAACATAGACTCGCCCAGGCCGTGGTATTTGTGGAAGAGCCACACTCAAGGGGCCCAAGAGCCGCGTGTGGCTCGCGAGCCGCAGTTTGCCGACCTAGGGTGCACAGCAGTTAAAAGGCAGAGCTGCAAATGGCGCCCTGGGCTGCCCACAGCCTGTGTCTCCCTTCCCCGCGACCTCTGGGAAGGCTGGCCCTCACCCTGGGGCCATTCGCTCTGATGCCACCCTTCCCCCTCCCCCTGCACCCCGGGGACAGGGCCCTGTCACTGCCCAGCGCCTCTGCCCCGTCCCTCCCGGCTGGTGGCCTGGGCAGTCCCGCCGCCCGTGGCTTGGAGGACAGAGTGCCGTGCTCCCCTGGGCCTGGCTGCCCGCCGGCCCCCCGGCAGCTCTCCTTTCACCTCGAGAAGGAATGGGTTCGGGTCCGCAAACCGGCTGCCTTCCCGCATTCGCTCTGACCCGTGGCTCTGCCGGCTGCCGCCTGGTCCGGGCCCTGATGCCACCGCTCCTGGGCGGCGCCTCCCCCCCCCTGGAGCCCCAGGCGGCGCACAGCACCCAGCGCCCCCTGCAGCCCCGGGCCCCCTGTCACCGCCCCCGGTCCTGCCCGCTGCCCCGGGTCCTCACACCCCTTGGACAGAGGGTGCAGACACCAGGCGGGCACTGCGCTTGCCTCCCCCCCCCCCTGAACGCCCTGGGCACCGAGGCTGTGCTGGTCTCCAGCTCCTGCGGGGCTGGGCCTGCGCAGTGCGGCCCCCAGGGGGACCCCTCTGCAGGGTGGCAGGCGGGCCAGGCCTCCCAGGGCAGCTGGGTGCCCGCCTGAACCCAGAGCCTCGTCAGCCGCCCCTCCCCCCGCTGAAGGGGAACAGGCGAGTCTCCCCAGCCCCGCTGCTGCCTGGGAGGAGCCAAGGCTGTGCCCTCTGCTGGCCGGTCCCTGTTACTGCAGGAGGCGGAGTCCTCCCTGCCCAGCCAGTGCCCTGGGGGCCAGCCCAGCTCCCTTCCCTGTGCCCATCAGAGCCAGGCTGGGCTCCCTCAGCGGAGGGAGCGGAGCTGCCGCTGGTGTGTGGCCCCCTCCCTCCGGGCACAGGCCGGGGTGAGGCCAGGCGGGGAGCAGCCTCTAGCAGCGGAGCCGCTGCTCTTCCCTCTGCAGATGGCTGGGCCATCCTGCCCGCCCTGCGGTCAGAGGTCAGAGGGCAGAGGGCACTGCAGCTGGACTCCACAGGCGTCCAGGAGCGCCCGGCTGCAGCGGGTCCCAGCCGATGACTCCATAGGGCCGACTCCTCGCAGCCCGCGTGTGGCCTCCGCTGCTCTCACCCCCGGGCCCCACCGCTTGCATGGATGCACTTGAACTTCTGTCTGTCTCACTGCTCGCCTAGGTGTGGGCTCTATATGTTTATGTGTTGACTTCAGAGAGGAAGGAAGAGGGATAGAGAGAGAGAGAGAGAGAGAGAGAGAACCATCAATGATGAGAATCGTGGACCGGCTGCCTCCTGCACGCCCCCTACAGGGGATCCAGCCCGAAACCCGGGCTCGTGCCCTTGAGCAGGAATTGCACCGGCCACCGCCTGGTGTGCGGGACGATGCTCAACCACTGAGCCACACCGGCCAGGGCCTTTGAGCTGGGACCGGGCATGCAGAATGTGCTTCCCCACAGGCGTCAGCACGCGAGCAGCTTCCAGGGCCAGCAGAGGAGGGGACACACGCAGGGGAGGGGACACACGCTGCAGACACAGCGGGAAGCCAAGCCTCTTTATTGGGGGCGCTGCTGGGGGCGCCCCGGGAGGCGCACACAGGCCGCCACGGGGCTGGGGGGCGGGGGCCGGCCTCCCTCAGATTATGAGATAGAACACTTCGGGCTCCTCCTTCTCCTGCTCCTCCGGGGAGCAGCTGTCCATGGCGAGGAGGACGACGCTGAGGAAGGACAAGGCGGAGGCGATGGTGCCCAGGGGCAGCATGTAGGAGACGCGCTTGCTGAGGATCATGTGCTTGTTCACCGGGAACTTGGGCGGGAACTCCAGGGTGGTGTGGCCCGCGAGGTCCACGGCGAAGTTCCAGGCCACGGCGAGTGACAGGCAGAAGCAGCTGAGCGCCAGGTGCAGCGCGGCCGTGTTGTAGCAGGTGCGGAAGAAGTGCGGGAAGGGCTCGCGGTTCCAGCTGGCCCACACGGCCAGCGTGCTGAACACCAGGGCCACGGGCGCCAGGAAGTCGGCCAGCAGCATGAGGTCCTGGCCGTAGTAGATCTCGTTCGGGAGGCCCCACGTGCGGTTGAACCTGGCGAACACGGTCACCTGGAGCGTGTGGCCGGACACGTTCACGTTCTCCGCGTAGTAGACTTCCCACAGGCCGATGTACATGAGGGGGATGGTGTCGCTCTTGAACTCCCACACGCGCCAGGACATGCTGTTGGTGAGGGCCAGGCTGAAGAACCAGAACAGGTAGGCCAGCAGCACGGCCCAGGTTTTGAAGAGCAGCGGCCTCAGCCCCGGCCTCGTGAAGACCAGGCTGCAGCGGAGAGAACCACAGGCGGCCCGTGAGCCGCGGGCAGCGCGCCGGCCGGGCCCCGGGTCTGCCGGGCCGAGCCACGCGTCTAAGAGGCTGCGTACATGGCGAAACCCGTGTGGCTCAGCGGTAGAGCGTCGGTCTGTGGACTGAAGGGTCCCGGGTTCGATTCCGGTCAAGGGCATGTACGTTGGTTGCGGGCGCATCCCCGGTGGGGGGTGTGCAGGAGGCGGCTGGTCGATGTTTCTCTCTCATCGACATTTCTAGCTCTCTATCTCTCTCCCTTCCTCTCTGTAAAATATCAATAAAATATATATATTTTTTTAAAAAGAGGCTGCATACACATTGGCCTGCAATTAGTGTTCCGATATATTTTTTTAAATATATTTTATTGATTTTTTTACAGAGAGGAAGGGAGAGAGATAGAGAGTTAGAAACGTCGATGAGAGAGAATCATCGACCAGCTGCCTCTTGCACACCCCCTACTGGGGATGTGCCCGCAACCAAGGTCCATGCCCTTGACCGGAATCGAACCCGGGATCTCTCAGTCCGAAGGCCGACGCTCTATCCACTGAGCCAAACCGGTTTCGGCTCCAATGTATTTTAAATGTATATGTATTTTTTAGTTCAGAGTGGAAGGGAGGAGAGAGCCAAACATCAGTGATGAGAGAGACTCACTGATTGGCTGCCTCTTACACCCCCCGGCCCGTCCTGGGGATTGAGCCCGCATCCCAGGCATGTGCCCTTGACCGGAGTTGAACCCGGGACCCTTCAGTCCATTGGCCGACGCTCTAGCCACTGAGCAACACTGGCCAGGGCTGGATCGCTTTTGGACTTGAATCCTTGGGAGCAGCTGCCGGGCTAACCGGAAAGCGAGGTTCCAGGCTCCTCTCTGCTGATTAGCACGAGGGGAGGAGGGGGTCCCCCCCCCAAAGAGGCTGCTGGGCACCTCCAAACCCGAGCTCCCCCTGGGAAGCCTGACATGCCCAACAGAGTATCTGCCGCCCCCTCCCCGGGGGCACGCGCGTCTCCGTGTCACCCCTGGGGAAGCTCCCTCCGAGTGGGGGCGGGTTGAGGACCAGTCTGATGCCCTCAGGCCGCAGGAATAATGCCTCCTCCCGCCCACAGGCTGAGCGCGGCCCAGGCCGGGGCTCTGGCGGGTGAGGCCTCCGGAAGGCGGGGGCACCGGCCGCCGGGGGCGTGCGGGCGGCTCTGCGCTGCGCCTGGGCCCTGGGCCCTGGGCCCTGTCTGTCCTCCAGACGCAGCGGAAAGGCCGTGTCTCCGGCTGGGGAGGAAGCCGGTCAGTGGCCTTACCTGTAGCCCTTTTGGAAGGACATGGTCCGGAGCCCGGCGGCGGGGTTCTTCCGGGCAGCAGGCAACGTGGGCAGCAGGGGAAGGTGCAGGCTACAGGACACGGTCCACCAGGAGGATGAGCCCCTGCCGAGGGCCAGCTGTGGTCAGTAAGTGCGGGGTTCGGCACCACGCCCCGCAAACCCCTGCCCGCACCTAAGACTCCGCCCGTGTACCCTGTGCTCGGTATGGACTGCGTTCCACTCCAAACACTGATAAATATGAACGCATTCCGAAGGAAGGAAAGAAGGAAGGAAGGAAGGAAGGAAGGAAGGAAGGAAGGAAGGAAGGAAGGAAGGAAAGAAGGAAGGCAGGCTGGAAGGTGGCCTGTATTCATCTCTCCTGTAAGACCACCCATGACAGTTAACCAGTTCATAGAGCAAACAAAAGGATTAAATAAAGTGACACACCTACCCCCCACAAGAAAGGAAGGAAGAAGAGAAGGTAGGAAGAAAGAATGAAAGAAAGAAATGAATGAATGAATGAATGAATGAATGAATGATGGAAGGAAGGAAGGGGAAAAAGAAGAAAAGAAGGAAGGGGAAGAAAGAAAGGATGGAAGGAAGAATGAAAGGAAGGAAGGAAAAAAGAAAGCAGGAAGGATGAAAGAAAAAGGATGGCTAGATGGCAGGAAGGAAGGAAGAAATAAAGAAAGAAAGGATGGATGGAAGGAAGGAGTGATGGATGGGATGAACAAAGGAAGGCAGATAGGAAGGAAGGATGGATGGAAGGAGGGAGGGAGGATAGAAGGAAGGAAGGATGGAAAGAAGGAAGCAAGGTTGGATAGATGACAGGAAGAAATCATGGACGAAGGAAGAACGGAAGGCAGGAAGTATGAAAGGAAGAAATAAAGGAATGAAAATGGATGGATAGATAGATAGATAGATAGCAGAAAGGAAGGAAGGAAGGAAGGAAAGAAGGTAAGAAGGAAGGAAAGAAGAAAAAATGAAGGTAGGAAGGAAGGATATAAGAAAGGAAGGATGGATGGAAGAAGGAAGGAAGGAAAAAGGGAGAATAAAAGGATGGATGGAAGAAAGGACGGAAGGAAGGAAGAAAGGAAGGAATGATGGAAGGAAGGCAGGAAGGATAGATAGGTGGATGGAAGGAAAGAATGATGGATGAAAGGAAGAAAGGAAGAAAGGAAGGAAGTAAGAAACTGCAAGAAAGGAAGGAAGAAGAGAAGGAAGGAAGAAAGAAATGAATTATGGAAGGGAGGAAGGAAAAAAGGAAAGAAGGAAGGGAAAGAAAGAAAGGATGGAAGGACAGATGGAAAGAAGGAAGGAAGGAAGGAAGAAACAAAGGCAGGAAGGATGAAAGGAAGAAAGGAAGGATGAAAGGAAGGAGTAATGGATGGGTCGAAGCAAGGAAGAAAGACAGAAAAGAAGGATGGATGGAAGGAAGAGAGGATAGAAGGAAGGAAGGAGGGGAGGTTGGATAGATAACAGGAAGAAATCATGGAAGAAGGAAGAAAGGAAGGCAGGAAGTATGAAAGGAAGAAATAAAGGAAGGAAGGATGGATGAATAGATGGCAGAAAGACAGGAAGGAAGTAAGAATGCAAGAAAAAAAGGAAGGAAGGAAGGAAAAGAAAGAAGAAAGAAAGAAAGAAAGAAAGAAAGAAGAAAGAAAAAAGAAAAAAGAAAGAAAAGAGAGAAGGTAGGAAGGAAAAGAGGAAGAAAGGGAAAAAGAAAGGAAAGAGAAGGTAGGAAGGAAAGAAAGAAGAAATGAAGGTAGGAAGAAAGGAAGGAAGGATGCAAGAAAGGAAGTATGGATGGATGGAAGGAAGGAAGGAAGGAAGAATGAAATGAAAGATGGAAGAAAAAAGGAAAGATAGAATGAAGGAAGAAATGATGGAAGGAAGGATAGATGGATGAAAGGAATAAATGATGGATAGAAGGAAGAAAGTAAGAAAGGATGGCAGGAAGAAATGATGGATGGAAGTAATAAAGGAAGCAAGGAAGGAAGGAAGAAACATAGCAAGGAAGGAAGGAAGGAAGAGAAGGTAGGAAGAAATTGAGAGAAAGAAAGAAAAAGGAAGAAAGAAATGAATGATAGAAAGAAGGATGGGGAAAAAAGAAAGGAAGGAAGGGAAAGATAGAAAAAATGAAATGGAGGATGGAATGATGGAAGGAAGGAAAAAAGGAAGGAAGAAAGGAAGATGGGAAGGATGAAAGAAAGAAAGGAAAGAAAGAAAGAAAGAAAGAAAGAAAGAAAGAAAGAAAGAAGAAAGAAAGAAAGAAGAAAGAAAGGAAGGAAGGAAGGATAATGGAAGGAAGGAGTGATGGATGTGACAAAGGAAGGAAGGAAGAGGAAGGAAGAAAGGAAGGAAGGAAGGAAGGAAGGAAGGAAGGAAGATGGAAGGGTGGTTGGATAGATGGCAGAAAGAAAGTATGGGAGAAGGAAGACAGGAAGACAGGAAGTATGAAAGGAAAAAATAAAGGAAGGATGAATGGATAGATTGCAGAAAGGAAGGAACAAAGGTATGAAGGAAGGAAGGAAGGAAGGAAAGAAAGAAAGAAAGAAAGAAAGAAAGAAAGAAAGAAAGAAGAAAGAAAGAAAGAAAGAAAGAAAGAAAGAAAGAAAGAAAGAAAGAAGAGAAGGTAGAAAGGAAGGAAAAAATGAAGAAAGGAAGGAAGAAAGAAGGATAGATGCAAGGAAGCAAGGATTGATGGACGGAAGGAAGGAAGGAAGGATAGAAGGAAGGAAGAAATGAAGAGTGGACAATAGATGGCAGGAAGGATGGAAAATTAAAGAAAGGAAGGAAGGAAGGAAGGAAGAAGAAATGAAGGAAAGGAATTAGGTAAAAAAGAAGGAAGGAGAAAAGGTAGGAAGGAAGAAAGGAAGGATGGAAATAAGAAAATATGGAAGAAATAATAGATGGAAGGCGGAAGAAAGGAAGGAATGATGGAAGGAACAAGGAAGAAAAAAAGGGTAAAAGAAAGGAAGGAAGGAAGGAGAGAAAGTAGGAAGGAAGAAGGGAAGGAAGGAGAGAAGGTAGAAAAATGGAGGGAAGGAAGGAAGGAAGGAAGGAAGGAAGGAAGGAAGGAAGGAAGGAAGGAGAGAAGGAAGAAGGGAAGGAAGGAGAGAAGGTAGGAAGGAAAGAAGAAGAGAAAGTAGGAAGGAAGAAGAGCAGGTAGGAAGGATGGAAGACAGGAAGGCGGTTAGGGTTCACCTCTCCTCTAAGATCACCCATGGCACTTAACCAGTGCACAGAACAAATGAAAGGATTGACTAAAGTGATGCACTGCGCACCCCTTCCTCCCCCACCCCGACAAGTCTCGGGGCTTTCTTAACCAGGGGAAATAAAGCGCAATGGTTACCAAACCAACACCAAAAGGCAGAGGAGGACGTCTCAGAGGTACAAATGGCAGCCACTGCCAAGCAGTAACAGAAATAAGGAAACCAAACATTCTCATGTTTCCATGGCTCCCAGGCTGGTCCGCAGGCCTGTGACAGCAGTCTTCTTAAAGGGCCAGAGTCACGGAGCAGGTCTTCAAGAGCTGATGTCTTTCCCTGGCTGGTTGGGTTGAGTGGATAGAGCGTTGGCCTGGGGAAGGAAGGGTCCCACTTTCTATTCTGATTAAGGGCACAGGCCTGGGTTGTGAGCTGGATCCCCAGTGTGGGGCATGCAGGAGACAGCCGATCCATGATTCTTTGTCATCATTGAAGTTTCTCTCTCTTCCTCTCTCTCTAAAATAATAACGGGGACGGGCTCTCCGCTGATGTGTGGCCCCATTCTCACCAGCCCGGGGGCTCCAAGGCCCCTGTGCCTGTCCCCGCAGCGGGCTCCCAGCCAATGACTGCACAGCGCCGGCTCCTCACAGCCCGCCGGTGACGCCGAACACTGGCCACCAGGCGCACCTTGGGGTTGGGGGGGGGGAGGAAGTACATGTGCAAAGTATAATTACACGGGTGTCACCACCGATCTTCCCTGTGCGTGACGCAGAATCCAACCACCGTTCCTTCGTGTGCAGAATTAAAGAGAGGCTCTGGCTAACGCGGACACCCAAGGAGGGGGAGGCAAAAGCCCAAATACATCTACTCTCACTACTTCCTCCGGGGGGAGGTGCAGAACATGTAACTGTACTAAGACCCCCCCACCCCCACTACGCCATTATGTAAAAAGTCTTATGAACAGCGCTCCACCGAGGAAGAATTCATTGGCAAGACAGCTATAGCCATCGCCTTACCGCCAGCGCCCTGGGTGCCAGCTTTGCCTTTGTGGATTGCAGCCCCTCCCGGCCTTCGTATAGTGACAATGGCACCCTAAAATGCATCCTATCTATATGTTGAAGCTAATCACTCCATCTCATGGCACGGAGGGGGGTTTGCTGGATCGCAATTACCACATGACAGTTGGCTCCTACAAAACATGCCACGGAAATTAGCTGCTGCACTCGCACCTATAAAATGGTACAGTTTTAGTTATAGCTCAAAGAACTCTTTCTACCTTATGGGGAACTCCCAATAGGACAGTATCTGCCACCGCCCGTGTGTCTGACCCGGCTGTGTTCCTCCCGGGCCCCATCCAGACGGACCTTAACGCTTGAGCCAGCTGTATGAGGTGTCCTCGCGGGCTGCACATTACCCATTGTATTAATTCTACATAAGAAAAGGATTCCCTTGTGATTTTTAAACAGCCAGCTTTCGCTTGGGTTCCTACTAACCCAGGGGTGGGCAGACTTTTTGACTCGAGGGCCACCATGGGTTCTTCAACTGGACCGGAGGGCCGGCACAAAAGCAGCCTGACCATGCTGGCACTCTCCTCTTGGGCTGCTGGTGAAGGAGGGGAGGGGAGAGCAAGAGAACCCTCCTCCGCTCTTCCGGCTCCTCGGGCCGGATAGAACAGCCGAACGGGCCGGATCCGGCCTGTGGGCTGTAGTTTGCCCACGGCTGTCCTAACCTAACCGAGCCTTGGGAATCTCATCAAACCTACCAACTGTTACATGACCTGGTAAATGAAAGCTTATCTCCCCCCCCCCCCCCCCCGCCCAAACTGGTGGGTGGAGTTTAACACATGACTGGCACCTGCCACAGAGCCCTCTCTAAGACATTGAACCACCAATCAACACAGGCCAGAGTGCCCTTAGGGCCCACCCCTTCCTGTTCCACCCTGGGCCCAACCCCCTCCCTTTCCGTCCTTTAAAAGGGACCCCAGGCAAGACACGTGCTGCTGTTGCTGTGGCTGCTGCTGCTGATCCGCCATCAGCCCGGCTGGGTCCAATCCCCTGTCCCCTCCCCCTCCAATTCTGATCTCTTTACCTCCGTGATGGCTCCCGCCCATTACCGGGGAATAAACTTTACTTTAAAACTCCCTGTTGTTCTGTTTCCTGTTTCCTTTCAAACCTAACAGTAAATATCTTTTTAAAAAAATGTTTCTTGGAATGTTAATCGAAGGAATCTTTGCCCTCATAACGTTACTCACTTCTGTGGGCGTTGCGTTCCATCCATGGTACAAACTGTTCAAACTATTCAGTTTGTACAATAAATTTAGGACAATGTAACTAAAACATTGTCTGTACAAAAAAAGGATCGACAGCCAGTCTGAGACTGAATTGTCAGCATTGAAGTTTAGTCTTGTGGATGGGTGATAAAATCCAGCTTAGAGCAAAGAGTTTCTTCGCAGTGTCCTTATAATTTTCCCAGGTTTGTGTTACCCCGTTCCCTATATTAGTACCCTGCACCCTTGGCAATCAATAAAAAACCATCTTCTTGGTACTTGTGGTAAAGGTAACACAAACCTTGATATTTTCAAATTACAACAGTACATTGTACAATTATCCCAGGAAAACTTACAAACTAATTCCTTAGGTGCCTGGCAGCAATTTAAAAAGAACATGAAAGAATTTAACCCACTCCACTGGATCTCATTACATTTGCCTCTCAGCATAATCACTGTCGCTTGTCTCATTTTTGTTCTCATGTGTTTATTTTTAGTCTGCAGATGCGGAATGAAGAGTCTTAAAAGGACTCAAACCCTTCAGGCGCAGTCACGTTTCAAGACTTACTAAGGCCGCAACCGGTTTGGCCCAGTGGATAGAGCGTCGGCCTGCGGACTGAGGGGTCCCAGGTTCAATTCCGGTCAAGGGCATGTACCTTGGTTGCGGGCACATCCCCAGTGGGGTGTGTGCAAGAGGTAGCTGATTGATGATTCTCTCTCATCAATGTTTCTGACTCTCTATCTCTCTCTCTTCCTCTCTATGAAAAATCAATTATATATACTTACTAAGGAAAAGAAACGGGGGAGATGTGGGAAGCCACCCATTGTCCTCCCTATCAGAGAAGTGTAAGCAAGGAGCCTGGAATGCTGGTGGCCCTTGAGCCCTGGCAAGGGCCAGCGCTATGCACTGGTTGTTCAGTCCAGACAATGGGGACTCAAGCAATTTCCTTACCAGTCTCAGAGTAAATCTTTCTAATATTTACTGACCTTTAGGACAGCCTGTCTGTGACCGCAATCCCCTGCCTGCCTAAGGGCTGGATGTGCATCCGGAATGGAATTAAAGGCTGGCGAGGCCTGAGCACCAGCGGAAGTCCTCCTGGACATCCTCCTGGCCCCTCAATTTCCAAACGAGTGTTTCCTGTCTCATCTCTTTCATTTGTGCATGGCCCCTCTTCCAGATCCCAAACTGTGAAACACACAGGAAGTGGATCCTTCACAATTGATGGAAGGAAGGAAGGAAGGAAGGAAGGAAGGAAGGAAGGGAGGGAGGGAGGAAGGAAACAATGAAGGAAGGATGGATGGATTGAAGGAAGGAAGAAAGGGTGGATGGATGGAAGGAGTGATGTATGGGAGGAAGGAAGGAAGGGATGGAGGAAGGAAGGAAAGAAGGAAGGAAGGAAGGAAACAATGGAGGAAGGAAGGAAGGAAGGAAGGAATAAAGGAAAGAAGGAAGGAAGGAAGGGAGAAATCAATGGAGGAAGGGAGGGAGGGAAGAAGGAAGGAAGGAAGGTGGCCTGGATTTATCTCTCCTGTAACACCACCGATAACAGTTAACCTGTTTCAGAGCAAATAAAAAGGTTAAATACAGGGGGCCATGTGCCCTGGGTGAGCCGTGTGTCCCAGGGGGCCATGTGTCCCGGAAGTACAACCAACAAACACAGAACTCTGGGGAGGGAGGGCATGAATGGGACATGGGGGGAGGGGGCAATGGTAAGCTATGTACACATATAATACCTTAATAAATAAATTTTTTAAAAGGTTAAATAAATTGACCCCCTCCCCTACCCCCAACAAGTCTCAGGGCATTCTTAACCAGGGGGGAAATAAAGCGCAATGGTTATGTTATAGTTATATTAGTGTGATGTTTGATTTATATTTTAAGGATTTAAAACTGTGTGAGAATAATTATTTGTGTAATTTAAAATAGGAGTGAAAGCATTTACTTTTATGAGTGATTTATAGTTTTAGTGTGCATTAGATTCCTGATCTTATTCTGATTTTAAGTAAAAGAAATTATTTGAAGTGTGTTTTAGGCTTAGTATAAGTAACTCCATTTAATGTGACTTGAATCCATTTTGTAAAACTTGAGTTTTAAGACTGACTTTGAGCCCCTAACTGTGTGAACGCCCTAACATGTGCTTATCTGGAAAGTTGTAACTGTTTGAAAGCCCTAAAAGTGTTTATCTGGAAAGTTGGAAAGCGAGGCAAAAGTACCTGGAGAGCCGAAACCGGTGTGGCTCAGTGGTAGAGCGTCGGTCTGCGGACTGAAAGGTCCCGGGTTCAATTCCGGTCAAGGGCATGTACATTGGTTGCGGGCACATCCCCGGTAGGGGGTGTGCAAGAGGCAGCTAGTTGATGTTTCTCTCTCATCGACATTTCTAGCTCTCTATCTCTCTCCCTTCCTCTCTGTAAAATATCAATAAAATACATTTTTTTAAAAAGTACCTGGAGACCCCGATTAAGACACAATGAAGACGCATTGGCTGCACCCAGAAGGAATGAGGGACCGCCCAGAACTGGCCATAAAAGAAGGGACCTAGAGGCACTGGTCAGAGACCACGAAGGGGCCCTCCACCCGACGTGTTCTCCCATTCCCTCCTCCCTATTTGAAATACTGCATGAAGCTCTGCCTGAGTGAGCTGTCACTGCCTGTGAGCCGAACCTCTGAGGCCTCGTTCCTGACCGAGACGCTGCCACGGTGTGTCCCTGCCCAGTGTGTGTGTGTGTCGGCGCGGGTCTCCAGGTGACCTGCCCAGGCTTCTGGAAACCACCAGGACTCTGGTAAATAAACCGTGTGATTCGTGCATCCTAACTCTTGTTTCTGTGTTTAGTGTATGCTCGGTCAATTTTAGTTAAGTACTGTGGGCAACCCGTATAAGTCCAGTTCTCTGGCTGAGGGACCCCAGTCACCTGTGCATACGTTCCCACCTGAGAGTGAGCTGGAACAGGTTACCCAAGCAATACAAAAAGGCAGAGGAGGCCGAGACCGGTGTGGCTCAGTGGATAGAGCGTCGGTCTGCGGACTGAAAGGTCCCGGGTTCGATTCTGGTCAGGGGCATGTACATTGGCTGCAGGCACATCCCCTGTAGGGGGCGTGCAAGAGGCAGCTGGTCGATGTTTCTCTCTCATCGACATTTCTAGCTCTCATCTCTCTCTCTTCCTCTCTGTAAAATATCAATTAAAAATATTTTTTTTTAAAAAAGAGAATAAAGTGAGGCCCTTACACACTCCTTCCCAAAGAGCCCTTGACAGGGGCTTGGAACTCTTCCCCTCCCCCCCACTTCCCAGAGCAGACCGGCCCCGGTGGCCGCCTCACCTTCTGCATCTCAACCCTCATGACCTGTCTGTCCTCTTGCTCTCTGTTGACACTGAAGGCAGAGAGGTCAAGAGACCATTTGCCACAGACCCAGCGGTTCCGTCATTCCCACGCGTGACCAGCAGGAGGCAGCACAAAGCCCTCCACGGGGCAGCAGGTTCCAGAAACCGGTCCTCATCAGAAGCATGTCTCCCAAGAGCTTCTTTGCTCAAATAACCAGAGGATTGGCTCACTTAGATAGCACACCCCCTCTTTCAAACCTGGCTCAGCGGATAGAGCATCACCCCACGGAGTGAAGGTCCCGGGTTCGATCCTGGTCAAGGACATGTACCTTGGTTGCAGGCTCCATCCCCAGTAGGAGGCGTGCAGGAGGCAGCTGATGGGTGTTTCTCTCTCACAGATGTTTCTAACTCCCTATCCCTCTCCCTTCCTCTCTGTAAAATCAATACAAAATATACATAATTTTTAAATATGAGACCGACTACAGGTGTTTACCTAGGAGCCATTTCCCAGCCATTCCTGGAGCTGCCTGGAGAATGGGTAAGACTCCGCCCAAGCCCAGCCCAGACCGTGCCATGGGCGCTGCTCTCAAACCCCCGGGAGGGGAGCCATGGGCTCTCAGTGCAGAGGCGGTGACCTCCTCCCAGCTCTAAGGACAGTGTGCAAATCATGGCGGGCAGCGAAGGGACATTTCCTAAAGAACGCTTCTGCCACTTCACACTCCCAGAATCATTGCCCACAGATGGGATTCCAAGCCCAGAGGCAAAGGTCCCATTGGCCATTCTAGGGTCCCAGGCAATGTCCCTGGAACACATGTTTGAACAGCTCATAGACTTCTGCCCCAGGGAACATTTTTTCAAACACTGTGCTCTCAGAGATTTAAATTCTCTTTGAGAAGAAGCTTATTTCAGCCTAGCCGGTGTGGCTCAGTGGTCAGCAAACTCACTAGTCCCAGAGCCAAATAAAAACAGTACAATTGAAATGTCTTTGGAGAGCCAAATTTTTAACACTTAAACTTCTTCTAATGCCACTTCTTCAAAATAGACTCGCCCAGGCCGTGGTATTTTGTGGAAGAGCCACGCTCAAGAGGCCAAAGAGCTGCATGTGGCTCTTGAGCTGCAGTTTGCCGACCATGGGCCTAGCAGGTGTGGCTCTGTACTTGAGCATCAACCTAGGAACCAGAAGGTCACGGTTTGACTCCTGACTGGGGACTTGATCCCCAGTGGGGATGTGTAAGAGGCAGACAATTGATGATTATCTCTCATCATTGATGTTTCTCTCTCTCTCTCTCTCTCTCTCTCTCTCTCTCTCTCCTCTCTCTCCTCTCTCTCTCTCTCCTCTCCCTCTCCCTTCTACTTGGAAACCAAGCAAATTTTTTTAAAAAGAGAGAGAACTCCCCACTCTTAAAAAATAAACAAAAAACCCCCACTAAGACTTAAGAGTAGTGAACATCTTATCCTAATATATAAAAACCTGGGTCTGTCACCACCAGAGGCTCAACCAACCAGAAGTCAGTCCTGCAGTCAGTGCTGGGTTACCGTGGTGACCCAGAACTAACTGCTGTGGCTGCAAGTGTGGTGACCTAGTACTGACTGCTGAGGGGGCTGTGAATCAGGCCCAGAGAGAGGCCTGAAGAGAGAAGCAGGTTCTGATTTATAGCCTGTATGGCAGCTGTTGATCAGCATTTGCCTCTCTCTTTCTCTCCCAGCCTCCACTGGGTCTGCTGATCAGCCCTACTTTTCTGATGAGGCCCAATGACAGGCCCAGAGACTCTGATTGGCATAGAAATAAACCAATCAGAACCAAATATGGGTGAAGTGTGAGGAGCCAAAGGCTGCTTAAGAGATGGAGCTTTTGACGCTTACTGGCATAGAAACTAACCAATCAGAACCATATCTGGGTGAACTGTGAGTAGCCAATGGCTGCCTAGGAGGCAGAGCTTTAGATGCTGACTGGCATAGAAACTGACCAATCAGAACCAAATTGTCTGGCAGAGGAGGTTCCGTTGGGGCCATGATCAGGCCTGCAGGGGAGGGCAGTTGGGGGCAAGATAAGGCCAGGAGGGGAGGGCAGTTAGGGGTGATCAGGTAGGCAGAAGCAGTTAGTGGAGATCATGCAGGCAGGCAGGTGTACAGTTAGGAGCCAGTGGTCCCAGACTGTGACAGGGATGTCCCATTGAAGAGGGTGCAGGCTTGACTGAGGGAATTCCCCACTTCCATGCACAAATTTCATGCACTGGGCCACTAGTGCAAAACTGAATAAATACATAAAAGTGTAAAATTACTTTTGAAGCATTTAAAAATTCTGGCAAGTATTTGATGGTCATAAATAGTTGTTGACATGAAAGGTATACTATGGTTATGCAAGGAAATGTCCTTTTTTAGAGAATAACTTTGAAGTGCATAGGGATGAAGGAACATGATGTCTGTAGTTTGCATTAAAGTTTTTCAGAGAAAGAAAAATAGAGGAAAAGAAGGGAAGGAAGGAGAAAGCACATACGACAAAACAGTTGAGTCTAGTAATGGAAGGGGGGGTCCTTCCGTTAACTCTGCTTTTGCACATTTGGGGAAGTGCATGAGGTGGAGAGGGGTTAGGGCCATGCCATAGAAGGTCAGGTTGGTTTTTTTTTGGTGGGAGTTTGAGAGGGAGCTCGGAGAATCTCAGCAACCTACATTTCCACACAGTAGGTCTATAGCATTGATTATCTACTCAATAATAATTAAAATCCAGATTCAGTAAGACAGCTGGACAATAGTTTGGAGGTGGTTTGGTTTTTTTATTATTATTATTATTATTATTATTATTATTATTTTAATGAAAATTCCTTAACCAATCAATGAGCCCAATTTTGATATAGAAGCAAATGGCCACTTTCTGGTCAACATTACCTCTGGCTTTGGAATTATTTCCTAGAGCATCCTGATAATACTTCACCCCCCATAAACTGCTCATCAATTTGCAAACCTATCCAACAGGGAATTTGGCCTTCCCCGTTGTGAGACTTCTGGGTGCACTTGGTTGTTGGGAGACAGCTGGAAAGAGACGGTAAGCAGCCCACTCATCAACATTAGGAATGCAGCCAGAACCGCCACTGGCACGCTGCTGCCGATATCCTGCCAGTCCGGCCTGGAGGGGATGTGGAAGGATGGCGGGAAGAGTATGGCCTCTTCTTTTATCACCGAGTTGTAGTTCCAGATCACGACAATGAAGATAAATATACTACCTATGATGCTCAGGATGCTGGAAATGAAGAACAGATTGCAGACGGTGACCTTCTGAAGCTTTCCCACGTACACTCTCTGGAGGCCCGTGATCGTGAGTACCTTCGCCAGGAGCGAAAGGAGGCTGGCGGCCAGCAGCAGGTGCTGAGCGATGCAGATATCCTGCGGCAGGTAGGTGTCGCTGTAGGTGTAGTGGTGACAGGCTATGGGTCTGCTGTGGAGGCTGCTGGGATGGTAAGTGCAGACCTTCCACATCCCTATGCTGGCCATCCCCTGCAAGGGGGCGGGGCTGCTCATCAAGTACCAAACGCGCCACTTGGCTAGGCCCATGGAAATCATGGAGAACATCCATCCCAGGGTGTTGAGGATGAAACTCGCTACCTGGCAATTGGAGTGGATAAAAAAGCCCATGGCTATGTATCCAAGGGATCTGCAAAATCAATAGAGGGCATCATGAGCATGGGACCCGGGAGCTAGAACTGCCCCCCTGGGGTGAGTAGCACTATATTGGAGAGGGAAATGCCATAGTCTAGAATGGAGACACTTGACCCCCATGCTCTGCTGGCGAAGGGTCCTTGGACAAGATTGACAGAAAGTCTAAAAATATACAGATTTTCACCCTGGCAGGGTACCTAAGTGGTTAGAGTGTCTTCTCAACAGGCCCAGGTTGCAGGGCTCAATCCTTGGTCAGGGCACATACAAGAACCAACCAATGAGTGCATTAGTCAGTGGAACACCAAATTGATGTTTCTCTCCCTCTCTCTCTGTCTCTAAAGTCAATCAAAATATGTTAAAACTTTCAGTCAGATCTACTTCTGTACATTTGATGAAATACACAATTAAGATCAGTTACAGCCTAGCAGTTATGGTTGAGCATCGACCTAAGAACCAGGAGGTCAGGGTTTGATTCCTGATCATGGCACATGCCTGGACTGTGGGCTTGATCCCCAGGGTGGGGCATGCAGGAGGAAGCCAACGAATGATTACCTCTAATCATTGATGTTTTTCTCTCTTTCTCTCTCTCTAAAATCAAGAAAAAATATTTTAAAAAGACAAATCTTACAAGGAAGGAAGGAAGGAAGGAAGGAAGGAAGGAAGGAAGGAAGATAGGAAGGAGGATGGAAGGAAGAGAAAAAGAAAGAAAGGAAGAAAGAAAGAAAGAAAGAAAGAAAGAAAGAAAGAAAGAAAGAAAGAAGAAAGAAGAAAAGAAAGAAAGAAGAAGAGAAAAAGAGAGACAGAAAGAAAGGATACATTGAAGGAAGGTAGAAAGAAAGGAAGGATGAATGAAAGGATGAAGGAAGGAATGATAGATGGGAGGAAGTAGGGAAGGTGTAATGTAAGGAAGGATTGAATAATGAATGAATGGATGGACAAATGGAAGGAAGGAAGGAATGATGGATGGATGGATGGATGGAAAGAAGGAAGGAAGCAAGGAAGGAAAGATGGAATGAAGGAAAGAAGAAAGGAAATGGAAGAAAAAAAGAAAGAAAGAAAAAAAGAAGGAAAGAAAGAAAGAAAGAAAGAAAGAAAGAAAGAAAAAGAAAGAAAGAAAAGAAAGAAAGAAGAGAAAGGGAGGGTGGAAGGAAGGAAAGAAGGAGAGAAAGATGGAAGGATGAAAGGAAGGTTGGATAGATGGCAGGAAGGAAGAATAGAAGAAGGATGAAAGGAAGGTACTAAGTATGAAAGGAAAGAAGGAAGGAAGGAAGGAAGGAAGGAAGGAAGGAAGGAAGGAAGGATTCATTGATGGCAGGCAGAAAGGATGAAACAATGCAAGAAAGAAAGGAAAGAGAGAAGGTAGGAAGGAAGGAAAGAAATGAAAAAGGGGAAAAGGGTGAAAGAAAAATGGATGCAAAGAAAGAAGGATTGAAGGAAGGAAGGAAGGAAGGAAGGAAGGAAGGAAGGAACAAAGCAAGAAAGAATGGTAAAAGAGAAGGTAGGAATGGAGGAATGATGGGAGGAAGGAAGGAAGAATAAAAGGATGGAAGAACAAAGATATTATAAATGGAAAGAAGGAAGGAAGGAAGAAACACAGCAAGAAAGGATCAAATGCAGGAAGACAGGAAGGAAGGAAGGAAATGAAATGGAGAAAAGAGGAAGAATGGAAGAACAAATGAATGATAGATGTAAAGAAGGAAGGAAGAAATGAAGGAAGGAAGAGCAAGAGAGAGAAAAAGAAAGAAAGAAGAAAGAAAGAAAGAAAGAAAGATGAAAGAAAGAAAGAAAGAAAGAAAGAAAGAAAGAAAGAAAGAAAGAGGATGAATGGAAGGAAGGTAGAAAGAAAGGATGGATGGAAGAAGGAAGGAAGGAAGAAAGGAAGGAGTGATGGATGAGAGGAAGTAAGGTAAGAATAATGTAAGGAAGGAAAGAATGATGGATGAATGGATGGATGGATGGATGGATGGATGAAAGGAAGAAGGCAATGATGGAATGAAGGAAAAAAGAAAGGGTTAAAGAGAAAGAAAAAGAAAGAAAGAAAGAAAGGGGAATGATGGGAGGAAGAAAAAAGAAAGGATGGAAGAACAAAGGAATGATGGATGGATAGAAGGCAGGAAGAAATGTGGAAGGAAGGAAGGAAGGGAGGAAGGAAGGAAGGAAGGAAGGGAGGAAGGGAGGAGGGGAAAGAAAGAAAGAAAAAGAAAGAAAGAAAGAAAGAAAGAAAGAAAGAAGGAGAAAAGAGAAGAAAAGAAAAGAAAAGAAAAGAAAAGAAAAGAAGAAAAGATGGGTGGAAGGAAGGAATGATGGATGGATGGAAGGAATAGAGGAATAAAGGAAAATGGATGGATAGATTGATAGATGGATGGAAGGAAGGAAGGAAAGAAGGAAGAATGGATGGTTGGATGGATGGGTGGGTGGATGGATGGATGGATGAATAGAAGTAGAAAAGGAAGATGAGAGAGAGAGAAAGAGAAAGAAAGAAAGAAAGAAAGAAAGAAAGAAAGAAAGAGAAAGAGAGAGAGAAAAAGAAAAAGAAAAAGAAAGAAAGACAAGAAAGAAATGATGGAAGGGTGGGAAAAAGGGAGAAAGGGTGGAAGAGGGGAAGGAATGATGGATGGAAGAAAGAATGAAAGGAAGGAAGGAAGAAATGCAGGAAAGAAGGAAGGAAGGAAGGAAGGAAGGAAGGAAGGAAGGAAGGAAGTAAGTCTTGGTTCATCTCTCCTTTAATGCCAACCATGACAGTCAACCTGTTTCAGAGCAAATAAAAAGGTTAAGTAAATGGACCCACCTCCTAACAAGTCTCGGGGCTTTCTTAACCAGGGGAAAATAAAGCGCAATGGTTACCCAAGCAATACAAAAAGGCAGAGGAGGACGTCTCAGAGGTACAAATGGCAGCCACTGCCAAGCAGTAACAGAAATAAGGCAACCAAACATTCTCATGTTTCCATGGCTCCCAGGCTGGTCTGCGGGCCTGTGACAGCAGTCTCCTTAAAGGGCCAGGTTGTGAGCTGGATCCCCAGTGAGGGGCATGCAGGAGGCAGCCCATCTATGTTCTCTGTCACCATTGATGTTTATTCTCACCCTCTCCCTTCCTCTCTGAAATCTATAACAATATATTTTTTTAAAAGAGTGGAAGTCCTTCTCCGATGGAAATGTGCTTGTGGAGGTCTTAGAGCAGACAGGCCCTGTGATTCAGGAGAAAGCCTGGCGGAAGGGCGTGGGGAGGGGACGGTGTGGAGTGATGGAGCCAGGGCCAGGCCACGGCGGCCTCCCTGAGGGGCCCCGGCCCAGGACGGTGGGGGAAGCCGACCTGGTCCTCTGGGCGCCTCTGTTCTGTTCCGCCGGCAGAGCTCCCTCCCTCCTCGTCTCCTCCACCGTAAACATGGCGCCACCCGGCTCTGCTCCCACTTGCACATGTACAGTCTCCGTGGCACACGTGAACCTGGGGTGGAGAGGACAGGGAGGACAAGAAAGGGCCTGTGGGGGGGGGGGTGGCAAACAGGGAGAACGAGGAAGAGGAAGGGCAAAGCGACTCCTGACCAGGAAGCGCTCAGCTCCCGGGGCGGGCGCCCTGACCCTGACCCTGACCCTGACCCTGCCCTGCACGTGCTGGTGCCCAGGAACGCACACTGTGGCCCGGGCGCTGCCTCTGCTCGGCCTCCCTGCGCGAGTGCTGTCACCAGGGACCCTCCCTGCCTGGCGCCCCCCAAAAGGGCCCAGAGCCCAAAAGCCACAGGGCAGCCTCTGGCTCCTGGGCACCGAGGGAGGATCCCCGGGAGGAGGAGTAGGAGGAGGAGGAGGAGAGAAATGCCACGGCCCTCGGGCGCCCTCGCTGTGCTGAGACTGACTTCCCCAGCCATTCCTGGAGCTGCCTGGAGAATGGGTAAGACTTCGCCCAAGGCCAGCCCAGACCGTGCCATGGGACGCTCCTTTCAAACCCGTGGGAGGGGAGCCAGGGAGGCTCACTGCAGAGGCTGTAACTTCCTCCCAGTTCTAAGGACAGTGTGCAAATCATGGCGGGCAGCGAAGGGACATTCCCTAAAGAACGCTTTTACCACTTCACACTGAAGCGAGCAGCACTATATCAGAGAGGGAATTGTCATATTCTAGAATGGAAACACTTGACCCCCGTGCTCTGCTGGCGAAGGGTCCTTGGGCAAGGTTTGCTGAAAGCCTTAAGGTATACAGACTTTCACCCTGGCAGGAGAGTTAAGTGGTTAGAGCGTCTTCCCAACAGGTACAGGTTGCGGGGCTCAATCCCTGATCAGAACACATACAAGAATCAACTAATGAATGCATCAGTCAGTGGAACTCCAAATCGATGTTTCTCTCTCTCCCTCCCTCCCTGTCTCTTGAAGCCAATCAAAATATGCACAAACTTTCAAACAGGCAGTTCCACTTCTGGACCTTTGTTGAAAGACACAATTAAGATTGGCTACAGTCCAGCTGGCGTGGCTCAGTGGTGGAGTGTCAACCTATGAACCAAGAGGTCAGGTTTCGATTTCTGGTCAGGGCACATGCCCGGGCTGTGAGCTGATCCCCACTGTGGGGCATGCAGGAGGCAGCCGATCCATGATTCTCTCATCACCGATGTTCCTGTCTCTTCATCTCCCTTCCACTCTGAAATCAATAAAAATACATCGTTTTGCATGCACCCAAGATTCAGCAGTCCCACTTCTGTACTTATACCCTCAAGAAGGGGAAGCAGGGGCGAAAGCAGATAGTTGCACCCCCATGTTCATAGCATCATTATTCACAAGAGGTTAAAACAACCCAATATTCATCGCGGGTGAATGCATGGCCGTTATGTTGGCCGCCCATACCATGGAATGTCACTCAGCCTGGAAGACATTGTACCACGTGAAACGAGCCAGCAACACAAAGACAATCAGGTATCATTTCACCTCTGTGTTGTCCCTAGAGCAGCCACACTCAATGACAGAAAGCATCCTGGTGGGTATCAGGGGCTGGGGAGCAGAGGGGGCGTAGTGTTCAACGTGCCAGTGTTTCCGTTTGGGAGGCGAAAATGTTCTGGAGATGATGGTGTGATGGTAGCATGCTGGAAACCAATTCCAGCATGTAATTATTACAAGAGTTCCGTCAAAAGATTGATGGGACTCGGGGGCTCAACAAGCATGAGCCACGTATGTAGTTTGCCTGTTGGGAATGGCTAAACGGCACTTCCCCCAAACCTGAATAGGATTGTTAACTGCCAGACAGCTCAGGGCATTTTATGGCCTCCTGTTGGCCAAACACCTGAATAGCTGTAGACTATTCCCCAATCTGACAATATCCTTTGAATCTTACCCTTTGGAGTGTATTATCTCCATCATGCCTTAGGATAAATCATGTTAATAAAAGCAGGGTCCTGAGTGAAGGAGGAGAGCCTTCAGCTGAAGATCCTCTGACCCCCAATGCCTTTCAAAATGATCTTTTGTCTCCGGACTCTTCAATCGTCTACTCGCAGCCCCTTTCTCCAGAATGCTGAACCTTTGTAAGGCTGGGACAAGAACCCCGGCTTTATGATGCCCGAATGAGGGGCACAACACTGTGAAGGTCCCTAGTGACACTGCACTGTATGCTTAAAAAGGTGACCGTTAGGTCTGATCACATCATTGGATTGATTCCCCGCCTCCACACACACCCCTTCGATCTGCCCTTCAGGCCACTTCACAACAGGCCTTCCCTTCCACTTACATCACATCCCACTGGTAAGACCCCCTCCCACTGATAAGACCACATCCCACTGGTAAGACCACATCCCACTGGTAAGACCACATCCCACTGGTAAGACCACATCCCACTGGTAAGACCACATCCCACTTGTAAGACCACATCCCACTGGTAAGACCACATCCCACTGGTAAGACCCCCTCCCACTGATAAGACCACATCCCACTGGTGAGACCACATCCCACTTGTAAGACCACATCCCACTGATGAGACCACATCCCACTTGTAAGACCACATCCCACTGGTAAGACCCCCTCCCACTTGTAAGACCACATCCATTGGTAAGACCCCCTCCCACTTGTAAGACCACATCCCACTTGTAAGACCACATCCCACTGGTGAGACCACATCCCACTTGTAAGACCACATCCCACTGATGAGACCACATCCCACTTGTAAGACCACATCCCACTGGTAAGACCACATCCCACTTGTAAGACCACATCCCACTGATGAGACCACATCCCACTTGTAAGACCACATCCCACTGGTAAGACCCCCCCCACTTGTAAGACCACATCCCACTGGTGAGACCACATCCCACTTGTAAGACCACATCCCACTGATGAGACCACATCCCACTTGTAAGACCACATCCCACTGGTAAGACCCCCTCCCACTTGTAAGACCACATCCCACTGGTGAGACCACATCCCACTGATGAGACCACATCCCACTTGTAAGACCACATCCCACTGGTAAGACCCCCTCCCACTTGTAAGACCACATCCCACTTGTAAGACCCCCTCCCACTGATAAGACCACATCCCACTGGTAAGACCTTCATCTTTCTTCTCTGGACCTGCCCAGGATCCGGACCTTTAAAGCCTAGAGGCCTTTAACCCTCTGCCTGCCCACCACTAGGGCTAGTGCCCCTTGGGGCTCAGCCCATCTGGTCTCCGGGTGACCCAATACACTCATGAGCCCTCACCCCTATCGGCCTGTGTGTTCCTTGTACGCCGACCCTGACGGTGACGTGGTGTTTCGTTATACCCACTTCACCACCAGAAATCAAACCAGCAGGCTGGGCCCCACTGACCAGGGCTGTGTCTCCGAGGGAGTGGATGTCTGGGAAAGGCGACTGACTAGCAGGTCAGGCAGCGCTGCCAACACACACGTGGCTCCTCTGGGCGTCCTCTGCCGCCTCCTGGCTCTGCGGGACCGGCCACACCCCAGGACCAGGCCACAAGGGCCTCAGCCACACGAGGGTCTGGCACTCGACTCCAAGCCCTCTCCTCAGGCTCCAGGCCACGGCCACATTCCACCCCACCCCCCATTGTCCTGAGCGGCAGGGTTCCGTCACTGGGTGCGGAACACAGGGCAGCGTCCAGCCTCACTGACCAGCAGGCTTTCTGTCCCTCACGAGGCATCCTCTCTGCCCGCTTCCTGGGGGGCTGCGCTCAGTGCAAACCACGGAGTCCTCAAGGCCTGCTTGAAGGCAGTGGTTGTCCTAACCACTCCCTCGCCCGTCCCCCAGTCCCCAGAAAAGGTCTCTCCCACACCACTCAGAGGAATGACATGCAAACAGCAATGAAGCTGGCCAGCGTGGCTCAGTGCATAGTGTCGGCCTGGGGACCAAATGGTCCAGGGTTCGATTCCAGTCAAGGGCACGTACCTTGGTGGTAGGCTCCTCCCCGGCCTAGGCTCTGGTCGGGGCTCCTGCAGGAGGCAACCAATCATGTGTTTCTCTCACATCGACGTTTCTCTCTGTCTCTCCCTCTCCCTTCCACTCTCCCTAAAAGTCAATGGAAAAATATCCTCAGGTGAGGATTCAAACAAACAGCGATGACAACACACCCACGCAGGCATCAGCAGCAGTGGCCCACGCGGGCGAGGGTCACTGGGAAAGCCCAGTGACAGCCAGCACGACAGGAAGACCCTGGAGCTGTGGCAATGGCCTTCCCGCCGCACCTCGGGTGACGGCCCGGTGAACGTGGCGCCATGGGGAGATGGGTGGAAGGGGACGGTCACTCCTGCCCGGAGGAACTGGCTGGTTAAGCGGGAGCGTGTCAGATGGGGCTGCTGTGAGGAATGAGGCCGCCGAAAGGCACGTGGGAGGGGGTGTCCGCTGGCCCACACAGGACCAAATTTTACGTGGGAGTCAAGTTCCGCAGGAACCCCCCGCTTACACAGGACACACCACATACCCTTCATGCCTGAGGGACCCGGGACAGGTGAAACCGCCCTGCAGCCCGTCAGACACTCAGCCAGTGAGCCGTGTGTCCTCACAACGGACTGCTACACAGAAACTCAGCCTTATGCCGAAGAATAATGAGGGAGTTCCCGGTGTTAAGTGAGAAGCAGCTTTCAACGATATGTGGCTTGGAGTGGGCGTGGACCTAGAAGCCAGGAGGTCAGGGTACGATTCCCCGTCAGGGCACAGGCCCGGGTTGCGGGCTCCATCCCCAGTGTGGGGCGTGCAGGAGGCAGCCGGTCCATGATTCTCATCATTGATGTTTCTCTCTCTCTCCCACCCTTCTCTGAAATCAAAAGTATTTTTTAATATGATTATATAACTTTTTTATCTAAAAAAAAAAACAGTGGGCCCAAACCGGTTTGGCTCAGTGGATAGAGCGTCAGCCTGCGGACTGAAGGGTCCCGGGTTCAAATCCTGTCAAGGGCATGTACCTTGGTTGTGGGCACATCCCCAGTTGGGGGTGTGCAGGAGGCAGCTGGATCGATGTTTCTCTCTATACCTCTCCCTTCCTCTCTGTAAAAAATCATATATATATAATTTTTTTTAAGTGGGACGTGGGTCAAGCAATTGCTCAGACAACCCCCTGTACCTTATCACCTATGGGCCACAGGACGTGGCCCACACAGGTGCACAGACGCCACAGCCTCCTGTCCTAACTGGTCTCTTCAGAACTGCACGAAGAGGAACTCAGGTCTGGCTGAAGCCAAAATAGCCCTAAAGCTGTGTGGTATCTGTCCACGCTTTAAAATATGTAATTTGTGTGAATTGTCCCCCATTTAAAATATTCCATCCTCGCCCAACTGACACGGCTTAGTGGTTGCATGTCAACCTATGAACCAGGAGGTCAGGGTTCGATTCTCAGGCCAGAGCACATACCCGGGTTGCGGGCTCAGTTCCCGGTCCCTGTTAGTCAGTGCATGTACGGGAGGCAACTATCGATGCGTCTCTCTTATATCCATGTTTCTCTCTCTCCCTCCCTCCCTCCCTCTTCCCCTCCCTCCCTCTCTTCCACTCACTCCACAAATCAATGGAAACGAGAGCCTGGGCGAGGATGCACAAAGAGCGCAAACAAACGTCGTGATAAAACAGGTAAATCAAACACAGGCTCCATGCACTCAGAGACACTATTTATTTCATCAAAGTCAGGCAGGATGATCTGTTGAGAGGTAAGTGGTCAGCGTCGAGCATGAATCCGCACACATTTCCACAGTGAGCTGCAGGCGATGGCCTGGCGGAAGTCTCGCGATTCAGGGCGTTCCACGCGAGGCGAGCTTCACAGAGCGCCCGCCACAGCCACCCGCGCAGAGGGCAGACGTTAGCACCAGACGGTCTGACCCGCGATGATGTCACTATATACAAAGGTAAGTACACGGACTCCCAGATCTTTGGGTCCCGCCAAGCAGACACTGGAGAGGCAGGCGGGGACAGGACAGGACGGTGTGGGCACAGGGGCTTCGCTAAAAGGGGGGATCGCGCTACATATTCCCACGGAGAAGGAAGTCTGCAAAGACATCAGAAGGCCGGCACAGACACACACAGTTTCTAGGTTCACAGTTACAGACATAGATAGCATCAAAACGGCCACAACACTGTATCGGAGGGGAAAGAATCACAGGTAAAAGCTTTGTCTAAATTAAAAAGCAAACACACACAGAGTAGCTGTGGTCCCCTTCCTCCCACCCCCACAGCGGGAGGACCACGGGGGTCCGCAAGCAGCCAGCTGGCCCTTCTCCGACGCGGCCACTTCTCACCGCAAGTGGCAGGATTCCCAAGTCACAGCTGAACTGACAGCAATGAAGACACCTGGAAAGGCATTTGTCTTCTTGGCGTGGTTCAGCTGCCAAAATGAGCGGTGACTGACCGCGCGCCTGAAGCTGGCCCGCGCGGACCCTTCCACACCGCAAGCCGACGTGCAGACGGCGGCCCGGGAGCCTGGCTCGCCGCTCCCGGCTCCGGAAGCGTGGCCCATGGTCGTAAGACACTGGTGCGTGCGGTTTGGTTAGGTGGCAGTCGCTGCTGACAGAGGGGTGTCCCCACCTGCTGGAAAACTTGGTAGGGAATAAGGGGAAACGGGATTCAAACAACCCCTCCACCCAACACGTGTCCACGTTACCCCGACACGAGCTCACTCAAGGGGTTCTCCCGCCATTAGCCACGCACCAGGTGAGCGTCCGAGGAGAGAGAGAGCGGCTCCACAGTGATTTAGGTAAAAATAAGTTACCACCCAGCCATCGGCGGTTGACCATCTTCCTCCTGCACTTCCTTGCCACACACATGTCCTCTTTGGTGAAATCCTTTGCCCACGTTTCACCTGGGCGGTTGGTGTTCTTGCGGTTGAGTTGTGTAGAGTTATTTATATATTCCGGAGAGGGGGTTACTTCGCCACATGTGATTTGCAAATCACTTCTTGATTTGCAACTGCAAACTGACACCATGACAGCGTTTGTTTTTTTAAGTGAACAAACTCTTCAGAATCTTGCAATGTCAACCAATGAAAAGGGCCCAGACCCGGTCAACTCTGTGGCAAAGCTGGAGGGACCCCCGGAAGTCCGGAGGCGGGCTTTTAGGAAACCGAATGGGCCTTCGGGGCATGCTGACAGGTTGCAAGAGGCAAACAGTGGAAAGTAGCCAATTCCCATGGATGACCATATGCACACGACACAAATGCTTGGGGAGAAAGCGAGCTAAGAATGATCCGCTGGTCTCGGGAAACACCTAGCAGGCACAGGACTACCGCACACACCTGTGACCGGGCATTTCACGCTGCGGGAACACGCCTGACCCGCGCCGTCAGGTGAGACGGGCTCAAGCCGTCCGCCTGGGGCGTGGGTTTGAAAGCATGCACACGACTCGAGTGGCGCTTTTAATGAGCGACCCGACACAGAGGCTATGCATTTCACAGTTGGTTGGTTTCTAACCACTTGGAAACTATGTTAATAAATTATCACTATCATCATCATCATCACAGGTTTGCGCTGGGTCAGAGAGCACGTTATATGAACGACAGTGAACGCTAACAGCACTGGACGGACACGGATCAAACGTGGCAGGCCGCACCCCTCGTGGATCACAAGGAGAGACGTGCGTCGGGCGTCCCCTCTTGTGCACCCCGGGGACTCGCTGAGCGCTGCCCAGTGGCTGGTTTGGCAGCGGGAGACGCAGGAGGCCAAAGCGATCGCTGCCAAGGGGACTTGCGTGCGGTACGGGGCAGAGCCTGCAGGCTCCGGGGCAGACGCTCGCCAGCCACCGGGGCCCGCGCCGCATGGGGCTCCTTGTAAAGGACACACCCCACGGGGAGCCACTCTGCTCAGCATCCGAAGGGAAACTAAAACCCAACGCGCCACCCCAGACAAACACGAGTTATGCTTTTCGAACAGCCACGTCGCTCCGAGGGGGTCTCGCTAGGGGACACGGGCCGGGCTGGGCTCGGCTGCCGGGCGGCGCGCAGGCCGGCTCCGCCCGGGGCCCCTCACTTGCTCCTGTCGGGCTGCAGGCTGTCCACCAGGCACTTGAGCTGCTCCTCGCCCAGGTGGATCTTGTCCTCCAGCTCCCGCTGCTCGATGATGAGGGCCGACTTCATCTTGACGAAGTGCTCGTAGTCGGCCAGGCTCTCGTCGCTGAGGTAGCTGGCCAGGATGTCCAGCACCACGCGCTCCCGGCGGTCCAGGTTCTCCTTGAGCTCCTTGGCGTCCTCGTGCTGCTGAATGAGGACCCGCTGCTTCTCCAGCAGCGATTGCTGTGGGGAGAGAGAGAGAGGGAGAGAGAGAGAGAGAGAGAGAGAGAGAGAGAGAGAAGCCAGTGAGGACCAGGGCGGAAGCAGTGCAGCCCTGATAGGACAGCACTGAGTCCTGAGTGTGGCCATGGCACCCCCCTCCCGCCCCCGTCGGTGCCAAGGCATCTCCCACCTCCAGTGCCACCTAGGGGCCTGGACCGCCTACCAGAGGCAGCCAAGGTGACCCCAGCGTGACCACGGGACTGAAAGCAACAGAATCCTGGGATGCTCAAAAGGTGCCAAGGCCCAGGCTGTGCGGCTCAGTGGTTGAGCGTTGACCCCATGAACCACGAGGTCGGGGTTCGATTCCCGCTCAGGGCACAGGCCCGGGCTGCGGGCTGGATCCCCAGTGCGGGGCGTGCGGGGCGAGGCTGCACTTTGCCAAAACGCCGACACACAGAAGAGCTGAGAGGAAGAGCAGAGCTTCAACGCAGCCGCAAACAGTCTGTTCCTCGTGTGCGGCTTGGGGGGCTCGGGGAAGCGCCCCCCATCCCCCACCTCGCTGGGCCACCGTGGCCCCAGGCGCGTGCGGAACCAACGCACCGTGCCCTCGGGTGGACAGAGGCGAGGCAAAGCCAGCTGCTTCCTTCCACACCGACAGGGAAGCGGGTCGTAACGGATTCTGTAAGCTCGGTTCGGGCTCAAAGCTGCTGAGATTGGGGGCGGGACCCCGTCTCTGTTGGCGTGCTCATTTTCTGCCTGGAAACCGCCTTCCCCCGCATCACCACGTCCGCCTCTGAAAGCCCGGCTTCCCCATGCCGCCACGAGGGCCTCACCCACCCCGGCTATGCTGAGACCTGGCCACTAACAGCGCTGGTGAGGGGAGGGGAGCCCTGGCCAGTTTGGCTCAGTGGACAGAGCGTCGGCCTGCGGACTGAAGGGTCCCGGGTTCGATTCCGGTCAAGGGCACGGACCTCGGCTGAAGGCTCCTCCCTGGCCCGGGCCCTGGTGGAGCACGTGCAGGAGGCAACCCATCGATGTGTCTCTCTCACATCCGTATTTCTCTCTCTCCCTCTCTCTCTCCACTCTCCCTAAGAATCAATGGACAAATATCCTTGGGTGAGGGTTTTAAAAGAATAAATAATTTTTTTTTAAATGCATGAGAAGGGGGAGCTGCCTCAGCCACGCACAGCCGAGAGGTAACGGCCCCCCGCTCCGCACTCTCTAAGGGGCCTCGGTGCTGGGCGCCCGGTGCAGCCAGGTCCCCAGGAGCGCCTCGCCACCCCTCCGTTACACGCTCCAGAGCATCCTGCATCCCGAGGTGCACGGGCGCTGCGTGAGCCTTCGAGGCACCACTCAGCTCCCCAAGGAGAAGCTCCCGGCGGGTCCTCCTCCGCCCCCAGCCCCCCGATTTCCCGCTCGCGGGCGCCCCACATACCCGATCGCCAGGAGACGCGCTGTCATCCAGGTTGTTGAGGGCGTTCTCCACTCGGGCCAGGCGCCCCGACAGGGACAGCAGGAGGTTCACCACCTTGTCCAGGTCCCCGATGAACATGCGGAACTTGTCGAACTCGTTGGGCTTGCACACGTCCTTGACCACGGCCTCCACCTCGTCCCCGAGGGCGCTGTTGGCCTGGATGTCCTCCAGCAGGCTCTCGCGCGCGCCCCGCAGCACCTGCAGCTTGCGGCCGATGCTGTCGATGAGCTCCTGCTGCGGGGCACAGGCGGGTGCACTCGGGGTCAGGAGTGCGCAGCCCGGGCGCAGTCCCGCCGGGCGCAAGCTCATTCTGCAGCATCAGATAATACAGCGGCCCTGGCCGGGGTGCTCAGTGGCTAGGGTGCTGGCCTACGCATCACGGATTTGCTTCCCAATCAAGGGCACACACCGGGGTTGCAGGTTCATTCTCTAGATCAGGTTGTGGCGAGTACAGGGGGCAACCAAATAATGTGTCTCTCTCACATCGGTGTTTCTCTCTCCCCCCTCTTTCTCTCCCTCCCTTCCACTCTCTCTAAAAAATCAATGAAAAAAATAAAAATCAATGGGAAAATATCCTCGTATGAGGATTAACAACAAAATAATAATAATAACAATCCTATATAATAGAAGGATCATATGCAAATCGACCAAGTGGCAGAACGACAGGTCGCTATGACGTGCACTGACCACCAGGGGGCAGACACTCAACGCAGGAGCTGCCCCCTGGCGGTCAGTGCGCTCCCACAGGGCTCATGGCTGGCGAGCACAGTGGCCTCTACGGCAGAGCTAAGGATGTCCGACTGCTGGCTTAGGCCCGCTCGCTGCCCCCGAGAGCTCCCGAACTGCGAGAGGGTGCAGACCGGGCTGAGGGACCCCCCTCAGTGCATGAATGTCATGCACCAGGCCTCTAGTAAGAATAAAAGAGCTGGCAAACTTGTCTTGCAAAGGGCCAGATGGTAACAATTTCCGACTTCACTGGCCACGCGGCCACTGTTTCCAGGACGAAGCCCTGCTGCTGTCACGCGAGAGCCACCAGCCCACGCGCACAGGAAGGGAGGCGGTGGTTTCAATGCCACCTTGTTGACATGCAGGTGGCAGGCCAGGCTGGGCCATGCGTGCTGCTGGCGTTGAGTAGCACGTGTGTTGTCTATGTGCTGGCTGCCGCCCCCCCGCCCTCCCTCCCCCCCCCCCCCACACACACACACTGCTGGCGCTGGGACCATCTGCTTACGGACATTGAACTTGATATTTCAAGAGGACACGGGGTTCTCCAAAGGGCACACGATCATTTCCCTGGATTTTCACCAGGATAAAAGGGACACATCAGTTGAACTTAAATGAGCCCCGCTGGTGTGGCTCAGTGGTTGAGCATGGATCCATGAACCCAGAGGTCACGATTCAATTCCTGGTCAGGGCACACGCCCGGGTTGCGGGTCTGATCCCCAGTAGGGGTTGTGCAGGAGGCAGCTAATTGATGTTTCTATTTCTCTATCCCTCTCCTTTCCTCTCTCTCTAAAGTCAATAAATACATATTAAAAAAGAAAAGAGAATGGTGCCCATTAGCTAGTGTGACACTGGGTCTCATTACAAAAAGGTGGCAAAGCCGAAACCGGTGTGGCTCAGTGGTAGAGCGTCGGTCTGCGGACTGGGGGGTCCTGGGTTCGATTCCGGTCAAGGGCATGTACATTGGTTGCGGGCACACCCCTGGAAGGGGGTGTGCAAGAGGCAGCTGGTCGATGTTTCTCTCTCATCGATGTTTCTAGTTCTCTATCTCTCTCCCTTCCTCTCTGTAAAATATCAATAAAATATATTTAAAAAAAAAAAAAAAAAGGTGGCAGAGATGCTGGTGGAAGGTCCCATCTTAGAACAGGGCACCTAACCCCAGGGCTTAGTACGACCGCCCCAAAGCCACTGCCCTGCACAGCAGCAGGCACAGACGCCCGACACGGGTGCAGAGCCCGGCGGCCTCTGCGCGTACCACCACGGGGACCGGCCGTCCTACCTTCTTCACGGACAGGTCGTGGTCCAGGTCACTCCCCGAGTCCTCCTCGGGCTCCTGCCGCTCCTGCAGGTCCTTCATCTTAATCAGCAGCTCCGCCTTGGGAGCCGACGTGCTGTAGTACGCGGAATTGGTGGCCAGGGACACGGCTGCCGGCGCGCTCGGCTCCTCTCGCCTGCAAAGACGCCAGAACCTCAGTTATCTGCCATCGTGGGCACCAACCCACGGTCACCCGGCAACCGGGGCTGCAACGAATGGCGACGCCCTCAGAAGGACACCAGCCAGGGAGACGGCAGCGAAAGGAGGACAAGGTAGGTGACAGGCCAGGACTTGGCAGAAGGATCTTCATCAAGACGAAAGGGCAGCCGGAACCGGGGTGGCTCAGTGGTAGAGCGTCGGTCTGCGGACTGAAGGGTCCCAGGTTCGATTCCGGTCAGGGGCATGTACCTTGGTTGCGGGCACATCCCCAGTAGGGGGCGTGCAAGAGGCAGCTAGTAGATGTTTCTCTCTCATCGATGTTTCTAGCTCTCTCTCTCCCTTCCTCTCTGTAAAAAATCAATAAAATATATTTTTTAAAAAAAAAGAAGAAGAAGATGAAAGGGCAGAGTTTCTAAAAGTGGGGGAACTGCAATAAGTAAGGATGTCTACGTCTCCGCCCGGGCTCTAGCCAGTGTGGCCCAGTGGATAGAGGGTCCTGGGACCAAAGGGTCCTGGGTTTAATTCTGGTCAAGGTCACGTACTTGGTTGAAGGCTTCTCCCCGGCCCAGGCCCCGGTCAGGGCGCGTGCAGGAGGCCGCCCACCAATGTGTCTCTCTCACATCGATGTTTCTCTCCGTCTTTCCCTCTCTCTTCCACCCTCCCTAAAAATCCATGGAAAAAATATCCTCGGGTGAGGATTTTTACAAAATAATAATAAAAATAGAAGTCTCCGCCCAGGATGGAAGAGTGCAGAGAGACGGCTTCCTCTGGCTGGCAGTGAGTGTCGGAGGTGTATGAGGACCACTGTCGAGGAGAGAGGCACCCTCACCCTGGCCGGGTGCTCAGCTGGTTAGAGCAGCGTCCCCAAATGCCAAGAGTGCGGATTCCATCCCTAGTCAGGACACATATAAGAGTCCACTAAGTAATGTACACTGAGTGGCCAGATTATTATTATTATTATTATTACGATCTCTGAAGGCATAACCATCTGGCCACTCACTGTGTGTGTGTGTGTGTGTGTGTGTGTGTGTGTATTTTAGAGGCCCGGTGCATGAATGCGTGCATGGGTGGGGTCCCGCTAGCCTGGCCAGGGGGAGGGGACGTGGGCGGTTGGCCGGCCTGCCTGCTGGTTGAACTCCTGGTCAGGGGACAATTTGCATATTAGCCTTTTATTCTATAGGACAGACACTGAGTGGCCAGATGATTATATGTTCAGAGATCATCATCCTCTGGCCCCTCAGTGCATAAATAAGCCGAACGAGAAATCCATATCCCGCTCCCCCCCTTCCTCTCTCTCTCTCTAAAGTGAATGAATACACCACGTGATGCCCTACCCTGGCACTGTAGCCTACTGTTGCAAAAGGATGATCGTGGAGCCCGGCTGGTGTGGCTCAGTGGTTGAGCACCAACCCATGGATCCAAAGGTCCCTGGTTCCATTCCCGGCAGGGCACAGCCTGGGTTTCAGGCTCCATGCCCAGTGTGGGACATGCAGGAGGCAGCCGACTGATGCCTCTCTCATCACTGATGTTTCTCTCTCTCCCTTCCTCTCTGAAATCAATAAAAATATATTCAAAAACACACAATCAAAAAACTGTGTGCAGCCGAGACCAGCTTGGCTCAGTGGATAGAGCTTCGGCCTGCGGACTGAAAGGTCCCGGGTTCGATTCCGGTCAAGGGCATGTATCTTGGTTGTGGGCACATCCCCATGGGGGGGGGGTGTCAGAGGCAGCTGGTCGATGTTTCTAATTCTCTATCTCTCTTCCTCTCTGTAAAAAATAAATAAAATATAAAAATTTTTAAAAGACATCATTTCTTTAAAACAAAACAAAACAAACAAACAAAATAAACTGTGTACAGCCCTAATCAGTGTGGCTCAGTGGTTGGAGAGTCGGCCCTCCAAACACTGAAGAGTTCCCTGTTCAGTTCCGGTCAAGGGCACATGCTTCGGCTGCAGGTTCAATCCCCGGCCCCAACTGGGGTGCATGCAGGGGGCAATCAATCAATGTGTCTCACATCAATGTTTCTGTTTCTCTCTCTCCCTCCCTCCCTCTCTCTCTAAAGAATCAATGGGAAAATCTATCCTCGGGCGAGGATTACTGTATGCACATACACACCGCCCCTGACCCTCTGCAGCCCCGGAGACCCCGCAGCCGCGCAGCCGCACTCACTTGTCCTCCGCGGCCCTGGGAGAGGGCACCTTGGGCAGCAGCTTCCGGCGCTGCTGCGCCTCCTCCAGGAGCTGCTGGTCCTTGGGGAAGATGCCCTCCATCAGGTCCATGGTGGTCCTGACCTTCACGCTGGGGTCCAGGATGTCGGCCAGGGACTTGTCCTTGCACACGATCTCCCGTGCCAGCTCCTCCGTCTTCAGGTCCTCCGCCGTCCGCTCCCTGGCCTTCCCGTAGCCGAGCGCGGGGGGCGAGGCCCGGCCGTCGGGGGCGGCGGGCGGCTGGGGCTGGGCCGGGGGCTGAGCCCGGGGCTGGGGCTGGGCCGGGGGCTGGGCCCGGGGCTGGGGCTGGGGCTGGGGCTCGGCGCCCGGGCGGCTGTACAGGCAGAAGCGGGAGTAGGACTGCTCCGACGTGCTCAGCGTCTTGATCTGGTCCCTCTCCAGCCCGCTGGGCAGCGCGGGCGGCTCGGAGGCGCGGGCCAGGCCCTGGCGGCTCTCCCTCTCGGGCTGGCTCTCCGAGTGCACGATCTTGATGGGCACCATCTTCACCGTGGTGTTGTCGATCACCCGCTCGATTCTGCCAACGGAAGGGCCGGGTGCTGAAAGGCAAGGGCGCCCGGGCCAGCCAGGGCCACTCGGGCCTGCGCGCCGCCACCCAGCACTTGAAGCCGCCCTTCGCGCGGCTGGCATGCCAGGGAGCCGGGGCACTGCCCCCCTGTTATCTGGGCTGAGTCACTAAGCACACACTTCCCTCTCTGTTTTGTTGTTTTTCTTTAAGTCTCCCCCGAGGATATTTCCCCGTTGATTCTTAGGGAGAGTGGAGGAGAGGGGGAGACAGAGAGAAACATCGATGTGAGGGAAACACATCATTGGTTGCCTCCTGCACGAGCCTGGGCCTGGGCCAGGGAGGAGCCCGCAACCCAGGCACATGCCCTTGACCAGAATCCAACCCAGGACCCTTCAGTCCGCAGGCGAACACGCTATCCACTGAGCCACACTGGCTAGGGCCACACTTTCCCCTTTTTTAAAAATTTCTTGGAACCCCTACAGGAAAGAGACGGAAAATGGAAAGGAACAGCCTGGTCAACAGAACGGGGCTGCGTCCGGGACACCCCGAACGCCGGCTGGTGCCCCGGGCTGCACCCCACAGGACCACGCCCCGGGGGACCCCGCCAGAGGGGCCGCCAGGACAAACGTGCTCTCACAGGACCTATGGGAGACAGAGCCACCCACTGGGCCCGGGAAGGAAGGCAAAGCCAAGCCCGAGCTACTAACTGGGCGGCTTCAGGTCACAGCCGAGCCTGAGCCCAGCGGAGTGACTAGGGCGGGGCCGCCCCCGCCGTGAGGGTGCGGGTCAGGCCGGCCCCCCGGAGGCACGCAGACAGGCAGGGCCGGAGGCTCGGTCAGGGCCCTTGGCCGGCCGGGCCCTGCTGCCCACATGGGCAGCGCTCCACCTGCCTCCACCTGCCTGCCTCATATTCTCCCAGCAGCAGCGAACGGGACACGTTTTCTTCTGCTTTCACCCAAGGCGTGCGCCCACTGAACTGTTCACATCAAAAGTCCTACCAGCAGAAACCGGTTTGAATCAATGGATAGAGCGTTGGTCTGCGGACTCAAAGGTCCCGGGTTCAATTCCGGTCAAGGGCATGTACGTTGGTGGCGGGCACATCCCCAGTAGGGGGTGTGCAAGAGGCAGCTGATCGATGATTCTTTCATCGATATTTCTAACTCTCTATCCCTCTCTCTTCCTCTCTGTAAAAAATCAATAAAATATATTTTAAAAAAAAAAGTCCTACCAGTCCTGGCCAGTGTGCTCAGCGGTTATAGTGCCGGCCCATGCGCCAAGGGTTTCGTGTTCGATTCCCGGTCAAGGGCATGTGCCTGGGTTGCAGGTTCGATTCCCGGCCAGGTCAGGACACACACTCCCAGGAGGCAACCAATCCATGTGTCGCTTTCATATCGATGTTCCTCTCTTTCCCTTCCTCCTCCTCCTCCCTCCCTCCCCTTCACTCTCTCTAAAAATCAATGGGAAAAAATTAACAAAAAGGAAAACAAAACAAAAAGACCCAGACAGAAAGGAGTGGGGACATAGTGGATATTATGACAAACACCAACTGCAGCCGAAGGTCTCATGTCAGGGTTACACTGGGTTCTGATCACAATAGAAAGCGCTAGCCGAAACCGGTGTGGCTCAGTGGGTAGAGCATCAGTCTGCAGACTGAAAGGTCCCAGGTTTGATTCCGGTCAAGGGCATGTACGTTGGTTGCGGGCACATCCCTGGTAGTGGGTGTGCAGGAGGCAGCTGGTCGATGTTCCTCTCTCATCGACGTTTCTAGCTCTCTATCTCTCTCCCTTCCTCTCTATAAAATATCAATAAAATATATATATATATATTTAAAAAACAATAGAAAGGGCTAGAAATCAGCCCGGCCCCTGTCCCTAGACACCTGCGGTGTGGCACACAGGGTCTGGGCCCGGGGGAAGGGGGCTAGGGCGGTCTCCTCCCTCCTCCACACGCTCCCCGGCGAGTTAGGAGTCAGGGGCCGCAGGAGCTCAGGCCCTCCGTGCTGTTTGCAGACCAAGGGCAAGTCCACTTCTGGGCAGAGCGAGGCACCGGCCACACAGCGCACAGGGAGGGCGCACCGGGCAGGGAGGGCAGGCACCGGGCAGGGAGCACAGGCACTGGGCAGGGAGCACAGGCACCGGGCAGGGAGCACAGGCACCGGGCAGGGAGCACAGGCACTGGGCAGGGAGCACAGGCACTGGGCAGGGAGGACAGGCACTAGGCAGGGAGGGCAGGCACCGGGCAGGGAGGACAGGCACTGGGCAGGGAGCACAGGCACTAGGCAGGGAGGACAGGCACCGGGCAGGGAGGACAGGCACCGGGCAGGGAGCACAGGCACCGGGCAGGGAGGACAGGCACTGGGCAGGGAGGACAGGCACTGGGCAGGGAGCACAGGCACTGGGCAGGGAGGACAGGCACTGGGCAGGGAGCACAGGCACCGGGCAGGGAGCACAGGCACCGGGCAGGGAGCACAGGCACTGGGCAGGGAGCACAGGCACTGGGCAGGGAGGACAGGCACTGGGCAGGGAGGACAGGCACTGGGCAGGGAGCACAGGCACTGGGCAGGGAGGACAGGCACTGGGCAGGGAGCACAGGCACTGGGCAGGGAGGACAGGCACCGGGCAGGGAGCACAGGCACTGGGCAGGGAGCACAGGCACTAGGCAGGGAGGGCGCACTGGGCAGGGAGCACAGGCACTGGGCAGGGAGCACAGGCACTAGGCAGGGAGGGCGCACTGGGCAGGGAGCACAGGCACCAGGCAGGGAGGACAAGCACTAGGCAGGGAGCACAGGCACTGGGCAGGGAGGACAGGCACTGGGCAGGGAGGACAGGCACTGGGCAGGGAGCACAGGCACTGGGCAGGGAGGACAGGCACTGGGCAGGGAGCACAGGCACTGGGCAGGGAGGACAGGCACCGGGCAGGGAGCACAGGCACTGGGCAGGGAGCACAGGCACTAGGCAGGGAGGGCGCACTGGGCAGGGAGCACAGGCACTGGGCAGGGAGGACAGGCACTAGGCAGGGAGGGCGCACTGGGCAGGGAGCACAGGCACTGGGCAGGGAGGGCAGGGAGCACAGGCACCAGGCAGGGAGGACAGGCACCGGGCAGGGAGCACAGGCACCAGGCAGGGAGGACAGGCACCGGGCAGGGAGCACAGGCACTGGGCAGGGAGGACAGGCACTGGGCAGGGAGCACAGGCACTGGGCAGGGAGGACAGGCACTGGGCAGGGAGCACAGGCACTGGGCAGGGAGCACAGGCACCGGGCAGGGAGCACAGGCACTGGGCAGGGAGCACGGGCACTGGGCAGGGAGCACAGGCACCGGGCAGGGAGCACAGGCACCGGGCAGGGAGCACAGGCACTGGGCAGGGAGCACAGGCACTAGGCAGGGAGGGCGCACTGGGCAGGGAGCACAGGCACTGGGCAGGGAGCACAGGCACTAGGCAGGGAGGGCGCACTGGGCAGGGAGCACAGGCACTGGGCAGGGAGCACAGGCACTAGGCAGGGAGGGCGCACTGGGCAGGGAGCACAGGCACCAGGCAGGGAGGACAAGCACTAGGCAGGGAGCACAGGCACTGGGCAGGGAGGACAGGCACTGGGCAGGGAGGACAGGCACTGGGCAGGGAGCACAGGCACTGGGCAGGGAGGACAGGCACTGGGCAGGGAGCACAGGCACTGGGCAGGGAGGACAGGCACCGGGCAGGGAGCACAGGCACTGGGCAGGGAGCACAGGCACTAGGCAGGGAGGGCGCACTGGGCAGGGAGCACAGGCACTGGGCAGGGAGGACAGGCACTAGGCAGGGAGGGCGCACTGGGCAGGGAGCACAGGCACTGGGCAGGGAGGGCAGGGAGCACAGGCACCAGGCAGGGAGGACAGGCACCGGGCAGGGAGCACAGGCACCAGGCAGGGAGGACAGGCACCGGGCAGGGAGCACAGGCACTGGGCAGGGAGGACAGGCACTGGGCAGGGAGCACAGGCACTGGGCAGGGAGGACAGGCACTGGGCAGGGAGCACAGGCACTGGGCAGGGAGCACAGGCACCGGGCAGGGAGCACAGGCACTGGGCAGGGAGCACGGGCACTGGGCAGGGAGCACAGGCACCGGGCAGGGAGCACAGGCACTGGGCAGGGAGCACGGGCACTGGGCAGGGAGCACAGGCACCGGGCAGGGAGCACAGGCACCGGGCAGGGAGCACAGGCACTGGGCAGGGAGCACAGGCACTGGGCAGGGAGGACAGGCACTGGGCAGGGAGCACGGGCACTGGGCAGGGAGCACAGCACTGGGCAGGGAGGGCAGGGAGGGCGCCCGTGAAAGGGGGAGGATGCAGAGGCCACCTCCCCAGGACCTTACCTGGCCGAGCTGTCGTCCTGGATGAGCAGGGGGGGCTTGTCCGTCAGCTTCTGGGGGGCGAACTGAGGAGACGGCGAGCGCGAGGTCTCCATGGCGGGCGTGTGCGGGGGCCGGAGCTGCGGCGGCAGCAGCGCTTCTCGCTTCGGGCAGGCGGGCTGCTCCGCTACATGCTGCGCCCGCTCCCCGGGCGCCCAGGGGCCGTCTGCGGGCTGGGCACAGGGGCCAGGCGCGGGAGAGGGCGGCGGCAGGGGCCTGCCGGGCACGGCCAGGTGACCGCCCGCGGGGGTGGCACCGGCCGGCGCCCTGAACGGCCTGGGCTCCCGCTTGGGCGGCGGCGGCCTCTGCGGGGCCGGCCTCTTGGCGAGCGGCGCGGCGCTCACAGGCCGGGGCTCCTGCCCCCCGGAGGGCACGGCCTGTGACCCTGGGCCCGGCGGGGGCAGCGGGGCGGCGCGGTCCTCGGAGTATCTGTAATCTCGGGGGAGGGTGCCCGCCCTGCCGCGGCCCTCCTGGGGCACCTCTGGCGCTTCCGGGGCGCGGGGGGGCTCAGACACCTGGGCCGGGAGCCGCGGGCCCCGATGGGCTCCTGGACCGTCTTCCGGGCGCTGGGCATCTGCTGGTCTAGAGGAAGAACGAGTAACAGTGAGCAACGCCTGGCTGGGGTGGCTCAGTGGATGGAGCGTGGCCTGCAGACTGAAGGGTCCCGGGCTTGATTCCCAGTGGGGGGCGTGCAGGAGGCAGCCGATCAATGATTCTCATCATTAATGTGTTTTTCCTCTCTCTCTCCCTCTCCCTTCCTCTCTGAAATCAATAAAAAATATATTTTAAGCCAAAACCGGTGTGGCTCAGTGGTAGAGCGTCGGTCTGCGGACTGAAAGGTCCCGGGTTCGATTCCGGTCAAGGGCATGTACATTGGTTGCGGGCACATCCCCGGTGGGGGGGATGCAAGAGGCAGCTGGTCGATGTTTCTCTCTCATCGACATTTCTAGCTCTCTATCTTTCTCCCTTCCTCTCTGAAAAATATCAATAAAATATATATATATATATATATATATATATATATATATATAATAAATTGAAAAAAGAAAGAAAATGCCATACCATTTATGTTATATTTTTAAAAATAATAAAAATGAGCAACCAGTTCCAATGAACACCGTCTTCCCAAACAGGACCAGGCCGGATCTTGCTAATCTCCCCGGATCCCCGTGGGCATTTTCCCACGCCTGTGCCCAGCGCGATTCCTAATGCCAGGCCTTGAGCCCAAGCACACACCGGGCACCGTGAGGCCCTACGTGGGCATGTCCCGCAGCAGGGCGGGACGTATTGAAAACACACGCACACACCTGACATACAGACCCGCGTGCGTGTCCACACAAGCTGCATTTGGGAGCAAAAAATCAGAATTTACACAAACGCTTTTGAAAACAAGGCTTGTGAGAACGCTCACCCACAGCTCTGTTCAGAAACAAGTGTCTCATGTTGCAACAGTATCTTTGTGCGGCTCATTTCATCCAGGAAATCGCCACATACAGAGAGAGAGAGCTTTCTCAAATGGGTCGCAAATGAACTGACTGACAAAGCCTTTGACATCGGTAGCGTGGTGTGAAAAATGAAAAGGCAGGGAGACTGGCTTCTGGAAGCTACAACCATTTGCTGATCTTTTCAAATCCCTACCCATTTCCATACCCACAATCCATTTCTGTCTTCCCGTGATATGTACATATACATGCACTTAAAGGCATATACATACACACATAAACAGGCCTACAAAACCATGCATACATGCTTCACACACATGTTCACCTGTGCCGCAGCTAAAGCTCAAGGCGTTAACAGCTATTACATTTGCAGCAAACCAGCCGGCCACGCCTCTGCCGACGCGCCGCCTCTTGCAACCCAACGACAACAAAATGAGCCGGGGGCTGACTCCCAGGACGGCCAGAGCTTTCCGCTGAAGAGACCAGCTCTGCTGCCGAAGGAGCCCTGACCAGGGTGGCCACCAGGGCACCAGCAAGCGGAGACCTGCAACCTATTAACCAGCAAGCGGACAGGACACCTTTCCCGGCAACCAGCGCCCCTCGCGGCTGAGGGATGAACTGCACCCCAGGACGTGCTACTGGGCCTGGGAATCAGTTGATGCAACCCTGTCTTGGGTACTAAGTGGCAAGTGTCCTGTCCGTGTCCCTCTCGTGTCCTCAGGAGAAAGGTCCCTCGGGCTCAGTGGACGCTTCAGAGCAGAACCCACATCGCAAACCCAATCCTTGCCTCCGCCAGCCGGGGCCGCAGTCCCCACCCTGCACCGCGGCAAGGCCAAGGGCAGGACCCTGCTCCCAGCCAGAAACCGCAGCTCCTCCATCTGGTAGAGGACAGGGTCCCGCTGGGACCTGAGAGGACAGGTTCGCCCTCTGCTCCTAGGCTGCGGGGCGCTGGGTGACAGGGACACGTGTCCTAACTCGTGACGAATTGCAAATGCCTGCCCAGCCTTTCATGTCCAGGCCGCGAGGGACCCTGGGAGGTTTTCTTCTCCTCCTGCTAAACTCTTCCACTCCGGCCCCCACTGACCCCCGCCGAAGCGCCGGCACCTGCCATTCAACCAGCGCCCAGCACCTCGGAGAGACGGAGAAGGAGCGGAGCTGCCGCTCACGGCGCAGGCCTCAGCGCCGGCCCCGCAGGCCCACGTTGGGTGCGAGTATTCAAAAGGAGTTCCACTCCAGATGACGCATCTGCCTCTCAGCACAACCATTGTCTCAGTTTCGGTTCTTATAAGGGAATTCCTTGTATCACATGACCTCACACATCTAGGGGGAATGATGGACAACATAGACTGGTGAACAAAATCAGACCTGGAGACAGAGAAGCATCGATCAGACCGTCAGACCTCAGAGGGCAGGCAGGGGAGGGGGGGGAAAGGGAGAGAGATCAACCAGAGGACTTGCATGCATGCATATAAGCCTAACCAGTGGTCACGGACAACAGGGGGGTGGGGCATGCGTGGGGAGGGGTTTGGGATGGGAATGGGGGGATGAGGACACATATGTGATGCCTTAATCAATAAAGATTTTTTTTAAAAAAAGGAGTTCTGTCTGCAGAGCGCCTTGGACAGGATGTGCTGTGAGGGCCACCCAGACGGAGAGCGCCTGTGGGAGCCACGCCCCTGGGAAGCACTAGTCACTGGTGACGCGGCCCAGTGGGCGCCCTCTTCCGGATGGGGCCTGGCTGGCACCGGGCAGGGCTGCTGTGGCCGCTCCTCCTGCCTGGGGAGCGGGGCGCCTCCACCCCAGCACTCACTCCCCTTAGAACAGCCACAGAGCGCAGCACCTCCTGGGCCAGCTTTGTCCCCCGCTCCCCATCCCCCACCCCACTGAAACCTGCCAAGCAAAGCCATAAACCCTCGCACTGGTTTTTATTGCCTTAGGACAGTGGTCGGCAAACTCATCAGTCAACAGAGCCAAATACCAACAGCACAAACGATTGAAATTTCTTTTGAGAGCCAAATTTTTTAAACTGAAACTTCTTCTAATGCCACCTCTTCAAAACAGACTCGCCCAGGCCGTGGTATTTTGTGGAAGAGCCACACTCAAGGGGCCAAAGAACCGCATGTGGCTCTCGAGCCACAGTTTGCCCACCATGGCCCTAGTTGATAAGAATGCAGGAAATCGAGAGAAGATTTTTGTGGATGACCTGCTGCTCTCCCATACTGCCAGCAGTATTGGAATAAATGTTCACATACGATTTAAAAAAAAAAAAAGGAATGTAGGAAATCAAGGTCACAACACAAAAATGGGAATTTGTGGTTCTTCTGGGATCATACTCCAAGCTGTGTTTCTAATAGCTTCCAAATGGCTACTGTGTAGGTAAAGTGTGTGTTTATGTATTTCTGTATCATGTAAATTTCACATGTGTTTATTTTGCATGTGTATGGATCTGTGTCTCTGTACATGCACCCCTACGTTCATTGCAGAGCATTATATATTTACTATAGCCAAGATATGGAAGCAGCCCAAGCGCCCATCAGTAGATGAGTGGATAAAAAAGCTGTGGTTCACCCCAATAAATAATAATTTTTTAAAAAGCTGTGATATATTTATACAATGAAATACTATTCAGCCGTAAAAAGAAAGGAAGGAAGTTTTACCTTTGGGGGCAGCATGGATGGACTAGAGGGTATTGCGCTAAGTGAGATAAGCCAGTCTGAGAAAGACGAGTGCCATATGATGTCACTTATGTGTAGAATCTAACAAAATAAACTAACACACAAAATAGAAACAGATTCATAGATACAGAGAACAGGCTGACAGCTGTCGGGGGGGTGGGGGATGTTGGTAGTCAGGGAGAAAATGGTGAAGGGATTAAGAAAAAAGAAAACGCACACCTCACAGACACAGACAACAGCATGGTGATGCCCAGAGGGAGAGGGGTGGGGAGGTGGAAGAGGGTAAAGGGGGATAAATGGTGACGGACGGAGCCTTAACTTCGGGTGGTGACACACAACAGAGCGTAGAGATGATGGGTTATAGAACTGTGCCCCTGAAACCTTTGTCATTTCATTAACCAATGGCACCCCAATAAACTCAATTAAAAAGCTAATATACTCCAAGGATAAAATCACTGGTGATGGTCGGGACCGGTTTGGCTCAGTGGATAGAGCGTCAGCCTGAAGACTGAAAGGTCCCGGGTTCGATTCCGGTCAAGGGCATATATTTTGATTGCGGGCACATTCCCAGTAGGGGGTGTACAAGAGGCAGCTGATCGATGATTCTCTCTCATTGATGTTTCTAACTCTCTATCCCTCTCTCTTCCTTTCTGTGAAAAATCAATAAAATATATATATTTTTAAAATCACTGGTGATGGCGAGACTGGGAACTAGCAAAAGCAGACAGATAAGAGGGCTCCTGCACCGCGCACTGAAGCTGCCCCTGCACGCACTCCTGGTGCACCCCGCACGGAGGCCCGCCACACAAAGGAAGTGAAGAAGGAGCTGCACCAGCGCCGGGAATGGCATTCAGGTTGAGCTGGTTGTGCGTTCTCCTGGGAACATGCTAATGACACAGTACCAAAGAGCGGCCTGCCTGGGCAGCTCGGGGAGGAGGGGGGGCAGCAGGCTCTATGCAAGGCTTTTGGAGTCGTGCACCCCCAGGGACCTGCACCCCCAGGGACCTGCACCCCCAGGGACCTGCATCCCCAGGGACCTGCACCCCCAGGGACCTGCACCCTGGAGACCTGCACCCCCAGGGACCTGCATCCCCAGGGATCTGCACCCCGGAGACCTGCACCCCCAGGGACCTGCACCCCCAGAGACCTGTACCCCCAGAGACCTGCACCCCCAGGGACCTGCACCCTGGAGACCTGCACCCCCAGGGACCTGCACCCCCAGGGACCTGCACCCCCAGGGATCTGCATCCCGGATACCTGCACCCCGGAGACCTGCACCCCCAGGGACCTGCACCCCCAGGGACCTGCACCCCCAGGGATCTGCATCCCGGAGACCTGCACCCCAAAGACCTGCACCCCCAGGGACCTGCACCCCGGAGACCTGCACCCCCAGGGACCTACACCCTGGAGACCTGCACCCCCAGGGACCTGCACCCCGGAGATCTGCACCCCAGAGACCTGCACCCCAGAGACCTGCACCCCAGAGACCTGCAGCCCAGAGACCTGCACCCCCAGGGACCTGCACCCCGGAGACCTGCACCCCAGGCACAGGCCCGGGTGGCAGTCTCCATCCCCAGTAGGGGGCGTGCAGGAGGCAGCCGACCCTTGATTCTCTCTCCTCATGGATGTTTCTGTCTCTCCCTCTCTCTTCCTCTCTGAAATCAATAAAAATTATATTTTGAAAAATAGGAACCCACAGCCCCTGGGTTCCTTCTCAGGCATTGTCGGCACACGGGTGAGAAGGCTGCGTGAACTTGGAAGAATTGGCACAAAGGACTCTGCAAATATTTCTTAAAAGTGCAAAACTAAACAACTGTAGCATCCACTCAGACATCCAGGGATGGCAACAAGCTCCCAGAAATGACCCGACCACCCCTCTGCGGGAGGTCCGCTGCCAAACGCAAGCGCCCAGGCCAGTGGCCGGGGAGGATGGGCTAACGGGTGGGCTCAGTTGGCCAGCTTGGTTCCTACCCCCCCCCCCGCATCTCCTTCTATTGTAATGCACAGAAGAGGTAGAGAGGCGAGCAAATGCACGCTAAAGGCCACATTGGATACGGGAATTCAGAGCTGGGCCCGGGGAGCAGGTGGCGTTGGCCGGGGCCCCCCTCACTCGGGCCGGGCATCCAGGGCCTCGCAGCCCACATGGTTGACACCAACACGCATGTGCATCGCTCGCTTTAATCACTGCTGCTGCCTGTGTGTTGTTCACGCAGAGCCCTGCAGATGCTTTTCCCTAAGGTGTGTGTGTGTGTGTGTGTGTGTGTGTGTGTGAGAGAGAGAGAGAGAGAGAGAGAGAGAGAGAGAGAGAAGGGGGGGGCAGGGAGAGAGAGAGGTAAGAAAGTATATAAATTAAACTATTAAACTATCAATCATAAAACTATCAATCATATTAAACTATCAATCCATGAAAATATATTTTTTAAAAAGAGAGAAAGTATAAAAATGTTCCACTGTGCACGACCAACGTGTGGAGCTGGCCCTCACCCTACCATCCATGAAACACTGCTCTCTGATGTAAACATACAGAAATTAGCCCTGACCAGTGTGGCTCAGTGGATAGAGTGTAGGCCTGCCAACTGAAAGGTCCCGGGTTTGATTCCGGTCAAGGGCATGTACCTCGGTTGCGGGCACATCCCCAGGAGGGGGCGTGCAGGAGGCGGCTGATGGATGTTTCTAACTCTCTATTCCTCTCTATTAAAAAATCAATTAAAAATATATTTAAAAAGAAGAAATTAGAGCATGGCCTCAAAGACCCTGCGTGGCAACGAAAAGAAATGTGCAGCCTTTCAGGAAATCTGTGCCCAGTCTCCTCGGGTCCTGTGTGTCACGTGAAAACCTCACCCACCACCCTCACTGCCCCGGGCTGTGAGGCAGCGCCTGCTCAGCTCCAGATGCTGCGGCGCGTCTTCAAGCCCCCCCCCTCCATGGTCAGTGCGCGCACCCACAGCCCTCTGCCGCGCATCAGCCGCAGTGTGCCCACGCGTGTGCACGCAGGCCTCCGCCGCAATTTCCCCACACACAGCACCCTCCCTGCAATACAGCACCCTCCCTGCATACAGCACCCTCCCTGCATACAGCACCCTCCCTGCAATACAGCACCCTCCCCACACACAGCACCTTCCCACGCACACAGCACCCTCCCCACACACACAGCACCCTCCCCGTGCGCACACACAGCACCCTCCCCGCACACACAGCACCCTCCCCGCACACACAGCACCCTCCCCACACACCCAGCACCCTCCCCGCACACACAGCACCCTCCTCACACACACACAGCACCCTCCCCGCACACACAGCACCCTCCTCACACACAGCACCCTCCCCACACACACAGCACCCTCCCCACACACACAGCACCCTCCTCACACACAGCACCCTCCTCACACACAGCACCCTCCCGCGCGCACACACACACAAAAGCAGCTGTGAGGAGCGCAAAGACATTCCATCCTTTGGAACCATGGCAAAACTGGTAGTGATCTGTTTCTCATCACGGGCTACAACACACACACACACACACACACACACACACACACACACACACAAACACACACACACAGGCACGCGCGCACACACAAGTCAGTAAAGCCCGCAAAGAAACGCGCGCCTCTAAAGTGTCCCCATGGCCCCGCGGGGAGCAGACGCGAGGGCGGCGAATGCTCAGCTCCCGTTCCCACGCACGTCCCCCGCAGAGAGCAGGGCGCGCGGTTACCCACGGCGCGCCGTCCTCATGCCCAAGCATGCACACCTGATCGCATCACCTCTTTCCCATGGGCACGGGCTGACTCACCACTTCCTTCCGCATCCGCCTCCGGTGCCCGGTCACCCCGCTGCTTTCTCACGCCTTTGGGGAGGGAGAGGCGGAGGCGAGGGAGACCCGCCCCGCCCCGCTGGCGCCCGGCGCCGGGGGACCCTCTGCAGGGGAGGCGGTCCAAGGAGCCCGCGTTAGCAAGGCCCCGCACCCCGCAGAGCAGAGCGGAGCGGAGGGGAGAGGAGGACCGCGGGAGAGAGGAGGACCGCGGGAGAGAGGAGGACCGCGGGAGCCCGGCGCCCAGCCGCCCGCACAGCCCAGCCTCCGGGTCTCCAGGCGCAGGCGGCACCGGAGCGCGCCCGCATACACGCGTGCGGAGCGCGCGCCCCGGAATCTGCACCCTCCGCGCGGGATCTGACAGCCGCAGGCGGAACAATAAGCAGGGAGAATGCACGCAGACCTCCCGCACTGCCCCGGGAGCCGCGAGCCGCTCCGCCAGCCCGAGAACAAAGGCGCCGGGAGCCCCCCAGCCCCGCGCCCCGCACCGCACCGGCCGCAGGGGACGCCGAGGGACACGCGCCAGGGACTCTTACCCCGGCCTCCGCCTGCTGCATCGGGTGCCCCGCTGCCTTCAGGGACCTGTTCCCGGTCCCCGGCCCCCCGGCAGCCCCCGCCGCGCCGCCTGCAGCCCGGAGTCTGGCCCGTCTGCTCCCCACGGCGGCCCGTCTGCGCCCCACGGCGGCCTGCCTGCGCCTGCTGCCTCCCTCGTGACGGACAAGTCCACGCAGGCTCCTGGCACCTCCGTGACTCAGGCGCCCTTGCCCTTCAGTTACTACACTGGCAACTCCTGACCCCAGGGGGCGTTCCCGCCGCTCCTACCTTCAACCCCAACGCTTGGGTGGCATCCATCCTTTTGATAATTTAAGAGGGAAATCGAGAAAAGCTGACTGCATGAATTTTATTTTATTTTATATCTTTATTGTTGAAAGTATTCCATATGTCCTCCTCTTCCCACATTGATCCCCCCGCCCCCCAGGCCTTCACCACCCTAGTGTATGGGTCCATGGGCCATGCCATGCATATCTGCATACAAGTCTTTGGTTGATCTCACACACACACACACACACACACACACACACACACACACACGCCTTCTCTCTGAGAGATCCGCACTCCGTTCCATGCTTCTCTGTCTCTGGATCTGTTTTGCTCGCCAGTTTATTTTGCTCATTAGATTCCACACATGAGTGAGATCATGGGATGCTTGTCTTTCTCTGACGAACTTATTTCACTTAGCATGATGCTCTCCAGGTCCCTCCATGGCGGCAGGAATTTTACATGCTCTCTCCGTTAACGAAGCCCAGATGATCACATAATGTGTGAGGTACCCGGTTCAACTCCACACCCCAATCAAGTCCACTGGAACCATGAGGTTTAAAACATGCAAAAGTGGATTTGGGGGTGGGGGGTGGGAGGGGAGATCAACCAAAGGACTTGTGTGCATGCATATGAGCATAACTCATGGACACAGTCAGCAGGGGGCGGGACATGTGGGGGGGGGGGGCAGCCGGGGAGAGGTCAGTGGGGAAAAGGAGACATATGTAATACCCTCAACAATAAAGAATTCATTTTTTTTTTAAAATAGCGGATTCACAGCTGCGTGTATTCTCCGGGCTGTTACCCACTCTTTAGGAATGGAGTCCACCCTGCAGCTAGCCAAGTGCTCCCGGGAGTCTCACTGTGGCCCAGGCATTGAGGGCCGCAGACAAAGAGGTGGCAGGCTGACCCGGCCAGCCCATCTGTCACCTCACAATGATCTGTATTCAAAGTCCCCCTCCCCCTCCCTCCCTCCCCTCCCCGTGCAGCTGAGATCCCAGGGCCTCGCCCCTCCCCCCAGTGGCTAACAGCCCCTTCCCGGGTCTGCACTTAACCCTCAGGGAGGACTTTCTCTTTTCAGCCTGCTCTGTCAGCCTCTTCTAAGCTCACAGACATGGCCGTGGCGCTCCCTCACACAACCAGCGAGATGCGCTGCGCTGCGGAGTCTCCCACGCCCGCCTGATCTTCAGCGTGTGCGGATGCAATCATATCACACCCATGAAGCAGTTACATAAGCCTGCAGGGAAGGCTGCTCCGGACCTCCCACCAGCCCGGGGTGAGTGATTAGCAAGCTTAGGCCTGATACAATGATGATTTCAACCTGTCCCCCATGCCAAGCCCACATTCTTTCTGCCGCGGGCCCGCCCTCCCTCCCTTCTATCCTTCCTTCCCGTCAGCATGGCCTCGCTTTTTGGCACAAATACCCCAGGCTCAGCCATTCCATGCCGGCCGGGGCTCAGGGGGTGAGCACCCACCTACGAACCAGGAGGCCACGGTTTGACTCCTGGTCAAGGGCACAGGCCCGGTTTGCAGGCTCCATCCCCAGTAGGGGGCGTGCAGGAAGCAGACAATCCATGGTTCTCTCTCATCATTGATGTTTCTATATCTCCTTTCCTCTCTTTTCCCTCTATAAAATCAATAAAATATATTTAAAATAATAATAACCTATACTAATAAAAGGGCAATATGCTAATTAGACAGGAGACATTCCGGGTTTCCTTCCAGACGTACTTCTAGACCAAGCCAAAACCATGATAGCGGGGCTGAGGTAAAGGCGGTTAGGGGAAATCAGGACAAGAGGGGAGGGTAGTTGGGGGTGAGCAGGCCAGCAGTGGGGGGCAGTTGGGTGTGATCAGGCCAACGGGGGGGGGGGGGTGCTGGGGGCAATCAGGCTGGCAGCACGGAGCAGTTGGGTGTGATCCGCCCAGGAGGGGAGGGCAGTTTGGAGTGATCAGGCCAACAGGGGGAGGGGCAGTTGGGGGCAAGCGCGCCAGCAGGGGGGCGCAGTTGGGGATGAGCAGGCAGGATGGTTAGGGGCGATCAGGCAGGCAGGCAAGCGATTAGGAGCCAACGGTCCCGGATTTCGAGAGGGATTTAGGAATCAGACCTAATCCGGCAATCGGACATCCCCCAAGGGGTCCCATATTGGAGAGGGTGCAGGCCGGACTGAGGAAAACCCCCCTCCCACACGAATTTCATGCACCGGGCCACTAGTAATAATAATAATAATAATAATAATAATAATAAAGACAGCCATTCCTCTAGGGCCCTGGCTGCTGCGCTACAGAAGCGCATGGGAATTCCGGCTCTGGGTGCTGGAGGAATGCGCTGTTAAAGGAGACCCCGCTGAGGTCTTTCTGAAGACAAACCACTGTTTTGTTCTCAGACTGAGGCATACTCACCAGGGCCTGTGAGATGCTCAAACCTTTCACAGCTTGTGCTTTTCAGAGCTTAAGACTTTACACCGGAAACGCTTCTAACAAATCGCATACCAATCTGCCTGTAATTGGCCCAGGGCATCGGGGCCATGAGCAATTCCACAAATAAAGGAACCAAACCAAACCGACACCCGGCGCCGCACATTCCCAGAGAACTCTTCCTGCCGGCCTCCCCGGGAGCATCAGGAAGCCTCGAGCCTCCCCCGAGTCACTTCCCCTGAACTGAGCGCCATGCTGCCCTCGGGTTCCCCGGGGCCCCCCACCTGCACCCTCACCTCTCGGCACCCTGCGCTCTCCTGCACCTTCACGCCTTAGAAGCACGGCCGCTTGGGCCGAAACCGGTTTGGCTCAGTGGCTAGAGCGTCGGCCTGCGGACTGGAAGGTCCCAGGTTCGATTCCGGTCAAGGGCATGTACCTTGGTTGCGGTCACAACCCCGGTAGGGGGTGTGCAAGAGGCAGCAGACCAATGATTCTCTCTCATTGATGTTTCTAACTCTCTATCCCTCTCTCTTCCTCTCTGTAAGAAATCAATAAAATATATTTTTTTATTTTTTTTAATATATTTTATTGATATTTTACAGAGAGGAAGGGAGAGAGATAGAGAGCTAGAAACATCGATGAGAGAGAAACATCAACCAGCTGCCTCTTGCACACCCCCTACTGGGGATGTGCCCGCAACCAAGGTACATGCCCTTGACCGGAATCGAACCCGGGACCTTCCAGTCTGCAGACCGATGCTCTACCACTGAGCCAAACCGGTTTTGGCTAAAATATATTTTTTTAAAAAGAAGAAGCACTGCCGCTTGGGTGGACGGTACCAGCTCCCTAAGCCAGCCACCAGAGGAGACACGTCACATCCAGATCACAAGAGAAGTGCATTTCCAATTGCAACCAGAGAGAGAATCCTGAGAGAAGCCTCTTCGGAAATGTCTGACAGACTGCCATTCCAGCCCCACATACCGTACCCGCCGCCCTGGACCAAACCTCAGGGCGCAAACCTGCTCGGTGGGGCGTCCCTGGGCGCCGCCGGCTGGGTGGACAGGCTCGGGCTGCATCCGTGCTCGGGCCACACGGCCGCAGCCACCGAGCGGGGACAGCGCGGCCCGAAGGCGGCGTATGGACCGGCCCGGCCGTCAGCCTGAGCCCCAGCTGCCTTTCCCAGACCTGCCCGCGGATAATTACCTCCGGGGGATGCGCGGCCTCATTTTGAATAAAACAAAATATTTTTTTAAAATAGCCCGGGCCCCTGTGGCTCAGTTGGCTGAGTGGCATGCTGGGCACCAAAAGGTCACCGGTTCAATTCCTAGTCAGGAGACATGCCGGTGGTGAGTTCGGTCCCCGGTCAGGGTACATAGAATGTTTCCCTCTCACGGTGATCTCTCTCTCTCTCTCTCTCTCTCTCTCTCACACACACAAGTAAAAACATATTTTTTAAAGTAAAATAAATAAATAAACAAAAAACTTTTCCTTGTGGATTCCCAGTATGGACTGAGATTTTTTTTTTTAACTGACATCGAGTTTACACGCACTTACCCATGAGGTCTATGTTCCAAGACCCCCGATGGATTCCTGAGACCCCCGCATAGTACCAAATCTTACATACACCATGACCTCTTGGTTCATGGGTTGATGCTCACCCACTGAGCCACACCGGCCGGGCGTAAAACATGGGAAACTGGCTTAAAGCACAGCCTAGAGAGGAGAGCGTGGCGGGAAGAATGGAGAGGTGGTGGGCGCGGGTGCCCGGGTGCATTCTGGGGAAAGGCAACAGCCCGGTTAGCAGCCCCTTCAGGTCTGGCCAAACCCAGATGCCGACCCCATTCACCCAAGCATTCACCCCATACAGAAAACCACCCCAGAAGCCTTCTTCGACACCGCTCCCCAAGTTTGCCTACCTCGGGGCAGGACCCCCGTCCTCAACCGGGACTGTGGAGGGCTGTTCTCTGTGCTCGACGGGGTCCTCCGCTTGTCGCCTCGGCTCCACGGGCGCCTCCTGCCACGGGAGCACAGAGAGGAGTCATCGCCGCCTTCCCCCCGGCACCCCGTGTCCAGCCCTCACCGGGGGGCGCCCCGCGGGCCTGCGGGCTGGAGCTCGCCCTCCGCAGAGCTGCACCAAAACCCCAGCAGACCGCCCTGGCCGGTGTGGCTCAGTGGACAGAGCGGCGGCCTGCAGACTGAAGGTTCCCAGGTTTGATTCCGGTCAAGGGCACATGCCCTGGTTTCGGGCACATCCCCAGTGGGGGGGAGGGGGGACATGCAGGAAGCAGCTAGTCAGTGATTCTCCTCATTGATGTTTCTATCTCTCCCTTTCCCTTCCTCTCTGAAATCAATATAAATATATATTTAAAAAGTAAAAAAAAACACACATCAGACCCACATCCACCACGGTCCTGGGCAGGAAGCATGCGGGCTGTAACGCCGCGGGCACAGTGGCCCCAAACCCCCAACCGGCTGGTCCTGGCTCACTGGGGCGAAGGCTCGAGCCCAGGACTCGCCAGCCTGTGGGACGCTTGTCTCCTGCCTGAGCGCGCGGGGACTCCTCCCGGGTCCCGCCGCGTGGGCTGAGGGCCAGGGCACCGCCAGGTCCCCTGAAGTCCCCCGCCTTCCAGAACCCAGACCCCCCACACACTCACCCTGCATGCTGTGCGCTATCCTACTGCGGTTCTCTTTTTTAAAATATATTTTGATTGATTTCAGAGAAGCAGGAAGAGGGAGAGAGAAATAGAAATGGCCATGACGAGAGGGAATCATCGATTGGGTGCCTCCTGCACGCCCCTTACTGGGGATCGAGCCCACAACCTGGACATGTGCCCTGACCCAGAATTGGTTCATAGGTCAATGCTCAACCACTGAGCCACACCGGCCAGGCTTTACTGCTGGTTCTTTTAAAAAGAAATTGCACCTGGTGCTGCAGGAAATGTGTTCCTGGACAAACACAAGTGCGGGTTTAAGAAGCAGGAAAAGCAGAGAGGGGGAGAGAAACTACTGGTGTCGAAGCAGGACACAGATACGCAGCTTGCTAGAAACCTGACCTCAACTTTGACCATCAAAACTCTTACCTTAAAAGAAAGTGCAATAGTGTCATGATGCAGTGCCTTTTTAAAGAAATGATTTTATTGATTTTAGAGATAGAGGAAGAGAGAGAGAGAGAGAGAGAGAGAGAGAGAGAGAGAGAGAGAGAGACATCAATGTGAGAGAGAAACAGATTGGTTGCCTGTTTGCACCCCAACCGGGGACTGAACCCACAGCCTGGGCATGTGCCCTGGCCAGGAATCGAACCAGCCATGTTTTTGGTGCGCGGGACGATGCTCAGCCACTGAGCCTCGCTGATCAGGGCTGCGTGGTTTTTTCACTACGTTTAGCCTGAGAGCAATCTTTAAAAAGATTTGGGGGGAATACTAAAAGAACGGACACTGACAACATTAAATGATTAAATGCCGTCCATGTCTGAAAGCCCTTTTCACTCCGGAGGACAGCTTGCCGTCCCCTACAGTTCCCCCGAGTTCTTTGCTCGGAACCAAGGCAGAGACAAGCTACCGAGAGGGGGGAGACAGCTGCGGCCAGAGAGGGGCGGGGAACCCCGCTGAGGGTGACTCACGACACCTAAAAGCGCCGCGAACAAGCCGGGGTCGCCCAGGTCCCTTTCACACAGACGGATGCTCAGTGTCCTAAATGCTGCACTGAGCGGACGCAAGCCATGCTGGTGCTGACCGTTATATCTGGGGGGGCCCTATAGGTCCCTCAGATAGTGGCCACGCCCGGCCGCTGTGGCTCAGTGGTGGAGCATCAACCTATCAACCAGGAGGTCACGGTTAGATTCCCAGTCAGGGCACATGCCCGGGTTGCAGGTTCGATTCCCAGTGGGGAGCATGCAGGAGGCAGCAGATTGATGATGCTCTCTCTCCCTCTCCCTTCCTCTCTGAATTCAATTTTTTTTAAAAACAACTTTAGAAAATAAATAAAAGACAGCGGTGGGGTGACCAGGAGCTTGCCCACGTGTGCGCTCACCTGTTTGTACAGGTCTGTGGAGGGCGATGACCGCGACCTCTCGTGAACATACTGCAGCCTCTCCTGCTGGTCCAGGCCCACGTCCAGGATGTCGTCGGCCGAGTGGTATCTCCCCGAGCCTCTGGCTTCCGGGCCTTTGCTCTGCTTCCTCCAAGAGGCCTGATACTCTGCAAAGGTCCCGAGCCTCTGTGGCGGCTCCGACGTCCCCGTCCTCCCCGCTCTCCTGGCCCCCTCGGCGTTCTCTCCAAAGGAGGTGGTGCGGGCCCTGCCCTGGGGCGGGGGCTCGGCGGCCTGGTCCCCGGGGCGCGCGGCCCGCAGCCTGTCCGGCTTCTCCTTCGGGCCCCCGGGGAGCGCCTGCCTCGACCTGGGCCTCTGCGGGACCAGCCTGCTGGTCTCCTCGAAAAACTTCCACCTGTCGGCGAACGTCCCCACGGTGTCGTCGTTGTCGGGGTGCGGGCGGGGGCAGGGAGCCCCCGAGAGCCCCACCTCATTCATCTTCTCCGGCTCCGAGTACGACTTCAGCTTCTGCTCCGCCGTGAACCGCTTCCGGCCGCCGATGCGGGCCACGTGGGACGGGCCCCCTCCGGAGGCGGGCGGCCGGGCCGGGCCCACGCCCGGGGGGGCGGCATCCAGATCCGGGCGGTGGTCCCCGGCCCTGGGCTCCCGGGAGCCGGCGGGGCCGGGGTCCAAGTCGCGGCGCTTAAACGACGTGGCCCGCAGGACGCGGGCCTGGGCCTCCTTCAGGTGGTCCTTGTAGGTGCCCAGCAGCGGGGACCCCGCGGCTGGCGCTCCGGGCGCCCCCCGCCAGCTGCCGGCCTCCCCGCCGGCGGAGGCCTCGGGGGCGGCCAGCGCCATGGAGCTCTTGCTCTTCTGCAGCCGCGCGCGCCGCAGCTGGATCTCGTTGCGGAGGGTGGTGGAGAAGCGGTCGCTCCTCCGGGTGGCTTTGCCCACCTGGGCATCGAAGGGCTCCGGCCTGTCCCTGCCGCCCTCCGGGCCGGCCTCGGGCCGGGGCCCCTCCCGGGCCAGCGAGTGCAGCAGGGGCGTCCCGCGGGCGGAGATCTGGCCGCCCTCCCCGACGGCAGCGGCTCTCTGCGCGCCGTGGCGGGCTCTCGGCGGCTCCTCCAGCCCTCTGTCCCCTGGGTCGCCCCGCTCCCCCTCATGGGCCTCCAGGGCCTCCTGGTGCTGAGCGGGGTGACAGCGTGGCCTCTGGCCTCCCGCGTGTGTGGCAGGCCGAGCATGGGGCCCCAGGGGCGAGCCGCAGCACCAGCAGCCGTCGCGGGGCTGAGCCGCCTGGGCGCCCCCCTGGGGGCCCGGTCTGGTGGCCGCGGAGCGGTGGTGGCTCTGCCCGGCGCTGTCCCCCTTGCGCTCGGCGGCGGCACTGGGCTGCCTGGCCGGGGCGGGGCTGGCGTCCTGGAAGCTGTGGGCGGGGGGCTCCTGCGGGGCCCCGGCGACGGTGCCACGCGGCTGCCCCCTGGGCACCACGGCGGCCCTGGGGCCCTCGCGGAGGAAGGGACTGTCGTCGCTGCTCTGGCGCGGGTGCTGGCACGCGTAGGCAGACGGCGGGAGGCGCACGTCGGTGCTGGACAGAGAGGCGTGGAGCCGGCTGGGGGCGCCGTGGCCGGACGGCCACCCGCAGTCCAGGGGGCCCGAGCTCTCGGGCCACCTCCGCTCGCCGGGGCGCGCTGGCTTCCGCTGCGGATCGGCGGGCTCTGCCCTCCAGTCGCCCTGGCTCTGAGCCCGGCTCCGGCCCGGAAAGTGCTGCGCGGGGGCCACCTCGGGGCACGGAGGGCCCTGGGCCTTCTCGTGGCTCTTGGTGGCGGCGAAGCTGTCACTGCGCAGAGGGGGCGGCGGCGGCGGGGGGGAAGGAGGGGCCCTCTTCTTATCGGGCACGTGCCAGATGGGCCCAAAACTGGACCTCCCCGACGTGGCCAGCTTGGGCTCGGGCGCGTCCTCTGGCCGGGGGCTCCTGCTGCTGTCCCGGGGGCCCCTGGGGGGCACGCAGCCGGGCCTCTCCTCTAGGCCCTGGGGGTCCTGCCGGCCGCCGGGCCGCGACGCCTCCCACAGGCCCACCTTGTAGAGGATGTTGTCCGTGGACGAGGCATCGGCCTTGGGCAGGGTGTGGTCGGGCGTGCTGGAGCTGGTGCAGAACGAGCCGTACGCCGAGTCCCGCTTGCTTGGGCCGCCCAGGTGGTCGATGCTGCCGCTGGACTTGGCGGCCAAGAGGCGGCCGGAGGGGGAGGGCTGGGAGGGCTGGTCCAGGCTGTCCACGCTGCCCAGCGAGCTGAAGTGGTCCGAGGTGCGCTGCAGGCTCGACGGCTCCCACGCACCCGACAGGTCCTGGGAGGAGGCGCTGGGAGGCAAGAAACACAGGGAGAGCTTGCGTTAGGACTGTCACTGCAGGCCCGCCGGCGTGGCTCAGGGGTTGAGTGTCAGCCTATGAACCAGGAGGTCCCGGTTTGATTCCTGGTCAGCGCACAGGCCCGGTTGCAGGCTCCGTCCCCAGTAGGGGGCGTGCAGGAGGCAGCCGATCCTGATTCTCTCTCCTCATTGATGTCTCTCTCTCTCTCCCCCCTCCTCTCCTTGAAATAATAAAAACATATTTTTTTAAAAAGAATAATATGACAAGACCATGAAGATGACACGAAGGGCAACTGTGACATTCCAGTGTTCACAGGTGGGAAGGGTCACAGCGGCTTGTGGACACGGTCTGTGGCTGCTTTCCAGCTGACGTGAGTGGCCACAACAGCCCTGGACTTGGAGTCTGAAACAGCCGCCCTCTGACCTCCACTGGACACACCGTGGACCCCGTTTCAATAGTCACCCTCTGGCCTCTGCGGAACACGCCATGCACCCCTGGTTTAGCGTGTGAAGTGATTTTATTATTGATTTTGAACAGAAAAGCAATCAAAGGAGCACAGTTTTAACATTAAGAGGGAAAGTTCAGAACATTCCTTTCCCAACCCCAGCTATTAAAGTAAGAATAGCGCAGCCCGGGGCTGTGTGGTTCAGTGGTTAGGTCCTTGGCCCGCACACTGAAGGGTCGTGGGTTTGATTCCTGGTCAAGGGCACATACCTGCGTTGCAGGTTTGATCCCCAGCCGGGCAGCTGCGGCCGGGACCTGCGTGCAAACACCTCCAGAGAGGGGCGTGGCTGTCTGCGGGCCCAGAGCGGCTCCGAGCCGCCGACCCTCGGCCCAGGGGAGCTCGGCCCGGGCTCTTGATCCGGCCGCTAAACAGCATAAACCGGACAGCAGGGCGACCGTCCGGCCTTGGTCCTAGCTTTGTTTTCAGACGTTGCACACGCGCCTGCACGGCGAGCAGTTAGAGCCCACGGCAGTGGCGCGTCCGCGGCCTTTGCTCATCAGGGACACGAATCATTCTCAAGGGAGGAGTCACACCCCCATCGTGCGGGCAGCGCGCCTACCTGGCGTGGTGGCGGCCGTGCCAAGATGGGCAGGCGCCGGCGGAGGACAGCTGGCAGGTGGGCGTCTCGGCGTGGCTGTCGGAGAACTTGGTGGCGTGCCAGGAGTGGGGCCGCCAGCTCAGCTCGTTCCTCCTGAAAGAGAGCGCACACGACTCAGGGGCTGCGCACAGGACATGGGCATGCCGAGGCGGCCAACAAGTCACAGCGACCTCTGCTGGATGCACAGCCCCGTGTCCAGTGCTGCCCGCTGCCCTGGGCACAAGCGCACTTTTTAAATGTCTCTTGATGCCCGGCCGGTGTGGCTCAGTGGTTGAGCGTCAACCTATGAACCAGGAGGTCACAGTTCCATTCCCGATCAGGGCACAGGCCGGGCTGTGGGCTCGATCCCCAGTGGGGGGCGTGCAGGAGGCAGCCGATCCACGCTTCTCTCTCATCACTGACGTTTCTCTCTCCCTCTCCCTTCCTCTCTGAAATCAATAACAAAGAATATTGTGCAATAAAGAATACTAAAGGAAAAACCAGAAAGCATGTATGACCTAAACCCCCTGACAGCGTGGTGGCCGGCAGGACATGGGCTGCGTGGACATGACGGCAGCTGTCTACGAACTAACGCGTCAAACAGACGGGTCCTCGCGCTGCACAAGGGAAGGCGCGGAAACCAAGACCATACCTCATGGCATGTCTCAGGATCCCCATGAGGAAGCTCCTGGCCCTGTGAGTGGCAGTTCCGGGTGGCTTTCTCAGGGCTACAATGTCCACAACTTCTTTCATCGCCAGACCTTCACGCTAGTTAATGAAGGAAACGAACTAGGCTGATGGAGCAGAGGCGGAGAGAAAAGGAAGGCCGGGGGGAGGGGATGGGGCGGGGGCGGGCGAGGGGACATCACACCCGGGACGTTACACTCTGGGATGCCTCAGGCATGGCTGGGCCAGGGTGTCCTTCCTTTTAGGAAGATGACACCCCGAGAAACAGGCCGGCCAGTGGTTGACAATGGAACCAGGAGGTCGTGGTTAGAAGCAGATCCATGATCCTCTCTCATCATCGATGTTTCTCTCTCACTCACTCTCCCCTCCTCTCTGACTTCAATAAAGATGTATAAAAAGAATAAACAAGTGGACCCGGTGGAAAGGGTTACACCACAAGCTATGGCCGAGGATGGCACGGGCACTGGGGACGGGACATTTCCCTGGCACAGGCGGGCTTCTGCCCAGGCCTGTGGACTTCCTGGGGCACAGTGAGCCTGTTTGGGGTCAGAGAAGGTTCCTGAAGCGGTGCACCTGTGACGGCAAGAGACAAGGCCGCTCAGCACCCTCTGCCAGTCACCCAGTGACCGTCCTGAGGACGCTGGGCGCGGAGTCTGGGCACAGAGCCTGGTGCCACCTGGAGCTCTCTGTCCCCGTCCCTCAGGTCCGGCTCACACCGGCCCGTGCAGCAGGAGTGAATGCGAGAGCAGATGTAAGATCTTTTGCATTTTATTGTTAATCCTCCCCGGAGGATATTTTTCCACTGACTTTTACAGAGAGCGGAAGGGAGGGGGGAGACAGAGAGAGAGAAACATCGATGTGAGAGAGACACGTCCATCGGTTGCCTCCTGCACACACCTCACCCAGGGCCAGGGATTGAGTCTGCAACCGACGTATGTGCCCTGGACCGGAATCAAATCCGGGACCCTTCAGTCCTCGGTCCCACGCTCTATCCACTGAACCACACCAGCCAAGGCCCAAATATCATCTTCAATCAGCACGAGCATTTATCATCACAATTTCCTGAAAAGCTGTGGCCCTGACAATTCACACCAGCTTTCCCGGCTCCCCAAATAAAATTCTTCATTACAACGAGGCTCCCATGAAACCTTCCCCCCAAGTTGCACACCAAGATCCATCCACATTCACGGCAACTTTTAAAACTACCTTCAAGTGGGTCAGACACACGGTGCCGGAAGACAGTGTGACTTTGAGTGGGAGGCGCAAAGATAGGGTACAGAAGACGTACCATAGAGTTGTATACTTAAAGCCTATATGATTTTATTGGCCAATGTCACCCCAATAAATTTAACTTAAAAAATAATAATTTTAGCCTGGCCGGTGTGGCTCAGTGGTTGAGCATGGACCCATGAACCAGAAGGTCACGGTTTGATTCCGGGTCAGGGCACATGCCTGGGTTGCAAGCTCAATCCCCAGTAGGGGGCGTGCAGGAGGCAGCTGATCCATGATTCTCTCTCATCATTGGTGCTTCTCTCTCTCTCCCTCTCCCTCTCCCTCTCCCTCTCCCTCTTTCCCTGAAGTCCATAAAAAATTTTTTTTAAATAATGATAATTTTATATACTAGATAGTGTTGTTTTGTTTTGAAGGGACAGGTTTTATATAACAAATACAAAAAATGCTAGGCTATCACCCATAGTTAAGACCCACAGATGTAAATATCAAAATTGATTTTTAAAGAGCAATTGAGTAAGTGCCTCAATGAAATAGTTCATTCATGTGAAAACCAGAACTCCCTACTTCCCCTCAAAAAAAAAAAAAAAAAAAAGAAAGAAAGAAAGGCAGAAAGAGGGCTATGTTATTTTTCTAACCTTTTCAAATGCAGCAAATGGGCTCAGCCTCACAAAATCAACAAGGTCTGCATTTATGCCCATGAACTTGGCGGGCCTGGCGGGATAGGTCGGGCTGGCTGGGAGGCCAAGGTCGTGTGGGGGCGGGGACCTGGCCGCAGGCGCGCCCGGTGGACACTGGGATGTGGGCGTGCGTGGCACAAAGCCACGAGAGGCGCCGCCCGGCAGGCCCCAAATGAACCCGCTCCGAGCCGGCCGCTGCCCTCGGGGCCTGCCAAGCCTGTGGGAGCCCTCCCGTCTGTCTGTGTCCCCCTTCTCCCGCCAGACCGACCCCCTGCCCCTCGCTCGCCAGCTCTGCCCCTCACTCCAGAACCTTCAGCGGCTCCCAGCGTCCACAGAGGACGCTCCTGGGCCAGCCCCGTGGGCATTACCTGGGCAAGGGCTTGGGCTGCTGGTGTGCTGGCACAAGCCCTCCTGGCCATTCAGACAGGCCCAGGCCCCCTCGTCGCCCCTTCCCTACACCCGCCTTGGGTTGCGTCCCTCTGCATCGCCTTTGGGGGCCCTGGAGTCGCTGACGTGGGCCTGACCGCAGCTCAGTGATCTTGTCCTTGGGAGAGATTGCTGAGTTCTGCGTGACCCTCCTCCCCCCTGGTTCCCCGTCCGCCTCCCTCTCCTCTCCTCCTCCCCTGCCCTCCTCCTCCCCAGCCCCCCTTCCCCTCCCCTCCTCCCTCCCTCCTCTCCTCCCCTCTTCCCTCCTCCCTTCAACCCCCCTCTCCCTCCTCCCCTGGTCCCCCTCCTCCTCCCCTCTGCTGAGCCCTGCCTGTCAGCTGTCAGCTCCTAATGGTACGAGCTTAATGGCTTGCCTGGAGTGCTTCTAGCATGCTACGTGCATGTATAAAACATGATTACATATATTTAATACGAGACACAGCCAGCCTTGCAGCATTTGTCACATGGTGCCGCGCTGTGCCCGAGAGAACACGCAGTCCTGCGGGAGAGACAGGCAGGGCCTGCCCGCACGTCCAGGAGACGCGGGAGGGAAAGATACCCCCACGGGGGGGGGGGGGGGGGGCAGCGGAACTGATCCAAGCCCTCCGAGTCCCACGAGGGCAGCGCGGGCTCCTCTCCGCAGACGAGGCGGGCACCCCTCTGCCCGAGCAGGCCCGGGCACGGCTCCGACGGTGTTAGCAGGCCCGTGGGAATAGCCGTTAGGAGCCCAGCAGCACTGGGCAGACCAAGTGGCCCGGCTCTTCCAGCAACTTTTCTCCTCTTTCCAGGAGGATCAAAGGCTACCGGGCAGGCAGCGCGGCCACAGGCAGGCTGTGCCCAAACCCCTGGCCATCTTAAAGGCACAGCGCACTCCCCCCCCCCCCAAAGAAACGTTCTCACGTCATTAGAGAGTCACCTGATCTGGAGCTTACGCCATACCCGCCGGCGAAATCTGAGCAGAAGTGACATTCCCAAAAATAAAACAAATCTTTTTTCCTCCTGATTCTAATAAAAGTAATACTGTTCTCATCACAAGAAAAGTATCTATGACTATGCGTGGTAGCCGATGTTAGCGACCCACTATGATCGTTTTTGCAATATGTACATATACCGAATCATGGCACTGTACACCTGACACTAGCACATCCCTTATATCTCAGCTAGAGGCCCGGTGCACACAATCGTGCAGGGGCCTTGGTTCCGGCCCCCGCCTGTTGCTGGAGGGGCTGTCTGCCACCTCTGCCTCGGCCCCGCCCGCTGCGGCTTTGTCCAGAAGGAAGGACATCCGGTCTAATTAGCATATTATGCTTTCATTGTTATGGATTTTTTTAAAACCACAATAATGAGAACACCCCAAGTCAGGGTGTCTATTCAGCACAAACCTCTGGCTCTGCTCTGTTTCAACAAGAAAACGGGCACAGCGGCCTCTGAAACTAACCTCCAAAATGCTGGAAAAACAGAAACCTACCCTTGAAACTTGAAGAAAGGGCTTCAGGCCACCCTCTCACAGCACCAGGCTTTGCCGACACCCACCAGCCTCCCAGTAAGACCCACACGCTCCTTCAGAATAAACACAGTCCCTCCACTCGGCCAGTGCGGCCCAGTGGTTGAGCATCGACCTAGGAACCAGGAGGTCACAGTTCCATTCCCAGTCAGGGCACAGGCCCGGGTGGCAGGGTCGATCCCCAGTGGGGGGCATACAGGAGGCAGCCGATCCATGATTCCCTCTCATCACGGATGTTCTCCCTGTCCCTTCCTCTCTGAAATAAATAAAATATATCTGGAAGAACATAAACAAACCGCTGTTCTGCCCCGGGGAAGAGCCCTCGGAAGGGGACGCCGGGGAGGGGACACAACCTGCGGCCAGCCTAGCGATCCGGTCCTCCAGCCGCTCGGTGCACGGAGCTGCTTCCGGAACATCCACGGGGGGCCCCACGCAGAGCCACCTGCCCAGACAGCGCCAGGGAGCCAGGGACGGGGACAGGCAGAGACGCCAGAGCCCGGCGCGTGTGGTGAGAAACGCACTCCCCGAGAGGCCAGGGCTGACCCTGGACGGGAAGCCTCCTTTCCTCCAGCGCAGCACCTGCCGCCAGCCTGGTGGCCACAGCTGCGGCCGGGATCCTCCTCCCGGGGCGCTAATCCCCGCCCGGTGCCGGCTTAGCGGACGCGATCAGCCCCAGAGCGGTTTAGGGCTGCCAGCAGAGGCCGGAAGTGACATGAGTCAACCCTACGGATAATGTGGCCGAAGGGCTGGCCACTCCGGCTGGCTCCGAGTCAGATTCATGATGAGGTGGCGGGCAGCCTTCGTTGCAAACAAAACGAGCGTGACCGTATCAACTGGGGGGACTGGGACGGCAACGACAAGCTTTAGAAAGTGACTGATGGCATGATTTTGTTTTTTTATTTTTTTAAATATATTTTATTGATATTTTACAGAGAGGAAGGGAGAGAGATAGAGAGCTAGAAACGTCGATGAGAGAGAAACATCAACCAGCTGCCTCCTGCACACCCCCTACCGGGGATGTGCCCGAAACCAATGCACATGCCCTTGGCCAGAATCGAACCCGGGACCTTTCAGTCCGCAGACCGACGCTCTACCACTGAGCCAAACCGGTTTCGGCTGATGGCATGATTTTAAAAGAACATTTTCCAAGGGGTTTAAAATTGTATGTACTTTTGGCACCCTAGCCAGTTTGGGTCAGTGTTTAGAGCATCAGCCTGTGGACCAAAGGGTCCCGGGTTCGATTCCGGTCCAGGGCATGGACCTCGGTTGCGGGTCCTGGTCAGGGGGCAAGAAGGAGGCAGCCCGTCGATGTGTTTCTCTCACGTTGATGTTTCCCTCTGTCTTTCCCTCTCTCTTCCACTCTCCCTAAGAATCAATGGAAAACTATCCTCGGGTGGGGATCAAAAATAAAATAAAATAAGAAGTAAAAGTATGTGTGCTTTGGGGGAGCTGAATTTGTGGGCATTTGCCTCTCAAGTGAGAAAAGTGGAGACTGCCAGCGCTGTCCACACAGGGGACGTGGCAGCCCTGGCCGCAGCGAGCCGCTCCCGCCCCGTCGAGGGGCTTAGCTCCTGGCCACGCACCTCAGGGAAACCCGCAGGTGACCCCGTTTCTGGTCTTACCCCTTTCCAAGCGCATCTGCTTAAGCCCGCGGCGGCACCACGGCAGAGTGGCCTGGGGCCGTTCCAGAAGCGTCCACCAGGATCTCCGGGGTGTGGCCTGGACACCCCGGAAAACAGTGCAGGCGACGGCGAGAGAAACAAGGAAAAGGTTACCACGTCCGCCCTGAGCGCGCCTGGTTCCTGCGAGGAGCAGCCCCTCGGCCGGCGGAGGGGACAGCGGAGGGGACAGCAGAGGGGACAGCAGAGGGGACAGCGTGCTGGGAGGAAGGGCAAGCACCGGCTCGCTGCTCAGCCTCTCCCACGGGCCTGGCGTGATTGACAGCTGGGCAGACGCCCCGCCCCGCTGGCCCGGGCACCGCCTGGGCATCCCGGAGGAGAACATATGTGCGCTTGGCGGGGACTCCGGTTACAGTCCTTTGTTCCCAGCGACACCGCTCGGGGAGAAAGGAAGTGGCGTTCTCATCCGTCTGGGAAAGGCACGTCGAGGGGCAGATAGCGATCCTGTTGCCCCCAGCCCGGCCGCTCCATGATGACAAGATAGGCGCTGCCAGGCCCGTGAAACAGGACGCCGAGGCTGTGCGACACCCGCCCCGCAATCCTATCCCGGGGCCGGGGCCCGCTGCCCACGCCCTGAAACCCAGCCGCCTGCAGCTCGGCACACAGCAGCTGTCCCCGCGGGAGGGGCCGTGCACTTACCAAACCAGGGGCACGTTTTATTTTCTATTTGTTTTTTAAATATATATTTCATTGATTTCAGAGTGAAAGGGAGCGGGGGAGAGAGAGAAATATCAATGAAGAGAGAGTCGTGGATCAGCTGCCTCCTGCACGCCCCCTACTGGGGACCGAGCCCACAACCCAGGCAGGTGGCTTGACTGGAACTGAACCATAATGTCCTGGTTCCTAGGCGGACGCTCAACCACTGACCCCCGCGGGCCGGCCACCAGGGGGGTGGTTTATATGGAGGCGCACACACCCCATTCCCCAGAACAAACCCCCCCCCCCCCCCGGCCTGGCCGCTCAGCACTCACACCCTGACTGCCTGCCTCATCAGAAAGGCCGCCTCCTCGGCCCCTCAGGGGGGCAGGGCTCCCTCAGGTTAAGCCAGGCTGGCTCGGCTCCTTCATTACCTGGCCGCACTCTTGGGTAAAATAATCTAGTCTGCAATGTTTGTGGATAACTGACACGGTGCCTTTTTATAAGGTAGCCGCTTTTTCTTCCTGGTTAATCCTCGCAAGAGGGTATTTTTCCCCGTTGCTTTTCAGAGTGGAAGGCAGCGAGCACGTGCCCTTGACCAAGAATCGAACCGGCCACCTTATGCCGTTCGATTCTTGTCCTCCAGTTCAAAGACAAGCCGACCTCACTGCAGGGGCAGGGATGCCCCCGTAAACAAGAAAGCCACTTGGCACCTGTCCCGTCCACAGGTCCCAGCAAGCCACAGGCGCACAGAGCTGGTCCGGGAGCCCACTGTGGCCCCCAAGAGCCACTCTCCTTGTTTGTTCGCCATAAACAACCAGCTGGGGTCGGCCCCAAACAGGAAGATGCCACAGGGCAGCCGCCTGCTGCCCTGGGAGCGCAGGCACACCCACCCCAAAGGCCTCCCCGCTTTCTTTTGTTAAAAAATATTGTTTTTTTAAATACGTGTTTATTGATTTCAGAGAGGAAGGGAGATGGGGGAGAGGGACAGAAACATCAACGACGAGAGAGAATCATGGACTGGCTGCCTCCTGCAGCCTGGGCCTGGGCCCTGACCCGGAAGTGAACCGTGACCTCCTTCCTAGGTGTCAACCACTGAGCCAGCGCTGGCCGGGCTCCCCTCTTTAAAATGCAGGGCTGGGCCCGGCAGCTCTGGCTCAGTTGGTTGGAGCATCAACCCGTACATACTCAGGTTGCTGGTTCCATCTCTCTCTCTCTCTCTCTCTCTCTCTCTCTCTCTCTTCCTCCCTCCCTCCCCCACATCATCCTCTAAAATCAATAAAACATTTAAAAAAACTTTTAATAAAAAGTTGTTTAAACGCAGGATCTCGCTATGTTTTGCTGCTACAAAAGTAACACGCCCTGGCCGGTGTGGCTCAGTTGGTCGGGCCCTGGCCCGTGCACTGAAAGGTGGCGGATTCGATTCTGGGGAGGGCACATACCCGGGTTGTAGGCTCCATCCCCGGTAGGGGGCACGCAGGAGGCAGCCGATCCATGTTTCTCTCTCTCTCTCTCCCCTTCTTCTCTCTCTAAAAATCAATTTAAATTATTTTTTAAAAATAGAAGTAATGTGCTGCTGAACAGTAGATTTAAAACTTGTTAAGACGGTAAATGTATGACTATTTGACCACAATTAGAAATGTAAAACTTTTTTTAAAATGGGAAGTAGCCATAAACACATGGATGCGTTCTACCCCCCTGGACTTACGGGCACCCTTCCACGTCAGTGCAGCTGGCACACACTCTAACGCCAGCACTCGCCAGCGGGGTGATTCCCTTTGCTGACTGTCAAGGACCCCAGAAATGAAATTCCGGTTCCAAGATACGCTTTTTGAAACGTGTTGCCAAGCTGCTCACCAAGAAAGCGGTCTAACTTGTAACCTAATCAGCATCGTATGGAACCAGCCCTTGCTTCCCCCATCTCACCACCAGGGGGCGCTACTCCATCAGCTAGCCTGGGAGGCAAACCTAGGTCTGGCCTTTCCGTAAACCTGGGCTCCTAACTGTCTCTGGGCACGCCCCTTCCTACCTCCTCTTCTCCCTCAGGACCCGCCAGTGGGTGCCTGCACCCCACTTCCACTGGGGAGCGCGGATTCCATTCGCTGCTCTGCTCCCACTAAGCCAGCTCTGCTGCTCTGCCCTGCTGTGTGCGCCCGGAATACAAGCTGGCACTAAACGGTGTTTTGTTTTACCTTGTTAGGTGCAGCGGCGAAAATATCCTTCCCTCCTGATTGTCCCACGAGTGTCCATTGTATCGCTGCTGCCCCGGGCTGGCCAGGGTCACCCTCACAGGTTTCATGAATGAGCACCGGGAGGCAGGGTCCCCATCGGGTCCCCGGGGACACACCGGGGGGCAGTTCCAATCAGCTCACTCCGTCAGCCAGCCCTGCACGTGCCCTTGTGCACCACGCACTGGGGGAAGCGCCCTCGCCGAGCTGGCAGGGCCCCGAGACAGAGACAACTGTCCCCGCCTAAGCCGACGGGCTGCTCAGTGTGTGGGGCTCTGGCAGCGCCACCACAGAGACAACATGGGGGGGGGCAGTCACCCCGGAGCGAGGCAAAGGTTTCTCACCAGCCTCACCACGGAGGGGGCTCCCGCTCCCATCACCACCACCGCCCCGCTGAGGACCTGCTGGCCCACGGTTTTCACTGGAACAAACGCAGAGGCTTTTTCTCTGCCAAAAAGACAATCTCCACGTTGCCAGAGACATGACTCCTCAAATTCACTTCATAAATCCAAATAAACTGTCAGCAGTCATAAAAGGGATCTTTTTAAATGGTTGATGCTTAATTCATCCTTGGCCAAAAGACAACAATCTTATATGCACACACACACACACACACACACACACACACACACATACACACATACATGTACACACACATACACAATTTAAATCGGGGGTCACATCTTGCCGCTCTGCTCCATGCCATGCGTCTTGGTTAACTAACACGCGAGGCCCGGGGCTTACCTTTTGACCACCAGCTTCAGGGTCTTATGGGACCCCTTCACCAGGCAAATGGCTTCCTGTCTGAACCCCGAGAGGCCGACGTCATTGATGCCCACGATCTCGTCTCCGGCCAGCAGCTTGTCCACCGCCGCGGCTTTGCTTCCTTCTTCCACCTGCAACGAAGGAGCAGCCAGTGAGCCTCCCGCGTCGGCAAACAGGTGCCCAGAACGTGGCCAGGAGCACACCGCGACCTGGGGTGCCCTCCCCCCAACCCCCACCCCAGGCCGGAGGGCCCGCCGCCGACTACGGAGGGGGAAAGGGGCCATCTGGGCCCCGAGGCGCCCTGCGTGGACGGCTCTGGAACACACAGCCCAGAGCAGTGACTCATCTTCACTGCCGTCAGCCTCACCTGAGGGTAACTTTCCATTGCCTTTTAGAGAAAGTGAGAGGGAGGGGGAAATTCTCACATCAGGTGCTGCCTCCTGCAGGTGCCCGATCTGGGCCAGGGATTGAACCTGCAACCCAGGTACATGCCCTTGACCGAGAATTGAACCCGTGACCTCCAGGTGCGTCAACCAGCGGGGCCACCCGCCAGGCGAGCTGTTTTTGCGCGGACTGTCTGCTGCTAGGACAGCGTCCAAGCTTCTGTATGTGTGTTCCCCTCCCTTCGCACACGGCTGCCGGGCTCTGTGGGAATTACGCTGAGCATTTTGAGGAGCTGCTAGACCGCTTTTCTCTATCTATCTATCTATCTATCTCAACCTATTGTAGTGATTGATGTGAGAGAGAGAGGAACATCAACTTGTTCCACTTGTTTACGCACTTATTAGTTGATTCTTGTATGTGCCCTCACTGGGGATCGAACCCACAACCTTGGTGTATCGGGTTCGACTGAATTACCCGGCACATCAGCACACGCAGGTCCCGACTGCTCCCCATCCTGGCGGCCTCACGGGGCCTGGGCTCTGATTATAGCCAAATTGGATTGTTATACCGCCTATATATGTTAACATAATCAGGACTCGGTGCCACACACATATATTTTACTGATTTCAGAGAGGAAGGGAGAGGGAGAGAGAGAGACATCGGTGATGAGAGAGAATCGTGGATCGGCTGCCTCCTGCACGCCCCACACTGGGGACCGAGCCCACAACCCGGGCCTGTGCCCTGACCGGGAATTGAACCGTGACCTCCTGGTTCATTGATCGTCGCTCAACCACTGAGCTACACCGGCCGTCGCCCTGAGAAATCTTGACCTTTAAATCCTTAGCCCAGTTTTCCCTTTGCAGCAATGATCCGATCGATTCAGTGTCAGTGAGCCAGCCTGTTCTGACCTGTGGCCCATGCGCCCAATCCAGCCGGCTGCCTGCTGCCTGGAGGAGGCGGCATGTGGAGGGGACTGCATGGGAACACGCCCGGCCGCTGGCTCACACCTGCCACGGGGCAGAACTGACCAGCCTGGCCACAAAGCCAGACATATCACCACTTGGCTCGTTACAAAAAACGTTTGCCAACCCGTTTTGTACCAAAAAGCCATTCTCTTCACAAACTATGAAGAAAGCACGTGAACAAACTAACAGCCACATGTAGACAAGGGTACGATTTGAAAGCTCACTGCCCCCCACCCCATACACCTCGGTGAACCTGAGAATTCCTTCAAGTCCGAGCTGGCTGCTCAGTGGGCAGCGCCCCCTCCGGGAGGTCGAAGTGGGAACGAAACCACTGAGGACGCCTCACTTCGGAAACCTCACCTTCCCCCTAGTCTCCGCCTCGGTCCGAGCACAGCTGAACTGGGGTTGACAAAGCAACTATTCATCACACGTCCACACGGTGAACAAAGCTAAAGACCACTCACAGCAAGCCTGTGAAGCAATCATTCCGGGAACAACTGGTTTCGAACGTCTAGACAATTCTATCCCGACGTAATGACAGACGGCCGGTAGACAAGTCCCCGCCCGCCCGCCCGCCCCGGATTACACCTCACCCAGGTAATAGCGAGGTGCCAGCTCCACGTGGCGGAGGTTCAAGGGCTGGCATGCCCGTGTGAGAGGCCAGGGGCTGCCCAGGGGAAGGCTGTGGGGCAGAGGGTGCCCAGGGAGCCCCAGCCGGTGTGGCTCAGTGGATAGAGCATTGGGCTGCGGACTGAAGGGTCCCAGGTTCTATTCCGGTCAAGGGCACATGCCTGGGTTGTGGGTTCCATTCCCAGTGGGGGACCTGCAGGAAGCAGCCAATTCTTTCTCATCGCTGATGCTCCTTTCTCTCTCTCTCTCTCTCTCTCTCTCTCTCTCTCTCTCTCTCTTTCTCTCTCTCTCTCTGAAATAAATAAAAATATTTTTAAAAAGAGGGTGCCCAGGGAAAGATGACCCCACATGGAGTGACCCCGGGGGAGGGACTGAAACCCTGGGGGTGGGAGACTGAGGTGCCACCTACAGAGCAGACAGACCCACCGGCAGGTGACCACGGAGGGGGCCCCCCGACCCCCAGCAGTCAGAGGCCTGGTGGGCGCGGGGCCTGGAGGGGCGGCGTCTGGAGAGGCAGCTCCTACGGAGGCCGTGCTGGCGGGCTTGGCGTGTCTCAGACGGTAACGCTCAGAAGAAGCTCCCAGCGTTAAAACACAGGATCTTGGGGTGGGAATCCAGGGGGGGAGGTGGGGAGGGGGAGAGAAATGGGGGTCATCTGTAATACTCGCAACCAACAGATATAAATTTTACAAAATAAATTGCCCTGGCCAGTGTGGCTCAGTGGCCAGTGGTGGCTGTTGCACCGAAGGGTCGTGGGCTTGATTCCTGGCAAAGGGCATGTGCCAGGTTGCAGGTTTGATCCCGGCCCAGCTGCGTTTGGGGCGGGAAACAGCCATCACTGTCTGACCCTGAGCACAATCGTCCAATTTCCGTAATAAGGTCACACATTAATTTCTAGGCACGTTGGCCGGGAAAAGAAATCAGGCTTGTCGTCTGATGATATTAACTTGTGAGGGAGCGGGGCCTAGGCCAGTGGTCGGCAAACTCATGAGTCCACAGAGCCAAACATCAACCGTACAACGACTGAAATTTCTTTGGAGAGCCACATTTTTTTAACCTTCAACTTCTTCTAACGCCACTTCTTCACCATAGACTCGCCCAGGCCGCGGTATTTGTGGAAGAGCCACACTCAGGGGGCCAAAGACCTTTCAGTCCGCAGGCAGATGCTCTATCCACTGAGCCAAACCGGCCAGGGCTAAACAAAGACCTTCTATGCATATATGCATCACCTGTGGACACAGACAATAGGGTGGCAATGGCTTGGGCGGGGCGGGAACCAGGTGGAGGGATGCAAAGGGGAGGTTAGGGGGAGATGGACATCTAGAATAATCTCAACAATAAAGATTTTTTTTTAAAGTAGAAAAAGGAAGGCAGGCGTGGCTGGCCAGGCCAGAGCAGGCCAGGCGGCCGTGGGGAAGGAGACGATGCCGGCAGCTCCTGTAGCGAGGGGGGTGCGGGGCTCCGTGGAGACGAGGAAAGCTCTGGACACTCTGGAGGCTGCCACGAGCAACCAGAAGTCAAAACAGAAAAGGAAGAGAGCTGGTGGCTCTCGGAGAGATCGGGGGACAGCGAGGGAAGGGGCTTTGCCTCAGGCCACCGGGGTGGCACACAGACCCAGGCCAGCTGGACAGGGAGCCGAGGAAGAGCCTTCGCCCCGGCCCCCGGGAGGCCAGAGCCGGCCGTGCGCCTCCTCTCCGGATGCGGCGGGCCCAGCGCCTCAGGCTCCGCAGGGGCCACGGAAGGGACCGTTTCTGACAGCGACATTCAGGGGCATCTTCTCTTCCTTTTGTATCGATTTCAGAGAGGAAGGGAGAGCGAGAGAGAGACATCCATGAGGAGAGAGAATCACGGATCAACTGCCTCCTGCACGCCCCCTACTGGGGATGGAGCCCGCAAGCCAAGCATGTGGCCTGGACTTGGAACTGAACCCGGGACCTTTCGGTCTGAGGCCAATGCTCTAGCCACTGAGCTAAACCAGCTAGGGCTCAGGGGGAATTTTCTGATCAGCGCTGCCTGCCGGGGAAGCTACAATCAAGAAACAGAATACACGCCTAAACCGGTTTGGCTCAGTGGTAGAGCGTCGGTCTGCGGACTGAAGGGTCCCAGGTTCGATTCCGGTCAAGGGCATGTGCATTGGTTGCGGGCACATCCCCAGTGGGGGGTGTGCAAGAGGCGACTGGTCGATGTTTCTCTCTCATCAACGTTTCTGGCTCTCTATTTCTCTCCCTTCTTCTCTGTAAAATATCAATAAAATATATTTTTTGAAAGAAAGAAAGAAAGAAAGAAAGAAAGAAAGAAAGAAAGAAAGAAAGAAAGCTTCCAGGGCCTGCAGACTCGGAAGATGGCGGCGTAGTGGAAGGACGCGTCCAGAGCCTAGTCCCAGAGCAGGTGGAGGGAGCAGCTGAAACGAGTGGAATTCAGCCCAAATTTGGTGAGGAGACACAGCTGGTGAGCTAGTTTACACCCAGGAAGGGCAGAAGTTCCGGAAGTAAGGTAAAATCAAAGATCAAAGCGGGAGAATCTGCGGAGCCTCAGCGACCAGAGGCAGGGGGGAATCCACAGGGTGCTGGGCCGCGTCCCTGAGGACAGGCTAAGCATTTCTGTGAGAAAATAAAAGGGAGGGGGACCAAGGGACTTAGGGAGGTCGGGGATTCTGATCCTAAGGGTCTGGATTTAGATTTGAGCAAACTCTGAAGGGTAAACTGGATCTCACAGTGCCGACAAGAGAGAAGCTCTTAGAAACGCAATCCCTCCTCGCGCTGGTGCCTGTGCCTCCTCCCACTAAACCTGGTTCGCAGGACCTTTGAGATACACTTACCCGTGGCTGAGGTGCGGGAGAGGGTGTGGGCTTGTGGAATTGGGGAAGAGTGGGTGATCTGGGGGAGGTGGTCACAGACCTGGTGCTGAGTCATCTCCGTAAGCACAGTCGCCATTTTCTCCCTAGAGACAGCCCCGCCCTCCAGTCTCCAGGCAACCAACGTAGCCACACCCCGATCACCCATTGAGTAAAACAAGGAATCTGAATAATCCCTGAGGATATAGCAACCAGGAAACTGATAGAACAATACAAACGGAATCATAACCCAGCCAAAAGAAGACACTCTACTTTTTTACCCCCACTTTTATTTTTATTTTTCCTTTTTTCTCCTTTCCTTTTTTCTTCCTTCCTTCCTTCCTTTTTTTCTATTTTTCTTTCTTTTTTCCTCTTTCTTTCTTTCTCCCTTTCTGCATTTTTTTCTTCTTTTCTTCTTTGTTTTCTGGTTCGGGTCTGATACTTTTCTTTTATATCTGTCCACCTTATTTCTCATCAGTATTTTTTATTTGCTATTTTTAATTTTTTATACCATTTTTGAAGTTAATTTCTTTATGTAAATTTACCATTTTTTAAATTCTCTTTCCTTTCATCCAATTATTCCCTTTCTACTTCCTTAATACTAAATTGAGGCCTTCCCCATAGTCATCCAATTCTCAACCTTATTTTCACTATATAAGTTTAGCCTCTACAAATTCTGCTTCAATCCTCTTATTCTTCTGTCTTTTATTCCATATATCTTCCTCTCTCCTCTATAGCATTTGTGCTCTCTTTTCGCTGTCCAATATCTATTTTCTCAGGGGGTCACTTATACTGGGGTTTTAGGTGTCGTGAGTACATCTGTGTTTAGTTCCCTCGGTGTTGAGTCTTGTTGGCCCAGGGAGCAGCAGCTGAGGGAGCATCCAGATCCATAGCAACCTCATAATCATCCCAACACCGCCCAAGGAACAGAAGCTATACGAGCAACTTCCCCCACAAACCAGAGGAGGCACCATTGCTGCGAACAGCACCCACCAGAGGAACTGCAGCTAACCGTAGCTACTGCCATAGAGAAACGGCAGATAGAGAAGCTATTGACACCCAAGGAGTAGCCCCTGCAAAGCTCAACATCTAGATCAGTCAGTAAGACCAAAAATGGGTAAGCAAAGATCTCACCAAAGGAAGGAAAATGAGGAAACACCAGAAAGACAGCTAAGTGACACAGAAGCCTGCAATTTGCCAGAAAAAGAATTCAGAATAAGGATCATGGAGGTCTTAAATCGGTTGGAAGGAAAAATTAACACCATATGCAAGAAACAAGAAGAAATGGATGAAAAAATCAACAACTTATGGAAAAATCAAGAAGAAATGAAGAATGATATAGATGCAATAAAAAACGCCATGGGAAGCTTCAACAGTAGACTAGGAGAAGCAGAGGACCGAATTAGTGAATTAGAAGACAGGGAAGCAAAACACAGCCAAGTTGAATTGCAATTGGAGAAAAAACTTAAAAGACAGGAGGAAAGCCTAAGGGAGCTATGGGACAACATGAAACGAAGCAACATAAGAATAATAGGGGTGCCAGAACAAAAGGAAGAACAAGGTTTAGAAGAAATATTTGAAGAAATAATGTCAGAAAACTTCCCTGAGGTAGCAAAGAAAAAAGTCATACAAGCCCAGAGAGTCCCAAACAGAATGAACCCGAATAGACCCACACCAAGACACATCATAATTACTATGGCAAATATTCAGGACAAAGAGAGAATCTTAAAGGCTTCAAGAGAGAGACAGAAAGTTACATACAAGGGAACCCCCATTAGATTATCAAATGATTTCTCAACAGAAACACATCAGGCCAGAAAAGAATGGAAAGAAATCTACAAAGTGATGCAAACCAAGGGATTAAATCCAAGAATACTCTATCCAGCAAGGTTATCATTCAAAATTGAAGGGCAAATAAGGAGCGTCACAGACAAAAAAATGCTAAGGGAGTTTATCACGACCAAGCCAGCAATGCAAGAAATGCTAAAAGGGCTGGTGTAAAACAAAATGTTAAGAAGGAATAGTCTCAAAAAAATAAAAATGGCTACAAACAATTTCATTTCAATAATAACCTTAAATGTAAACGGACTAAATGCTCCACTCAAAAGACATCGAGTGGCTGAATGGATAAAAAAACATGACCCATATATATGCTGTCTACAAGAGACCCACCTCAGAAAAAATGACTCATATAGATTGAGAGTGAAGGGATGGAAAAACATATTTCAGGCAAATGGAAATGAAAAAAAAGCTGGGGTAGCAGTACTTATTTCTGACAAAATAGACCTCAAAGTAAAGGCCATAACAAAAGATAAAGAAGGCCACTTCATAATAATAAAGGGATCGATACAACAAGAAGATATAACCCTAATAAACATATATGCACCCAATGTAGGAGCACCCAAATACATAAAAAATCTCCTGGAAGATATCAAGGGAGAAATTGACAACAACACAATCATAGTAGGAGACTTTAATACGCCACTGACATCAATGGATAAATCAACTAAACAAAAAATCAGCAAAGAAACAGCAATTCTGAATGACTCACTAGATCAGATGGACTTAATTGATATCTTCAGAACATTTCACCCCAAAGCCACAGAATATACATTCTTCTCAAGTGCACATGGGACATTTTCAAAAATAGACCACATTTTGGGTCACAAACAAAGTCTCCCTAAATTCAAAAAGATTGAAATCATTCCAAGCATTTTCTCAGACCACAATGGCATAATATTAGAAATAAACTATAAGAAAAACACCCCCCAAAATTTAAACACTTGGAGATTGAATAACATGCTATTAAACAATGATTGGGTAAACAATGAGATCAAAGAAGAAATTAAAAAATTCCTGGAGACTAATGACAATAAAAACACAACAATATCAATACTATGGGATACAATGAAAGCAGTACTGAGAGGAAAATTTATAGCTATACAGGCATACCTCAAAAAACAACAAAAAGTGTTAATAAATAATCTAACTCAACAACTCAAAGAGTTAGAAAGACAGCAACAAGAAAAACCCACAGTGAACAGAAGGAAGGAAATAATAAAGATCAGAGCAGAAATGAATGACATAGAGACCAAAGAAACAATACAAAAAATCAATAAAACCAAGAGCTGGTTCTTTGAAAGGATAAACAAGATTGATGAACCACTAGCCAGGCTCACCAAAAAGCAAAGAGAGGGGACCCAAATAAACAAAATCAGAAATGAAAGAGGTGAAATAACAACAGACCCAGATGAAATACAAAGGATTGTTACAAAATACTATGAGCAACTCTATTCTAATAAACTGAACAACTTGGAGGAAATGGACACATTCCTAGAAAAATACAACATTCCAAAACTTAATCAAGAAGATACTAAAAATCTCAATAGGCAGATAACTATGGATGAAATTGAAGCAATCATCAAAAAGCTTCCAGCAAACAAAAGCCCGGGGCCAGATGGCTTCACAGGAGAGTTTTACCGAACATTCAAGGAAGAACTAAAACCTATCCTCCTCAGACTACTCCAGAAAATTCAAGAAGAAGGAACACTTCCAAGCTCCTTCTATGAAGCCAGCATCACCCTAATACCAAAACCAGATAAAGACAACACAATGAAAGAGAATTACAGGCCAATATCCCTCATGAACATAGATGCCAAAATCCTCAACAAAATTCTAGCAAATCGGATCCAGCAGTACATCAGAAAGATCATACACCATGATCAAGTAGGATTTATACCAGGGATGCAAGGATGGTACAATATCCGCAAATCAATAAATGTGATACATCACATAAACAAATTGAGAGATAAAAATCACATAGTTATATCCATTGATGCAGAAAAAGCATTTGACAAAATCCAACACCCTTTCTTGATAAAAACTCTCAGTAAGGTAGGGATAGAAGGTTCATATCTCAACATAATAAAAGCCATTTATGACAAACCCACAGCCAACATCATACTCAATGGGCAAAAACTAAAACCATTCCCTCTAAGAACAGGAACAAGACAGGGATGCCCACTCTCACCACTCCTGTTCAACATAGTGCTGGAAGTACTAGCTATAGCGATCAGACAAGAAGAAGAAATAAAAGGCATCCAAATTGGAAAAGAAGAAGTAAAACTGTCCTTATTCGCAGATGACATGATACTATACATAGAAAACCCTAAAGAGTCCATAAAAAAATTATTAGACTTAATAAATGAATTCGGCAAGGTAGCAGGATACAAAATCAACGCCAAGAAATCTATGGCATTTCTATACACCAATAATGAACTTACAGAAAGAGAGACAAAGAAAGCAATCCCATTTACCATCGCACCAAAAAAATTAAGATACCTAGGAATAAACTTAACTAAGGAGGTAAAAGACTTATACGCAGAAAACTACACAACACTGAAAAAAGAGATAGAGGAAGATGTAAACAGATGGAAGAACATACCATGTTCATGGATTGGTAGAATCAACATCATCAAAATGTCCATACTACCCAAAGCAATCTATAGATTTAATGCACTCCCCATTAAAATATCAACAGCATATTTCACAGACCTAGAAAGAAGTCTCCAAAAATTTATCTGGAATAAAAAAAGACCCCGAATAGCCACAGCAATCCTGAGAAAGAAGAATCAAGTAGGAGGGATCTCTGTACCAGACTTCAAGCTGTATTACAAAGCCACTGTTCTCAAAACAGCCTGGTACTGGCACAAGAACAGACATATAGACCAATGGAATAGAATAGAGAATCAAGATATTGACCCAAGGCACTACGCTCAATTAATATTCGACAAAGGAGGCATGAATATACAATGGAGACAAGACAGTCTCTTCAACAAATGGTGCTGGGAAAATTGGACAGATACATGCAAAAGAATGAAACTAGACCTCCAACTTACACCATACACAAAAATAAACTCAAAGTGGACACAGGACTTAAACATAAGACAGGAAACCATAAAAATATTAGAGGAATCCACAGGCAGGAAAATCTCAGACATATGCCGAAAGAACTTCTTCACTGATACTGCTCCTAAGGCAATGGAAGCTAAAAATAAAATAAACAAATGGGACTACATCAAAATAAAAAGCTTTTTCACAGCAAAGGAAACCATCAGTAAAACAACAAGAAACCCCACTGCATGGGAGAACATATTTGCCAACGATATCACTGATAAGGGTTTAATCTCCAAAATTTACAGAGAACTCATACAACTTAACAAAAAGAATATAAACAACCCAATTAAAAAATGGGCAACTGAGCTAAATAGACACTTTTCTAAAGAAGACAGAAGGAAGGCCAAGAGACATATGAAAACATGCTCAAAGTCATTAATCATCAGAGAGATGCAAATCAAAACAACAATGCGGTACCATCTTACACCAGTCAGAATGGCTATCATCAACAAAACAGCAAACGACAAGTGTTGGCGAGGATGCGGAGGAAAAGGAACTCTTTTACACTGCTGGTGGGAATGCAGACTGGTGCAGCCACTGTGGAGAACAGTATGGCGTTTCCTCAAAAAACTAAAAATGGAACTCCCATTTGACCCAATGATTCCACTCCTAGGAATATATCCCAAGAAAATGGAAACACAGATCAGAAAGGATATATGCACCCCTATGTTTATAGCAGCACAATTCACCATAGCTAAGATTTGGAAACAGCCGAAATGCCCATCAGCAGATGAATGGATTAAAAAACTGTGGTACATCTATTCAATGGAATACTATGCTGCGTTAAAAAAGAAAGACTTCCTACCATTTGCAGCAACTTGGAGGGAGATGGAGTCCATTATGCTAAGTGAAATAAGCCAGGCAGAGAAAGATAAACATCACATGATATCACTCATTTATGGAATATAGTGAATGGCATAGACTGATGAATAATAACAGACCCAGAGACTGAGTAATATTGATCAGAACCCCAAACACCAGAGAAGGAGGGGATCGCTGGGAGAAAGGGGGAGAAATCAACCGAGAGACTTGTGGGCATACTCATGAGCCTCATTAATGGCCACAGATAAATGGGGGTGGAGTATAGGTGGAGGGTGGGGGATAAGGGAGGGATAAGAACACATATGTAAAACAATAATAATAATATTATTATAAGAGAGAAAGAGGAGAGAGAGAGAGAGAGAGAGAGAGAGAGAGAGAGAGAAGAAAGTGTGAGGTAACCAGAACCCCAAGAACACCTGAGAATGCCTTTACCGCCAGGCTAGCAGGAATCAGCTGTACGGTAATATAACCTGGGGCTATTGGGTAAGTATTTCTGGACCTATGTTCCTAATCCTGCATGGGTGGGAGCCCTTACCTGGGTTGATCCTCCTGCCCAAAGTAGTCACTGATGATACCAAACACCTTAGTCATCCAGGAGGACTACTGGTGGGACAAGGAAGTATAACTACATAGAGCGCACCACCCAGCTCCCCTTTTGTAGGACACAAAATTAAGCTACTGCTCCTTTGTGTGTAAAATTAAATAGAAGATTCTGGCTTGTGAGGACACCAAAGGAAGGGACCATCACTACTTCCTCCTGGGAAAGGTGTAGAAAATGAAACAAAAACCTTGCCTAAGCAAAAAGAAATTGACAACCAGTTTAAAATGGAATTTCCATGACCTAGAGCAAAGAATATCCTTACATGATATTATTCTACAAGGTCATTACAATTGTTCCCAGATTTGGGTTATCCCCATTACCTATAATAGTATCTCCCATCAAGGACTATCAATAAAGAATGATTTATTTTATTAATACACACACACACACACACACTTTGTTGGCGGTTGGAGACAAAAGCAACACAACTATAGATATTTTAGAATTACAACAGCATATTATACAATTATCCCCAAAAAACATACAAACCAATCCTTTGAATGTCTGACAGCAATTTAAAAACTATATGAAAGGACCTCATCCCTTCCACTAGGCAGAGGGCCTCCTGAGAAGGCACCTGAGCATTCTATATTGGCCTGTCTTGCCCTTGTGGCCAAAAATGAACCTTTTCTCATGGTCCAGATGCCCACAACTGTTACCTGACCTTTTAGTTCATGCCAAGGCTGAAGCACCAACGTGGCTGGCACCACGGATGTCCCACCCGCCCAGTGGGGGGAGCTAGGCCCTCTCTGGAGAAGAAACATGGAGTCCCAAAAATATGAGCTCAACGCCCGGACCTTGCCAGCAGGTGAGGGGTTCCCAAGGCAGGTGCTGGGTGTGGAGCCCATGGGGCATAGGTCACCAAGGAGACAGAACTAAACCTCACATCACCCTGCTTGGCCCCGGAGGATGGCTGGTTAGCCAGAGACGGGTAAGATTCCTCATGGAAGGAACAACCTAAGACAGGCACAGTCACAGAGGGGCCATCAGGAGAGAACTTGGGGAGCAACGGAGGTGGGGCACAGACCCTTACCACCCCTCCTGCAACCTGGCAGGCGCCTGAACATTCTCCCATTCTGAGGGAGGTCTCCTTCCCCCATGGCTGCTTCACTACCCATGCACAGCTCAATTTGGGACCCATGTAACAGAGACGTGGCTGACAGCAGCTGCCATTTCACTGCAACAAGACTTGTTTGAGAGGCCTTGTATCCATGGTGGGGGCAAGTGGGTTTCTAATTTCCAAGTCCAGCCTAATAGCTAGAATGCTCAGGCCCTTCTCAAGAAGCCAAACAATCAATTCCACTAATACACACATGGTAAATAAGATAGTTGCTAGAGTGTTGAGTCTGACATATGAATAGTACCCAATTTCTCAGAGAAAATCAATGTGGCTAATAGAAGTAAATTAATATTCTAGAAAAACTGAGTGTACTGTACAAAATGCTGTTCCTATAGTATTAACAAAAATTCTTATTGGCAGAGCGCCTCATGGTAAAATTGCACAACATGTTATGAACCTAATGCAGTCATAGTGTAGCGCAAATAATTAAAATGTAAAAGATATCAAGACTAACAATAAAATCCCCAGAAGTCTCCAATTATCTAAAGTAAAAAAGGGGGTGACAGTGGAAGAATATCATGTAAGGAAAAATATACTGAGAATAATTTACATCTAAAAACTTTTTTTGTACTTAAGAAAATTAACCTTTATTTGAAACGCTAACAGCAAGATATCCATAAAAATACACACATGGAGTCAAAATAAGCAAGAGGAAAATTATTTGGGGGAGTGGGGTGGGGATGAAAAAGAATCCCAAGTCAAATTTAAAGAGAATATCTCTGTATTAACTTTTGGTCGAGAATATGTTTGTATAGTTTCAGAAAACAACTCTGAGACCACCTGGAATCCAGTAACAGAGAGGAATAGACAGAAGTGCTCCAGCCATGAAGACAGAAGAGACAATTCAGAGATGGAAGATGCTGAGGACGCCTCACCATACCAACAGACAGCGGCTGCCTATTGCTGAAGGATACCCACGATCAAACAAGAGATGGTCGGACCTGCATTACCACCATTTGTCCACCAACCAGATCTGAAATATCATGGCTGACACGTACACACAAGGAACTATTTGACATTGAAACTGGGACTCAAAAGAACTGCTGGCCCAGAACGGAACTCACTACAGACTGATTCATTTGCCTCTCAGGATAACCATTAAGGCTTATCGCAGTTTAGGTTTTTATAAGGGTATTTCTTGGATCACATGACCTCACACATCTAGACGAAATAATGAACAACATAGACTGGTGAACAAAGATAGACCCAGAAAAAGAGAAGCAGCGATCAGACTCTCAAACCTCAGAGGGAAAGTAGGGGAGGGTGGGGGTAAAGGGAAGAGATCAACCAAAGGACTTGTGTGCATGCACTATGGACAATAAGGGGGTAGGGGAATATGTAGGGATGGGTTTGGGTTGGGAATGGGGGGATAAGGACAATTATGTGATACCATAATTAATAAAAATCAATTAAAAAAAAAAAAAAAAAAAAAAAAAAAAAAAAAAAAAAAAAAAAAAAAAAAAAAAAAAAAAAAAGAAAGAAAGAAAGAAACAGAATCCAGCCAGCATGGCTCAGTGGTTGAGCCTCAACCTATGAACCAAGAGTTCGATTCCCAGTGAGGGCACACGCCCCGGTTGTGGGCTCCATCCCCAGTGTGGGGCGTGCAGGAGGCAGCCGGTCCATGGTTCTCTCTCATCATAGATGTTTCTCTCTCTCTCTCCCTCTCCCTTCCTCTCTGACATCAGCAATATATAAAATTAAAAACAGAGACCTGCACACAGCCCATGCCAACTCTGCCCCGGTGGTGCTGGGCAGGGCCACCAGCGTCCCCCTGGGCCGGCAGGCGCCCTGCAGGGGGCAGCCCGCTGGCAGAGGGCGCTGGCGGGACGCTGGGGAGGAGCGCTGGGGAGGAGCGGCTGGGACTCTCGCCTCCAGCCTGCCTTCCGGGCCGCTCCGGTGCCCAGGCAGCCACATGGAACAGTGAGGCCCCGCCCCGGTGCCTCCCTGGAAAGTCCCCCCCCCCCGGGCACTGCGGTGGCTGGCTGCCCGGGGAGTGGCACCAGCCGCACTCAGTGGCCTCCTGGGAGGTGGCACTCAGAGTCCTGGGAGCACCAGTGGCTGCTGCCCGCCGAGCTGCCTGCCCGCCAGCTGGCCCGTGGCACTCGTGACCTTGTCCACTGTCCAGGGGCCGCAGGCACCCCCGCGCCGAGGACACCTGAATGTCTGAGCGGCACGCTCCCCGAATTCCTCAGAATCCTCTCCCCCGTGGGACCTGCTAGTTACTCATTAGGCCGCCATAAATCGATAGTGAGCGGTCATCCGTTAATGGTTAATGCTGCATGGGGCCGGCACACCTCTCCCTACGAGCCACGGGGTGGGATGGGTTAGGCCGCGTGGGGCCGCAGGTCCCTGTGGCGACCGGCCACCTTGCTGGGCAGACGAGACATGAGCCAAGGGCTGTCGGCATCTGGCCAGCTTGCAGACTCGGGCTCCGCATTAAGCATCCGCCATGCACATTTGCTCTGTGGTTTCCACCTGGGAAGTAGACGCTGACAGGCACACATTCTGCGTGAGGAGCGCATCGCAGGCGTGCATGGGCGGGGAGGAAATAACAGATTACACGGTGCGGGGAGGGAGGACGGTGAGCACCAGGAAGGTTTCAGAAAGATGAGGGGTGATCTAGGCCAAAAAACCCGTCTACTGCTCGGCTGGCATGGCTCAGGGGCTGAGCGTTGACCTATGAACCAGGAGGTCACGGTTCGATTCCCGGGCAGGCTCAGTCCCCAGTATGGAGTGTGCAGGAGGCAGCCGATCCATGATTCTCCCTCATCATTGATGTCTCCCTCTTTCTCCCTCTCCCTTCATTCCATATATATATATATATATATATATATATATATATATGATTGATTTTTTACAGAGAGGAAGAGAAAGGGATAGAGAGTTAGAAACATTGATGAGAGAGAAACATCGACCAGCTGCCTCTTGCACACCCCCTACTGGGGATGTGCCCGCAACCAAGGTACATGCCCTTGACCGGAATCGAACCTGGGGCCTTTCAGTCTGCAGGCTGACGCTCTATCCACTGAGCCAAACCGGTTTCGGCTCCCTTCCTTCTTGAAATCAATAAAAATATATATTTTAAAAATAACCCTAGCCGGTTTTGCTCAATGGATAGAGCATCAGCCTGTGGAGTGAAGGGTCCTGGGTTTGATTTCAGTCAAGGGCACGTGCCTGGGTTGTGGGCTCAACCCCCAGTGTGGGGTGTGCAGGAGGCAGCCAATCCACGATTCTCACTCATCATTGGTGTTTCTATCTCTCTCCCCATCTCCCTTCCTCTCTGAAATCAATAAAAATATATTTTAAAATAAATTTTAAAAGTTTCAAAATACATAAAGGAAGCCAGCTTCACATACAAGACTCCGTGCTACTTAGGCAAGGTGCTTTCTAAGTAAGTCCTTTATGTAAGACTAGAGGCCCGGTGCGTGAATTCGTGCATGGGTGGGGTCCAGCCAGCCTGCGCTGATGGGGGCCCATCGGGCCGGGCCAGTGCGGGGGAGGGGCCGCAGGCGGTTGGCCCCTGATAGAGGTGTTGGGGGCCGATTGGGGGGGGGGGGACATTGGGGCCGGGATCAGGCTGGTTGGCTGACGCAGTGCACATCATAGCCACCGGTCATTCTGGTCGTTCTGGTCACTCGGCCATTCCGGTTGCTGGGCTTTTATATATATAGATAGTTTACAGGGTTACAATCCCAAAGCTCAATTATCCTAGATGTCCTTATTGTGTCCTTTAAACCCAGTCTCCTCTCCCCTCGCTTAGCGGCTGTAGTGTTCCAGAAAACTTCTAAAACACGGAGTTGCCATGTATGAGGGGGTGTGTTACAAAAGCTCAGCCTACGTGGGCTACGGGGATGTCCATTTCCCCCATAAAACACAACATGATGGAAGAGGCAGCGAGTTCCCAGGCTCAGACACAAACACTGCAATGCATCCTGGTCTGAATCGCCGCCGGGACTGCAAGCAAACGAAGCGGGGGAAGGAAGCGTGCATTTCCCCCACGGCCCTTGGACGTGCACAACACGCACGTCGGGGTGCCGGTGACGCAGGCCTGGCGGCAGGCCTCCTGGTTAAGACGGGCGCGTTTCCCCTAATCTCCGCCGTGGGGGCGGTGAGACCGAGGGCGGAAGGCAGCAATGCACAGCGGCCACTGTTCCACGCCGTGGCCTTGCTCCCACTGAGGCCACAGGGCCACAGGAGAGGCCTGCCTCAGGCTCCCACGCTGGGTGGGGTGTCTCGGAGGCACCCTTCCATCCAGGGTCCCCCACCCTTTCTTGGGGACCGTCTCCCAGGTCACGTGAGCTCTGGCGCCTTCCACAGCTCCTCACCTGCTGGCCCCCGCACACGGCTGACCTCTGGGCGACCACGCTGCGTGGCGGGCCCCGTGGGCACTGTACGAAGGTCATTGACAGCACCCCTGGGCGCCCCCCACCGAGGCCAGCGGCAACCCCACCCCAAGTTGTAATCGCCAAAATGCCTCCAGGTGTTATTCAATGTCCCCTGGGTAGAGAACCAGTTCTAGAATAAGGATCACGTATCTGAGACAGTCATTCTGGCTCTGGGGGAGCCAAGAGAAAATAAGAACCTAAAAGTCCCATTTAACCCCCCCTGGGCACCCCGCCCCTGCCCTGTAAGCCCTCCCCATGGGCAGCCCGCCCACCACGGAAGCCAGCCTCCTCTCTCCGGTCTCCAGCCGCAATGCCAAGGCCAGAGGGCGGGGCGGAGCCCCACAGCGAATGGAGCCCCACTATTACCACCACACGCCCTGCGGTCTGGACACCCGGCCTGTCCCCACACCACGGCCCACAAAGCCGCCTTTCTCCCGCAGAGGCCGGCTGACAGGCCCCTCTGTTCACCCGCACCCGCTCCGGACACAGCACCCATCCACCCGGCGTGACCCTGCTCATCCGCTGAGACGCCCGCCCCCACCCGCCCCATCCGCCTCCCTAGCACCACACACCGCCCACCCAGCCCACAGCAAGACCCTCATGTCACAGGAGAGACCGAGATGGATCTGCCTCCTCTCCTCTTCGGCCAGGGCAATAGGCAATGTTCTCCCAAAGAATGAGCCGCTGGCTCAGCTGGTCGGAGGTCATCCGGGCACCAGAGGCTGCAGGTTCGATCCCTGGTCAGGGTGAGTGCGGGAGGCAACTGACTGACGTTTCTCTCTCACTCTCTCACACACACACATGGACGTTTCTCTCTCTCACACACACATCGACGTTTCTCTGGCTTTTTTCTTTCTCCCTCCCTCCCGTCCTCTTTCTAAAGCATATCCTCAGGTGAGAATTAATTTTTTTTAAAGGCCTGGCCGGCGTGGCTGTGGTTGAGCATCAACCTAAGAACCAGGTGGTCACAGTTCGATTCCCCGTCAGGGCACCTGTTACTATCTCATTCTATCACTGATGTCTCTCCAGCTCGCGCGCTCTCTCTCTCTCTCCCACCCCCCCCCCTCCTTCCCTCATCCTCTCTGAAATCAGTAAAAATACTTTTTAAAATATTTTTAAAAGAATCTAAGATAGCGAGCCCCTGCTAGAGGCTGTGTCCATCCTCGGACCACAGAAGGCAGCGCCAAGCACAGCCTGTGGCCCGGCTGGTGGCAGAGCACCGAGACCCTGCAGGGCCCGCCGGCAGCCCCGCAGCCCGGCCAGACCCCGCCCGCTCCTCCCGGGCCGTGGGCAGCGAGCAGAGGGCACATCCAGCGCGCATCGTGGTGTTCCAAGTGAAACGGCCGTCGGGGAGAGCGGAGAGGCCGTCGGGAGAGCGGAGAGCGATCCAGAGACAGGAAAAGGCACCCCCACTGGGAACAGCGCCCGCTTCCCACTCACAGTTTATCGCCGTGATGTGCCCAGCGGGCTGTGTGGCAAAGCGACGGCCGCCACTCCTTCCGATAAGGCTGCCCGGTGACGCTCGGGCCACCCCCTCCCTAACGGCGACCCCGAGCCCCTTCTTTTATTGGGGGGCCTTTCCTTTGGCTCTTTGTTTGTTTTTAATATATATATATATATATATATATATATATATATATATATATATTTACAGTAACATATTTTGCTCAAGAGCTTTTATTTTATTTGTTTTTATATATTTGTACTGATGTCAGAAAGGAAGGGAGAGGGAGAGAGACAGAAACATCAGTGATGAGAGAGAATCGTGGACGGGCTGCCCCCTGCACGCCCCACACTGGGGATGGAGCCCTCAACCCAGGCCTGTGTCCTGACCGGGAATCGAACCCGGGACCCTTCAATGCGCAGGCCGATGCTCTATCCACTGAGCCACACCCGCTAGGGCTCCTTTGCTTTGAAGACCAGGAGAGACCAAAGTAAAGCCATGTAGAAGTTCACACACATGTCACCCCAAAGGGCAGAGTCTGGGTAATTCACACCCTGCTCTCGGCCGCACACAGCTCCTCGCGTTAGAGAGAGAGAGAGAGAGAGAGAGAGAGAGAGAGAGAGAGAGAGAGAGAGATTGAAGTAAGGGACACCTCAATTGGTTGCCTCCTGCATATGCCCCCACTGGGACAGGGGAGTCTGCAACGAGGTGCATGCCCTTGACCAGGAATCGAACCCGCAGACTTGCGTGCTGACGCTCTAAGCACTGAGCCACACCGGCCAGGGCGACAGACAGCTCTTTCAGGCCTTCGCTCAGGCCCCAACCTCTCCCGCTTCCCGGATGGGTGGCCAGGGCCTGCTCTCCCAGGAGCTGGACTCCCCGCAGAGCCAGGCTGCCGCCCCCCCCCCCGCCCCCCAGGCGGTGGCCGTAACTGGGGCCGGAAGCAGGCGCCAGAGGAACGCTTTGAGGGAGGCCTGGCTCTCGGCATCAAAGGGGCAGCAACATCTGGGGCCACTCTGTCCCCTTTCTTCTGGCCGGGAACAAAGACACGGGCCTGGAGGCAGCCGCTGCTGGGCAACCACGTGGGGGGGGGGGCACGGCGTCACGGGCCGGACGTGAGAGCCATGCCGGGCCCGGGGCCAGCGCACCGGCTGGGCGGGCAGCCTAGGTGACCGGACCGGCTCAGCCAGCGACACGCTGCAGTGAGTCATAATTCTTCCCCAACGCTCCCCCCCCCCCCTGCTGCTCATAACCTTCCACAGGGCTCCAAACGGAATCAGTCCCAAACAGCAAAATGGCATTAGCTTTCATAATATTTAAAAAAACAACTATTGAGGGACAGGCCGAGAAAAACAATTGTCCTGCTGTATTGGTGTTTTCTTTGAAGAGTAAGACACATGGGCCCGGCCTGGGTGGCTCAGTGGTTAAGCATCGACCTGTGAACCAGGAGGTCACGGTGTGATTCCTGGTCAGGGCACAGGCCTGGGTTGCGGGCTCCATCCCCAGTGTGGGGAGTGCAGGAGGCAGCCGACCCATGATCCTCTGTCCTCATGGGTGTTTTTCTCTCCCTCTCTCCCTTCCTCTCTGAAATCAATAAAACATATTAAAAACAAAACAGACTCCAAATGGCTTGGTTTCCATTCCCAGGCAGGCGGCAGCTCCCGCCAGGGCGGGCAGGGTCAGAAGCCTGTGGGCTGTGCCGTGGGGGCTGCAGAGAGGGACCCGGATGTGGGAATTACACCTCTACCTTTGCCCACGTGGGGCCTGAATTATCCACTGGTCAGCGGAGGACACCGAGCTAATGACGTGCCCCGCTCACGATGGGCAAACGGTGCCGAACACTCGCCACACCCTGGAGCGTCATTCTGTCCTGGGTCCAGGTGATGCCACACTCGTCAAGGTCATGGTGAAGCTTCAAGGTCAAGGCCATTTTTGCAGCTGACCTGGCTTCACTCCATCTCCTGTGCTTTGGTCCACCTTTTAGGGACAGAATTTGCTGCGACACACACACTGATCTTTTAGAACTGCCGTGGGAATGTCGGAGATCTTTAGCTACTGTCTTCCAAAGGGGGGCGGGGGGCGGCCACTTAGTATGACAATCTCCCCGGACTGACTCTAAAAAATTTCAGCCCAAGGAGTCTGAAAACAAAGTCAATGGCGGCGGTAAGGCCCGGATTCCAAACATAGCTCAAATACCAGCGCCACTGTGGGGAGTCCTTTTGCCCAATCTTGACCCTGGGGTCACAATTCTAAGCGGGAAACAGTAAATCTGGATGTTCTCCTTTAAAAGAGGCCACCTCAGGATCATGCCTGGCGGCCTGTGACGTGGAACATGGTGAAATGACAAGTGCCATTTACTTGGGATCAAAGCCATCGTCGAGGAGGCTGGCCTCATCAGTGGGGAGATTAACCCTTAAAAGCACACGCCTGGCTGAGGAGCCCCGAAATGCCTTCCCACAGAGCCTTCCCCTGAAAGGGCGGTGCCTTTATCCGTGCTTGGTTTTGATTTTTCTCAAGATTGTCTCTCCGCCCTGGCCAGATAGAGTGTCAGCTTGCAGACTGAAGGGTCCTGGGTTTAATTTCCAGTCAAGGGCACATGCCTGGGTTGTGGGCTCAAACCCCAGTAGGGGGGTTGCAGGAGGCAGCCAATCAATGATTCTCATCATGGATAGTTCTCTCTCTCTTCTCCTCCCTTTCTCTCTGAAATCAATAAAAAAAAATTCTATATAATAAAAGCCTAATATACTGTGTCCTGTTAGCCATTCAACCAACCAAAGTGTAATCCTATCTAATAAAACAGTAATATGCAAATTAACCATCACTCCACTATGCCCACAAGCCACACCCACCAGCAAATCGGGAGCAAATATTCAAATTAACCCAACCAAGATGGCTGCAGCCAAGAGAGAGCAGGAGGGAGGCTTGGGTTCCCCCAGCGATGGAGGAAGCCAAGCTTTCCACATACTCTGGCAGGCCCAGGCCTCTGCTTAAGGCTACAAAGTTTTAATTATATAAGAGACATAAATCCCAACAGAAATGGCTGCCACCATGGAGGAAGCAGAAGGCATGGTTCTGCTCCAGGCTACAAAGTTTCAATTGTAGAAGGTAAATAAATTCCAGATACCAGGGCCCCCACTTGGGTCACCTGGGGGGCGTGGCTGGCCTGCAAACTGCCACAGGCTCCTCACCCAGGCTGCCCTACACCCCAAGGGAACCCCTACCCTGATCCAGGACACCCTTCAGGGCAAACCAAAGGGCCCCCACCCATGCACCAGGCCTCTATCCTATCTAATAAAAGAGTAATATGCAGATTGACCATCACGCCAACACACAATATGGCTGCCCCCATATGGTCAAAGATCCTGCCCCCATGTAGACACAATATGGCCACCACAAGATGGCCACCACAGGATGGCCAGCAGGGAAGGGCAGTTGGGAGGGACAAGGCCTGCAAGGGAGAGCAGTTGGAGGCGATCAAGCCTGAAGGAGAGGGCAGTTAGGGGTGACCAGGCCGGCAGAGGAGGGAAGTTAGGGCAAACAGGCTGGCAGGGGAGCAGCTAGACATCAATCAGGCTGGCAGGGGAGTGGTTAGGGGTGATCAGGCTGGCAGGCAGAAGTGGTTAGGGTCAATCAGAAAGGCAGGCAGGTGAGCAAAGAGCAGGTACCTCAGTTGCAGGCTCCTCCCCAGCCCAGGCCCTGGTCGGGGCACATACAGGAGGCAATGTGTCTCTCTCGCATCAATGTTTCTGTCTTTCCCTCTCTCTTCTCCCCTCTCTAGAAATCAATGGGAAAATATCCTCAGGTGAGGATTAACCAAAGGAACCCAGCCTCATGTGTGTGAGCATGCAACCAGGAGGAGGCAGAGCTCAGCGGGCGGCCTGGGCATCAGCAGATGGTGCGTTTGGTGCCCACGGAACTGCCAAGGCGGAGAGGAGGGGCGAGGAGCCTTCTCAAAAGCTGAGCCTGGAGAGAAGTCTCATTAATTGGAAGTGCCAATTAATCCGAGCTTTAGGTGATGTGTGCTGGGAGGTGGTGTCGGGTTCTACAGACGGTCACGTGGCCTCCTCAGGGGCACAGCAGCCCCGGGTTGAAGGGTCCTGAGGCCCAGCCAGCTGGCGGCCAGGCCCACAGCCTCCACCTCTTCACGGGAACAGACTGGGGAGCAGCCTCCGCCCCACTCCGGTGACGCCATTAATTCACAACCAGCCGCTGCTGGAGAAGCGGCTCCCGCCACCTGAGGGCATGCTCGGGGCGGGCTGAATTCCAGGCCAAACCGTCGATGAGTAACAGTTTCACTAGAGAATAAGACTCAGAACTTTATCTCTTCATAAAAGCAGGCGAGCCCGGCCAGTGTGGCTCAGTGGTTGAGCGCCGACCTCTGAACCAGGAGGTCACGGGTTGATTCCCGGTCAGGGCACAGGCCCGGGTGGTGGGAGGCAGCCGATGGCGGTTTCTCTCTCATCCATGTTTCTCTCCCTCTGCCTCTCCACGTCAATAAAATATATTTAAAAAAGAAACCAAAGCGAGAAAACCCAACACATCAAAGGTGACGTTCGGGCTGGGAATCCCCTTTTAAAGGTGGGATGCTAGGCCCTAGGTCGGCAAACTCAGTAGCCAACAGAGCCGAATACCAACAGGACAACGACTGAAATTTCTTTAGAAAGCCACATTTTTTAAAAATATATTTTTATTGATTTTTTTTTTTTTTTTACAGAGGAAGAGAGAGGGATAGAGAGTTAGAAACCGATGAGAGAGAATCATCGACCAGCTGCCTTTTGCACCACCCCTACTGGGGATGTGCCCGCAACCAAGGGTGCCCTTGACCGGAATGGAACCCGGGACCTTTCAGTCCGCAAGCCGACGCTCTATCCACTGAGCCACAGCGGTCTCGGCGAGAGCCACATTTTTTAAACTTACACTTCTTCTAACGCCACTTCTTCAACACAGACCCGCCCAGGCCGTGGTGTTTTGTGGAAGAGCCACACTCAAGGGGCCAAAGACTCTCACGTGGCTCACGAGCGGCGGTTTGCCGACCACGGAGCTAGGACAACGTCCACTTCTTGATCTAGGCCCCGAGTCACACCGCTGTGTTCATCCCCTGACCAGTCACCAGAGGTTCCCGTGATGCTTTGGGCGGCTTTTCTAAATGCACGTCACCCTATTACAGAAACAAGGCGGACGGTGAGCCTCAGCCCTTCCCCAGGTGAGAGCCTGATCGGGGTGCCATTCGGTGCCCATCCAGCCCTGGCCGGGGTCAGCTGGCTGGAGCCTCGGCCTCGCAGGAAGGCCTCGGGGTTGATTCCTGGCCAGGGCACATGCCTGGGTTCAGGTTCCATCCCGTCGGGGGGCCTCGGGGGGCAGCCACTCCATGAGTCTCTCTCACACTGATGTTTCCCTCCCTCCCGGCAGACCCCCTCCCCCAGGAAAGGAGGCAGGGAAGAGGGAGGGAGGGAGCAGGTGGTGAACTCCCCCGCGAGGACCCCAGCTTCAAAGGGAAAACCAGGAGAACATTCCAGGGAAATCGCGCCACGTCCCACACGGACCTTCAGGAGTCGAAGAATGTGCCGTCATTAAGCAGAAAAGTAGGTTTTGAGGGAAATGGTCCAAATTCCCCAAGTGGATTCGGCTTCAACAAGAACTGGACGGGAGGAAACTGGGAAAGTCATAAGCAGGAGACACGTATGACAGAGTGCTTGTTAAAGGGGCCAGTCCGGGCTGTGTGGCTCAGTGGTTGAGTGACGACCTAGGAACCAGGAGGTCAGGTTCGATCCCCGGTCAGGGCACAGGCCCATGTTGTGGGCTCCCTCCCCAGTGTGGGGCGTGCAGGAGGCAGCCGATCAATGCTTCTCCCTCATCATGGATGTTTCCATCTCTCTCTCCCTTCCTCTCTGAGCCACCGCCTGCCCTGGGTCTTCTCTCCCCGCCTCCTCTTTCCCTTCCTGAGTTCAAGAGAGAGAGAGGGAGGGAGAGAGGAAGGGAAGGAGAGAGAGAGAAACATTGATCTGCTATTCCAATTATTGATGCATTCATTGGGTCTTTAATATATATGTATATATGTATACATATATACATATGTAATATACACTTAAATATATATTAACATCAGTGATGAGAAAGAATCATTGATCGGCTGCCTCCTGCATGCCCCACACCAGGGATCGAGCCCGCAACCTGGCATGTGCCCTGACCTGGAATCAAACCGTGACCTCCTGGTTCATACGTCACGCCAGCCAGGCCATTGGTCGATTCTTGTGTGTGCCCTCACCAGGGATCAAACCTCAACCTTGGTGTGCGGAGATGACTCTAACCAACCGAGCTCTGGCAGAGCAAGCATCCAAACATGTTTTCAAGAGAAACAGGTCTTTCAGTCCGCCTTCAGAACCCTACTTGGACAAGCCAAGTTTTTTGCAAAGCGAGTTGTATACACTATTCATGGGCTTTCTTAAAAGCAAGTCTTCACTACAGAACAGCTTTAAATTATACTAGTGGTCCGGTGCACAAAATTCGTGCACATTAAAAGGAGATTAATGAGAGGAAATCATTTAATATTGCTATTTGCCCTTTCTCTACAATAGAAGTGTCAGAGATGAAAGAAAAGTAGTAAACTGTGTATGAAAACCTTCCTCCTGTCAGAGTCTGGGGCGCAACATGGGACCCAGAGTTAAGTCCCCACCTACCCACATGCGCCTCAAAATTGCGTGAGGCCCAGACCTGGCTAGATCCAGTCCCACCCTTGTCAAGCCCCACCGGGCAGGGGGCATAGCCTCAGGTCCCCTTGCCCGGTGCCAGGATGTGGGCATGGCCTGAGGTCCCCCAGACCAGACCTGGGTGGGGGTGTGCCTTGAGGTCCCCCATCAAGCCCCAATGAGCGGGGGGCGTGGCCTGAGTTCCCCTGACCCAGCACTGGAGGTGTACCTTGAGGTCCCCTGTCAAGCCCCAGGGGGCGAGGGAGGACGTGGCAGCCTCAGGTCCCTGCTGATTGCTCCTTAAGGCTCCTTATGGGAACTTGGCCTCAGCTGTGGGTGCGGCCATCTTTGTGATGGAGTGACAGTCAATTAGCATATTCCCTCTTTATCAGATAGCATAAAAATACAAAGACACGGGCAAACCCTCGCCATGCTCCACCTTTGCCTCGCTTCCTCTCTGTGGCACAGGCAGCGCTGAATTACAAGCGTTTGCTGCCGTGTAAACGCCTCATAAACAGCAGCTGTGGCTGCAGCAGAGCAGTCCACGCTCCGAGTCAGCTCACAGGCCCCGCAATCTGCTTTCACTCAGCAACTCTGCAAACAGAAGGCCCGGCTCTGGGCCCGAGGTTACGGTGTTTGCTCGCCGTCAGACTCTGACAAGAATCCCAGATAGGAACCGAGGGCGCGCCCTCGGCCTGTGGGCGGCTCCGGGTGAGGACCAGGCGGCCGGGGCAGCGGTGGTTTCCAAAGATCCGCTCCCAGGCGCGGGCCGGCCACGGGGTTAGGCGGATGGGAGGCTCCTGAGCCACCACGCCCATCTAAGCACCTCCAAAATCCCAATGTGTCTCCCCCGCCCTGCCCCCGTAACACAGAGTTCTTATTCTTCAAAAGGTGAATTTCTTTCGGAGGAAGCGTAAAAGGCCATTCACTTGGTCTAACCCAGTGGTCGGCAAACTCATCAGTCCACAGAGCCAAATACCAACAGCACAACGATTGAAATTCCTTTGGAGAGCCACATTTTTTAAACTTAAACTTCTCCTAACGCCACTTCTTCCAAATAGACTCACCCAGGCCGTGGCATTTTGTGGAAGAGCCGCACTCAAGGGCCAAAGAGCTGCATGTGGCTTGCGAGCCGCAGTTTGCCGACCACGGGTCTAAACAAGCTTCTAAAGAACACGGCATCCTTGAAAGAGAAAAACCAAAGAACAGAAGGACCATTGCAGTCCTGAGGAAGAAAGCACAAAGACATGGTTAAAAAATAATAATAATGTGAAGTGATATGAAAAAGTAGCGAATAACGTTTCAGAATGTATAATAGAGAACCAAAATACATAAATATGTCACAATATATATTTACAGACCGTCTATGAGGCCCCTAGAATAAGGTGACCAGACGTCCCGCCAAAAGCGGGACAGTCCCGATTTTTAACAATTTGTCCCGTGTCTAATCGGGACATTTTTAAAATGCCGCGGGACGTGGGACAAAATGTTAGAAATCGGGACTGTCCCGCCAAAAGCGGGACGTCTGGTCACCTTACCCTAGAACCATAAGAAATGCACAACATTCACTGTGAATAACTCATTCTCCAATTGCCCCCCGTAAATATCAAACTGCCTGCCCCCCTGTGGGGGGGTGCCCCACGCTGGGAGCCACTGCTCCGGACAAACCCCATTAACAAACAAGGTTCCTTTTGGCTCAGGTGCCAGAGGAATGCAGGTGCCAGCGAAGATGACCCAGCACTAGCATGTGCTGCAGCCAACCCACAGCAGGTGCCCACTAGCATGTGCTGCGCCCTCCCACAAGCCACCACGTTGCCCTGGAAACCCAACACCCCCCGGTTGGCACACGGGGCACACACACCGTGGCCGGTGGATGAGAGAGGGAGACCAGTGCACCCTTAGGAAGAGACAGAAATAGCTCAGATCCGGTGTCACCGCTCAATGCCGTCTCTCAGCACCAAGAGCCACCTGCTGCCATCTGGGTGATGAAGGGGACGCCGCTGTGGGGAGCCCCGTGCCTCGGGTTTCCCTCCTGGGAAGACGGGGCTGCACCGGAGCGGCTGGCGCTGAAGCCTCTTGCCCATCGCATGCAAGTGTTTTGCAAATAAACTGAGGCATGGAGAGGGTATCTGAGCCCTAGCCAGTGTGGCTCAGTGGATAAAGCGTCCGCCTATGGACGGAAGGGTCCCAGGTTCAATTCCTGGTCAGGACGCAGGCTCAAACCCCAGTGTGGGGCATGCAGGAGGCAGCCGATCCACGTCTCCCTCTCTCATCATCAATGTTTCTATCTCTCTCACCCTCTCCCTTCCTCTCTGAAATCAATAAAGATATTTTTTTTTAAAGAAGGCATCTTAAAACATCTGAGGGCTTTGATTCCTTTGGGGTGACTTGCTGAAAATTTTTTCCAGAAAGAATACACTGTGATGAATTGCTCACTGTTCCAGACACTTCCATGCAAACGCCTCTAACCCTCCTTCCTCGGGAGTCAGGACCTGGTCTATGCCGTGGGGACCGTCACCCCCAGCCCCGGGCCCCGAGGACCATAATGAGACACACCGGCGCGTTTCGGGGCAGCTTCCCGCCCCGTGGGGTCAGCGTGAGCGGACCCAGCCAGCTCCCCCCTCACTCCGCTCTCTGCCTTAGGGAGCGCCCGGGCCGCCGAGCCCAGCTCCTCTACTGCCCAGCGACCCACCGCCGGGGACAAGCGTCCCCCACCGTCCCAGGAAGACTGTGACCCCGTGGAGAGGGAGCTGGAGGACCCCACCCACTGTCCCAGGCGCCTACCCCCCCCCCCCGGCTCAGCCCACGGGCCGCACTCGCAGGGCAGGCCGGGACCTGCGCCCCGCTTTTATCTTAAGGGGCCCACGCCTCCCCTGGCGGCCGGCCCCCCCCCCCCCCCCCCGCCAGCTGTCAGTTTGATGAGGCTGGGTGTCTGTCCACACTGCAAGAATTCGGAGTTCCTTCCTGAGGTCAGACGGAGATGACAAGAAGCACATTTTTCAAATATTTGGTTTATTAGGTTTTTCTAGCAATCCTGTGATATTTTTTTTAAATGCCTGCTGCCCTGGCCGGCTTGGTCAGTGGTTAGAGCGTTGGCCCTGGGACTGAAGGGTCTCGGGTTCGATTCCGGCCAAGGGCCAGAGCCTCAGCTGCAGGCTCCATTCCTGGCCCTGGTCGGGGTGCGTGTGGGAGGCAGCCGGGGGGTGTGTGTCTCAGTGATGTTTCTCTCCCCCCACTCCTCCCTCCCTTCCACTCTTAAAAAAACAAAACACCTGTTTACAAGTGATGGAATATTCTAAAGATTTGAGCCACCTGCCCCCGCCCCCAGGCACAGAGCCTGGTCCCCCCCAGGGTGCCCGCAGGAGGTGGGGACGTCCCACACGGGTGTGCGGCATGGCTCAGGAAGACAGTAACGATGTGTATCCGGCCCGGCCAGTGTGGCTCAGTGGTTGACAGGCGATCTATGAACCAGGAGGTTGCGGTTTGATTCCCGGTCAGGGCATCTACCTGGGTTGTGGGCTCGATCCCGTGTGGGCCGTGCAGGAGGCAGCCGATCCTTGGTTCTCCCTCATCATTGATGTTTTTCTCTCTCTCCCTCCCTCTCCCCTCCTCTTTGAAATCAATGAAAATGTATTAAAAAGTATTTGAGCCAAAGCCGGTTTGGCTCAGTGGGTAGAGCGTCAGTCTGTGGACTGAAAGGTCCCAGGTTCAATTCCGGTCAGGGGCATGTACCTTGGTTGCGGGCACATCCCCGGTGGGGGGCGTGCAAGAGGCAGCTGATCGATGATTCTCTCTCATCGATGTTTCTAGCTCTCTATCTCTCTCCCATCCTCTCTGTAAAAAATCAATAATATATATATATATATATATATATATATATATATATATATTTTAAGTATTTGAATAGGGGAGAGCCTGGGGAGGGGTGTCCCTGAGGGGTAAAGAAATGGAGGGGGTGCACACCACGGAACAACAGCCAGAAAAGGAGCACTGCGCTGACATGCGACCACATATATGAACCTGGAACACAGACGCTGAGTTGCATGCAGACACGTCCCGGACGGACACTGGCTGCCAGGGCTGCGGTGGGCCAGCGACAGGCGGCTTAGCGGGCACAGAGGCTCTTTGGGGGTGACGGAAGTGTCCCCTAAATTGGATTGCAGCGATGGACACACAACTCTGAATTCGCTCCGTCACTGAGTGGCACCTCCAACAGGTGACTGTTTTGAAGGAGTTTGATGGTCTTTATTCCCGAGAACCATCCACGGATGAGGAGGCGGAGCCTCACAAGCGGGGGGGGGGGGGGCAGCTCCGAGCGGAAGTGACAGGCGGAACTCTACACCCCCTGAAGCTGTGAGTAGGGGGGGGGGGAGAGAGACAGAAGCAAAGGCAGGCGACCAGGGAGCAGGCCCAGCTGCCCGAGGCCGGCGGAGCAGGGAGACGGGGAGCTGGCAAGGGAAGGCAGGCGTCCCCCAGATGTAGGGCTCCCCCAGATGAGGGGTCCCCCAGATGAGAGGACCCCAGATGAGAGGTTCCCCAGATCAGGGGTCCCCCAAGTGAAGGTTCCCACAGTTCCAGGTCCACAGATCAGGGGTCGCACAGATGAGGGGTCCCCCAAATGAGAGTTCCCACAGATCCGGGCCCACAGATCAGGGGTCCCACGGATGCACGCGGGGCTCAGCGATGTCCTTAGCAAGTCTGAGCTCCAATGTGCCGGGCACCGCCTCAGCCTCAGCCTCAGAAACCTCAGCCCAGGGGCCGCGGGAGGAATGTCACAGGTGGAGCTTCCACCCTTTACCCGTGAGCAAACTGAGGCTCAGGGGTACCTATTTCACCTGAGCTCCCCGGCAAGAAAAAGGGGGTGGACTGAAGGAACTGGGGCCAGGAGGAGGAGGAGGAGGAAGAGGAGGAGGGGGGGAAGGGGAGGGGAGGGGAGGGGCTGGCAGGCTGACTTAGCCCAGAATAACCTGCCACACCCAGGCCCTCAGTGCAGATGCGCCCGGCCCTTCTCCCCCGACCCCTGCACCCGAGCTCACTGCCCAGAGACAAGAGCAATGTCGTCCCAGCCAGCCCCGGCCTCTGGGTTTGCAAAGGAAACATCAGGCCCCTGTTTACAGTAAGCACGGGATCACGTCTCCCCAAACCCGGGCGGGGAAGGAAGCCTGGGCTCGAACCACAGAGGACAACGGAACCGCCCTGGCGGGGTGGCCCTGGCGGGGTGGCCGTGGCGGGGTGGCCGTGGCGGGGTGGCCGTGGCGGGGTGGCCGTGGCGGGGTGGCCGTGGCGGGGTGGCCGTGGCGGGGTGGCCGTGGCGGGGTGGCCGTGGCGGGCAGGTTAGGGCCGCTGGCAGCCCCGGCCCCTCCTGCTGTGGGAGCTGCAAAGCTTCGGCACAAATCCACGCAGAGCCCCCCCCCCCGCCGTGAACCCCGAGTTAGGAACAGCCAGATGGCACCTCGCAGACGCCGCCTTCCTCCCTCGCCTCTCCAGGTCCCGATGGGACCCCCTCCCGCCCCCTCCCGCCCACAGGACCCCAGTTCTCACTGCCCCCGGCTCCCTCTTCCCCCCAAAGGGTGGTTCCCCAGTTTGGGGGCAGCACCCGCATCACCTGGAACGGCAGGGTGGCACAGGGAGTCGGGTGGGCAGGTCCCGCCAGGACGGAGGAGAGGTTCTGCCGGCTGGCGGCGGTCCCCCTGTGCCTCCTCTTCCTCCATGTCCCCCTGTGCCTCCTCTTCCTCCATGTCCTCCTGTGCCTCCTCTTCCTCCATGTCCTCCTGTGCCTCCTCTTCCTCCATGTCCTCCTGTGCCTCCTCTTCCTCCATGCTCCTCGGTCCGCGTCCCCCGCCCTTGGTCCTCACCACCCGCCGGCCTCCTTCCCGCGCGCCCTGCTGCCCCTGGGGAGCCTCGCCATCTGGCCCCCCTGCAGTCCTCCCCGAGGCGACTTTCCATTGCTTTGTAAGCAGAGTGAAAGGGAGGGGGAGCCGAAACGGTGTGGCTCAGTGGATAGAGCGTGGGCCTGCAGACTGAAGGATTCCCGTCAAGGGCATGGACCTTGGTTGCTGGCACATCCCCAGTGGGGGGCGTGCAGGGGGCAGCTGATCGATGACTCTCTCATCGATGTTTCTAACTATCTCTCTCCCTTCCTCTCTGTAAAAAATCAATAAAATATATTTTTTTAAAAGAAAAGAAAGGGAGGGGGGGAGGCACAAGAACATCGATGGGAGAGAGACATATCACTGGCCGCCTCTGCACGTGCCCCAACCGGGGCCCAGGCTGGGGATGTGCCCACAACCAAGGCACCTGCCCTTGACCGGAATCAAATCCGGGACCCTTGGGTCTGCAGGCCGACGCTCTATCCACTGAGCCACACCAGCAGGGCCCTTCCTGCAACCTGCCCCAAATGGGCGGGGAGAGATCAAATATCATTTTTTTTTAATCAAAATTTCAGCCGGGCCCGTGTGGCTCAGTGGTTAAACGTCCACCTAGGAACCAAGAGGTCAGGGTGCAATTTCTGGCCAAGGGCACAGGCCCGGGTTGCGGGCTCCGTCCCCAGTGCGGGGCGGGCAGGAGACAGCCGGTCCATGGTTCCCTCTCCTCACTGATGTGTCTCTCTCTGTCTCCCTCTCCCTTCCTCTCTGAAATCAATAAAAATGTATTTTAGAAAAGAAGACGTGAAGCCAGCAAGGAGACACACATGGGAGGAGGTGGGGGAGGGAGGCGCATCTGGAGGCGCCCCAGCCGGGCGGGCCCGCATTCCTTTCTCCAGGAGGGTGTGGGCTTAAGCTTTGCTCTCTCCGAACTGAAACAGCTCTGGCTCCGGCCTGCTCCCCGGCCAGACACAGCCATGAGCTGCTGAGCTGCGGGCCTCCTCGCTGTGAGCACTCCCGGCCCGGTGTCTCCAGATCTGAGTGCCTCGGGGTGCCGGGCATCTCCTGGGGGGCCGGGGAGGCTGGGGAAGCGGTGGCCACTGTCCCCCCGAGAGAGGGGAGAGAGGGTGGACAGAGGGTCCCGGGCCAGTGAGGGCCACACCGCACCGGCCCATGTGGGTGCTGGGCGGCTGCCCAGGAGGCCGCGGCTCGCTCAGGCCCGTTGCCTCCAAGTGAACAGTAAACAGAGTGAGGGTGCCTGCTGCCCCCCTTTGCCAGAACTGCCGGAGACCTGGTGTTGGTGAGCAGCAGGAGGCCACCCCAGGAGGAGGGGCCGCCCTCCCTCCCCCCCTCTCCTCTCCTTCCAAGTGGAGGGTCAAGTGAAAGCCCTCCCACCTGGCCCGGCTGCTCCCGGAAGCACCCAGATTGTCCCGCCCCCCCTCTGGCCCAGCAGGAGGGGTTCCGCCCAGACACACACACAGACGTCAGGTGTGTGACCCTGTGACCCTGCCAGGGGACACACACCTGGAGGATCGGCAGCCACCAGCCAGGCGGTGGGACAGACAGCCCCGGGCGCCATGCGCACTTGACTGTCCGCCCAGCAGGCGCCGCGGGCCACCCCGCGGGGTGTGAGACCGCCTGACCACTTTCTCTTTGGAAAAAAAAGATTTTTGTTGATTTTTGGAGAGGAAGGGAGAGGGAGAGAGAGAAAGATCCATGAGGAGAGAGGATCATGGATCGGCTGCCCCCTGCACACCCCCCACTGGGGAGCGAGCCCACAACCCGGGCCTGTGCCCTTGAGAGTATGGAACCCGGGACGCTCTATCCACTGGGCCACACCGGCTAGTGCCATCTGACCACTTTCTGAAACCACGAACCAAAAAGCCTCCGCAACGCGGGGCCGGCGTGTCTCCCAACTGAACCCAACACGCAAATCTCTGCGTGGGGTCGAGGCCTTGCCTTTCTCACGCACAAACCCGGGGCCGAGCACGGCGCTGTCAGAGCGTCCGCAGGGAAGGGGGGCGCAGCGAACAGGGGTGCGCTCTCCCGCCCTGAGTCAGGCCTTCCATCCGGGTGCTGACCAGAGCGGCCCCGGGAGTCAGCGAGTAAGTCCTCCACCCCGGCTCTGCCGGCCTGTCTCGGAGAAAACACGCGTGGCCCTGGCTACTCAGTGGGGTGAGTGCCGTCCCCATCCGCCAAGGTAAGTGGGTTCGATCCCAGTCAGACACACAAGAGCCAACCAGGGAGCGCGTGAATAAGGGGAACGGCACACCCAAGTTTCTCTCTCTCTCCCTCCATTCAGTTTTTTTTTTTAAATATCTTTTATTATAGATATTTTACAGAGAGGAAGGGAGAGAGATAGAGAGCTAGAAACGTCGATGAGAGAGAGAAACATCGACCAGCTGCCTCTTGCACACCCCGTACCAGGGATGTGCCCGCAGCCAAGGTACATGCCCTTGACCGGAATCGAACCTGGGACCTTTCAGTCCGCAGGCCGATGCTGTACCACTGAGCCACACCGGTTTCGGCCCTCCATTCAGTTTTAAGGAAAACCTCTTGTACCGGGACTGGCTTCCCGCCTTTGGCCCCTGTGCTCCTGTCCCGCGGAGGGCGGCGAGGGAAGCGGAGCCACCGCCTGCGTCTGGACAGATGGTGGCCCTGCCATCACCTCTCTGGTCGCGGCCTCCGCTGGCCAGGGCGCCAGCTCCAGCCAGAGCCAACCAGTCACCGGCACCGCCAGGACAACCGGAGAGCGGGAGAGCTGACAAGGATTGCTGGAAATACCCCCCCAAAAAAACACGCGTGCATTGCTGAGACATTCCTATAACACGTGCATTGCTGTGACAATTCTACAACATGCATTGCTGTGACATTCCTATAACACACGTGCATTGCTGTGATCATTCTACAACATGTGTGCAGGGTCCCAGGTTCGATTCCGGTCAAGGGCACGTACCTTGGTTGCGAGCACATCCCCAGTAGGGAGTGTGCAGGAGGCAGCTGGTCGATGTTGCTCTCTCTCTCATCGATGTTTCTGACTATCCCTCTCCCTTCCTCTCTGTAAAAAAAACAATAATATATATATATATTATTTTTTAAAAAAACAAACAAACAAGTCACAGGGCCCGCACTTCGCAGGGGCTGTGCAGGCTCCTGACACCCAGGGCCCGAAGCGTGCACAGACATGAGGAGGAAGGGACGGAGGCGGCGGCTTTAAAGTGCCCGCTCGCTTATTTCTCCTCCCCAGCCTGTTCATGGGAACAGAACACGGGAAGCTTCTCACTATTTCCCAAGAACCCGGAGCGAAAATTAAAATTTCATGCAGTCATGGGACCGTCTGGGCACTGATAGTTTCAGGAAGCAAGAGTACAATGGCACACATCTCTCCTTGGGGGGGGGGGGGGTCAGAATGCCCACACCCAGTCAATGAAATGGCCTTCAAGTGCAATCCACGTGGTTTCTTTCATTTTGCTCCAAGAGCAGTCTGCCTGCATTCTCTCCCACAATTCCCCTGGTGAGCACAATGCTCCTCTCTCCTAAAACCCCTTTCTTTCCACTATTACCTGTCATCCCCACAGGACACGGCTCCTCCCACAATATCCCACAGCTGCAGGGATCCCTGTCTTTACCACGTGCTCTGCTTCTCCCACAATTCCCCTTTCTCTTCCATAACCTACTGTACCCACAGTCCCTTTTCTCCCACAATTCCCTTCTCTATCATGATGCCTTGTCATTCCCCCAATTAATCTCTCTCCCATAATCCCTTGTCATTCCCAATGCCCCTCCCCCATGAGCCCTTTTCTTTCACACAATTCCCTTTTCTCACATACGAAACCGTCTTTCCCACAATTCAACTTCCTTTCCCATGCTGTCTTGTGACTCCTCTTTATAATGACACCTTTTCATATAATTCTGTCTTTCCCCAAATCCCATGTATAAGGAAACTGTGAGACTATGGAAAGAAATAATTGTGGGAAGTACAGGGGATCTTAAGAGAGAAAAAATTGGGGGAATGACAAGGAATTATGGGAAGAACAAGGAATTGTGGGAATGCAGCCATCATGGAATTGAAATGGAATTCAGGTTAACCTAAGAGGTTATAAGCAAATAGAGGCAAGGTGAGAAGGACAGGGAATTATGGGAGAGAAATGGAATTATGGGAATGACAAGAATTCATGGGAAAGAAAGAGGGGTTGTGGGGACACCAAAGGAAAAACAGGGAATTGTGGGAAGGACAGGGTATCATAGGAAAGAAATGGAATTCTGGGAAGTATAAGAGATCAAAGGGGTGATAGTGGAATTGTGGGAACAACAAGGTATTATGGGAAGAAAAGAGCAATGTGGGAAGGAAAGGGGATCATGGGAGTGAAATGGAATTGTGGGAGGCACAGGGATTGTGGGAAAGATGGCATGCAAAGCTGGGGAATTGCAGGAACAGGAGGAAGGACTAACTAGACAATGAAACAGTCCCCGCTGGGGGAGCCACAGGGGCTGAAGCGGTGGGTGAACGGGCTTGGAATCCATTCCTCCTGATTTCTCCGGTTTTCACAGAGAGAAATCTGTTTGTTCTTTAATACTGAGCGGCAAAGAGAATTTTTAGAAACTTTCATTTTCTGGATGGAGTCCTTTAAGCTACTCCAAGTGTGTATTATCCTCCGCAACCTCTGAAGTTGGCTGCGGGGCGGGTGTTTTCCAAAGTGGCCAATGTAGGAGCGGGAACCTCATCCAGCGGACCTGCCCGCCCCGCCCTGCCCGCCCTCCCCGCCCTGAGGCATCTGAAAACAGTCCATTCATGAAAGTGAAACTGCTCCACTGCTTTCTCCGAAGCGAAGACCTGGCCTCCTCCCCAACCTGAGAAGCGGGCTCATCTGCAGGAGCCGTCTGGGGGGTTGGCATTGCGGTGTGTCCTCCGCTCCCCAGTTCTGAGGCGCACGGGGCCCTGAGGGGAGGAAACGGCCACATTGGGGGAGGCCCAGCCGAGACTCACAGCTCAGGCCCGGAGCGCACATGGGGGCTGGCCCCTCGCTGGCATCCCCACCCCCGGAGCCAGGGAGCCTTCCCACCGGGACCGAGCGCTGCTTTGGTGCAAAGGCGTCCTGGGTGTATGTACCCCAACTCATGTCTCCTCTTTCCTCATAGGAGTCAACAGCTGAACTAGAGAGAATTCAGGGAAAACCCAGAATGTACTAACCTCCTTCACCTAAAGCTAAATGTTGCTTCTCCAATTTATTATTTTATTTTATTTGTTAATCCTCACCCAAGGATGATTTCATTTGATTTTTTTCCATTGATTTTTTTTTTTAAAGAAAGAGTGGAAGGGAGGGGGGGAGAGAGAAACATCAATGTGAGAGAGACACATCAGCTCGTTGCCTCCCGCATGCACCCTGCCCGGGGCCTGGGATTGAGCCTGTAACCGAGGTACGTGCCCTTGACCGGAATGGAACCCACAACCCTTCAATGGGTGTGCAACAACTCTATCCACTGAGCCAAACCGGCCAGGGCTATTGCTTCTCCATGTAACTCTTTTAAAAAGATATATATACATATATATATATATATATATATATATATATATATATATATTTGATTGATTTTTTAAAAATATATATTTTTTAATATTTTAATTGATTTTTTACAGAGAGAAAGGGAGAGGGATAGAGAGCTAGAAACGTTGATGAGAGAGAAACATCGACCAGCTGCCTCCTGCACACCCCCTACTGGGGATGTGCCCACAACCAATGTACATGCCCTTGACCAGAATCAAACCCGGGACCCTTCAGTCCACAGGCCAATGCTCTACCCACTGAACCAAACCGGTTAGGGGCCTCTATTTAACTCTTTTTTTAAAAAATATATTTTATTGACATTTTACAGAGAGGAAGGGAGAGAGAGAGCTAGAAACGTTGATGAGAGAGAAACATCGACCAGCTGCCTCCTGCACACCCCCCACCGGGGATGTGCCCGCAGCCAAGGTACACGCCCCTGACCAGAATCGAACCCGGGACCCTTCAGCCCGCAGGCCGATGCTCTATCCACTGAACCAAACCGGTTAGGGGCCTCCATTTAACTCTTTTTTTTTTAACTCTTTTTTTAAAAAAATATATATATTTTATTGACATTTTACAGAGAGGAAGGGAGAGAGATAGAGAGCTAGACACGTCAATGAGAGAGAAACATCGACCAGCTGCCTCCCGCACACCCCCCACCGGGGATGTGCCCGCAGCCAATGTACACGCCCCTGACCGGAATTGAACCCGGGACCCTTCAGTCCGCAGACCGACGCTCTACCACTGAGCCAAACCGGTTAGGGGCCTCCATTTAACTCTTAAGCATGGTTTCATGATTGCTACCAGAACGGAAACAGAGCAGAAACAAAAAGGGCTTGGCACAATCCTCGCTCTTTGAGGACAGAACCTCCTACCTGCGGCGTTTCCACGGCTTGCCACCCAGTCTGACCCGGAGTGAAGGCGCGGGCGGCTCCCGAAAGAAAATGTGACTGCTTATAAGACGATTCAGCTACAACCTTGTGGCGATGGAGAACAACAAGAACTGTTTGAGAACAGGGAGATTTGTTCGATTACACAACAGGTTTTTATTCTCGAGAGCAGCTAATTGGGCAGGAGGCCCGTGCCCGGGATGGTTAGTAATCTGTGAAATTAGGCAGCTGACTCACTGGATGAGTTACAGTTTCGTGGTGATTAACACATTTATATTGGGCCACCGCTTGGGGCTGAATTACAAGGCCAAGTCTGGCTTCAATGCTGCTATTGTGAGTGGGTCCCCCAAACTGTTTAACATTCGCCCCGTCTCCCAATCAGACAGCACTTGAAATTACCTTCTTCTCTCCGAAACACGCGGGCCATTCCCATGCCGGGTCTGTACCCGTCAAAGCAGTGGGCACACGTGCACGTACAGACACCCTCCGTGCCTGCTTGCTGGTGACCTTGCGGCCACTTCTTCACCCACTGACATCACCATTATGACATCCTAACTAGCTCCCCCACGGATAACTGGGTGCGTGCTATTTTATTTATTTACTTTTTCGTGTTACAAAAAGCTAACTTGAAGGTTTATTTTTGTAACTTTTTTTAGTATTTTTTTAAATTATATTTTATTGATTTTTTTACAGAGAGGAAGGGAGAGGGATAGAGAGCTAGAAACATCGACCAGCCGCCTCCTGCACACCCCCCCACCGGGGATGTGCCCACAACCAAGGTACATGCCCTTGACCGGAATCAAACCCGGGACCCTTCAGTCCGCAGGCCGACGCTCTATCCACTGAGCCACACCGGCTTCGGCAGCACAGGATGGTTCTGCAGTTAGTTCTATAGCAGCTGCTTCTTCCTGTTTCAATGGTTTGCTCTGTTCGGATCTGCAGCAGTCTCCGCCAATTCAGTGCCCTCGCTGAACATACCTGCACAGCACACCATCTGGACCGTCAGAGAGGTCATGCGAGTGGCGACAGTTCTCTCCTTCCTTACAAACCCCGGGCATGAAATGGCTGCAGGTGACCTGCTTCTTCCACCGCCTCCCCCGCCAATGAGAGGTGGCTGTGGGGACAGGGGTGGGGGGCCGCTGCTGCCGCTGCAGCCCCTGCTCCTGATGGTCCAGCTGTTTTTCCGGGAGCTGCAGCCTCTGCCATTACTGTCTATCCCACACAGCAATGGCACCGGAACTTCCGGATCACACTTCCGGTCCGGCTGCGGGGAGGTGAAGGCGGCAAGGCGACGGGAAGGGAGAGGAAGGAGACTAAGGCGCTGGCTCGCTCCCCTGGGCACCGTATCGCGTCTCCCTGGGTACATGCTATTAAAAAAAGAAAGAAAGGAAAAAGGAAAAAGAAAAAAAAAAAAAAAAAAGAGCCCTGGCTCCGGGCCGGTGTGGCTGGTTCGATTCCCGGTAGGGACACATGCCCAGGTTGAGGGCTCCATCCCCAGTAGGGGGCGTGCAGGAGGCGGCTGTTCCATGATTCTCTCATCATTGATGCTTCTATCTCTCCCTTCCTCTCTGAAATCGGTAAAAACATATTTTTAAAAATTAAAAACAAAACAAACCCCCCAAAAAACAGTCGTCTACATCCACCTGATCTTCCTAGGGAACGAGAGGGACCACATAGAGGAGAGATGCTAGTCACGGGAAGGACCTTCGGGAAACCAACACTGCAGCGGCCGGATGGACAAGAGCAGGGCCCGAGGGCGGAAGAAGCTGCTTTCAGGAGGAGACATCTGCTCAGTGGATAGGGCGTCGGCCTGCGAGTGAAAGGTCCCAGGTTTGATTCCGGTCAAGGGCATGGACCTTGGTGGCGGGCACATCCCCAGTGGGGGGCGTGCAGGAGGCAGCTGATGGGTGTTTCTCTCTCACCTATGTTTCTAACTCTCTAAAAAATCAATAAAATATATTTATTTATTTATTATTTTTTTAAAATATATTTTATTGATTTTTTACAGAGAGGAAGAGAGAGGGACAGAGAGTCAGAAACATCAATGAGAGAGAGTCATCGATCAGCTGCCTCCTGCACACCCCCCACCGGGGATGTGCCCGCAACCAAGGTACATGCCCTTGACCGGAATCGAACCCGGGACCTTTCAGTCCGCAGACCGACGCTCTACCACTGAGCCAAACCGACGTCGGCTATTTTTTTTTTTTTTTAAAGAAGAAGAAGAAAAAGCTGCTTTCAGGAAGAGACATCTTTCCAGCTGGTCATCTCAGGGTTAAACTCTGGGAAGCAAACCAGTTCCCATGCCAGGGCGCATGCTCCTTCAGTAGTCAGCGGAAGACAATGTCAAGTTCACCTCGGTGGGTAAAATCGCACAGCTCGGCAGAGCGCTCCCAGGTTCCAATTACTTTTCCCCAAAAACCCCCCTCACCGAGCGTGGGAAGGACCCGGAAATCCTGCTCCCCGCCCCCCCCTCCACCTCCAGCCCGGGAGCCCTGGGGACAGCAGCGGCGTCAGATCTTTACGTTGCAGGCGCAAAGGTCAATCAGTCCAAGCGGCGCAGGCCTATCTGGACGAGCGCAGATGTTTCCTTCCCGAACTTTCCTTCCCGACCCCGGCGGCTCACGGGAGGGAAGGAAAGGAAAGCTGCGTGACCAGAGCGAGCACACGGGCGCGGGAGCACGGGCATGCCGGCCAATACAAAGCGTTTCCCAGGCCGGGGCGCTTTCCCAGGCGGCGCGGAGGAAGCTGAGGAGCAGGCCGGGTGCATTCCTCAGCACAAAGCCCGGCGTGTTTCACATTCCAAGTGGCTGCAGCAGCGCAGCTTCCTTGAAGCTAGTCCCCCGATTCCCCAGATTGTCGATAAGAGGGCTGCCCAGAGCAATGAAGAATCAGATGTAAATGGTGGCTAAGCAAAGACTTAGGGGAGGGGGCGCAGGACAGGGTTATTACCAGAAATACCATTATTACGGGTTCTGATCCACCTCTTCCTTTATTTCCTTTTTTTTCCAAGGTGGTGTTAACGCTTCTACAACAGGAGAAACAATATCACCGTGCATCCGAATTTACAAGCCTGCGTGCAATTAGCACAGATAAGCATCACGGAGCTTACAAATTTGCAAGCACAGGCACAATTAACCGGGCACAGCGGAGTTTCACCAGCTTCAGCAATTTCAAGCCGCAGGCAACACCTACCTTCACCGGTTTCCGAGGGTCCGAGAGCTAACAGTCCCGGGCTCCGGGCCCCTGGCCCCACCCCAAACACCTCCCCAGACCTTCATGAGCGGCCCCCTCCTCCCCGCCTCAGAGCCCACACCAATTCCACTCTCCCCCGAGGCCACTGGAATACTATTCTCCTTTTTTTTAATATATATATTTTTTTATTTTAGAGAGAGAGGAAGGGAGAGAGAGATAGAAACATCAATGATGAGAGAGAATCATGGATCGGCTGCCTCCTGCACACCCCCTACTGGCGATCAAGCCCACAACCCAGGCAAGTGTCCTGACTGGGAATCGAACCGGGACCTCCTGGTTCAACCACTAAGCCACACAGGCTGTGCCACACTCAGTCTCTTAAAGCTGACAAATTTCCCATTTGTTAACTGGAAGTCTTGGATTTCACTCTATATTTGTTAGAATAGCCCAGTGGTCGGCAAACTGCGGCTTTCAAGCCACAAGCAGCTCTTTGGCCCCTTGAGTGTGGCTCTTCCACAAAATATCAAGTCTCTGTTGAAGAAGTGGCGTTAGAAGAAGTTTAAGTTTTAAAATTTTGGCTCTCAAAAGAAATTTCAATCATTGTGCTGTTGATATTTGGTTCTGTTGATGAATGAGTTTGCCGACCCCTGGAATAGCCTAACTCTTATAGAAAGTAACCCAAGGAACGTGTAATGGCCCAAACACAACAGGATTGTTTCTTGCTCACATAATGGAGGGTAAACGTGTGCCCAGCAGCGACCAGCCATCCTCACTTCAGACCAGCAGTGGTGGACAGCAGAGCGGCTATAACAGGCAAACCTCACTTCCAACTTCATGTGATTGGGTAAAATTGTCACATGGGCATACCTAACTGCAAGGGAAGCTGGGAAATGTAGTCCAACTGTGTATATAGACCAGCCGTGGGCAAACTTTTTGACTCGAGGGCCACAATGGGTTCTTAAACTGGACCGGAGGGCCGGAACAAAAGCAGCCTGACCATGCTGGCACTCTCATCTTGGGCTGCTGGTGAAGGAGCAGAGGGTAGAGCAAGAGAACCCTCTGCTCTTTCGGCTCCACGGGCCGGATAGAACAGCTGATATAGACCAAAGAAATGTTAACCACCCTTCCTCGATGCCTGTGGGTCCAACTCCATGCCTGGAAGACTTCTAATATTTAACCTTCACCTTGCTTACTATTGTCTCTTCCCAAATCACTTTCCTAAAATTTCATTCTTCTGAATAAATAAAATTATGTTCTTCTGCACTGATCTGAATGACTCTGAGAGAGGTACCCTTCACTAATAGGATTAAAAAGAAGAAACATTGTTAAAAATAGCTGGGGGTGGGAAGAAGGGATGAATTGCTCCACTGGACTGTAACTAGCGCAGGGAATGTGCTGGCGCTGGAACAGAAGTGTAATTTTAATTAAATGCTTTCTTTCCGGTCTAAATGGTCAAAATGAGTACCAGAGCCTCTGGGAGACACCCTGAAATGTTGCCATACAAACTCCAGCCTCAAGATTTTCCAGAGTAAGTCAGTGGTTCAACACACTAACATTACTTTTTACAGCTTTTCAAATTCTTAAGGAAGCAGGGTTAAACAGGAGAGGGAAAGAGATTTAATGCACTAGAGCTATACTACCTCACTTGATTCCCATGGCAATATACAGAAATGGGGGTGAATCTAGTTCAGGGAGTTCTTAAATATGTAATATCTAACTATTTAGGCAGGGGCACTCTCCTCTTTTCCCTTATTGCAGTGGTCGGCAAACTCATTAGTCACCAGAGTCAAATATCAACAGCACACGATTGAAATTTCTTTGGAGAGCCAAATTTTTTTAACTTAAACTTCTTCTAATGCAAGAAGTTTACTTCTTCAAAATACACTCGCCCGGGCCATGGTATTTTGTGTAAGAGCATGTGGCTCGCGAGCCGCAGTTTGCCGACCATGGCCTTATTGTTAAGTAAAATGACAGCAGCCAACACAATAGCGGCCAGGTGAGTGCCCTGAGTTGCATCTTATTGGTCACGTCGCATAAGCTTACGTTTGATTGGTTCATTCTTGGTACCAGAAATCTTATCTGCAAGTATAGGCACCTGATTTTATTTTTAAAGTCACTTGGGAGCAAAAAGGGTAGCTGCGTACTATTATCATTAATTTGTTTGTAAATCAACCAAAATTCTACCTATTTTGCCCTAACTGGTTTGTGGATAGAGCATCAGTAGATAGAGCATCAACCTGGGGACTGAAGGGTCGCAGGTTCGATTCCGGTCAAGGGCGTGGACCTTGGTTGTGGGCACATCCCCAGTGGTGGGGTGCAGGAGGCAGCTGATAGATGTTTCTCTCTCATCAATGTTTCTAACTATCCCTCTCCCTTCATCTCTGTAAAAAAATCAATAAAAATATATATTTTTTAAATTCTACCTATTTTTTGTCAGATCGCACTTTTTGGTGTGCCACAGGATTCCGGTGATTAGCTCATGTGTGCCATCAGGTGAAAAAGGTGAAAATCGGAGTTCTAGTCTCACCACCTGAAGGATGAAGGACCGGGAAGGTTAAGGGCAAGGTGGCGGCTGCAGCTGTCCCCTCGTGCGGCCACGGTCACCAGTGATCACTGTCCCGCCCAGGGAGCCTGGGTGGCCAGCAGAGGGGGTGGGGGTGCCCTCGCTCGCCTCACTGAGCAAAGCAGGGCCCCTCGGAGCGGGCATGGCCTCTCAGATCTGCCTACACCAGGACCTGACTTTCAGGAGAGCGAGAAAGCGCTGCCTGACCAGCACGTGACCAGCCCCGAGAAAGCCTGGAAGCTTCGGCCTTCCCAGACCTCCCCGCTCGGCTCCCACCAACTGCCCCGGACCCAGACGCACGGGGGGGGGGGGGGGGAGAAGCCAGACAGACAAAGCAGCAGAGCTGGAAACGGAATCTATGCAGAAAGACTAAAAACCCCACAGGAACAGCTACGCAGCCTCAACGAGAGAGAGGAGGAGGCCCATGAAACAAGATCAGCGTGGTGTCAACAAGGAACATTCGAGAACAAAACCTTGGCCGTTTGCGAAACACTGAGAGCACAAATGTAAGGCTCAGTGGAAAACCTGGGAGATGCAGTTGCACAGAACTGCCCAAGAAGAACACAGATACGAAGGCGTGAAAAATATAGAAAACCTCAGAGCCAGTTCAAAGGTCAAGACACAGAACGGTGCGTCCCCTCCCTGGGGCCGGACACCGATGGGGACACGCAGGCGGACAACTTCAGCTGAGGCTTCGAACGACGCTCTCTGCTGAGCCCAACAACGGCGTTTTCACCCCCCCCCCACCAGGGGGTTCAAAGTATTAAAGGGTTTTTCATAATTAGGGAAGCTCTGGAGGGTGAATCAGTGATCAGTACATAAAAGTTAAGCAGAGAAACCGAACTATCACTAACCTTAGTGATTATGAAAACCTGTGTGTTTGGGGGTTGGGGGGTACTGTAATTATAGTTTTTCCCACCAGGCTCAGCACTGGTAGATCCTGGCAATCAAAATAAACACCAACTATTAGTTCGGTGGTCCTCAAAGAGGGTGACTTTTCTCCCCAAGGGACATCTGGCCACGTCTGGACACATTCGTGACGGTCACGGCTAGGATGAGGCTGCCGATGGCATCTCATGGGTGGAGACCAGAGACGCCGCTAACCGGCCCGCAGCGCACAGCCCCCACCCGACAAAGAAGTATCTGGTCCAAGACGTCAATAGTGCTGAGGCTGAAAAGCCTCTTCTGATCAAATGTGGGAGGTGAGGCCAGTGGGGATGCGGGGGCCCAAGAAACTCGGCTGGGGGGGTGGGGAGGGACACACACACACACACACACACACACACACACACGTCACTAGTCGCCTCTCAGAACGAACCCAGTGGCAGCGCAAAGGACAGCAATGGGACACGGCAGCTATAAAAGCTCCCAGTCATCTCCAGAGAGGAAGGGACGACCTGGCGAGGGCCGGTGTGGCTACACGGAGGAGCGATCTGGTTAAACTGCGCCAGAGCCACTCGGGTAAAAACAAAACCAAGCTCCAAAGGACTCACTACCATCCCGTCCCTCTCCTGTGGCTGAGTACAAGGCTCCTTTAAGGCTCTCACGCCGCCCGCCCGGGCTCCCCCTCACCTGCACCGCTGCCTCCGGGCTGCAAGCCTCAGCCCCCTGCGCCCCAGTCTGCAACCCTTCCCGCCCACCCCCACCAACAGAGGTAGCTGACACCCCACAACTAAAACTCCCGAGACTTAAATCACAGCCCAGTGCCCGGCCGGCGGGGCTCAGGGGTTGAGCATCGACCTGTGAGCCAGGAGGTCACGGTTCCATTCCCGGTCAGGGCGCAGGCCCTGGTTTCAGGCTCGGCCCCCCAGTAGGGGGCGTGCAGGAGGCAGCCATGACTCACTCTCATCATTGATGTTTCTCTGTCACTCTCCCTCTCTGACATCAATAAAAATATATTTTAAAAACAAACACATAAATAAATAAAATAAAATAAAACACAGCCCAGGTACAAAGTGATCCTTCTGCTTTGCAACGCACAACATCCCGACTTTCCAGAGCAACCTGATCTCTTTGTGCGGTAAAGAAAAGGTTAGTGCAATTTTTTTACACTTATAGTCACTCTTTTTTTTTTTTTTTTTTTTTTTTTACAGAGAGGAAGAGAGAGGGATAGAGAGTCAGAAACATCGTTGAGAGAGAAACATCGATCATCTGCCTCCTGCACACCCCCCACTGGAGATGTGCCCGCAACCAAGGTCCATGCCCTTAAACAGAATCGAACCTGGGACCTTTCAGTCTGTAGGCGGACACTATCCACTGAGCCAAACAGGTTTCAGCTTATAATCACTTTTTAAAATGTTTTTACTGATTTCAGAGACAGAAAGGGAGAGGGTGAGAGAGAGGGAGATAAGAACATCCATGATGAGAGAGAACCACGGATCGGCTGCCTCCCGCACGCCCCCCACTGGGGACGGAGCCCCCAACCCGGGCCTGTGCCCTGACCGGGGATCGAACCGTTGAGCGTCCTGGTTCATAGGTCGATGCTCAACCCCTGAGCCACGCCGGCAGAGCCGATTCTTTTATAATGGCATTCGAGTGTCCTTCTCCTAAGCTATGCCCCCCGCCCCCCCCCCCCCAAGAGAAGCCTTAGCATGCAAGCTGCTGACAGAACCCGCTCGCCTGCCCCAGGACAAGGCCAACGCCCGCCCGGCGCTGACAGCGGAGCCCTGTGCCGGGCAGGGGCAGCTTCTGCAAAGGCCATGGGGGCGCGGCAGCCCTGCTCTTTCCAAAGCCCCCTGCGGGGAGCTGTCAGCTCCCCGTGCTCTGCCAATTCCTCCTCCCAGCCCCCCTCCCCCTTTCCTCCCCCCCCCTCCCCGCCTGGCTACAGCGCTGGCGAGCAAAAGAAGCAAGACCTGAATCAAACTGGTCTGTTCGGCCCTGACACCCTCGAATGATCCCGGCGAATGTGTGCAGTGTGCCCGGGGTAGGCAAGCTCCCAGAGCCCGGAGGAAACCCTCAAAGCCAAGTTCATCCTCAGCTGGCACAGAGCAGCCTCGGCGGGAGCCGCCTCCGGCCTGGACTCTCCTCTCGCTCCTCCGCCGCCTCCCTTTCCCTGCAGGACTTGGGGCGGCCAGGGGTACTCAGACTGGACCAGCAGGGCCCATCACTCGGAAGGGGACTGGGGCACAGCTCACGTCTGTAGCTTTCCCCCCCTGTGTGCCTCTGGGCTTATAGGGGAGTCGAGCTAAATTAATCTGGGTTTGTTTTTTTTTTTCCTTTTTTTAGAGAGAGGGAGAGGGAGAGAGGGAAACATCCATGAGGAGAGAGAATCATGCATCGGCTGCCTCCTGCACGCCCCCCACTGGAGATCGAACCCGCAGCCCGGGCATGTGCCCTGACCAGGAATCGAACCTCGACCTCCTGGTTCATAGGTCGAAGCTCAACCACTGAGCCACACCGGCTGGGGAAGCTATATTGATTTCTAAAAGATCCCTCCACCAGTGGAACCGCAAGGCCCCGGGCACCAGCCCTGAGAGGGAACCCCAGAGAGGCTGACCCCGTCAGCCCAGAGCCCCACCCCTCATCCTCAAGCCTGCTCTCAGCACTGACAAAGGATTTAGTGGTTGGGGGCAAAGAGAAGCCCATCGGGACAAGCTGTCCGGCCAGGGTCCCGGGCCCCGGGTGATGAGGCCAGCATGGCCCAGAGAACGAGCCTTGTCCCACCTCGGAGGCCGGGGGAGGTGTCAGCGCCTCCTCGCCCCCCCCCCCCCCCCCGCCGCCGCTTGGCCCTGAGCCCTGGATTTACATAGGACATGTGCCACCTGCTGAGAGACACACACCCCAAACCAGAAAGCATGGCTGTGGCTCTCTCACATCCGGGAAATAATGGGCAGAACCCCCAGAGGCGGTGAGTCAGGACACGGGGCAGGATGGCCGCCCACAGCCCTCCCGCCACCCGGGAAGGCGACCAGGCCTGGGCCGAGGCGACCTGCCGACCTGCCGTGGGCGCGCCTCCGGGAGCGGCCGGCCCCTCAGTCTCCGGCGGGGCTGCTGGCCGAGGCTCTGGCATTCTTGGGGGAGGGGGGCGCCTCAAGACAGGCCCAAAGGAGGGCCTGGCTTCATTCCTTCCCTTAACAAACATTCCGAGGCTGCAGGGGGCCTGCCGACACCCAGCTGGGCCATCAGCGCTTTCTCAGAATTCTGACATTTTAGCAAAGAGCTTCCCCCCTTCCCCCCTCCCACTGACAGCGTTTTGTTTTGTTTTATAGACACGGAGTGGCCAGATGATGACGATCTTGGAACGCATCATCATCTGGCCACTCCGTGTGTATCCTATAGAATAAAAGGCTAATATGCAAATGGTCCCCTCGACCGGGAGTTCGACCAGCAGGCAGGCCGGCCAACCGCCCACGTCCCCTCCCCGTGGCCAGGCTGGCCGGACCCCACCCATGCACGGATTCATGCACCAGGCCTCTAATATGTGTATATATATATACTGAGTGGCCAGATGATTATGCGTTCAGAGATCATGATAATCTGGCCACTCGGTGTATATTTGTATTGATTTCAGAGAGGAAGGGAGAGAGAGGCAGAAATATCCATGATGAGAGAGAATCATCAATCGGCTGCCTCCTGCACGCCCCACACTGGGGATGGAGCTCGCAACCGGGCCTGTGCCCTGACCCCTCCCACTTCATAGGCTGACGCTCAACCACGGAGCCCTGAGGGGCTAGGCTTGCTGGGCTGATGGGGAAAGGACAGGCAGCGGGACCCTGTGCAGGGACCTAGTGCACCGGACCCCCCACAGGCCTGGACACACACACACAGGTCAACGCCTGCGTTCTCCAGGACGCGGACATGGCTCGGGAGCAGCCTAGCGGATGCGGGGGGTCTGGGGCACTTCACACCGGCACTTCAGATTCCAGGGATGCCACTCCCGGGGGGCCGGGTCCCCTTCCCTCAGACCCACCCAGCCACGGAGCCGCCCGGCAGCCCTGACGCCTGTAAAGGCAGCGCTGGCTCCTCCGATTTCCTTTCTCCGGCTACAAAACTGCGGACGAAGCAAGTATTTGTTTGAGTTTTGCTATGTAAATAAAGCCTTTTATCAGGGCCAGCCGGAGAAAACAGCCCTGCAGGCAATGGCTGGCCCCGCCAGGGGCCTCCTGAGCGGAAGGCCCCACAGCCGGTGTCTTCAAATGAGGCATGCGCTTTGGACCCGAAAGTCCTCCCCAAGCGGAGGTGCCACCTGGGTACCCAGCGAGGAAAAGGGCACCCGGGGGCGTTCTGCAGGGGGTCTTCTGGTTGTCACCCCTGGAGAGGGGGTGCCGGTGGGTAGAGGCCCGGGATGCTGTTAAACACCCTACTATGCACAGGCCAGCCCCCAGCGAGAACAGCCCCGCCCAGGACAGCAGGCGGCAGGTTTAGGAGCTGTGTCAGGGGGGGCGTGAGGGCCGTTCAGTGTGGCACCGCAGCGTCCGCCCCACAACAGCAGGTGGCCCCGCCGCAGGGAAAGCTGGGACATTCGGAGCCCAGAGCTGGTCTGCAAGGTCCCCCTCGAGACTCGCCAGGTTGGTGACCCCAACGCACATCTATCCAATGGGCTCCCCAAGGCCTCCATCTGCAGGTCAGGGCGTGAGGCAGCCTGGTGGGGCACCCCCCCCCCCCCCAGCTCTCAGATGCACACTCTGGGAGGCTTTCCAAGGAGACCTCATTGTCACCAGCGTCCTCACACTGGGTCCAGCTCCTCCCAGCCAGATTCTGGCAGATCGAAAAGGCGCTAGGACCCCAGGGCTCCAATATATACGTTATTTAGTCACAAACCTGTTGGTTTTTAAATCCACACTGGAGGATGTATTTATTTATTTATATACTAGAGGCCCAGTGCACAAAATTCGTGCATGGGTAGGGTCCCTAGGCTTGGCCAGCAATCAGGGCCAATTGGGGTCAATGGGGGCCCAGGGCCTCCCTTCCCAGCTGCAGGCTGCCAGCCAGGGCCTTCCTTCGTTCCGCACCGCCCCCTGGTGGTCAGCACACATCATAGCAAGCGATCGAATTCCTGGTCTCCCAGTGGAACTCCCAAGGGGACACTTTGCATATTAGGTTTTTATATAGAGAGATTTTATTGATTTCAGAGAGGAAGGCAGAGGGAGAGATAGAAACATCAATGATGAGAGGGAATCATGGATCAGCTGCCTCCTGCCCGCCAAGCCTAGGGACCCTACCCGTGCACGAATTTTGTGCACTGGGCCTCTAGTATATAAATAAATACATCCTCCAGTGTGGATTTAAAAACCAACAGGTTTGTGACTAAATAACGTATATATATAGTGGGGATCAAGCACACAACCCAGACATGTGCCCTACTGGAAATAAAACTGGTGACCTCTTGGTTCATGGGTCAGTGCTCAACCACTGAGCCACACTCTCCAGGCTATGTTTTTTGATTTGAGAGAAAGAAGAAGGGAGAGGGAGAAACACAGATCAGTTGCCTCCTATATCCGCCTGACCAGGGATCAAACCTGAAACCTTGGTATGTGCCCTAACCGGGAATTGAACCCACAACCTTTCTCGTGTACAGGATGACCAACCAACTAAGCCACCCACCCAGGGCTAATCACAAAGTTTTATAAGTGCAAAAAGTTGATCAGAAGAATTACTATATTTTTTAGAAATATATTGTATTGGTTTTTTACAGAGAGGAAGGGAGAGAGAGAAATATCAATGAGAGAGAAACATCCATCAGCTGCCTCCTGCATACCTCCTGCTGGGGATGATGTGGCCACAACCCAGGTACATGCCCTTGACCGGAATCGAACCTGGGACCCTTCAGCCCACAGCCCGACGCTCTATCCACTGAGCCACACCGGTTAGAAGAATTACAATCTAATGAGAGCTGAAGGTTTTTCGGCAGCAATAGGGAGAGAAGGAGGTTCTGCTGTGAAACCAGTCCCCAGTGCTCATCACAGAAGCCTGTCTCCACCCTCGTGGTTAGAGCCGGCCCGCTCTCCTTCATCCTTCCCCAACAACGTGGTAGTTACCGTAATTACCGGCTGCTGAGCGGTGAGCATCCCTGACAGCTAACCCAGGAGGAAGACGGTTATGTAAATACTGTCAACACCGCTCCGTGTGGGCATGTGCGAGCCCGCGTGGGCGCACTTACACGTGTGCGTGGACGGTTAGAACTCAAGCCCCAGCTGCTCGCAACCCTCTCCCTCCTGAGCAAAGAAACCACGAATCTCCTGGAAGCGCCATAAGAACGAAGCAGCGGTGAGAGGGAGGGACGCGTGAGCATCTCAGATGAGAATCGCAAGCATCTGAGTCTGTGAAATCCCGAAGCGCAATGCTACGGCCCAGCCACAAAAATGTTCCCCAAAAACCTGAGCAACGGGGGAGCGGACCAGCAGGCCAACTCAGGAGCAAGGGCCTCGCCGCCTGAGGCCCGGGGTCTGTCAGCGCTACCGCCCCGCCTTCGGCGTCCGGGTGGCACCTCAGACTCGGAGAGCAGGAGGCCACTGCACTGGGGTGTCTAGAACTTTGGGGTCCTCTAGACACGGAGAACAGGAGGCCACTGGGATTTTTGCCCTGGGAGTGCCCATTGCCAGACGGGTACTAGGGTTGGCAGGGCGATCACCTCGCAACTTATATAGATGTCCCATCACTAGGCCGTGTACCGGGAACTAATATAATATTAAACATCAGCTGTAACTGAAAACCAAAAAAAAATGTTAAGCACAAAGAAGGGGGGAGGACTTGGGGTGCCTGTGGAAAGGAGGAGGTGCTTTGGGGCCCCCTGAATCAGCTTCTGGTCAAACGAGGACACTGTGAAGTGACTTCCAGCTTTCTCTCTCTCGGTGTCAGGCCCAAAAGCAAAGCTTCACCTTGAACCGTTTTACACCTCGTCCCGTCTGTCGTGAGGACACGGGGCGGGGCGCCCGTGGGCACACAGCTGTGAGAACCCAGCCAGCTTACTCCTGTATTGTTATTTAGTTCTCATTCAATGATTGTATTCTCTTCCATACAACAGCGGGACCCCACTTTGCCCCACCATGAATGTTGCATCGTGTATCTTTTCTTAAAAAGAATACGTGAGATACTAAAGGTCTGAGTCATTCACCCAATATCTTTAATGTTACCATCAGAAATGCCTTGTAAAACTTTTCAAAGCGACAGGCAAGCCCTGAGTGGGTGCCTCCGTGGGTTGGGGTACCCTCCCATACTCCAAAAGGTTGAGGGTTCGATTCCTGGTCAGGGCACCTCGCTAGGCTGCGGGTTCGATCCCAAGTCTGGGTGCATCTGGGAGACTACCGATCAATGTTTCTCTCTCCCCCACCCCACCCTTCCTCTCTCTCAAAAAAAATTAATTTTAAAAAAGCTGATACACAAGGATATATTTTTTTAAAATAGATACAGACAAAATGCGCTTTCATACTCAAACATGCGGGGATCCCGCCAGCCCTTGCGGGGCCAGGTCACAATCTCCCCCCCCCCCCCATCTTTCCCAAGAGCACACAAGTCAGCGCCCTCTCACCAAGCCGCCCCTCAAGTCTGCAGTTCTGCGAAGATAAAGGGAGCAAAGCAAGGAGCGGAGAAGGTGGCCGGCTCCCCGCTGTATAACAACAAAGCCACTTCCCAAATTCATGGCCGAGGGCGGGTCAGCCGCCACCGGGCTTCCCCCAGCCCGGGGCAAGCAGGAGAGCCGGGGGACAGGTCACCTTCACCGGCTCCCGCAGCCACGCACTTTCCTTTGTAAACGGCACTTTGTCCCTGGGAACCACCTGCCCAGCCTCCCCATCCAGCCAACCCGCCCCGGGGGCCGGGGGGGAGCGGGCAGATGAGGCCGTCGTGTGCGTGTGCGTGAGCTTGTGGGTTCGCCCCCTCCAAGGTGGGTTTTGTTGAGACAAGAGAGCTCAGTTGTAAAGCGTCTCACACCGGGAAGCCCGCTCCCCCTGGGACCCGCAGGAAGCGGTCCTGGAGCTGAAACTCCGTCCAGAACGGCGCTGAGAAGTTCTCAGCTTCTGCGGCTCCCAGAGCTCGGGGAACCGGAGGCCGAGGGCAGTAAATATTGATGGGCTGATGGCAATCGAGAAGCTGGGCTGGCGGCAGCTGCCGGGCTGCGTCGCCCAGTGCTGAGGCGCGGGTCCGAGGGGGCAGGAGCCAGGGTCCACCGAGGCGCACGCGGCCGGGCGGCTCCGTCCACCCCCGGGCACGTGGGAGCGTGTCCCCGGCCCCGGGCGGCCCCGCAGGTGCAGGCCGCCGCCGGCCGGCCCGCGAGGGGCCGGGGACCCCGTCCGGCTCCCGCCCGGAGGGGGAGGGGAGGGGACCCGGAACAGGAGCCATTTAAACTCCGCGGCGCCGGGAGCCAGGCGGGCTGGAAGCCGCCGAGGAGCGGCGGGGGTGGCGCCCGGACCGCACAGCGACCCGCGGCCCGGAGCCCCCCTCCCCGCGGGCGATCCGGCCCGACGCGCGCCCTGGGGCTCCCCCCGGCGCCCCCGCCCCGCCGAGCCCCCCGCCCGCCCGCGGGCTGTCACCGCGCGGGGCCCGCGGCCGCCCTACCTTCGTGATGACCAGCGGCTCGCCGTGCTCGCGGCCGCCCTTCAGGGTGAAGCCCCACGGGGCGCCGCCGTTGAGCTGCACCTCCACCAGGCGCCCGCCGTCCGCCGGGCGCCCCTCGGCCTCGGCCGGGCGCTCGGGCCGCGCGCGGGGCTCGGCGCCGTCCATGGCACGGGGCGCGCAGGCAGCCAGGCCCCTGAGCCCCCGGGCCCGCGCCCATGCACCCCGGGTCCGGCTGGCCGAGGCTGCGAGCTGCGGGCGCCCGCCCCGCCGCCGGCCAACTTGCGCTGCAACTGGAGGAAAGTGCCGGCCGAGCGGGGCGCGGAGGGCGGGCCGGAGGGGCGGGCGGGGGCGGGGCGGCGCGGGGGGCTCGCGGGCCGGCGGTCAGGGGCGGGGCGCGGGCGGGCGGGGAGCGGGGCGCGCGCTTCGGCGGCGGGGAGGGGGGGGGGTGGCCCGGGTCTGCGGGCGCGGGAGGCCGTCGGGGATCGGGGCGCGTCAGCCCGCCGCCGGGGAGACCGGGGCGCGGCAGGTGAGACGGCGGAAGCTCCCACGCGGGGCGGGCCGGCCGGCAGCCGGAGACCTCGGCGGCTCCATCTTGGGGCGCGCGGCCGGCCCCTTTGTTGGCGCGGACCGCGGGCGGGGACCTGGGCGGCGCAGGTGAGGCCGGAAGCGGCCGGCGCTGTGGGTCCCGGGAGCGCCCCGCGCGCGCCCGCACCGTCCGGGGAGTTGGGGAGGGGCGCCCCCTGCAGCCAGGGTCCCAGCGCTGGGCCTGTCCCCGGAGGGACTGCTCACCCTCCCACACAGCCCAGGTGAGGGATGGCACCTTTTTAAAATATATATATATTGTTGTTTTCAGAGAGAGAGGGAGAAGGAGAGAGAAAACATCAATGATGAGAGTGATTCATTGATCAGCTGCCTCCCGTTTGCTCCCCATGGGGGATCGAACCTGCACCCCGGGCCTGTGCCCTTGCCCGGAATCGAACCTGGAACCCTTCAGTCCGCTGGCCGACACTCTATCCACCGAGCCAAACCAGCTAGGGCGGGAATGGCATCTTTTAAAAAACCACATACAAAAAATAAAAACAAGACACTTTTATTGGCTTCACAGAGGAAGGGAGAGGGAGAGAAATATCAATGATGAGAGAGAACCGGCCGTCTCCTGCACGCCCCCCTTCTGGGGATGGAGGCCGCACCTGGGCCTGTGCCCTGACCAGAACGGAACTGGGACTTCCTGGTTCTTAGGTCAGCGCCCAGCCACTGGGGCACCCGCCAGGCCAGGAATGGCTTCTGTGCGCTCTTCCCACGGCTCCATCCCATGGAGTTTCCCCTTCAGACCCTGCTCATATCAGGGGTTTCCGTCACTGCGACTCAGGGTCCCGGGGCCGCCTCCCCTCCAAGGGCCAGTGCGTGCTGGGCTGCCACGGCTGTGTGTTTGTGACATGAACAGCTGTGCCACCTCTTCCGGCCTCTTTGTCAGTGTCCACAGAAGTCCGGATAAGAAATCGCAGCCTTCGGGCATCTGCACGCTTTGCACAAAACAATTGTTTTCTTGCCGTTTGCAGTTAGGAGGCCGGACGCCGCTGGACGCCTGTTTCCTCCAGGCGGCCCCATCCGTCCGGCTGTTGGCGGGTGATGGCGCTGGCACCGGCGGCAAGGGCAAGACGGGACAGACCTCGAGGCCCGGGCCTCGTCTGGGCGCTGCCACTGCGGCGCCAGGAAGAGGAGCTCAAGTCTCTTGGGCGGTCAAGTGGGGGGTCTGCATTCTGCGGTCAGGGCTCCATGGCGGGTCTTGGACATCCAGGCGACTGGAATAAGTGTGGGCCCCCCTGGCACCTGCCCGAGGCTGGGCAGTGCCCCCGGCCCAGGAATGCCCTCCAGTGGGGTCCTCAGTGCCTCTAGTTAGAGCAGGGGGTCTCACCCTTCCTAACGCCGTGGCCCTCTAACGCAGCTCTTCATATGGTGCTGACCCCAACCATAACGTTACTTTCGTTGCTACTTCATAGCTCATTTTGCTACTGTTATGAATGGTAATGTCAATATCTGTGGTCTTAGGCTCTACAGCAGCGGTTCTCAACCTGTCAGTCTCGACCCCTTTGGGGTCCAAGGACCCTTTCACAGGGGTCGCCTACACCATCGGAAAACACACCAGGCTCCCTTGGTCGCCAAGCAGCCGCCAACAGGAAGGAGCTGAAACCTCGGGGGGAACTCTGCCTGCAAAACGGGCTACTCCAGGCCTGTGAGTTTCCTTCCGATGTCAGGACCCGGCGCTGCTTAAGTGTGGGACGTGAAGGGACTAAAGAAATGGGGGTTGAACCATTCTTAAAAATAAAAAATTAAAAAAACACAGCTGTAACCGGTGTGGCTCAGTGGATAGAGCATCAGCCTGCAGACAGCAGAGTCCAAGGTTCGATTCTAGTCAAGGGCATGTACCTTGGTTGCAGGCACATCCCCAGTAGGGGGGGGTGCAGGAGGCAGCTGATGGATGATTCTCTCTCATCGATGTTCTAACTCTATCCCTCCCTCTTCCTCTCTGTAAAAAATCAGTAAAATATATATTTTTTTAAATATATTCTTAATGTAAATAGTAAATGAATTAATCAATAAATGGCAAATTGGCCTGGCCGGTGTGGCTCAGTGGTTGAGCATCTACCTGTGAACCAGGAGGTCACGGGTTTGATTCCTGGTCAGGGCACATGCTCAGGTTGCAGGCTCTATCCCCAGTAGGGGGCGTGCAGGAGGCAGCCGATCCATGATTCCCTCTCATAATTGATGTTTCTCTCTCTCCCTCTCCCCTCCTCTCTGAAATCAATACAAATATATATATTTAAATAAACAAAAGGCAAATTGAACCAACTTTCAGAGGACCATCAATAGCTCATCACAATATAACACAATGCCTACCTTTTCAAATCGGGAGCGTTTGAGAGGAGTACTTCGCTGAAGCCACTATTTTTAGTTTCATATTCTAAACCGCAGCGTTAGGAAGACGTTGGCTGTTCTGCAGTTTGGCCTTCTAAAGCAGCCAAGGAGCCGAAACCAGTTTGGCTCAGTGGTAGAGCGTCGGTCTGCGGACTGAAAGGTCCCGGGTTCGATTCCGGTCAAGGGCATGTACATTGGTTGCGGGCACATCCCCGGTGGGGGGTGTGCAAGAGGCAGCTGGTCGATGTTTCTCTCTCATCGACGTTTCTAGCTCTCTATCTCTCTCCCTTCCTCTCTGTAAAATATCAATAAAATATATTTTTTAAAAATATATAAAGCAGCCAAGGAGCAGGGCTGCTCCGGGCACCTCCAGCTGGGGACACAAAGCCAGCAGCCACCGCGGGACAGCCAGAGCCCAGTGGGTGTGGAAGGGCGTCGGAGTGACCAGGGCGGGAGGGGAGAGGCTCAGACGCCGGCCTCCCTCCCGCAATGTTTCCAGCTCCTGCGGGAGGAGGGGGGGGCTGCTCTCTCGCAGGCTGAGGACCTGGGCCGGGCTGGGCTCCTCAGGTGGAAATCATGGCCCAGGGGCCCTCTGGGTGGGGAGCTTGGCAGCCTCGGGGCTGGAAGGCAGAAATCTGGCCCAACCCGGTTCATTTTGACTCTCTGAGCTTCAACGTCCCCTCCCCAGGGTGTGTGTATGTATGTGTGTGTGTGTGCATGTGTGTGTCTGTCTGTGTGTGTCTGCTGTGTCTGTGTGTGTGCGCGCACACACGGTGGCAGTGGGGGATCAAAAACAAGTGGCTTGCCGAAACCGGTTTGGCTCGGTGAATAGAGCATCGGCCTGCAGACTGAAAGGTCCCGGGTTCGATTCCCGTCATGGGCATATACCTTGGTTGCAGGCACATCCCCAGTAGGGGGTGTGCAGGAGGCAGCTGATTGATGATTCTCTCTCATCGATGTTTCTAACTCTCTGTCCCTCTCTCTTCCTCTCTGTAAAAAATCAATAAAATATATATTTAAAAAAACAAAAACAAAAAAAACAAGTGGCTTGCCTGGCCGGCGTGGCTCAGTGGTTAATTGTGGACTATGAACCAGGAGGTCAGGGTTCGATTCCCGGTCAGGACATGCGCCCGGGTTGTGAGCTGCATCCCCAGTGTGGGGCGTGCAGGAGGCAGCCGATCCATGATTCTCTCTCATCATGGATGTTTCTCTCTCTCCCTCTCCCTTCCCCTCTCACATCAATAAAAATATGTTTAAAACAGCAGACAAGTGGCTTTCCGGCTGAGGAAGTGAGTTGAGTGCCTGATGAGCGGCTACTGGAGGCCGCGGGCAGGTGAGGGGAGTCAGCTGAGTGCCTGGGGCCCCTCCGGCACTGGTGTTGCCCGGGGCTGGCTGTTGTCACACCTCACCGTTACCGCTCAAAACAGGCCCGAAGTGTGAACGCAAGGTCAGCAGGGCGGGGCCAGGGCTGTGCTGCGAGCCTGTGCCCTGCCCCTCCGAGTCTGGTGGCCAGCATTCCTGGGCTGGTGGCCGCGCCCCTCCCATCTCTGCCTCTGTCCTCTGCCCGGCCCCGCCTCCCTCGGCCTGGAGGACACTCGGGGGACACCAGGGGGGTCCGTCAGCGTCGCCGAAGGAGGAGCGCATGTGCTGAGGGGTCATGAATGTGTTGGGTCACCTGGAAACCACGTGGGCTGAGCCCCCAGGGACGGGCAGTCGGAGGGTTTAAAGGCCTGGGGGGGGGGGTCAGCGGGAAGCTCTCCGGGCGGGGCCGGATCCTGGGAAAGTCCGGAGGGGAGATAATGGTTTTAGCCAGAAGAATGCGGTCTCAGCAAAAGGAAATGTCGGTTGCCGAAACAGGTTTGGCTCAGTGGATAGAGCGTCGGCCTGCAGACTGGAAGGTCCCAGGTTCGATTCCCGTCAGGGGCACGTACCTTGGTTGTGGGCACATCCCCAGTGGGGAGGTGCAAGAGGCAGCTGATCGATGTTTCTCTCTCATCGACATTTCTAACTCTCTATCCCTCTAAATTCCTCTCTGTGTAAAATCAATAAAATATATTTTAAAAAATTAAAAAGAATGGGCTTCTTATAAAAAAGAAAAGAAAGGGATGTCGGTGATGAAGTGGCCTAACGGTCAGTTTCCAGGGGAGGGTGATCCATTATGTGATCAGACCTCAGTCTCTTCACCTCACACTCGGAACTGAATCCCACGTGCAAAGCCTCTGCAGCCACACGCGGGAGCGGTCCGGGGTCCGGGGTGAGGCCCTGCTCTCTCTGGGGAACACGGCCAGCGTCCCGGCAGGTCCCGGCTGTGGCCACTAGAAGGCGCTCGCTGTTAATCTGGAGGGGCCGTGGCTAAAGTCCCCAGCACGTGTCTCCCCCCCCTCCACACACACACACACACACACACACACACACACACACACACAGTGCCGGCCACCACCCTTAAGGAGCCGCAGCGCGGGCTGGCTACCTGCTGGGGGTGGGGGTGCGTGGGGAAGGCTCGTGCCGCCCTCAAGCCCAGTGAGGACTGCTCCACTTCCAGAGAGAGAGAGAGAGAGAGAGAGAGAGAGAACAACTTACTGCTCAAGTTCTCAAGTTAGCAGGCCGCATCCATTGTGATCCGAGCAAGGATTTTAAATGGCAGCGACTTCTTTCCCAGAGACAAAATGTTCCCCCAGGAAAAGCGTAGAGGGGGTGAAGGTGGCTGTTGGCATCTGTTGTTTGCCCAGAGCACCAGGTGGTCACGCTTCCATTCCAGGTCAGGCACAGGCCGGGGCTGCAGGCTCCGTCCCCAGTAGGGGGCGTGCAGGAGGCAGCCGGTCCATGACTCTCCCTCTCCCTTCCTCTCTCTCTAAAATCAACTTTTTAAAAAATCAACCAATGAGTGCATACATAAGTGGAACAACAAATCGACTTTCTCTCTCTCTCTCTCCCTTCCCCTCCTCTCTAAAATCAATAAATAAAAATAAAATAAAAAATAAAGGTGGCAGCCAGGAGAACATGCAAACTCTGAGAGCTCACACTCCCTCCCTCTCGCCCCACAACTCACCCAGGCCAGTGGTCGGCAAACTCATTAGCCCACAGAGCCAAATATCAGCAGGACAACGATTGACATTTCTTTGGAGAGCCACATTTTTTAAAGTTAAACTTCTTCTTACACCACCTCTTCAACATAGACTCACCAGGCCGTGGTATTTTGTGAAGAGCCACACTCGAGGGGCCAAAGAACCGCATGTGGCTAGCGAGCCGCGGTTTGCCGACCACTGATCCAGAGCCACACGCACCAAGACCCGGGACCATGTGCGCATCCTCAGCGCTGAGAGGATCCGGGTGCCGCGGGCGGGAGACGCCCTCGACCAGCAGCGGGAATAGCGGGAGGCAGCGGAGGCGGCTCTTGGAAAGGCGGAAGCATTGTTACTGCAACTGAACTTTCTCCCAGGTGCACTAACTTTCTAAAAATCTAATCAATCATGCTAATTCTTTACATTTGCATGATTATACACTGCAGAAAGGCCTGGAGCAGTATCGTATGACTGGCTTTTGTTTTCAATTCTCACCTGAAGCTATATTTAGAGAGAGAGAGAGGAAAACATGATGTGAGAGAGAAACACTGATCGCTTGCCTCCCATATTCTCCCCGACTTGGGATTGAACCTGAAACCTGGGTATGTGCCCTGACCCAGAATCAAACCCGCAACCCTTTGGTGTACAGGATGATGCCCTGACCACCGAGCCACCCGGCCCGGGTCAGATACATATCCCCATGGCTCGGGGTTGCCGGGAGGTCGCTAAGCTCCCAGCGAGGCAGGGCTGACCACAGAGCCCTTGAGGTTGGTGTGTGGGTTTCCTCTTCTCCCCGCAACCGCCGCTGGATGGCAGCGGAGCAGGCGTTTCGAAATCCCCCGCAGCTTCTGGCTCAGGAGCGGGTCTCGTCCTCCGTGAGCCGCGTGAGGTGTGTTAGACGCGTTTCGTGGAGATGAGGACTGAGCGCGGACGGCCCGCCCAGACATGACAGTCACTGCGTCCCCACCTAACCGTAATGAGCCCCAAAAGGAACGCAACTTGAAACAAGGTTAAAGTATGCAACACGTACATGTACACGGAACTATGTAACGGGTAACAAGTTTAAACTATGTAACGTCTATGTACATGCTACACTGAGTGGCCAGAGTATTATGACCACCCCACCCGCACTTCCTGGGGCCACCTTTTGCCTTCAATACCGCCGCGATTCTTTTTAAAAATATATATATATTTTATTGATATTTTACAGAGAGGAAGGGAGAGAGATAGAGAGATAGAGAGCTAGAAACGTCGATGAGAGAGAAACATCGACCAGCCGCCTCCTGCACACCCCCCACCGGGGATGTGCCCGCAACCAATGTACATGCCCTTGACCGGAATCGAACCCGGGACCTTTCAGTGCGCAGGCCGACGCTCTACCACTGAGCCACACCGGTCTCGGCGCCGCGATTCTTCTTGGCCTTGGCTCCACGAGATGCTGAAAGGTGATGGGAGGGATCTGACGCCATGCCCGATGGATAGCACTGTCCGGTCTGAGACTGAATGGTTGTGGAATCAGCTGCCTGATGGCTCTTTTAACTCCGTCCCACAAATGCTCCACTGGATTGAGATCTGGTGATGGTGGGGGCCACATAAGCAAGGGAAAGTCTCCCTCGTGTTCCTGAAACCACTCCTGCCCAATGCGAGCGCCGTGGCATGGCGCACTGTCTTGTTGGAAGAAGCCATGTCCATGGGATGCGCCATCCACATGACAGGATGAACTTGATCAGCAACGATACTCAGGGATGCTGTGCTGTCCAGACGTTGTTCCACACGCATTAAAGGGCCCAAATCATGCCGGGAAAACATGCCCCAAATCGTAACACTGCCCCACCAGCTTGAAGGGTTGTACTCATGCATGTGGGGGGCATGCTTTCATGCTGTTTCCGCCAAATTCTCTCTCTGCCATCCGCATGATGCAACTGGAAACGTGATTCATCAGACCACGTGACTTCTTCCCAACGCTCGACTGTCCAACCCTGTGTTCCTGTGTGAATTGGAGACGTTTTATCTTGGTGACTGCAGACAGCAAAGGCCTCAGCTTCCATATCCCACACGATGCAGGGTATGGCTAATGTGCCTACAGACATCAGGTGGGCATAATACTCCGGCCACTCCGTGTGTATAACATGTATAATCCCCTTCCTTGAAAGTGCAGGTATATCACATGGCATCAGATGCGGCCCCCTGCGACCTGCCCCCAACGGCTCCAAAGCGGACCCCTGGTTCCTCAAGAGGAGGCGGGAAGGCGACGCCCTGGGTCTGGCTGGTTTGTAGACTTGCAAGGTGACGGACACGAGCCTCCGGTGCCCTCCGGAGGAAGTGCTTCCGGCGCAACGGGCCTGGGCTTCCACCTCTGTGACCTTGGACGTGTCCCCTCACCTCTTCCCACGCCTCACACACCAACCAGAGATGAAGATGAGCCACAGGGTGGGGGCGAGATTGAAGCCAGACAGGAAGCACCCAGAGCCTCCGGCTCACAGAGGACAGAGTCCGATTGTCTTCCTCTTCTCGGAGCACAAACGCCACCCTCTCCTTCCCACCCGGCCTTCTTCCTGCCCTCTCAGGCGGAGGTGACTCAGTATAGCTGAGGTTATACTCTCGGGCACCATTTCTCTCTCCTTTAAAAAATAAAAATTTGGCCCTAGCCGGTGTGGCTCAGTGGACAGAGTGTTGGCTGGCCTTCGAACTGAAGAGTCCTAGGTTCGATTCCAGTCAAGGGCACAGGCCCGGGTTTCGGGCTCCATCCCCAGTCTGGGGTGTGCAGGAGGCAGCTGATCAATGACTCTCTCCTCATTGATGTTTCTCTCTCTCTCTCTCCTTCTCCCTTCCTCTCTGCATTCAATAAAAATGAAGAAGAAAAACACACACACACAAAAACCCACTGAATCCCTGTCCGGCACACCCACGTTCGCCTTCCGCTTGAGCGTTATTTACTCAGCGACTGGCCAGCGGTCGGGGAGAAGGCGTTGGAAACGGTGTGCAATGAGGTGGTGACTGTCGTTGGGTGGGCCCGTCGGAGGCGCGGAACTGCTATCGGGGCCAAGATTCCAAGGGGGCGTCGCTCTCCTCTCATCTCCACCCGGGAGCCTTCCTGCAGCTTCTTCCAGAACATTGCCCGGAAGCGCTTTCTTTCTCAGCGCAGGTCACTTTGTTTGTCTCCGTGGTCCTTATCTGGCTTCTTCCTCTTCCATGTGCTTCCTTTTCCGTCCAGCATCCTGACTGAGTCCCAAGTGGGTCCCCACACTGCTCGCCCCCGGGGTTTCCCCAGCCAGAAGGATGTTACTCACCGCCAGCCCCGCCTGCACCCCTGACCGGGCATTTGCACCCAGCGTGCTCTTGGGCTCAGGCGGATGCTGATCCATTTGTCAGCATCTATTTTTAAAAAGTTATATCTCTTTATTGATGTCAGAGAAGAAGGGAGAGGGGAACAGAGAGAGAAAAACATCAGTGATGAGAGAGAATCGTGGATCGGCTGCCTCTCGCACGCCCCCTACTGGGGATCGAGCCCACAACCGGGGCCTGTGCCTTGACGGGGAATTGAGCTGTGACCTCCTGGTTCATAGGTTGATGTTCAACCACTGAGCAACACCGGCCGGGCCCATGTGTCACCTTGTAGTGCTGACCTGTGTGGCACTTCCAGATGTGTCCACCTGTGCATGCCTGTGCACCTCACCCGTTCACCTTTCTGCGTGTTATTGCACTGTCTCACAAACATGTTTCTGTCATAGTTTTATTTCCCAGGCTAGTCTCAAGTTGCCTCTTACTTGTTGGACAATTAAGAAATGTAGTCTGGCCGAAACCGGTTTGGCTCAGTGGTAGAGCGTCGGTCTGCAGACTGAAAGGTCCCGGGTTCGATTCCGGTCAAGGGCATGTACCTTGGCTGCGGGCACATCCCCAGTAGGGGGTGTGCAAGAGGCAGCTGGTCGATGTTTTTCTCTCATCGACGTTTCTAGCTCTCTATCTCTCTCCCTTCCTCTCTGTAAAATATCAATAAAATATATATTTTTTTAAAAAAAGAAAGAAATGTAGTCTGGCCGAAACCGGTTTGGCTCAGTGGTAGAGCGTCGGTCTGCGGACTGAAAGGCCCCGGGTTCGATTCCGGTCAAGGGCATGTACATTAGTTGCGGGCACATCCCCGGTGGGGGGTGCGCCAGAGGCAGCTGGTCGATGTTTCCCTCTCATCGATGTTTCTAGCTCTCTATCTCTCTCCCTTCCTCTATGTAAAATATCAATAAAATATATATATATTTTTTAAAAAGAAATGTAGTCTGGTCCTAGCTGGTGTGGCTCAGTGGATAGAGCGTCGGCCTGCAGACTGAAGGGCCCCAGGTCCCATTCGGGTTGAGGACATAGGCCCGGGTTGAGGGCTCCATCCCCAGTGGGGGGCGTGCGGGAGACTGCCCATCTATGATTCTCTCTCCTCGTTGACGTTTCTACTTCCCTCTCCCTTTCCCTTCCTCTCTGAAATCAATAAAAATATATTTAAAAAATAAAGCATGCCTCTTTAACAAACAAAAAGAAATGTACGCTGCTATCCCTCCTTGCGCAGGTTGGCTCCAAGCCCATCCGTAGCAGAGGCCCCTAGCTCAGTGGTCGACAAACTCATTGGTCAGCAGAGCCAAATATCAACAGTACAACGATTGAAATCTCTTGAGAGCCAAAATTTTTAAACTTAAACTATGTAGGTACGTACATTGCTATTAATTTAATTAGAGCACTCCTAAGCTCGCCTTTGCTAAAAACTCAAGGGGCCAAAGAGCCGCATGTGGCTCGCGAGCCACAGTTTGCCGACCGCTGCCCTAGCTGCTCCTGCCCATTGGTGAGCTTCCTCCCGAGCTGATCCTGACCAGGGATGGATGCCCTGGCGTCCGCTCCCTTGAACACGGGGCACCACAGTCGCGCGGGGCACGCAGCGTGGCACCAGGAGGCAGAGGGTGCGGGGCTCGGGCACAAAGCAGGGGCTGCGACGCAGGGACGCAGGGACGCCTTTGCAAGGATCGGCCGCCCGATCCCTGGTGTTAGGGCGACACCCAGAGGCGCCCCTGCATTTTCCCGTCTCAGAGCCCGGCCCCCGGCTCCCCGCAGGGCGGCTCGGCCTCCCCGGAGCGCAGGGGGAGCCGCTGGCACGGGGCGCCGGGGGCAGGACCGGGCTTTCCCACGGTCCGCACGCACGCGTGTCCCGGGAGGAGCGGGCGGCCCCGCCACCGCCCGGCCGTCCCCGCCTCCAGCAGCTGCGGCCCGGGGGCGGCGCCTTTGAAGCGGCGCCTTTGTTCGGGGCCGCTTCCCAGCTGGCAGCGCGGCCGCCGTCCCCGGGGACAGGAGGCCGGTCCCCGCTCCCGGGATGAAGGCGCAGGCGCTGAGCCCAGACTCTGCCTCGGCGCCTCAAACTGCAAAGCTGCGGTGGCACTGGGGGGGGGGGGAATGGGGGGGGGGAGGGTACCTTGCCGTTAAGCGATGGGAAAAAACCTGGAGAGCCGCCCGCTTACTGGGGGGAGAGGGCAAAGGTGTCTGCCTCGGGGTGGCCAATGGACCTACCGGTTTGTTGATGATGAGAAATACAGTAGAGGCGCTGGTGTTTTGTTTTTATTGGTTTCACAGAGAGGAAGGGAGAGAGAGAAAGAGCGATGCGAGAGAAACATTGATCAGCTGCCTCCTGCACGCCCCCTACTGGACATGCAACTCGGACAGGAATGGAACCCTGACCTCCTGGTTCATAGGTCGATGCTCAACCACTGAGCCTCACCCACCGGGCTGTGTTTTGTTTTGTTTTGTTGTCTTTTGTTTTTTAAAATATATATTTTTATTGATTTTTTTACAGAGATGAAGAGAGAGGGAGAGTTAGAAACATCGAAGAGAGAGAAACATTGACCAGCTGCCTCCTGCACGCCCTCTACTGGGGATGTGCCCGCAACCAACGTATATGCCTTTGACCGGAATCGAACCTGGGACCCTTCAGTCCACCGGCCGACGTTCTATCCATTGAGCCAAACTGGTTTCGGCTGGGTTTTGTTTTTATTTATTTTAAAAAATATATTTTACTGATTTTTTAATTGAGAGGAATAGAGAGTTAGAAACATCGATTAGCTGCCTCCTGCACGCCCTCCCCCCCCCCCCATTGGGGATGTGCCCACAACCAAGGTACATGCCCTTGACCTGAATCCAACCCAGGACCCTTCAGTCCTCAGGCCGATGCTCTATCCACTGGGCCACACCGGTCAGGGCTGGGTTTTATTTGTAAACAAAGCTTGGGTTAGTAGAGCCATAACCTGGAAGCGGCTCTTTCATTTTCAACCATCAAGAGCTTCTTAAGCTTCACTCCAGTATGCTTAGTCCTCGAACTGATGTAATTTTGAAACTTTTATGTGTCTGGAACCAAGCATGATTTTCAATGTATAGTGACCCGTGCAGACAATGACGGCAGTTAGGAAAACCTGGACACACGTGAATAACCTTCTTTTCTAAACAGAATTACTCTTGGAAGTTCCAAGTGTCAAAAGCGAACCTACACCGCTGAGTAATGAATGGAACAGATTTGATGGGGAGCGTTTGCATGTGTGTGTGTGTGTGCGCGTGTGTGTGTATGTGTGTGTTTGTGTGTGTATGTGTGTAGGGGGTGGGGTTAGGCCCAGTGCCCCTTTCTCTAAGGCTCATTTGTAGATTGTAAACGCAGACGCCCCTCTGCGGGCCTGTGTCCTTGAGGGGGGCGCAGCGACGAGAAAGCACTGCCTCCAAGCAGCCCACGCGGGTCCCGTTCCTGGTCCTGGTCGCGTGGTGCCTGGAACCTTCTAATTGGAAACGTCAGAGCCCTCAGGGCTCGCCAGGCGGCTTTGCTGGAAGATCAGCAGCAGGAGATGGAGTCTGCAGGCCCCAGTCCCAGAACCCCGCCCCTGGGAGGCTGGTGAAAGGGGAGCAGGCTGACCTCCGACATCTGGCGCCCCTCCCCCACCCCCTCGGGATCAAGCGTCGCCCTCGTGAGGCCTCGTGGCCTCGCACAGGGCGCACGCCCCCCACCCGCCCCCCACCGCGCCTTTTCTGCAGACTGCGGGCCGGGGGAGGGGGAGGGGGGAGGGGGGCAGAGCACATGATGCCCCCCGCCGGCCGGCGCACATGACCCAGGCGGCCCGCGGGTCCTGGCAGACCTGGGCCGCGGCTTCGGCACGACATGGCCTCCCCGCGCCTCGGGACCTTCTGCTGCCCCACGCGGGACGCCGCCACGCAGCTCGTGCTGGGCTTCCAGCCGCGCGCCTTCAACGCGCTGTGCCTGGGCAGCGGCGCGCTCCGCCTGGCGCTGGGCCTCCTGCAGCTGCTGCCCCGCCGCCCGCCCGCCGCCCCCGCGGGGAACCCCCCGGCCCCGCCGGCCCGCGCCCCCGCGTCCACCCGCATCCTGCGCGCCGCTGTGGCCTGCGACGTGCTCGGCTGCCTGGGTGAGGGCACGGCCCCGGGGGGCCCCGGCCCGGACACAGTTAGGGCGCACGGCCCGCGGGGGGAGCTGGTTGGTAACTGGGAGAGGGCGCGGGGCGGGGGAGCTGGTTGGTAACTGGGAGAGGGATCTGGTGGGAGCTGGTTGGTAACTGGGAGAGGGCGCGGGGGGAGCTGGTTGGTAACTGGGAGAGAGCACGGGGGGAGCTGGTTGGTAACTGGGAGAGGGCGCGGGGGGAGCTGGTTGGTAACTGGGAGAGGGATCTGGTGGGAGCTGGTTGGTAACTGGGAGAGGGATCTGTTGGGAGCTGGTTGGTAACTGGGAGAGGGCACAGGTGGAGCTTGTTGATAACTGGGAGAGGGCGCGGGGGGAGCTGGTTGGTAACTGGGAGAGGGAGCGGGTGGGAGCTGGTTGGTAACTGGGAGAGGGCGCGGGTGGATCTGGTTGGTAACTGGGAGAGGGATCTGTTGGGAGCTGGTTGGTAATTGGGAGAGGGATCTGGTGGGAGCTGGTTGGTAACTGGGAGAGGGATCTGGTGGGAGCTGGTTGGTAACTGGGAGAGGGCGCGGGGGGAGCTGGTTGGTAACTGGGAGAGAGCACGGGGGGAGCTGGTTGGTAACTGGGAGAGAGCACGGGGGGAGCTGGTTGGTAACTGGGAGAGGGCGCGGGGGGAGCTGGTTGGTAACTGGGAGAGGGATCTGTTGGGAGCTGGTTGGTAACTGGGAGAGGGATCTGTTGGGAGCTGGTTGGTAACTGGGAGAGGGCGCGGGTGGAGCTGGTTGGTAACTGGGAGAGGGCGCGGGTGGAGCTGGTTGGTAACTGGGAGAGAGCACGGGGGGAGCTGGTTGGTAACTGGGAGAGGGCGCGGGGGGAGCTGGTTGGTAACTGGGAGAGGGATCTGGTGGGAGCTGGTTGGTAACTGGGAGAGGGCACGGGTGAAGCTGGTTGGTAACTGGGAGAGGGCGCGGGTGGAGCTGGTTGGTAACTGGGAGAGGGCGCGGGTGGAGCTGGTTGGTAACTGGGAGAGGGCGCGGGTGGGATCTGGTTGGTAACTGGGAGAGAGCACGGGGGGAGCTGGTTGGTAACTGGGAGAGGGCGCGGGGGGAGCTGGTTGGTAACTGGGAGAGGGATCTGGTGGGAGCTGGTTGGTAACTGGGAGAGGGATCTGTTGGGAGCTGGTTGGTAACTGGGAGAGGGCACGGGTGGAGCTGGTTGGTAACTGGGAGAGGGCGCGGGGGGAGCTGGTTGGTAACTGGGAGAGGGAGCGGGTGGGAGCTGGTTGGTAACTGGGAGAGGGCGCGGGTGGAGCTGGTTGGTAACTGGGAGAGGGATCTGTTGGGAGCTGGTTGGTAACTGGGAGAGGGCGCGGGGGGAGCTGGTTGGTAACTGGGAGAGGGATCTGTTGGGAGCTGGTTGGTAACTGGGAGAGGGCGCGGGGGGAGCTGGTTGGTAACTGGGAGAGGGCGCGGGTGGGTCTGGTTGGTAACTGGGAGAGGGATCTGGTGGGAGCTGGTTGGTAACTGGGAGAGGGCGCGGGTGGGTCTGGTTGGTAACTGGGAGAGGGATCTGGTGGGAGCTGGTTGGTAACTGGGAGAGGGCGCGGGTGGGATCTGGTTGGTAACTGGGAGAGAGCACGGGGGGAGCTGGTTGGTAACTGGGAGAGAGCACGGGGGGAGCTGGTTGGTAACTGGGAGAGGGCGCGGGGGGAGCTGGTTGGTAACTGGGAGAGGGCGCGGGGGGAGCTGGTTGGTAACTGGGAGAGGGCGCGGGTGGGTCTGGTTGGTAACTGGGAGAGGGATCTGGTGGGAGCTGGTTGGTAACTGGGAGAGGGCGCGGGTGGGTCTGGTTGGTAACTGGGAGAGGGATCTGGTGGGAGCTGGTTGGTAACTGGGAGAGGGCACGGGGGGATCTGGTTGGTAACTGGGAGAGGGCGCGGGGGGAGCTGGTTGGTAACTGGGAGAGGGCGCGGGTGGGATCTGGTTGGTAACTGGGAGAGGGAGCGGGTGGAGCTGGTTGGTAACTGGGAGAGGGCGCGGGGGGAGCTGGTTGGTAACTGGGAGAGGGCGCGGGTGGGTCTGGTTGGTAACTGGGAGAGGGATCTGGTGGGAGCTGGTTGGTAACTGGGAGAGGGCGCGGGTGGGTCTGGTTGGTAACTGGGAGAGGGATCTGGTGGGAGCTGGTTGGTAACTGGGAGAGGGCGCGGGTGGGATCTGGTTGGTAACTGGGAGAGAGCACGGGGGGAGCTGGTTGGTAACTGGGAGAGAGCACGGGGGGAGCTGGTTGGTAACTGGGAGAGGGCGCGGGGGGAGCTGGTTGGTAACTGGGAGAGGGCGCGGGGGGAGCTGGTTGGTAACTGGGAGAGGGCGCGGGTGGGTCTGGTTGGTAACTGGGAGAGGGATCTGGTGGGAGCTGGTTGGTAACTGGGAGAGGGCGCGGGTGGGTCTGGTTGGTAACTGGGAGAGGGATCTGGTGGGAGCTGGTTGGTAACTGGGAGAGGGCACGGGGGGATCTGGTTGGTAACTGGGAGAGGGCGCGGGGGGAGCTGGTTGGTAACTGGGAGAGGGCGCGGGTGGGATCTGGTTGGTAACTGGGAGAGGGAGCGTGTGGAGCTGGTTGGTAACTGGGAGAGGGCGCGGGTGGGATCTGGTTGGTAACTGGGAGAGAGCACGGGGGGAGCTGGTTGGTAACTGGGAGAGAGCACGGGGGGAGCTGGTTGGTAACTGGGAGAGGGCGCGGGGGGAGCTGGTTGGTAACGGAGAGGGCGCGGGGGGAGCTGGTTGGTAATTGGGGAGGGATCTGGTGGGAGCTGGTTGGTAACTGGGAGAGGGATCTGTTGGGAGCTGGTTGGTAACTGGGAGAGGGCGCGGGTGGAGCTGGTTGGTAACTGGGAGAGGGATCTGGTGGGAGCTGGTTGGTAACTGGGAGAGGGAGCGGGTGGGAGCTGGTTGGTAACTGGGAGAGGGCGCGGGTGGATCTGGTTGGTAACTGGGAGAGGGATGTGGTGGGAGCTGGTTGGTAACTGGGAGAGGGCGCGGGTGGGTCTGGTTGGTAACTGGGAGAGGGATCTGTTGGGAGCTGGTTGGTAACTGGGAGAGGGCGCGGGGGGAGCTGGTTGGTAACTGGGAGAGGGCGCGGGGGGAGCTGGTTGGTAACTGGGAGAGGGCGCGGGTGGGTCTGGTTGGTAACTGGGAGAGGGATCTGGTGGGAGCTGGTTGGTAACTGGGAGAGGGCGCGGGTGGGTCTGGTTGGTAACTGGGAGAGGGATCTGGTGGGAGCTGGTTGGTAACTGGGAGAGGGCACGGGGGGATCTGGTTGGTAACTGGGAGAGGGCGCGGGGGGAGCTGGTTGGTAACTGGGAGAGGGCGCGGGTGGGATCTGGTTGGTAACTGGGAGAGAGCACGGGGGGAGCTGGTTGGTAACTGGGAGAGAGCACGGGGGGAGCTGGTTGGTAACTGGGAGAGGGCGCGGGGGGAGCTGGTTGGTAACTGGGAGAGGGCGCGGGGGGAGCTGGTTGGTAACTGGGAGAGGGCGCGGGTGGGTCTGGTTGGTAACTGGGAGAGGGATCTGGTGGGAGCTGGTTGGTAACTGGGAGAGGGCGCGGGTGGGTCTGGTTGGTAACTGGGAGAGGGATCTGGTGGGAGCTGGTTGGTAACTGGGAGAGGGCACGGGGGGATCTGGTTGGTAACTGGGAGAGGGCGCGGGGGGAGCTGGTTGGTAACTGGGAGAGGGCGCGGGTGGGATCTGGTTGGTAACTGGGAGAGGGAGCGGGTGGAGCTGGTTGGTAACTGGGAGAGGGCGCGGGTGGGATCTGGTTGGTAACTGGGAGAGAGCACGGGGGGAGCTGGTTGGTAACTGGGAGAGAGCACGGGGGGAGCTGGTTGGTAACTGGGAGAGGGCGCGGGGGGAGCTGGTTGGTAACGGAGAGGGCGCGGGGGGAGCTGGTTGGTAATTGGGGAGGGATCTGGTGGGAGCTGGTTGGTAACTGGGAGAGGGATCTGTTGGGAGCTGGTTGGTAACTGGGAGAGGGCGCGGGTGGAGCTGGTTGGTAACTGGGAGAGGGATCTGGTGGGAGCTGGTTGGTAACTGGGAGAGGGAGCGGGTGGGAGCTGGTTGGTAACTGGGAGAGGGCGCGGGTGGATCTGGTTGGTAACTGGGAGAGGGATCTGGTGGGAGCTGGTTGGTAACTGGGAGAGGGCGCGGGTGGGTCTGGTTGGTAACTGGGAGAGGGATCTGTTGGGAGCTGGTTGGTAACTGGGAGAGGGCACGGGTGGAGCTGGTTGGTAACGGGGAGAGGGATCTGTTGGGAGCTGGTTGGTAACTGGGAGAGGGCGCGGGGGGAGCTGGTTGGTAACTGGGAGAGGGCGCGGGGGGAGCTGGTTGGTAACTGGGAGAGGGCGCGGGTGGGTCTGGTTGGTAACTGGGAGAGGGATCTGGTGGGAGCTGGTTGGTAACTGGGAGAGGGCGCGGGTGGGTCTGGTTGGTAACTGGGAGAGGGATCTGGTGGGAGCTGGTTGGTAACTGGGAGAGGGCACGGGGGGATCTGGTTGGTAACTGGGAGAGGGCGCGGGGGGAGCTGGTTGGTAACTGGGAGAGGGCGCGGGTGGAGCTGGTTGGTAACTGGGAGAGGTTGCGGGGGGATCTGGTTGGTAACTGGGAGAGGGCGCGGGTGGAGCTGGTTGGTAACTGGGAGAGGGCGCGGGGGGAGCTGGTTGGTAACTGGGAGAGGGATCTGGTGGGATCTGGTTGGTAATTGGGAGAGGGCGCGGGGGGAGCTGGTTGGTAACTGGGAGAGGGCACGGGGGGATCTGGTTGGTAACTGGGAGAGGGCGCGGGTGGATCTGGTTGGTAACTGGGAGAGGGATCTGGTGGGATCTGGTTGGTAACTGGGAGAGGGCGCGGGTGGAGCTGGTTGGTAACTGGGAGAGGGCGCGGGGGGAGCTGGTTGGTAACTGGGAGAGGGATCTGGTGGGATCTGGTTGGTAATTTGGAGAGGGCGCGGGGGGAGCTGGTTGGTAACTGGGAGAGGGCGCGGGTGGAGCTGGTTGGTAACTGGGAGAGGGATCTGGTGGGAGCTGGTTGGTAACTGGGAGAGGGCGCGGGGGGAGCTGGTTGGTAACTGGGAGAGGGATCTGGTGGGATCTGGTTGGTAATTGGGAGAGGGCGCGGGGGGAGCTGGTTGGTAACTGGGAGAGGGCACGGGGGGATCTGGTTGGTAACTGGGAGAGGGCGCGGGTGGATCTGGTTGGTAACTGGGAGAGGGATCTGTTGGGAGCTGGTTGGTAACTGGGAGAGGGCGCGGGTGGAGCTGGTTGGTAACTGGGAGAGGGCGCGGGGGGAGCTGGTTGGTAACTGGGAGAGGGCGCGGGTGGATCTGGTTGGTAACTGGGAGAGGGATCTGGTGGGATCTGGTTGGTAACTGGGAGAGGGCGCGGGTGGAGCTGGTTGGTAACTGGGAGAGGGCGCGGGGGGAGCTGGTTGGTAACTGGGAGAGGGATCTGGTGGGATCTGGTTGGTAATTGGGAGAGGGCGCGGGGGGAGCTGGTTGGTAACTGGGAGACGGTGAGTGGCTCGCATGGGGCAGGGCATCTGCGCGCTCAGGAGCACAGAGAAGGGAGAAGGCGTTCCCTGGGGAGGACAGGAGGACTGGAGGATCCGCAAAATGAGACATTCCCTAACCAGTGTGGCTCAGTGGACAGAGTGTTGCCCGAGGATTGAAGGGTCCCGGGTTCGATTTCGGTCAAGGGCACGTACCTCCGTTGCAGCGGGAACTTACAGGAGGCAACCAATCAATATGTCTCTCTCACACCGATTTTTTTCCCCCTCTCTCTCTGTCTCTCTCTCCCTTCCACTCTCTAAAAACCAATGGGGAAATATCCTTGGGTGAGGAGTAACAACAACAAAAGTTATGTCCAAGGGACATTTGTTGCTTAAAAAAAAATTAAATTAAAAATATAACCGGGTCTTTGCAGGTTGTGCAGGGTTATCGGCCAGGGTGGTGCTCAGCCCATGGAGCCCGGCCAGCGAGGGGGGAGGGGGGTGTAATGGGACGGGATGGACGGATGGACACAGGAGCGCTGCCTAACCAAGACCCTCGACCTACACTTGCAGTTTGTAGTGTTTGAGGAGGAGGGTTCCATATCTGGCTCTAATGGGAATAAAAACTCACAGGTAATTAGTGTGGAAGGAAGTGGTCCACAGCGGGTTTGTGGAATTCTTCCGCGTGGCTGTAAGAGGATGCAACAAGTTTCTTCCCAAACCTCAGTATGTGCGCTAGCACTCCTTTCTGTGTGATACAGTTAACACGGACATGAAAATGAGAGCCAAGCCCGAGATGGTGTGGCTCTGTGGATGGACGGCCTGCGGACCGAAGGGTCCCGGTTCCATTCCGGTCAGGGCACAGGCCCGGGTTGCAGGCACATCCCCAGTAGGGGGCGTGCAGGAGGCAGCTGGTCCATGCTTCTCTCTCATCATGGATGTTTCTCTCTCTCTCCCTCTCCCTTCCTCTCTGACATCAATGAAAATATATTTTAAACTATATGTAGTATATAGCCGATATATCAGGAACTGATTTGCTGTTTCCATAGTCACTTCTGAACTCCACGCAAACACAAAACACAGGAGCGCGCTATGGCTGACGGTGGTTTGTCAGTCATCCCTGGCTTTGCCCTCATCGCGGTTACTCTCTGTGTTCAGACCGATGTGTGCGTTGCTTCCCCTTCTTTGTCTCTCCCTTTCTGTCCATCTGAGAATCATCCATCCATCTGTCCATCCGTCCGTCCGTCCGTCCGTCCATCCATCCATCCCTCACAGAGCAACAACCCAGCCTCAGATCCGCATCAGGGCCGGGTAAAGGACGGGCTCTCTCTCGCCTCCAATTCCCGCCTAGGTGTCGTGGTCCGGGCGGCGGTGTGGCTGGGATTCCCTGACTTCGTCCAGAACCTGTCTGCAGGGAACGGGACGGACGTCTGGCCTGCCGCCTTCTGCGTGGGGAGTGCGGTGAGTGCGCCCCTCTGTCCGCCCCTCCCCCCTCTGAGCTCCTGATGTGCCCTGGTCCTCAGAGAGCCTCTCCCCCACCCACCCACTCCCACTCCCCCCTCAGACCCAGCTCCCTCCCCGGAACTGATGACCAGGGACGCTGGGGTGCGGACCTCTGTGATTTGAGGGTGGCTTCTCCCTCCCGCACCCTCGGCGCATGCACGTACAGTCTTGCAAGCCTTACCTTAGGCTACAGTCAGAACCAGCTGGCTGAAAGGGGGGAGGGGAGAAGGAGGAAGAGAGGGAGGGAGGGAGAGAGAGAGAGGAGGAAGAAAAGAAAGCTATTGGCTTATTGGCTGCATTTTGTCTAATGAAATACATATCTAAATACATATGGTCCGCCAAGTTAACACCCCAGTGAGCGCTCTCAGCCCACAGAGGCTGCCTGGACCCAACATCTGTAGAGAATTGTTAGCCAGCCCCTTCACAGCCACACACTGCATCCCTCGAAGCATCCCCACTGAATCCCCACTCCATTCCCACTGCATCCTCACTGCATCCCCACTGCATCCCCACTGCATCCCCACAGCATCCCCACTGCATTCCCCACAGCATCCCCACTGCATCCCCACTGCATCCCCACTGCATCCCCTCTGCATCCCCACAGCATCCCACAGCATCCCCACTGCATCCCCACTGCATCCCCACTGCATCCCCTCTGCATCCCCCACAGCATCCCACAGCATCCCCTCTGCATCCCCACTGCATCCCCACTGCATCCCCTCTGCATCCCCCACAGCATCCCACAGCATCCCCTCTGCATCCCCACTGCATCCCCACTGCATCCCCTCTGCATCCCCCACAGCATCCCACAGCATCCCCACAGCATCCCCACTACATCCCCACAGCATCCCCACAGCATCCCCACTGCATCCCCACTGCATCCCCACTGCATCCCCACTGCATCCCCACTGCATCCCCTCTGCATCCCCCACAGCATCCCACAGCATCCCCTCTGCATCCCCACTGCATCCCCTCTGCATCCCCCACAGCATCCCACAGCATCTCCACAGCATCCCCTCTGCATCCCCACTGCATCCCCTCTGCATCCCCCACAGCATCCCACAGCATCTCCACAGCATCCCCACTGCATCCCCACTGCATCCCCTCTGCATCCCCACAGCATCCCCTCTGCATCCCCACTGCATCCCCTCTGCATCCCCCACAGCATCCCACAGCATCTCCACAGCATCCCCACTGCATCCCCACAGCATCCCCACTGCATCCCCACTGCATCCCCCACAGCATCCCCTCTGCATCCCCACAGCATCCCCTCTGCATCCCCACAGCATCCCCACTGCATCCCCACAGCATCTCCTCTGCATCCCCATAGCATCCCCACAGCATCCCCACTGCATCCCCACTGCATCCCCACAGCATCTCCTCTGCATCCCCACAGCATCCCCTCTGCATCCCCACAGCATCCCCACTGCATCCCCACAGCATCCCCACTGCATCCTCACAGCATCCCCACTGCATCCTCACTGCATCCCCACAGCATCCCCACTGCATCCCCACTGCATCCCCACAGCATCCCCACAGCATCCCCACTGCATCCCCACTGCATCCCCACAGCATCCCCACAGCATCTCCTCTGCATCCCCACAGCATCCCCACTGCATCCCCACAGCATCCCCTCTGCATCCCCACAGCATCCCCACTGCATCCTCACTGCATCCCCTCTGCATCCGCTTCAGCTGCTCACACAGCAGCCTCCATTTCCCTCCCATGAGAAGGCCCCTCTCCTGTCCTGCCCACACCCCTTCGTTCTCAGCAAAAGCTCTTCTGGCCCCGGACCCTGTGAGCCTGGGGCGGTGCACGCCCACACTGAGCCCCTGCTCTGCGGGTACCCATGCCCGGAGGCAGGGCTCGCAGGGGCAGGCGCTGAGCAGACCCGGACAGAGGCGCGCACCTGTCCCCGCCACACCCGCCCTGGTAGCCAGGCCTGCCCCCAGTGTCCCAGGCTGTCCTGGCGCCTCCTGGCGTCAGAGGGCATGGAGCTCAGCTCCTGGCGCCCGGGCCCTGGGCCCTGATGGCCGCCGCCCTGCCCGCAGGTGTGGATCCAGCTGTTCTACAGCACCTGCTTCTGGTGGCTGTTCTGCTACGCGGTGGACGCCTACCTGGTGATCCGGAGGTCATCGGGGCTGAGGTAGGTGGAGGAGGGGCCCCGGGAGAGGCGTGCGGCCACCTAGCAGGGCTCATGGCCAGACAGACACCTGAGCCTCACAGGGACAGCCCCTCCCCTGTGAGCCTGACCCCCGGTCCGGTGGGGGGGGAGTGGTGCGTGCAAGCCGTGGCTGTGGCTCTCTCACATCGGTGTTTCTCTCTCTGTGTCTCCCCCCCCCCCCCCCGTCCCTTCCACTCTCTCTGAAAATCGGTGGGAAAATATCCTTGGGTGAGGATTAACAACAAAGACCCACTGTCTTTAGCGAATTCCCCGATGGTGCCTCCATCCCCACCATCTAGGTCAGTGTTTCCCAAACTAAGCTTAGAGCACTAGTTAAGTATACAATTAGAGCACTAGTTAAGTATACAATTTTACCGACATGTTCCAAAAAATTCTAGTTTAGCACTTCTTAGCTGGGATTCAGGAATCTGTATTTTAACAACCCCACCAGGTGATTCTCATCGTGAGAGAAGTTTGGGAAACACTGATCTTGTTTATGGCACTTTAACCCTTTCCCCACCCCCCCCCACCCCCATGTCTGTGCCGGTTAGTAGTCACTTGTGAAGCCCCTTTCATGTCCCTCGTGGTTCAGGGTTCCAGTTCAGGGTGCGGGTTCTGGAGGAGGCCGCACACAAATGAAGAGAGTAGAAAGGCATTAATTTGGGAAATGGGGGCCAGGCGGGAGCCCGAGAGAGGACTATTCCTCCCTCCGGCCTTGCCATCCCCTTCATTAAGATTACGGTTATGGGCCGAAACCGGTGTGGCTCAGTGGTAGAGCGTCGGCCTGCGGACTGAAAGGTCCCAGGTTCGATTCCGGTCAAGGGCATGTACATTGGTTGCGGGCACATCCCTAGTAGGGGGTGTGCAGGAGGCAGCTGATGGATATTTCTCTCTCATCGATGTTTCTAACTCTCTATCCCTCTCTCTTCCTCTCTGTAAAAAATCAATAAAATATATATTTTTAAAAAAGATTAAGGTTATGGAATACACCTTTATCCCCCAGGCAGGAAACCCCAATAATAGCCAATCAGCGAATTTACTTAAAACTAACAGGCGGGGGCTGCTTCCACCGCCACTGCCTAGTGACTAGCTCTGGCCCTTCAGAGCAGTTCAGGTTGACCAGCTCTCCGGACGCCCTGGCCACGGCTCTCCCTGAATAAAACCAAGATCGGCTTCCGGCAGTCGCTGTCCATTCCCCCTCTCCTCGGCCCCCTCAGCTGCCAATCCACTCTTGGAGTCTAGATCTGCCCGCTCTGGACCTTCCCACAAACGAAATCACAGCCACACAACCTTCCGTGTCGCTTCCTCAGCTTCGCATAACGTTTCCACGCGGTGCCAGGTGGCAGCAGCTACCAGCGCTCATGCCCGCTCCTTGCTGAGTCACGTCCCACTGCAGGGCCGTGGGCATCGGATCCGCTCATCACTGATGGGCACGGGGGAGGGGCTGCCCGGGCTCGGTGGTCAGGAATAGAGTTGCGTGACGTGGGTGCAAGTGGGCGCGTGCTCCCCGCACACCCCGGGTGGGAGCTCGGGCGCAAGGCCCAGAGCTTAGCCGCGGGAGCTGCTGAGCTGCTCTGCACAGGTGCGCGTGCGCTTTCTCAGCAGCCGGGCCGATGGCTCCGCTTTCCCCACATCCGTGCTGAGGACACGCGTTACTTTCTGCGTGTGTGTTTGGGTTTGGTGTTAGCTGTCCTGCTATCACAGTGGTATCCCACCGTGGTTTGGCTTGTGTGTTTAGTTTTGTGTTTAATCCTCACCCTGGCTCAGACACCTGGAAATCAACATAAAAAAGAATAAAGGTGCGCCTTTTCCTCGCCTACACAAAAATCATCTCTTCCACTCCCTCTAAAAAGTGGAAGACAGAGACAAAGATAGAGAGAAACATCGATGTGAGAGAAACACACCGATTGGTTGCCTCCTGCAGGCACCCTGACCAGGGTGAGGGCTGGGAAGGCGCCTGCAACCAAGGCATGTGCCCTTGACCGGAACCAAACCCAGGACCCTTCCGTCTGCAGGCTGCTGCTCTATCCACTGAGCCAGACTGGCCAAGGCTCACTGGTTTTGATTTCCCCAATGACTAATGAGGGTGAGCATCTTCTCCTGCCCTTGCTGGCCATTGGTGCTCCTTCTTTGGGGAACTTTCTATTCCATTCCTTTGGCCATTTTAAAAAATATATATTTTATTGATATTTTACAGAGAGGAAGGGAGAGAGATAGAGAGCTAGAAACGTCGATGAGAGAGAAACATAGACCAGCTGCCTCCTGCACACCCCCCACCGGGGATGTGCCCGCAACCAGTGTACATGCCCTTGACCGGAATCGAACCCGGGATCTTTCAGTCCGCAGACCGACGCTCTACCACTGAGCCAAACCGGTTTCGGCTCGCCATTTTTTTAAGAATATATTTTTTATTGAATTTTTGCAGAGAGGAAGGAAGAGGGATAGAGAGTTAGAAACATTAATGAGAGAGAAACATTGATGAAAGAGAAACATCGATCAGCTGCCTCCTGCACACCCCCTTCTGGGGATGTGCCCGCAACCAAGGTCCATGCCCTTGACCGGAATCGAACCCGGGACCCTTGTCCACAGGCCGTTGCTCTATCCACTGAGCCAAACCGGTTTGGGCTACAAATACCTTCTTATTCCTATAGCTGACAAATACTTGCCGCTAATCGGTGGCTTGTCTTTCTACTTGATGACATGCTTCGAAGCACAGAGGGTTTTAATCTTGATGAAGTCCAACTGTTTGTTTGTTTGTTTGTCCTGGTTTCGCTGTCACCTAGGAAACCCTTGCCTCGCGCAGGGCCACAAAGATCCGAACCTGTGTCGTCTTCTGAGAGCTTATGGTTTGCGTGCCTTGCCTGCCGTCTCGGACCCAATTTGAATGGATCTGAATCAGCGAGGGGAGGGCTCCTTTATCTTTTCTGTGTAGCCACCCAGCTGTCTGAGCAGCTTGTTGAATGAATTCACTTTTCAAACCAATACAGTAACCAAAGGAGGGTGCGGTCACGCTGTAGAGCTCACTGGGAAGTCTTAGGTCCCTGCTCTAAACCCGTTGCTCTTCCCTAAGCACACGGCATCATTAAATAATGACATCGTCTATATAGATAAAAGCCTCAGTGAGCATTGCAACCCAAAGGATGACCGAACAGGCTGCGTGGGGCGACCAGGCCGGTGGGGGGGGGGGTGAGTGAGGGGCGACCGAATGACCAAGCAGCAGGCTATGTGGGGTGGCCAGACCCATAGGGGGAGCAGTTGGGGGGGACCAGGTTGGGATGGGGGGGGCAGTGTGGGGCAACCAGGCCAGCAGAGGGGGCAGTGAGGGGTGACCAGGCCAGTGTGGGGAGCAGTTTGGGGGTAACCAGGCTGGCGGGGGGGGGGGCAGTAAGGGGTGACCAGGCCATTGCGGGGGGGGGGCAGTTAGGGGCAACCAGGCCAGCGGGGTGGGGGTGACTAGGCCAGCAGGGGGGCAGTTGGGGGTGACCAGGCCAGCAGGGGGGGGCAGTTAGGGGCAATACGGTAGGCAGGCAGGTGAACAGTTAGCAGCCAGTGGTCCTGGATTGTGAGAGGGATGTCTGACTGGGGCTCCCGGATTAGAGAGGGTACAGGCTGGGCTGAGGGGACCCCTTCCCACCCCGTCCATGGGGCCTCTAATTAAGTCATAAAATAATAATGATGTGAACAATACGGGAATCTCTGTATCACGCTTAAAGAGGCCTGAGGCAGGCAACCCAGGCCTCATGATGGACATCAGGGACCCCAGCTCCTTTCTTCCTGCTCCCCAATCCCATTGTGTGGCTTGTAGCCTCAATGTCTCATGGCCCAATAGCGCTGCTGGAGCTCCAGCCATCACATCTGCATTCCGGGCAGCAGGAAGGGGGAAGGGAGCAATGCAAAAGGCTCCTCCCTCGAACCAGCCTCCTTGGGAGTTGCACACGACAACCCCACTTCCATAGTACTAGCTTCATGGCCACACTCAGTGTGAGACGCAGTCAGAATGTGGCTGCTTAGCCAGTCCCACTGCCGCCGGGCGAGGTAGGAAATACGCTGGTTAGCCCAGCGGCTGCTCTGCGTGCCACCCAGGCTGTTACCGAGAGGAAGACGCTTTGGGTGAGCAGCCTTGTCCCCAAAGCCAGTGCCAGCGCGTGTCCTTGGCCGATGGGTCCCTCAGTTTTGGGGGGATCAGAGCTGTGACACAAGTACAGACCCATCGGCCGCCAGTTACCTGGACCAGCGGAGCCTTTGAACACCAAAGGGAAGTGGAAGCAGTGTGTCCTAGGAGGGCGCACCCCGGGGGCTGGGACCTGAGCGAGGTCCGAATCTGGGGGCAGGTGCGTCATCTTAACAGCGGCTCTCTCCTAGCATCATCCTGCTCTACCACCTCATGGCCTGGGGCCTGGCCGCGCTGCTCTGCACCGAAGGGCTGCTCATGCTCTACTACCCGTCCCTGTCCCGGTAAGGCGCCCCCCCCCAGCCCCCTCCACGCCCGCCCCTCCTCCCCACCGGCACTCCCTCCTCCCCACCGGCTCTCCCTCCCCACCCGACACATTTCCAGTGCGGTCCCCTCCTGGCTCCACCAACACGAGGACCTTTGCCTTTTGTCACCTCCTGGTGTGGCCACCAGCTCTTCCCCTCCCCCTGCTCCTCCCCCTCCCCCTCCCGCAAGTCCCTCCCCCTCCTCCTGCTCCTTCCTCTCCCACCTGCCCTCCCCCTCCCCCTCCCCTCCCCCTCCCACAAGTCCCACCCTCTCCCACCTGCTCCTCCCCCTCCCACCTGCTCCTCCCCCTCCCCCTGCTTCTCCCCCTCCCACCTCCCCTCCTCCTTTCCACCAGTCCCCCCCTCTCCCAACCGCCCTCCCCCTCCTTCTTGGGCCTGAGCATGCCTCTCCCCTTCGCCCTCCCTTCTCCCCGCCTCTGCCATTCCCCCTCTGCCTTCCCCCTCTCTCACCCGGTGAGCTCTCACCGCGGGGACACACCTGGGTGCCCCAGCCAACAGGAACCCGCCCCTCCCCGGAAAGAGCCGCGGGGTGACGGCTCCCATGAACCCCGAGAGCCGGGCCCACTGCCGCCTCCCTGCGCGGCCTCGGCCCGCGGGAGTGCGATGCTCCGAGAGCAGCGACGGGGAGGCGGGGAGGGTCCACCCCCCCCCGGCCTTTCCGTTCTCCCTGCTTCCGGGGGCTGCGGAGGCTCCAGGCCTGCCCGCCCAGCGGAGCGCGTTCCCCGGATAAGCGCCCCCCGGCCCCCCAGGTGCGAGCGCGGCCTGGAGCGCGCCGTCCCGCACTACGTGAGCGCCTACCTGCCGCTGCTGCTCGTGCTGCTGGCCAACCCCGTGCTGTTCGGGAAGACGCTCTCCGCAGGTGAGGCCGCGCCCGCGGGCCGGGTCAGGGGATCGGGACACGCGCTGTCCTTCTGGAAGGATCCGGGGCGCTGACCAGCCCTCGTCCTCCCGGATCGGGGCACCAAGCAGCTGTGCGCACCAGGAGCCGGGCGGCTGCACGTCCCCTCGGGGCGCGCCGGCCTTCCCCCCACTCCCCCCACCCCACCCCACCCCCACCCCCGTGGGGCCTGGAGGCCCGGGAGCAGCTGGGGAACGGGAGGGGCGGGAGGGCACGGGGGAGGGGGAAGGGGAGGACCGAGGGCGGCTCACTCCTAGAGGGCACGTGGCCCGCCCCGTCTGGTCTCAACCACCGGCTGAGGGGCAGGCAGCAAGACGCACTGGGAAGGGTCTGGGCTGGGGCTTCATCCCCACCCTCCCCCCCTCCCCTGGGCAGCGGGAATCTCTCCCGCTGAGTGACAACCGGGGTGTGACGGAGAACTTGAAGCATGTTTTTTCAATCCTCACCTGAGGATATTTCCTATTGACCTTCAGAGAGAGTGGGGGGGGGGGAGGAGGGGAGGAACATGGATGTGCAGAGACTGGCTGCCCCCCACACGCGCCCTGACCAGGGCTTGGCATGGATCTTGCAAGCCAGGTACGTGCCCTTGGCCAAGGAATTGAGCCTGTGACCTGTGGGCCAATGCTCTACCCACTGAGCATGCCAACCAGCGAGGGCTCATTGTTACCACAGAGACTGAACATGTTTAAAATGTAGCTCCTGCCGAAGCCGGTTTGGCTCAGTGGTAGATCGTCGGTCTGCGGACTGAAGGGTCCCGGGTTCGATTCCGGTCAGGGGCATGTACATTGGTTGCGGGCACGTCCCCGGTGGAGGTTGTGCAAGAGGCAGCTGGTCGATGTTTCTCTCCCATCGACGTTTCTAGCTCTCTATCTCTCTCCCTTCCTCTCTGTAAAATATCAATAAAATATATTTTAAAAAAATAAATAAATAAAATGTAGCTCCTGACCTAGTAAAACCCAAATAAAATCCATTTTTTTCAGCCCTAACCGGTGTGGCTCAGTGGATAGAGCATCGGCCTGCGGACTGAAGGGTCCCAGGTTCGATTCTGGTCAATGGCATGTACTTTGGTTGTGGGCACAGTCCCAGTAAGAGGCGTGCAGGAGGCAGCTGATGGATGTTTCTAACTCTATCCCTCTCCCCTTCTCTGTAAAAAATCAATATATATTTAAAATCCGGTTTCCTCAGCGCTGAGACAGAGGTGGCTGGTGGTGTGAGCTGTTGGCATCGGCCGCTCCAGGGCTCACAGGCCTGGTCCTGAGCCGCGCACGCTCTCTTCACAGTGGCCTCTTTGCTCAAAGGGCGGCAAGGCGTGTACTCGGAGAAGGAGAGGCGTATGGGCGCCATGATCAAGACCCGCTTCTTCAAAATCATGCTGGTCGTCTTCGTCTGGTAACTGTCTTCTCCTCCTTCTTGTCACCGGGAAGCCACACGCAAGCCCCGGCCCATTTGCTGAGGGGCCCGAGAGTTCTAGAGGGAGCAGTGTGTGTGAGTGTGTGTGTGTGTGTGTGTGTGTGTGTGTGTGAGTGAGTGTGTGTGTGTGTGTTTTGTTATTGATTTCAGAGAGGAAGGGAGAGGGAGAGAGAGAGAAACATCAGTGATGAGAATCATTGGTTGGCTGCCTCCTGCGCGCCCCCTACTGGGGAGGAGCCCGCAACCCAGGCATGTGCTTTTGACCAGAACAAATCCTGGACCCTTTAGTCCACAGGCTGCCCCTCTAGCTACTGAGCCACACCAGCCAGGGCCCAAGGGAGGAGTCCTTGGAGAGGAAACATTGGCTCCGGGCTAGGGGCCTCGGAGGAAATGCACGCGGGACAGCAGGCCAGTCCGCAGCCCCTCCGCCTCTGGGAAGAGCCAGGTCCTCGGAGATGTGCCGGGAAGCCCTCAGAACACACCCTGGCTTCACAATCCCAGCCCCAGCATCCGGGTCCCCTGCCAGGTTACCATGGAAACACAGCATTGGCCCCGCCTTCTCAGTCCACCACTCCTGTCAGTCTTGGCACCAGATGCCTGTTTCTAAGAAGCTCCAAGGACAAGGGCACGGCTTTGGGGGGACGCGTCAGAGCACAGGCCCGGCTGGAAGGGTAGAGAGCAATTTCTGTCCTCGGTTTCCCCACCGCAGGCCTTCTGCCCAACGTGGATGCTTTGAAATAGACCTGTGTTGCCCTGGCCGGTATGGCTCAGTAGATAGAGCATCAGCCTGTGGACTGAAGAGTCATGGGTTCGATTCCTGGTCAGGGCCCATGCCCAGGTTGTGGGCTCCATCCCCAGTAGGGGGCGTGCAGGAGGCAACCGATCCATGATTCTCATCATGGATGTTTTTCTCCCTCTCCTTCTCCCTTCCTCTAGAAATCAATGAAAATGTGTTTTTAAAGAGAGAGAGAGAGAGAGACTGTGCCCCATGCACGGCAGCAGGTGACAATCAGAAAACCCTTCGCTGCCACCCAGCAACGTGTCCCCTGGCGGCCTGGCTTGTGGGCGAGGCCACTCCTGTGATGCCAGCAGGCTCAGGCACTGCGGGGGAGGGTCATTATTTCTCTAAACCCCCCCCCCCCGAGCTGGCCTTGCCAGCCTCAGTGCCTCCCGACAGTCACATCAAAACCTTCAGCCATCAGCCCTGGCCGCCGTGGCCCAGTGGACAGAGCGTCGGCCTGCAGACCAAAGGGTCCCGGGTTCGATTCCAGTCAAGGGCATGGACCTGTGTCGCAGGCTCCTCTCTGGCCCGGGCCCTTGTGCAGGAGGCAACCGATCGAGGTGTTTCTCTCACGTGGATACTTGTCTCTGTCTCTCCCTCTCCCCATCCACTCTCTAAAAATCAACGAAAAAACATCCTCAGGTGAGGATTCAAACAAACAAACCAACAAACCAAACATTCGGAGGTCAAATGGCAGATATGGTTTGCTGGTCTCGTTCCAAACCATATGCCACATTTCAAACGAAGACCGCCTTGGGTTGATGGAGGGTTTGTCTGTGTCTGCGTGGGGGGGGGGAGCAGCTGTGGGTCTTCCATCAAATTCCGATGGGGGGGGGGCTGGGCTTGAGGCCACCCCTGGAGGACCCAGAGCTCTGGGAGACACACCCCCGCCGCCCCCCCGCCCCCAGCATAGCCACGCCCTCTGCGGCTGGTGTCCTCACGGCGGGCGGCCATTGTCTTCTCACAGCTGGATGTCCAACATCATCAATGAAAGCCTTCTCTTCTACCTGGAGATGCAACCGGACATCGAAGGAGGCGCTTTGAAATATGTCAGAAACGCAGCCAAGACCACGTGGTTTATTATGGTAGGTCACTCCTGATTTTATTTTTTATTTTTTTAAAATATATTTTTATTGATATTTTACAGAGAGGAAGGGAGAGAGAGAGCTAGAAACGTCGATGAGAGAGAAACATTGACCAGCTGCCTCCTGCACACCCCCCACCGGGGATGTGCTGGCAACCAATGTACATGCCCTTGACCGGAATCGAACCCGGGACCTTTCAGTCCGCAGACCGACGCTCTATCCACTGAGCCAAACCGGTTTCAGCCACTCCTGATTTTAAATGTTCCTCTTGCCAAATAAAAGCCAGCCCCGGCCGGTGAGACTCAGTGGGTTGAGCGTCATCCCTGCACGGAAAGATGCCGGTTCCATTCACGCTCAGGGCACATGCCCAGGAAGGGGGCATGCAGGAAGCAGCCCATCCCTGTCTCTCTCTCATTGATGTTTCTCTCTCTCTCTCTTCCTCTCTCTAAAATAAATGTAAAAATACGTTTTCAAAAATTATAAATGTAGCCCTGCCAGCTTGGCTCAGTGTGTCTCTCTCACGTCGATGTTTCTTTCCTTCTGCTCTCTCTGGAAATCAATGGGAAAATTATCCCTGGTAAGGATTGTTAAAAAAAAAATTATATTTAAAAAAAAAATTATAAATGTAAAATGTTATACTGGCCTTGACCAGTGTGGCTCAGTGGATAGAGTGTCGGCCTGTGGACTCAAGGGTCCCAGGTTCGATTCCGGTCAAGGGCATGTACCTTGGTTGCAGGCACATCCCAAGTCGGGGGTGTGCAGGAGGCAGCTGATCAATGTTTCTCTCTCATCAATGTTTCTAACTATCCCTCTTCCTTCCTCTCTGTAAAAAAATCAATAAAATATAAAAAATGTTATACTAAATACAGCTAATAATAACACATCAAAACACAGTGGCTAGAAATACACACGGTGGTCAGGTGGAAGCACATGGTGGACGCCACTCTCCCCAGCTCTCCCGTTCGATGACGTTTATAATAAAGATACAAGCACCAGCTCAGGGGTTGAGCATCAACCTAGGAACCAGGAAGTCACAATTGGATTCCCCGTCAGTGCACATGCCCAGGTTGCGGGCTCGATCCCCAGTGTGGGGCGTGCAGGAGGCAGCCGATCCATGATTCTCTTATTATTGATGTTTCTATCTCTCTCTCCCTTCCTCTCTGAAATCCATAAAAATAAAAAAATGCAAACAGGACCTCTCAGTGGAAAAACACACATTTCCTACACAGGATTGATTTTGATGGCGCTTCAAAATTGGAGGAACTCTGATTCGCAAGGACTTGAAAGCAAGACTAGCGCTCCTGCCTCCCCCGGACTGTGCCTGGCAGTGGCTCGGTGTGGTGGCTCGGCTCTGGTGTGGGTACCGCACAGAAGTGAGGACCGGTTCCCTGCCCGCCTTGGCCTCAGGAGCCTGTGACAGCAACCCGCTGGGCCACTCCAGGCGAGGCCAGCAGGGGGCGCCTGCAGCGCCCAGGGTCTGGCCACCCGCTGCCCCGCTCACCCAGCTCTCCCTGTCCCCTCCAGGGCATACTGAATCCCGCCCAGGGCTTCCTCTTGTCGCTGGCCTTCTACGGCTGGACCGGATGCCGCCTGGACTTCCAGTCTCCCCGGAAGGAGATCCAGTGGGAGCCCATGACCAGCTCGGCCGCCGAGCGGGCCTGTCCAGCCCACCAGGGCCCCCGCGTGCCCGGTGGCAGCCCCGCTTCCAGGAAGGTGGCGCGTGTGGGCGGCCACACGTCGGACGAGGCCCTGAGCATGCTGTCTGGAGGTGAGGCCCTGGCTTCCAGGCAGGCGAGCTGCGGGGTCCAGGGCTCCCCGAAAGGCCGTCAGCAACCAAGGTGACACGGGGTGGAGGTGGTGTCTGTGACCCCCCTCGCACCCGTCGGGGTGTACATGGAACATCGCAGTGCCCACACTGATGCCAGTCTTTTTAAAAATATATATTTTATTGATTTTTTAGAGAGAGGGATAGAGAGTTAGAAACATCGACGAGAGAGAAACATCGATTAGCTGCCTCTTGCACACCCCCTAGTGAGGATGTGCCCGCAACCAAGGTACATGCCTTGACCGGAATCGAACCCGGGACCTTTTAGTCCCCAGACCGACGCTCTACCACTGAGCCAAACTGGTTTCGGCTGATGCCAGTCTTATAACCCACTGCTTTCCCCCAAACCACGCGGCATCCCCCTGAAGGACCCCTGGGAGGGACGGGGGTTTGACAGAAGTGGGTCTCCCTCTCGCTGGGCTTCTCCTGGAGCGGAGCGTGGCGGCCAGGCAACCACAGCACCGTGACCACGTTCACGAGCACGTTGCTGAAGCTCATGCCACGCCCCCAGGACACCACGCCTCGTGGCCTGCTCTCTTCTCTCCAGGGTCCGATGCCAGCACAATCGAAATCCACATCGCAAGCGGGTCCCGCCAGGCGAATGAGGTGGAAGCTGTTCCCAAAGTCCAGGGAGACCTGTGACGGGGAAGGGGCCCGCCCCCCAGCCTCCGACTCCACAGCCCTCGCTCCTCAGAAGCGCGTTCTCACCTTCCTAGCTCCTCTGTCAAGGTTCCCGTCCCCCAGGCTCACTCTCATCACCATGTCAGAGCATCTTCCCAGGGCCTCTTTGTGAAAAGAGGAGTGCGTGCCGTCGGGGATGAAGATTGCCTTCTAGGCCAGCGGTTTCCACCCTCCGCGCCACGGGAGTGTGCACAACACGCAGTTCCTCACTGCTTAGTCCGGGCACCGGCCTCTTGCCCTTAGTTTGTCAAATTAAAAAAAAATGACAACAGCGAACACAATAGCCTTCGGGTGTCATTGAATCAAAAGTATGGCTATTTTCTTTGTCAGATGGGCAAAAGGTGTATTTTGGGGGTTGCCGCCGAACTTCATGTGCCACAAGGTGAAAAGGTTAAATATCGCTATTCCAGGCCAAATGCTCAGAGCTTCTGTGCACACTGCAAGGCAATGCCACGTCCACATCCCTGGGAAAGTTAATAGTCATTGAAGCTAGGCTCCCGGTCTGGCTTGGGTTCCTTCTGAGCAGCACTTCTAGCAAATGCTCTCGGGTCAAGTTATTGATGAGGCCAAAAAGGCAGCAAAGTGCAGAAGCAGCTGAGGTACAGAGCCTGCCCATGGGCTACGCTGCATGTTCTTCATGCACCACAAGAGGGCGCAGAAGAGACGGCTCCCATCAGGAATTCAGCCTTTGGTCCACACACGGGGCTGCATGTCGCTCGTTCGCCACAGGAGGGTGCAAAAGAGCCGGCTCCTCAGGAATTCAGCCTCTGGCTGGGCTACATGTTCTCTGTGCATTACAAGAGAGCTCAGAAAAGGCAGGTTTCATCAGGAATCCGTGTTTGGTTCATGCTGTTGAAGATTTTACATTATTCTGAACTCTATATCAGATACATTTTAAAAAAAATAGTATTTATTGATCTTTTACAGAGAGGAAGGGAAAGGGACTGAGTTAGAAACATCAATGAGGGAGAAACATGGATCAGCTGCCTCCTGCACACCCCTACTGGGGATGTGCCCACAGCTGAGGTACATGCCCTGGACCGGAATCAAACCTGGGACCCTTTAGTCCGCAGGCTGACGCTCTATCCACTGAGCGAAACCAGCCAGGGTCAGATAAATGTCTTATCTCCATTTCACTTCTCTCTTCTGGAGAATTGTCTTGTTCTTTCATTTGGGGGTTGTTTTTGTCTTCCCATTTTGGCTGCCTGTTTGGGTTTCTAACTATGCATTGGAATCTCTAGTGCAGGACAATGCCAAACTCCGTTTCTAATTAGATCAGGAAAAGATTCAAAGCCTTCAGAGACAGACCGCCTCTGCTTGCAGACCGGTTGTATTTGGTCTTGCATAGCCCTTAGGCCAGCAGTTCTCATCCTGTGGGTCGTGACCCCTTTGGGGGTTGAATGATTCTTTCACAGGGGTTGCCTAAGACAGCCTGCATATCAGATATTTACATTACGATTCATAACAGTACCAAGATTATAGTTATGAAGTAGCAACGAAAATAATTTTATGGTTGGGGGGTCACCCATCACAACATGAGGAACTGTATTAAAGGGCTACAGCGTTAGGAAGGGTGAGAGCCACTGCTGCAGAATATAAGTATTTCTCACGTCCAGCGTGGCTAGAGAGCAGACCACAAATTCTGAGTAGGGGTGGCTGGGGGTTGAGAAAATGAAAGGAAAAAAAAAAAAGACACAGAGACAGAGGGGAAAGGCTGTGGCCAGTTGGGACAGCTGGCCCTTGATGGAAAGACAGTGACCCAGAGCTGGTGCAACGTGTTTATTTATTTTTTTAAACATATTTTATTGATTTTTTACAGAGAAGAAGGAAGAGAGCTAGAGAGTTAGAAACATCGATGAGAGAGAGACATCAACCAGCTGCCTCCTGCACACCCCCCACTGGGGATGTGCCCGAAACCAAGGTACATGCCCCCGACCGGAATTGAACCAGGGACCCTTCAGTCCGCAGGGCGACGCTCTATCCACTGAGCCAAACCGGTTTCGGCCAACGTGTTTATAAAGTATGATTCCAGGAAGTTTTACTAGAGTTTAAAACAAAGGAAATTATGTGGAATCCTGGTTAAAGATCAAGCTGTAAATTTTTCATTCTTGTGGCTTCGTTGTAATCGTCACTCCTGGCTAAGCCCGGATAATTGCCTCGGTTCTTTGCGCCTGGCTGCACTTCAATAATGAAACCCAACCCCTGGCGCATGAGCTAAAGGGTCAGGCTGACAACACTCCTTGCCTCTGGCATGGTATGTTTCCAGGACATGGTGCTGCCAACGCCACTGGACTCAGCTGAAAGTAATGTAAAAAATGCTCATGTGCCTTCCCCGGAACCATAAAGAGCCAGGCAGGGCCCTGGCTGGTTTCGCTCAGGGGCTAGAGAGTCGGCATGTGGACTGAAGGGTCATGGGTTCGATTCTCTGTCAAGGGCACAAACCTCGATTGCAGGTTTGATCCCCAGGCCCTCGGGAGGAAGCAGTTAGATGCCTCTCACATCAATGTCTGTCAGTCTCTTTCTCTAAAGATCAATGAAAAAAATATTCTCCAGGAGGATTAAAAAGAAAGGCAGGCAGGGCCCAGCGCCCGCTTGGCTCCCACGCAGGATCGAGCTGCACGTGCAGGAACTTGACACCGTGGCCCCCTGTGTGACTCAGAGCAAAATGCAGCTTGTGTCCCCAGGACAATTGCCTCCTGTCCCAGGGCAGGACACCCACGAAGGAAGGAAAGGAAGCCATGCCCACTAGGGGGGGAGTGGCCCTGGGACTTCCCATTCTGCAAAGTCCTCCGAGTTCGTTGTGGAACGGGGCGCCCAGCCAACCACCAGGGGACAGGAGGTAAGTCACCGACTTTGACTTTCCCAAATGGCGGGCCAGAAATCACCGTGACCACCCCCCCTCCAGCCCTGTGTGCAATCTAGTGACCAACATAAACTGAGGAACCCAAATGGACCCAGAGACACAGAAGCAAGAACAGACTGTGGAACCT